>CM031242.1:78251278-79451278 GCA_018340775.1 Taxus wallichiana var. yunnanensis
TTTTTATGTTAATAATGAAAATGATCTTCTTAATGATAAGTATATCTTCCCAAAATATGGCATAAAAAAAAAATCCCATACTTTTTTAATGCATCTTTGCAGTAGCTTTTTTATGATAACGAATTACAACATAATATAGGTTGTTGATCGGTAGCATAATTTATACTACTTTGGTTTGTCAACATATATATTATGATGTCGACCATTCGCATAAAAAAATCTTTGTGACAGACAACATAAAGGAAAATATTTCAAATTTTTGTTTCGCGGGAATGGTGAATTGGCCCCTAAAATTAATTTTACCTAGAAAAATTTGGCGACTTGGTCCTAATTCCTACCCTAAAAATTCACTAATTTTAAATTTCAAAAATAAGAATATTCTTTATTTAACGAAGATTTTTCACTAAAATTTTTCCTAGATGGTTGTATAAAATTAAGTATAATTTTTTTGGTAAGATAGATAATTTCAAGGAAAGATTAGTATTTACTCGAAACCTAGTTTAGACTATGTTGAAATTTTTTCTCCCGTAGCCAAAATCAGCAATGCTATAATTATTATAGCTTTAGCTAATCAACATGGATGAAAGATTCACCAAATAGATGTTAAGAATTATTTCTTAAATAGTGATTTGAAAGAATAAATTTACGTGCATCAACTTAAAGGATTTGAAGAAATTGGCAAGGAATTATTTTTGTGTAATCTTTAAAAATATTTGTATCATCTTAAGTAAGCTCTGAGAGCTTGGTATGCTAAGATAAATATTTTATTCCAAGATCTCGTTTTAGATTTTTTACCTTGACAATGAATTGTTTGTAAAATATGAAAACAATCATGTTATTATTATTGTATTATATGTTGATGATCTATTGATTGATAGTATTGATAAGAATATAATTCTTAAAATATAAGAGAATTTAAAACAATATTTTGAAATGACTGATTTAGGTCTCATTCGAATCATTATTTAGGAATGATTATTTATCAAAATCACAAATCGTTTGTGCATCTCAATCATGGTATGCTTATAACTTTCTTAAATGATTTAACATGATTTATTATAAGTTTGTTTCTATTCTTATGGAAGTTGGTGTTAAATTAAAACCAAAACTTGCTTGTGATAAATTTAATCCTATTCTACATAGACATCTTGTTTGTAGTTTGATTTATTTAACTATCACTTGGCCTTATATACCCTATGCAATTTGAATTGATTTTAGATTCTTGCAGGATCCTTATGAGACCATTGGAAAATGGAAAAAATAGTTCTAAGGTATATCAAAGGTGTACTCAATTATGGTTTATATTATTCTTCTATTAATGATGTAAATTTACTAGGATACGCTTATTTTGACCATGTTGGTGACATTGTGGATAGAAAATATACATCCGGATATGTTTTCAAGATGGGTATATGTGAAATCTCTTGGAGTAGCAAGAAGAAACCAACATTATCTATATTTTTATTGAAGAAGAAAAGCATACAAGTTCTATGGAAGAAACAAATGAAGATATGTGGGTGAAAATACTGTTGGATGAACTTTATAGGAGTGTAAAAGTAATTAATATATTTCTATGTGACATAAAAATTTGGATTGCTCTTGAAAACAATCTGGTTCAACATTAAAGGAAAAAGCATATTTAAATACATATGCCTTTTATTTTGGAGAAATATTTAAATGGTGATATTAATATAAAAAAATTCTACTAAAGATCAAGTAGCATATATTTTTACAAAGCCATTGGGTGTTTCAAAGTCCTATAAATTTTTTGTCATGTTAGGCCTTTCGGAATTGGGCTCAAACGATCATGTGGATGAATTTGATCTCCATCTCTGAATCAGATGAGCATATCCTGTTTCAGAATTTGACTTAAATTATTAAGTGGACGACCTTTATCTTCACCTTCAAATTAGATGAGTGTATGTCCTTTAAAAGTTTTCACGAGGGGGAATTACCATGTCAATTCAAGATCTTATCAACCATATTGTGCTTGATGTAAACTCCCTATACTATTTCCATTATGTTTAAGTAAATAATCACTTCATGTGAGTTTACTTATAATACCCAGTGAATCATTATATATGAGAGATTATTATTTGATAAAGGACTCTATAATATTATGTAATAATTCATATTTAATCACTTTATCTCAAAAAAATGTTTGTTCCTATGTACTATGGTTTTTCGTAATCCCAGGAACATTAGTTTTACACTGCGACATGTTTTTCTCAAAAAACATGGGACATTAAAAAGCTTTGTGCCATGGATTTTCTAAAAGTTTGTGGAACACTACGCATTGTGTTGTGGATTTTCCAAAATCGGTGTAGCACTATATCTTTTTAATGCAACACATTTTTATTAAAACCTATGGGACATTAAAATATCTATGAAACATTAAGCCTTGAACCACAAATTTTCCTAAATCCACAAAACTCTAAATCGTAATAGACGACATATCTTCTTCAAGACCCTCAAAGACTAAAAAGAGTATTGCAGATTTTTGTAAAATTTTTGGATCAACGTGCTTTGTTTTCATGCTTACCTAAATCGCTTTGATGATTTATAAATTATAATTTATTTTATATAAAAAGGTTACTTGGCATGCATTATAGGGAATAGTTGTTATATATTTACATGTTATCCTAAATTACTTTGAAGATTTATAAAATATAATTCATTTTGTATAAAAACGTGAGTTGGCACTTTTCCCTACTTAATATTAAAGGGAAGTGTTTGGATTTGTAATATTAAGCAGGAAAACCATTTTTATTAAAACCTGCTAAAGACTAAGATTTGTGGCTTATAACATTTTTTTAAAACATAAGATGGTAGATCCCCATGATGACTAGTGTAAGGTGGATGTTAATTCAATTTTTATTATAAGATTGACCAATGCGATTGGACACCCACCTTGTATAAAAATTATGATCTCATTTGAAATGAGAGATGATGAAACACACACATTATGATGTATGGTGCGAGCTATATGAGAGAAAAATCATAAAAACATGATGTGACTAATGCAAGCTTGATATTTGTGCATGAACTAATGTTAGTGATAGTTTTTAATTTTTTGTTAAGGTGTAAGTGAAGGGTATCTACAAGAAATAGTGGGAGTGTTGGGTGAAATTCAATTCTCAATAAATATAAGTTATATTTTTCAGTGGGTTTTTTTATCGAAAGCTTTTCCCACTTAAATCATGTGTTTTGTGTTCATTTGTAATGTGTTATGGGATCTTTACATTAAACTATAATGCACTCTATAAATATGCAATCTATGTTTAATTCATTATAATTTTCTATACAATCATAAACTATAATCCTTGAATAATTATAGGTGGATATCTAATATGTGTCAATTATTTATCCCTACATTTCCTAACATATTTCATATTGATTTCTAGAAGATAATTATATAAAATTTAAATAAAGTGATCTCCTCCTCAATACCTTTCAAATGAATCCATTCATGCTTATTTCCATTGAGTATTTCTCATTTTTTGGCCAATAATATATGTTAGTTGTATGCTTCATTAAAATACCACTAAAACTCAAATTATTTTGTGTTAAGTACTAGTTTACTAAAGAATATTTTTGGGGTTACTAATTTTAAATGTTAAGTACAAGTATTATGTATATGATCCTATCTTCATCCTAGTCACTAATATTCTCAACCTAAAAGATAATAACTAGATTTCATTGACTCCAGGGACCTAAAGATGAGGATGGTTGAAGGTAACTGAACTCTAACATAAGATAGAATATTTTTCAATGGATTTTATTGAGATGCATACTTTCCTTTATTTATCCAATTCATGGATCTGGTTTTGGTATGGTTTGATCATTATGACCACATTAAATTATAGATCAAGGTCAAAAACAGCTTAATTTATGACTCTCAACCTAGATCCAAGACACATCAACACCAATTTTGGGATATGAAGGAGAAATAATATTATAGCTTTGACCAAAGAGAATTTCATAGCCAAATGGAACAATTGAAATTCCAAACTTCAAAATATGTTGACTTTCTCATGGTTGAAATTACAAAAGAAAGGGCATATTAAACTCGTTAAAACTTTGGTAAGAGTTAAATTCCATAAATATCTCTCGGATAAGATTTTACTCTTGAGAAGAGTCATGGGAGAACCCACAATGAAAAAATTTAAACCTTGGATGACCAAGTTCATGAATATTATCTATGAGATATCACATCACATTGATTAGTGTCATATCATTAGTGAAAACCTACATGATGGATTTTTGTGTGTGGCCTCAACAAGTGAATTGTACATGACCATATAATTAATGTATTTTATCGTAGCAACTAAAATTTTCATTGGATTGGGTACTATGAGAGAAACTTTTGAGGATATGAGGATATATGATTACCATCCTTACATCATTCATAAGGGAATCTTGCAACATTTCAAATGAGTCAATGATTCCCTCACTATGTTTAAAATCATTTCATTGGAAGGTAATATTCGTTTGATAATCTCAAGGACTACAAACCACATTGCTATGTATCTTATGTACTTCATCAAGTTTCACACGTTCACATACATTTGAGTTCGTGGATTTGGAAGACACCCCTATAAGATCCCGATGTATGTCGGTGATAATATAGTTTTGATTTAACTATGCGAGACAATTGGGTGTCATGCATGATAAGTTAAAGGATAGAAAGGTCAAAGGTATTAACTTCCCCATCAAACTTTACATTTACTATTATAAGACTACTCTAAAATCTTTGAATATCAAGTGTTCCATACCATTCCTGTTATAAAAGATCCACCTTTGATAGAAAGGTTATTTTCCGATTAACATGTTAGTTACTTGTGTTAATACCAAAAAATTAGAAATCAAATACTTTTGGAATGATTGTTTTCATGATCTTGAGGTTTGTTAATGAGATTGCATGAGGATGAATATTGAACAAATTAAATAATCTAGATTAGAATGGGTCACATAAGGATTGATAAATTATGGAACTAAATTAATTGACCCATACTTTTTAGATCATATTTAGTAGCGGAATTTGAAATCCATTGATTGGTCTAAAAGGGAGTTAGGTGAAATTTTAGACCGTAATACTATAGTACTAATGAGATCTAACAATTGGTTTCTCAACAAAGTGTCAGAGTTCACTTCTTCAACAAAAAACATTGATTTGGGATATGTTGAGGGACCATATTGCACCAAAATCTATATAAAAAGTTCAAAGGAACATTTGGAAACCTGGAGTTCTCTTCAAAATCCCATTACATTAGATAAGTGTCACCTTTCATTTTCCTCCAAGTTATATATCAGAAGGAATTTCACCACTTCTCTTGAGTAAAGAGAAATTTATAATTCTCCTAAAAATAAAAACCCATAGTTCCGAAGGACTACATATTTTAATCCTTCACACTTCTTGAAAATCCTCCTCGAAGGAATTATATTAATTACTATTCACTTTTTCTCTCCATTCATGTTTCTTTACTATTACCTTCCTCTCATCACCATCCTCCCATACCTCTGTAAACTATATCACCCTCGTATTCATCTCTGTTTCTTTATTTCTCGAGCATCTCATCATTGTGAGAAGAAGAAAGTAGACAATTTTGATAGTTTTTAATTTGAGTTTTGATGTAGTAGCACAAACTTAAGAATAGGAAAATCAATCAAGAAATCCAAAACTAAATTGAGGGTGGTAAATGAAAATGCGGGAGTAAAGTTTGTGGAAGTAACAAAACCATTTTCTTAAGGGGCTGAGGTGAAAATGAATATAACATACTATGAGCTAAGAATAACACCTTTTAGAGAAGACACTCCTCAAGGGGATGTAAATTTTTTAAAAGAATTAGTTTCAAGGATGATCGAAAGGGTGGAAAAGGGAAAGTAGACATAGAAAAGAATTAAAGATCGTGTTCGTGTGCTTTCTTTCTACATCACAACATTTATAAATCTATATGCTTCTACTTCTTCTCCATATCGATCCATCTCCCCATTTTGAGCCTAAATCAAAAATCATGTGAAAGATATTCAAATATTTAGTAAGCAAGGTAGAGTCACTAGATCATTAGTCGAAAGTATTTTGAAAAGTGGTTATAAATTCATACACGAAATAAGAAAGGTATATAAATTTGTGAAGATAATGAATCTCAATATAAAGAGCATCATGGAGGAATAAAATAACAAAATATGTCACTAGGAATATTTAAGTTTAGATGTTATGTCCATATCCATATGAGATTAGAATATCCTTCTTTCTAAAGGATTCCTTTTATGATCCATAAGATGTATTTCAAGGAAATGGGTGAGAGCCATTGAATAGAGTATTAAGACCATCAAGGAAGAAATGGACTATTTTTCCACATATTGGAAAGGAATCACATGTTAAAATCATAAAATGGTGTGAATTTGTGAGAAATGGGTTGTCCACCACTTGATGATAGCAATATCGAGATGAGAAGCTGTGGAGGAATTTAAAAATATTGTAAATGGGATAAGACATCGATTATTTCACCCATAGAATGTTTGTGTGGACTCAATGAATAATATGTAAAGAATTCATAACAATATCTTAGAAGAAACCAAGGAGATTTTAAATATGTTTGGGAAAGGTGGTAATATTTTAGAAGCGGTAGATTCATGGGTCAATGTTTTAGAGAATATAGTGATCTGTGAGAAGGTTATGTTTAATATGTGGTCACACGCTTGAATTGAATGTGTCAAATGTAAAGATTCCTCTAGTAGAATGTTTCTGGGGTCCACATATTCTATATCTCCACCTACATGATCATCTCTTCTCTCTTTCATGAAGAAATCACTTCTTTTGTAAAAGTGACTTTTTCACTTAAGTGATTTCTATTTCTTTATTGAGGTTGCACTTTTTCTCTTTTTATCTTATCTCACTTAAGTGACTTTTTATTCCTTCATTGTAAAATTTATTTTCTTAAAATAAGGAAAAGTAACTTATTTTAAACTTGGAATATGAAAAGTCATGTAGGGAGATGAAAGGTCATGTAAGGAGATTATATATTGGGAATTTTATCTTTCCATTCCAAAGGATAATTGTTTTCTCTCTATAGCATGTTTAGATTATTCTAATTTCCTACATATAATTTTTCATTTGTTCTCCCTCTTTTCACTCAGCTGAATGTATGGAAATTTTGTAAGGACAAAAGGAATTTTAGCCTTTTGAAATGGAATGAAAGCCGAGAAGTTGAACTTTGTGTCAATATTTATTATTCTTTAATACTCTTTATAATTTCATATGTTTTCTTATGCCTTCGATTGGAACTAGAAATCTCTCCATATTGTAGTTAATGAAAAATGAGTTAAAATCGTTGATAAAATTCCCCTCCTCATTTTTATCTCCTCACTTACTTGTATTTCCCTCTATTTTTCAGATATTGTTACTGACCACAACAAGGGTTTTTCTGCACATTCCCTAGTATTTGAACACCCTATGAAATAGTTTGGTGTACATATTTTCTAACTTTCAATAAATGGGAGCTTCCCCATCCTAAAGTAAATGGACTTAGTCCTGTGAACATTCAAAAATATTCGTTTTTCTTTGACAAAATATTTCACCAACACACTTTAATTATACTTTTCTTATTTTCTTTCTTATTTGATTTATTTTTCTTAATATATTGGATTAATCATTTTTAGTCACGTAATTTTCTTATTGTCTTGTTTACTAAATTAAATTTTATTATCATATTGATTTAATCATATAATTTATTATTGTGTTTCTTATTCATTTCACTTTTCTTTCGTATTTTTGAGCCCCTTTTCAAACCATGTATGCTCTTTCCATATTTTGTAAGGTGATCTTGGGAATCGAAATTTTTTATACATTATTTTACCTTTTATAGGGTTTAATTGCTTGGAGGTCATTACAAATTCATTTGGCTAAAACTAGTGTATTGACATGCTATAAAAATTAATGGGAGGATTTATTATTTTTTCTATGTAGGTTTTTACTTTTATATGGTTTCTTTGAAATTAGTCATATATTTGTACTTGATACACATGCCTTAGACAACACCCCACCTGGAAAGAACCATCATTTTTGGTGAATCTCTACTATATTTTCTAGAATGAATGAAAAAGGACATTTTATCCTTTGAACCACACCATTAGAATATACTCCCTAATTTTAGGGAATTTTTCCTCACATACTAAAATTTATATCAAGGAATCTACTAAAAACCTTGTTTATCCTAAAGCAAGGTGGCTATCAATAACATATGTTGTGTTGTTTTACTCCCATTTGTACCACATTTGCATAACATTTCTACACATTTGTGCTAGATATTAATGATTCCAACCCTTCCATTTTCAACTTCCGGTGGTGCAAATGTGACACAAAGTTTTCTTAATAAATTAAAACAAAATAAATGCAATATGATTATTTGAAATATAAAATAATTATATAACATCTCTATAAATATATATAGTGTATTATATATATGGTATATAATTTCTAATGTTTTTAAGTGTTTAAAAATTCATATTTTAAATTACTAGTACATGTACTAGAAATTGATATTGAATACCACTTATAACAAATAGTTAATAAGATCATAATAACATTTATAAAAATTAATAGAATTAAAAATATTAAAATAATATATTTTAAATGTAAATTAAATTGCTAAAATAAAATATCATACATATTTTTGAATGAACTTAATATTAACAAAATAACATATGTCGGTTTTCAAACATAACATCATGTTTTAGGTAATTTAATAAAAAAAATAGTAATGTAGTTCCAAACATGAGAAAATAGTTAATTTCTAATGTATAATACAATAACATGAATTCAAAGTATAATTTATATAAAATAAACTACTGCTACGAACTAGCTAAATCATCAACTACTCGTCACCATCATCATCTAAGATCTCATTATCATCATGATAATATGTGTGCTCATTTTCTATATTGTTTAAACTCTGTCCCATTCTATGTAATGATGGGTTTTGATAGATAGATTCACGATAATCATCATCATCATCAGTACTTCTTTAAAGTTAGGTACATCAACTAAAAGTGACAAATTATTCAACTACAATGACATTTTATATAATAATTATTATAATATATGAATTTAAAAATTTGTCGATAAAATATTTTAAATTCAAAATTTTCACCCACTTTATTTTAATTTTTTTATGAAACTAATGATATCTTATCGACAAAAACCCATGAAAATTTTCTCATTCATTGAATAAATTTATGTTCCATCTAAGGGTTTTGAATTATAACCGCACTTGTTCAATGGCTTTGAAGTCAAACATCTTCTCTTGTAAAATTAATTTAAAGTTACAAATATAATAAAGGTATGAATTAATAAACATTGTTTACCAAATTATTTATATAAATTTAAAAATTTCAAGCATCCTCATATATGATCACTTGTCCCAAATGATGAGTCATCGATTCCCCTTGTAGTCATAAAAACAAACTTTCTATTTACATGATGCTTATAAGTATGTCATTATATGTGTGTTGTCTCCAAAAATTGCACCCCAAGGATAAAGTTGTGATATAGAGTTGGAAATGTCCTAGGGGAATTATTTAATTTGTGTACAGGGATCCTTTCAACATTCAACCAATGAATTAATTCTGTAAAATGGTTGGGAGGCACCTAACTAAAGGTACGAATTAACCGTGATACTTCTAGATCTTCCCGAACAAAGGGGAGAGAACCCAAGGATGACCTAAATGAGGGTGTTATTATTAAAATTTAACTTCCTTCAATATCACTATGGATAAATTTGAAGTTATTTCAGCCATGGATATGATACCCACTTGCAAGAGTTGTCACTTAGGTATTATACGCAATCAACAAGTCAAACACATGTCATGAAATAAATATAGTGAGTGGTTTTGTGACATCATATCTATGTAAGACATTAATCAAGGATATTTTGATGTCTCTTGGACACCAATCTTCACAAGTTTAAAAATGCACTCCTAAAAACCATATGTGATGTGGTTTTTTTAAGGAAAGAACATGTATGATACATAGTTGTAATGTGCTTGTTGAAAAGGGATGGTGAAATATTATAGTTTAAAATATAAAGGAGGGTAGTTGCTTTTGTGAATTTGGTATGTCATTATTTCCATGTGAGGTACCCAATATTTATGGAAGTATTCAAAACTAACAATTAATTGAATACAATTCTTGAGACAACATTTTCATTCATTGATATCTAATTTAAACAAATCTTACTTACCAATATTCAAAATTCTAGACACAAATCCTTTAGCCATATTTTTTATTAAGTGCTTATTAATTTTCCTTCATACACCCATAATACCCTTAAGGGATGAAAAATACCCTCCAAAGTAATGTTTCTAGTAGGATCTTACAACTAGAACAAAATATTGCAAAGTATACGCTACTACACAATGGTCACATAGAACTAGGGAAGTGCAACAAACAGGAGTTATCTTTATGTATTGAAAAAGTAAAACTAGCACAATATTTTACAATAAAAATTATATTTCCTCGATCATACATTCAAAAACATAACAAGAAAGTGTGATTAAAAAAATAAATTCCATTCATACGAGTTATGGTAAGGGGACATAACAAATACCTTCAAAACATGCTAATGGTTGTACAATGAAACCACGTTAGCATATTCTTATAGATATAGATGATTACAAAATGTTATGTCAAGTAGAAACTAGAGATAAATCAAACTTATCAACAAAATTCAACAAACACAAACTCCTAGAATTAGGATGACTAATCATTCTTATAAAATTTCCACCCTCAAAATATACTTCCAAATTCCCTCCCAAAATCTATGAATAACAAGGAAATTTTTTTCGAAGAAGTAAAGGCTTGTCAATAATTTAGGGAAAACCTCCTCTACCTACAAAAATTCTTTCGTTCAACTTTAGTTAGATAATATGATGTGATATAATGACGATTGAGGAGGAAAAGAAGGATATTCTCCTATCCTTAAAAAAAATTGTCTTTTAGAGAAAGCGCATTTTGTTATGATAGGTCTCGTGCTTGATAGATTATAGAATGGTTTCCCTTATGATCATCTTGGTGAAACTTTTGTTTCAAAACCTTTCCCCCTTACTCTTTCAAAGTCCTCTGGGCCCAAATTCAAGGCTGCCCCTCCAAATTTTCCCTTGTCCTATCTCGGTAGGCATTAAATCTCTCATACAATTAAAGGAAAAAATATTCATCATCCCCTAATGATAGTGAAAAATTATTTCTTATCTAACACATATTCTATATAATTTCACTATAATATTTACCCCATTTTATCCTCTTCACTAGATTTCTTTGTCATTTTCTCAATCTAGACAATTCGTTGTACAATAAGTAAGTCGAAGACATTAGGCACTTTTGGTTCCTGTGGAATAATCCATGAAAATCTTTACAATATTTTCTATATTTTCTTCCTGAATTCTTACCCCACTACTTTCTCCTAACAAATTATCAAGAAGATAATGAATTCCATCAATATATTCACCCACCTTCTCTTATACTCCTTCGAGAGTGTTTATACAATCCTTTAAAGTTTTAACTCTCAAGCTTGTGACATCATAATAATAATATTAATTTCTTATAGATTCATGGGGATAATCCCTGACTTAACAACTATATCATCTTCCAATCCCATGAGGGATTCCAACTTGGGTATCATACCATTCAACATTTAATGTTCGGCATCACACTTTTCTAGTATCACCTTGACTGATTCTATATTATCTCTGATGTGGGAATGACATTTAACACAATCTCTAATCATCTCTTCTCCTTTAGTGACTAGGTGATTTTCCCATTATATAGTGACCTCCCCTCTTTCACCTAAATAATTTTTCTTTTGATATCGGTGTTAGTACTCAATTTGATCTCACCCTTTTATCTAGTGTATGCCTTAAAAAAATTCTCTCTAACTAGTTTTCTCATGTGAAAAACATATCCTTGAAATATATATTCATGTCGAATATGAATGAAAACCTTGTGTTCAAGTTGTTGATTCTCTTTTTTATCAAGGATTGTGAAAGTGTTTCATTACTCAAAACCCCTATGAAATCGGTCACAAAAACTATGTAAAATCGGGCTATTTCCATTTTAAATGTTTTCCTTGTTGTCCCAAGTAAAAATGATAGAATTTAAAAAAATTCTATTACTAGACAGGTATTTAAAGACAAGTAATTGAGAATTCATGGAAGTGGGGAACTTCACCATGAAAATAAGGAAGGTTATCCATGTGTCCCTCGGCAAACCTTTGAGAAAGTGAACAAAATAAGGAGCCTCCAAGTTACAAGGGTTGACAACATGGCTTAAGTAGGTTAGGGTATCCCAAGTGGTTTGAAAATTCAAAGAAAAAGAAAAGAACATGCATGCCTCCACAGGTCACCCAGGTGCAATTTAAAAAGAGAATAAGTTTTTGGAAGGAAGGAATGTTCCACAGAACAAAGAAAAGGCCTCGTGGATGGATATTCAGAGTCACAATACTCTCAGTAATGTTGAAATCTAAGATAATAGTACAAGGTGAGATGTGAATCATAATGAAGTGAATCACATCATCTAAATGAGTCATGGAAGGTTTTGAAAAGATGTGATATAATAAAGGATGGAGAAAACATGTGGCATGACACCATTAGATGTGATGTGTCGGGTTTCTTTTACGAACAGTATTGATATCAAGCCCAAGAGTTTTGAATCCAAAAACCAAAGGATAATTGTATGACAAAGGATAAGGAATCAATTGAAAGTGGTGAGATTGATTTTGGTACCCTAGAAATGATCACAGAAGAGAATTACATAGATCAAGCTCAAAAAATTGAATTATAGAATTATAAGAAAGGCCATGGGAATACAAGAAAAGAATGGATCAGTGTATGGATGTATCGAATAGGTAGACCCTGATATTTGTTTCCCCTAAACCATTCTTTTATCTTATTATAACTATTATCCTTGTTTCATGAAAATTGAATATCACTTTGAAGCGTTTTAGACATAAATCAAAATTGGGGTTCTATAGGGGCCCCAACCCATGATGAAAAAGTTACATACATATTTGGAAACTACATCAAAAAATAAACAAGAAAATAAAGATACATAGCCATCCACTACTCCTACTTTGAAATATCCTCCAAATGGGAGGATCTTGTTCAACAACGTGTTCTTCATTGATATGAACTCATTTGAACCGTATCTTTATGAGAAAATACAACTGACCCCACAAAACTCTGATACATCCCCTCCTCCATCAATGACTCAATAGTCATTTTGGGACCGTCCATAATATCCCCCAGCTCAATCTTCTTCTGATAAGAAGATACCCAGTCCAAAAGGTCTGAACCACCTGTAGGAAACATTGTTTTTCCTTTTGCCTTGTAAGAAGTGAATTGAATGGGAATGGACTAGGGGAGAATTTGGTGTGGCTAGAAGAGAAAACACTTGTTAATATTATACCCGATAGAGGAAGATATTTAGAACTATACTCACCCATTTATCTCCTCATGAAAGGTGGATTCTCTCTTGGAAAAGGAATAGGCCAAGGTCCCGATAATGTTTATTGCATTGAAGAATCATGATGCACTAGATAAATGGAAGGTTTGAGAGTTGACTTTAACTTTCCTCCTTAGTGCCGATAATGATGCTTTGTAATGTTGAGGAGATGAAATCCCTACTTATACCTCATCCAAAATAAAAACTAGGGGTTAAGAGCTTGATTGTCCCCTCTTCGTTCTTGAGGATGGTGCTAGTATGGTGGAAAGTTGGGATTCAGAGGTATTACTTGACCTTTTCTAGAGAAATGATTCTCTACTCTAGTTCATCTACTTTATGAGAAATGGTAGGCACAATATCAAAAGAATATTTTTCATAAATCACATAGGACTCCATGGGAATCTACTTTAGCACAATGTTTTCATCACACGTAAAGGGATATTCATAATCAGTCTCCCACTCACAACAAACCTCATTTCAATCCTAAAATTCTTTAATTCCTCTGGAGTTTTCGGTGTTATCATCGAAAAGATTATAGTACATGGGTTATAACTCTAAGAATACAAGATTGATCTTGATCAAACTTAGAAAAAGTGAGAGCCTAACTTCTTGATATGTCAGGGGTCCTTTACTATCCCCTGGGTTTGGGATTTCAAACAAAGCCCTCAATAAGGACTCATCTGTACCAGTTTGATCAAATATTTGGTTTAAATATTCCGAAGATATTTCTTTCAAGATATTCTCTACAACCACCATCATGATTGTGCCAAAAAAGAGCTCTGCAATAATTCTTCACGTTAAGGACTGGAAAAAGGATGCATATTGGGGAGAAAATAGAGTTGAATTTATAATGAGGATGGTGTAGACAAGTTGAGTCAAGAAGAATCACTTCCATCAAATGAAGAAATATCTTTCACTCAACTCACACAAGGGAACATAATTCGAGGGATATCAACATCATGCAACAAAATACATTTGATTGATGTGATATGATCCATGTGAGGATATTTAGCTATAAATACACAAATACTTTCTCGAATTTGATCCTCAAAAGTGAAATGGATTGGACATCACATCAATCCAATTGGAGGAACCTTGGAATTACCAAAATACTTCTTTCCCGCCAAAACGGAGAAACAATGACATGGAATCCAAGTCATATCTAAGGATTCAAGTGAAAAATGTGAATAGCTCATAAATTTTTCACCTAGAAAATTAGAGCAGAATTTTGTCTTAAAGATTCATGCTTTTGGGGGAAAACTAAGGGAGAATGAGTGATTGAAAATGTATAAATGCAATGAGAATACTCTTGCATAGGTGGTTTAATTTTTCTAAGATTTAGAGAAAAAGGAGAGAACATGTTTGTACTTTCTAAAACTGAACCAATCTAAGAAACACGAGCTATTCATTTATTCCTAAACCTTCTCGCCAAGATGGTTTCATTGTACATCCATTGGAAACTATTTAAGTCATAGTTTTTGTGTCCCCTTATTGAAGAATTGGAGTTCTCTGAATTAATTTGTGTGTATTTTCATGAATACTGCAACTTTTTCAAGATGAATTGTTTTGAATCGAGTTGTTTACGTTTATGTTGCAATCTTATGCTAATTAATATCTCGAATTACATAAAAACTTAGTTAAATAGTGATAATTTGGTAACTGCAATCTCATGATTGATAGAGCTCTCCTTCATAATGTGGTAAAAAATTTAAAATCAATTTGTATCTATTTGATCTAAGATCTTTATCAGTTCTGTGTGTATCTAGAACTTACTTGATTAGAGATTTTTAGTATTTTGTTGAGAGTTTGGCATGAGATTTTTGTTTGAATTATCAAAGTTTTTGTCCAATCCTATGTTCTTGGGCTTCCATGAGTAAAAACCTTCGGTTAAATGAATGATTTGGACTTTGTGATCCATATTCTACATCAAGAACGGTTTGTCATATTATTTGTAACGTTCATTCAAGGTTTTTGTATAATCAACTTTATACTACTTAAATTCCCTACAATACATAAAAATTACAACCAATAACCATCAGATCCACTTGAATTACCCCTAATTTCTCTATTCATTCATAAATTCTAATGAGATTTGTTGAATTTTCCCATCCGTTATCCAAAATATACAAAAGCAAGTTGGATATATGACTTTCTTTAGTAACACGAGACTTCTTTAGAAGATATATGCATTTTCTAGTGTGACAACTTGTGAGAGTTAGATAATGTTTGTATTGACCATGTCTTCTTGAGGTTATTTTTCACTTCCCTAAGAAAAGGAGTCCAAATATTTTTTCCATCCATCACTTTTCACAAATGCAGAGATTACAAAATGGGTCCTCTCACCCTGGTTTCAGGAAGAACCTAAAGTAGTAGAGTATTTCATACCCTTAGTGAGGTGTTATCACACTTTCCCCAAGTCGAGTGAAATATAGGATTCCAGATCCATCCCTAACTTCAAAATGACTCAAATCTAGGTCTATCTTCCTCTAAGAAACCTCCTTAACCTATTGATGTTTCTCATCTTACAAGGTGGGACTGATTTGGGTACCAAAACCCTCGTGGGACCGTTTTGAGGAGTATTTATATAAATACAAATAAATATCAACCTTTGGTAGCATATTAAATATGTTTAGATGTAAATACATGATCTAGAAATCATCCTTTGTTGAGCTTTACAAAAATGAGCTTGATAAAAAGTTATTTGCTTGATATTTTCCTAGTTTAAGAAATATTTCCATTAAATTTTCTTGGCTAGGGGTAAATACTGACAAAGGATGTTGATATTTTTCAAGCTTTGTTAAATTTGATCATTAAGGTTCACATTGACACGTCATTTGTAGTGCTTTACACATAGAAGGTGAAAGAACTAAGTGGCGACTCCACATTGTTCATAATTTTTGGTAAATACTAGTTCCTGAAGGTTTAATTTATTGAAATTTTTCATTAAGATATGTAACTATTTAAGGAAGAACTTCCTTCTTCAAGACAGATCTTGCTAGAAAATTATTTCCAAATCTAGGAAGGACAAATCCAACTAAGAAACAAGTCTGGAGAGCATTGGGAGATCAAAGGTTGGAAGATAAAGTAGTGCATGTGGTTGAAAGTGATCAACCTTTGATAGAGGATTATTCTAGTTCCTCAGACAGTTATGGATCAAGTAGTCCCTACACAAATTTATACACCCCAACTTGTTAGGGGCCCCTGATTTGTAGTTGATATAAGTATACCTTGACTTCCTCCTTTATCACAAAGATCTAATAGAGTCTTTTGTGAAACTGAGTCACTAAAGGACCATTACTTTGAATATCATACACCATTACCTCAAAGACCTCTTATCCCACATTGTTTTAATCTTCTTATTGGGACACCTCCTCAAAATAACATGGCTCAACCTCTACCTAGACCTTCCTTTATTGTAAATGTTTTCATACCCATAGATTTCATAGGCATGGTGGGGTATCCTAATGTTGTTCCATAAGAAGTGAGGAATACATTACCTAAATTTTAAGGAAATAATGCTATTGCTAGCAACCAACACCTTATACTTTTTGTTAATACTATAGAGGATTTTTAAATTGAACATGAATATGTTTATATAAAAATTTCATCCACACATTAGAGGAATATCTCGTGAATCTGGTATAAGTATTTACTAGAAAAATCAATTGATTCTTGGAATAATATGAAAAACACATTCATATCACAATGTGGGGAGAAAACTGATCCAATCTTTCTTCTCTCTAAGTTTGAATTTTTTTAAAAGAATCTCAATGATTATGTTCAAGATTTTAATACTAGATTCAAAAAAACCTTGACTAGATTGCCTATAATTTTGAGGCCAAGTGACGAGTCCTACCTAATAAAATAATCTGACGCTTTTGATAAGAAAGTTGTATATTATTTGAGGGATAAGAATCCTAGGACTTTAAGAAAAGATTTATCTATGGTAATGAAAATTGAGAATAACATTAAGGTAGAAATAAAATATCCTATAAGGAGGGTATAAATTTAATAAATCCACGAAAATCCTTAAACAAGAAATGGATTTGATCTAGAAGAGGTATTTACAATTTTAGCGGGCAGTGAAAGAAAATTTCTACAAACTTGATAGAGTTGAGAAGCGAATAGGAAAGAGTTATCAAGGCCAGCACCAATCTCAGGGCCAAATTTTTTTGTAATCATCCTAGAGGTGATCATAAATAATATGAGAGAAGAAAAGGGCCCATAGGATTAATAAATAAATAACAACCAATGGAGAAAACATTGGCCCATGATCCCTTAAGCTGTTAGGTTTGATATGATAAAAGATAACCTTGTTATTTAATGGTATGACAAGTGTTTCTTTCCACATTCTCCTTGTGATCCTAATGAAGAAACTGAAGAGGATGATGAAGATGCTACTTTCGAGTGATGTGTACATGATAGATTTCCTTGCCAATTCACACCAAGGAGCCACTTCTAGTGAGTTACTGAGTGCCAGAATTAGAGAATGTTTTTGAGATTGCAGATCAACTAGGCATCTCATCTTCCTTCTACTAGTGATGTTGAAGTTGATATGGTTCATGCTTTTGAATTACCTAATCATGATTTTGAATACTTAAGAGCTTTGATGATCAAGAATTATGATGGAGGAATTCCTTATGAGGAAGATATGCAACTTTTGATGAATGTAATAGTGGATCAAGAAAAGGAGTACAATCTCAAAAGTATAACTATCAAAGGAGGAGGGCCACAACTCAAAAAAAATGTTCCCTTCTCACTAATATCCCAAAGCATCCTCCAAAGAAGGATATGTCTAACAAGGGTGCACTTATTCCCAATTAATCATATAACCCTATCCATGCCCAAGCCACGAATAATCTCATACCATGAGAAGAGGTAGTCACTCTCCCTCCCGAGATAGTATTACCCAAATATGTCCCCTATGATATGGACCATATTTTGAGTTAGCTCAAATTCAATGTACCCATTGTTGAATTTCTTAGGATCCGTGAGCACATGAAAAGGGAATTTGAGTATTTGGGATTCATGGAAGAAGTAATTCCCCAGGAAATGATGTTAACAATGTGGATATTCCCCGTCATTATAGAATTGAAAGTGCCACAAGCTTTTGAAAATTTAGGGGAATCTCCTGAAGTGTATTTGGGCACTTCTCTTGTTGAATCCTAGCTTGATGTTGATCCCTTTTATACTACTTTAATCATTAAAGAAAAACTTGTGCACAATTGCATGTTCGATTCAAGGGCTTCATGTAATGTGATGCCTCTTGAAGTGATGAATGAATTGAATATCAAAGTAACAATGACCTTTGGAAAGTGCACTACCATGGACTCAAGAGAAGTACCAATCATTGGGTATGTGAAGGGTTTAGTAGTGTAATTAATAGTTTATCCTGGTAAATATTTAACCATGAATGTAGTCATTGTTGAGTTCCCCTGCTAAATGGGGTATGTTATTGTCAAGGAAGTGGGCTGCTAGTGTTGGTGGAAGTGTGCAAATGGATATGTCATATGCCACCATACCAGTAGAAGGGAACCATATCAAGGTGTATGGAGAGAAAAATATGTTGCATTTGATTGAATATCTCGACAATGATTATTATGAGGTGTTATATGCATATGTGGATGTTAATAACATTTTTCAGCTACATTGATTTTGAGGAACATAGTATTAATAAGAGTAAGTGTCTTCAAAAAATTGGTGCTCCCTAGACTTACATGTTTGATGGAGATTTATCCAACTTGGAAAATGGGGAGGGAGTTGTCCTTGTATCTCGAAGTTAAGAGATTTTTAATTTCTCCTTCAAGCTTAAATTTGAGTGAACAAATAATATTGTAGAGTATGAGGTACTACTTTTGGGATTAAGGATTGCATGGAGGTATGGTATAAGGGACATAATTGTTAAAGGAGATTCGGAGTTAGTGGCCAAACAAGTTAGAAAATTGTATGCTATAAAAAATAAAATAATGAAACAACATAAGCATGCGAGCTTTTAGCATATTATTGAAATGTTTGACTCCTTCAATATATTGTATCATGATAGAACTTAGAATGTTGTAGCTAATAAGTTGGCGAGTGCTTGGGTCTATTTTTAAAACTACATGGTTTCTCCTTATTGTGATTATGATATTGAAGTATTGTCAAGACCATATGTCCCTAATAATGTAACATTGTAATTGTTTTGAAGATGATGCATAGGTTCAAATGATTTTACAGAATGAAGGAGAATTTACCAATCAATGTATTTATTGGGAACCGATGGTTGTAGTATGTGATGGGAAAGAGACCTTGTTTGGTAAGGACATAATCCAATTGAAAATGAACACAATCCCCAAAGGGTTAGTGGATTTAAAATTCAACTTTGATAATGTAGATAGGGTGGTTCACAGACATATCTCACCTTCAAGGTATGTGGAAGAACATAATCTGGAAACTAAGGAGAAACCTAAGAAGGTATGGCTAAGAACTAATTTGAGGAAGGAAGAAAATAAATCTTATTTTGAATTGTTAAAGAAGTACCAAGACTACTTAACATGGTCTTACTCAAAATTGAAATCATATAGGGAGGATCTATTTCAACATGAGATACCTTTAGAACCTAATGCTAAACCATTTAGGAAAAAGTAGAGGCCAATTAATCCACTTCTTTCCCTCAAGATGCAGGAAGAATTGAAAAAGTTAAGGGATGGAGGGAAAATACAACCAAAAAATATTATTCATGGGTGACAAACTTAGTGCAGAAGAATGAAAAATGGAGATATAAGGTTGTGTGTGGATTTCACAAAATTGAATAAAGCCTCAATTAAATATATTTATCCATTTCCTAACATGGATAACATGCTACAGTTGGTCATTGGGTCTTAGTTTTTTGTCTATATTGGATGAATTATTAGGGTATAATAAAGTGGTTATGAAGCAATTAGAGTGAATTAAAACTACTTTTACCACCACATCAGGTACCTATGTGTATGTGAGAATTCCTTTTGGTTTAATAAATGTTGGAGCCATGTTCTAAAGAGAAATGGATGTTGCATTATTAGGTTACATTAATTAATTCACTGCAGTTTATCAGGATGATGTGACAATATTTTCTAGAAAGAGAAGTGACCATTCGAAACATCTGGAGAAGATGTGGATAAGATGTAGAGAGTATGGAATTTCATTGAATCCTAATAAGTTCCACTTTGGGGTTCAGAAGGAAAAAATTTTGGGGCATACTATGTCAAAAGAGGGGGTCATGATTGATCTTGAAAGGGTGGAAGCAATTGGTAAGGTTCTTATCTCAAAAATTAATAAAGGGTTTCAATCCTTCTTTGGTCAGATAAACTTCATTAGGAAGTTCTTTTCTAAATTTTATGAAATGACTATCCCCATTAAAAACATGTTAAAGAAGGACCAGATTATCAAATGGGATGAATCAGATCTCAAAGATTTCACTGGAATTAAAGAGGTGTTAAAAATGCTCCAGTGTTAGCAGCCCCTGATTATAAGAAGGCTTTCCAGATATTCTCCTTTGCATCTAAAAACACTATTGCATCTGTATTGTTGCAAAAGGATGAAGAAGGAAATGAAAGGCCTATTTCCTTTTTCAGTAAATCCTTGCAGGGAGCTGAATTAAAGTATACCATCATGGAGAAGCATTCCTTTGCTTTGGTAAGAGCAACTAATATTTTTAGGCCCTATATCCTGAGTTCGAAAATTGTAGCTTATGTTCCTCACACTATGGTCAAAGACATTTTATCATAGATGGAAATTTCTAGAAAAATATGTTGTTGGGTTAACAAGCTACAAGATTACAACATGGACATATAGACCACCAAGCTGGTTATAGGTTTGGGCCTTGTAAAAATGATGGCAAAAAGCAATTTGCAGGTAATGCAAATTAATGAGATAAAGGAAGGAACTATGGATTTCCTAGAAAAAGTAATAAATTCCAAATGGGATAAGGACATAATAGTTTACCTCACGAATTTAGAGTTTCATGGAAACTTAAAAAAATTAGAGAAGGACACTCAAATTGGCATCCCAGAAATATATCATAACTGATTATGGGTTGGCTTGGAAGAATCCTGAGGAGATTCTTTTGAGATTTATAATAGAGTAAGAAGCTCCCCATATTATTGAAAAATTTCATGGGGGAGTATGTGGAGGACACATTGATAGAAGAGTGATGCCCCATAAAATATTAAAGGAAAGTTACTGGTGGCCCACCATTTTCAAAGATTTAGCCTTGTTGGTTAGGAAATGTGAAAGTTGTCAAAGTTTTTCATGGTGATTGAAAGATTTAGGTGTTCTACCCCTACAACATGTGTCAAAATAATCTTCTTTTAAACAATGGGGCATGAATTTTATTGCAGATATTTAAAATCCCTCAAGTACAGGGCATAAATTGATACTAGTGGCCACATATTATTTTACCAAATGG
Source organism: Taxus wallichiana var. yunnanensis (assembly GCA_018340775.1). Classification (NCBI taxonomy): domain Eukaryota; kingdom Viridiplantae; phylum Streptophyta; class Pinopsida; order Cupressales; family Taxaceae; genus Taxus; species Taxus wallichiana. Next base: position 78,273,199 of record CM031242.1, read on the forward strand.
GTTAACGTTGTTCCCACTAAAAAGGAAACACACCAAATTGCCATGGATTCCATCCTGGATCATATAATTTATAGGTTTGGAGTACCTACAAAAATAGTTGTTGACAATGCTACAAGATTTAGAGCTAAACTAATGGTAGCTATGTGCCAAGAGTATGCGATAAGTTTGACATATGCATCCAATTACAATCACGGGGAATGGCCAAGATGAATCAAGTAATAAGAATTTTTTAAGATAATTACAAGAACATTGGAGGTTAACAAAAGAAAATGGGATCAGTAGTTGAAATTTACTTTATGGACGGATAAAATTACTACCAAAAGAGCTACTTGAAATAGCCAATTTGAATTAGTTTATGAAGTCTAGGATCTTTTACCCCTACGTATGATATTTTCTTCTTTAGTTCATACAACAACTTGAGGATGAAGAGGTGAACCCCTATGAAGCTAGCATTAATCAGATAGTTGAGTTGAATAAAGAGATAAGGGAGTATCACTGAAGGAACTTAAGGTTCAAATAGAAAATCAAGAAATTATTTGATAAAAAGGTGATTCTAGAACTTTCAATGTTGGAGATATTGTTTTACTATGGGACAACAGACATGAGGATAAAGGAAAACATGGAAAATTTGATGCTTTGTGGATGGGTCCTTATTCTATTGACATAAGAATTGGTGAGCACACCTTTTCTTGAAGGACATGGATGAATATTTTTTGAATTACATGTTAATAGAAGGCATCTAAAACACTTCTTGGATTGATTATGAACAAGGTACATGTTCCTATATAGTGTATAGTCCTTTTGTTTTGTTTGAGCCTATTGTTTTTATTTGTGTTTCCCTTTTTACTTTCCAGATCTACATTGATCAATTGCCTTGGTGTATTGGTTTATTTTTTCATTTTTTTGTTGGTTCGACTCGACCTTGGGCATGTTTTAAATTGACATCATAACCCAATGCATTTATGCAATTATTCTATTCATTTTTTGGTTTATATGGGTTTTGTGGCACACGTGGGGGTACCCATCCCCAAGTTGGAGCCGTTGTTAGTGCTCAATTTGATCTCACACTTTTATCTAATGTATGCCTTTGAAAAATTCTCTCTGAGTGGTTTTCTCATGTGAAAAATGTATGCTTGAAAGATATATCCATGTCAAATACAAATGAACACCTTGTGTTCAGGGTGTTGATCCTCTTTTTTAATCGAGGTTTGTGAAATTGTGTCATTACTCAAAAACCATTGTGAAATAGGTCAAAAACTATGTAAAACTATGGTTTGTCCCTTTCGAATGTTTTCGTTATCGTCCCAAGACAAATGCCGGACTCTAAAAAATTTTGTGACTAGGAGGGTATTCAAAGAAAAAAATTAATAACGCTTGGAAGCGAGGAACATCCTTTGTGAAAATAAGGAATATTATCTACGTATCCCTCTAGCGCACCTTTGAGAAAGTGCAATAAATTGGGAGCCTCCAAGTTTCGAGGGTTGACCACGTGGCTTAAGCGCATCGAGAGAAGCCCAAGTGGGCTGAAAATAAAAAGCAAAACAAAAGAATGTTCATGCCTCCACATGTCACCCGGGCGTAATTTCAAAATAGAATAAGAATACGAAAGTAAGGAAAACTTGAGAATAAAGAAAAGGCCCCGCAAATGAATATTCATAGTTGTGCTACTCTAAGTAATGCTGCAAATTAAGGTAAGAGTACAAGGAAAGATGTAGATCAAAATGAAGTGAATCACATCAATCGGATGGGCCACAAAAGGTTTAAAAAATATGTGATACACTCAAGGATTGAGAAAACACGTGGCATGACACCATTAGATGTGTTGTGACAAGTTTCTTTTTCAAACAATGTTGATATCGAGTCCAAGAGTTTTGAATCCAAAAAACAGATGAGAATTACATGATAAAGGATAATGAATCAGTTAAAAGTGGGGATATTGATTGTGTAACCCAACAAATGATCATGGAAGAGAATTATAGAGATCAAGCTCTGAAAATTAAATTTTTGAATTACAAGCAAGGCCATAGGAATACAAGAAAAGAATGGATCAATGTGTGGATATATCGAGTAGGCGGACGATATTTTTTTCCCCTAAAAAATTCTTTTATCTTATTATAAATATAATCCTATTTTTATGAAAACTGAATATCACTTTGAAGTAGTTTCAGACATAAATCAAAATTGGGGTTCTATAGGGGCCCCATCCCATGATGAAAAAATTTACATACATATTTGGAAACTACATAAGAAAGAAAAAAGAAAAGAAAAATACTTAGCAATCCTCTACTCATACTTTGACATCATCTCCAAATGGGGGGATCTTATTCAACAACATGTTCTTCCTTGATATGAACTCATTTAAACCTTGATCTGTATGAGAAAATACACCTAATCCCACCAAATTTCGATACATCATCTTCTCCATTAATGACTCAACATTCATTATGGGACGATCCATAATATCCCCAAGCTCAATATTTTTATGATAAGAAGATACCTAGTCTAAAAGGTCTGAACCACTTGTAGGAAATGTTGTTTTCCCTTTTTACTTGTAAGAAGTGAACTAAATGGGAGTGGACTAGGGGGAACATTTAGAGTGGCTTGAAGAGTAAGCATTGTGACTCATGGACCTTATGGAGAAATATATTTAGAACTAGACTCACCCTTGTGTCTCCTCGTGAAAGGTGTACGCTCTCTTGGAAAGGAATAGGTTGAGGTCATGATAATGTTTTCTCCATCGAAAAATCCCATTTTACTAGATGAATGGAAGGTTGGAGAGTATACTCTACCTTTCCCTCCTTGGTGCCAGATAATGATGCTTTGGAACATTAAGGAGATGAAGACTTTAATTATTCCTCATCCAAAATAATAATTAGGGTTGAGAACTTCATTACACCCTCTTCCTTCTTGAGGATGGTTCAGTATGGTGGACGGTTGGGATGACAAAATTCCTACTTTAAATTTTTCCATAGAAATGATTCTCTTCTCAAATTCATCTACTTTATGAGAAATGACAGGGAACATTATAAATGGAATATTTGTCATAAAGTACGTAGGAATCCTTTGGAATATCCTTCAAAGAAAAAAATTTCATCACACGGGAAGGGAAATTAATGATAATTCATCCCTATCCCAACAAGCTTCATTTCAATCCTAAATTTCTTCATTCCTCTCGGGTTGTCTTGTGTTCCCACTAAAAAATATTATAGTATATGGATTGGAATTCCGAGAAGATAGGATTAATCTTTATAAAACTTAGAAGGAGAGAGAGTTGAACTTATCGATATGTCAAGGGCCCTTTGTTATTCCATGGGTCTTTGATTTCAAACAAATCCCTAAAAAAGGATTAATCTAGATTAGTTAGATCAAATATTTGGTTTAAATCTTCCGAAGATATTTCTTTCAAGTTATTCGCCATAACCACCCTTTCCATTGTGCCAAAAAAGAGCTTTACAATAGTTCTTCATGTTTAGGGCTGGAAAAAGGATGCATATTGGGGATAAAAGAGATTTGAATTTATAATGAGGATGGTGCAAACAAGCTGAGATGAGAAGAATCACTACCATCAAATGAAGAAATATATTTCACTCATCTCACACGAGGGAAATAAATTTGAGGGAGATTGGCATCATGCAACAAAATACGTTTGATTGATGTGATATGATCCATGTGAGGATATTCAACTCTAAAAGACACAAATACTTGCTCGAAGTTGATCCTCAAAAGGTGAAAGGGATTACACATCACATCAAGCCATCTGGAGGTGCCTAGGAATTACCAAAAGACTTCTTTCCCACCAAAAGGGATAAATGATGACATGGCATCCCAGTCATATATGAGGAAGTGAAAAACATGAATAGCTCATAACTTTTCCACCTGGAAAATTAGAGAAGAATATTCTCTTAGAGATTCATGCTTTTGGGGGGAAAATTAAGGGAGAATGAGTGATTGAAAATGTATAAATGCGATGAGAATACTCTCACATAGGGGGGGCTAATTTTTCTAAGATTTAGAGAAAAAGGAGAGAACCTATTTGTAATTTCTGAAATTGAACCAATATGAGAAACTGAAGTTATTGATTTGTTCCTAAACCTTCTCTCCAAGATGGCTACTTTGTACATCAATTGGAAAATATTGAGGTCATAGTTGTTGTGTCCCCTTATTGAAGAATTCGATTTCTTTGAATTAATCTATGTGTATTTTCATGAGTGTTGCTACTTTGTTCAAGATGAATTATTTTGAATCGATTATCTACATTTCTGTTGCAATATTATGATAATTAATCTCTCTGAATTACATAAAGACTTATACGAAATAGTGAAAATTTAGTATGCTTTGCAATTGCATGATTGATGGAGATTTCCTTCATAATGTGGTAAATGGTTTTAAAATCAATTTGTATCTGTTTGATCTAAGATATTTTTCATTTCTTGAGTGTATCTAGAACATATTTGATAAGAGATTGTTAGTATTTTGTTGAGAGTTTGTCATGATATTTTGTGTTTGAATTCTCAAAGTTTGTGTGAAATCTTGTGTTCTTGGGATTCCATGAATACAAACCTTCTGGTTGAAGGAATGTTTTGGACTGTGTGATCCATATTTTACATCAAGAATAATTATTTGCAATATTTGTAAGGTTCATTTGAGGTTTTTGTATAATCAACTTTATCCTACTTAAATTCCCAACAATACATAAAAATTACAACCAATAACCATTAGATCCACTTGAATTACCCCTTCTTGCACTGTTTATGCATAAATGCTAAGGATATTTGTTGAATTTTCCCATCCTTTATCTAAAATATGTAGAAGCAAGTTGGAATTATGACTTTCTTTAGTAACTTGAGCCTCCTTTATAAGATATTTGCATTTTCTAGTGTGATAACTCATGAGATTTAGATAATGTTTTTATCGACCATGTTTTCTTGAGGTTATTTATCACTTCCCGAGAAAAGGAGTGCAAATATTGTTTTTTTATCCATCGCTTTTCACAAATATAGGTTACAAAATGGGTCCTCTCACCCTCGTTTCAGGAAGAACCTAAAGTAGAAAGGTAGGTCATACCCTTGGTGATGTGTTATCCAACATTCCCAAGTAAGAGTTAAAAAGAGGCTTCAGATCCATCCCCAGATACGAAATGACTCAAATCTGGGTATGTCTTCCTCTAAGAATCATTCTTATCCTATTGATGTTGTGTAACTTACAAGGGAATTCATGTTTAATACTACCTCCAATGTAAAAGAGAATTCTTAGTCTCCTTAAACTTATCATTTAATAAAATACCCCATCCCTTTGGAAAAGAGAATTCATGCTTAATCTCATCAGCAGGAAGGGTGGCCCAAGGGAATCCTTGTAACTTGGTAATCGAGATGGAGATGTTTTGACCTTGAGTACATTGGATTGGGAATTGCAATTTCCACAAATATTTCTCCCTTCTTTCTTAGAACTATCTATGACATGAATCTGGTCCTTTTGGGCAACCTAGAAGGATTAAGTGTGGAAATTGTATGTAGATCATCATTATCTAATTGAATTACCACCTTGTTATTATTTTAAAGAGAATCCTCTACCTAAGTTCCCATTGGTGGCCCATGTACCTTGGGAGATTGTGTCTTTAGAGTATGAAGGAGTTGCATAAGTGCTTCCCTTTTTCAAATGCATTGTATTTTCTAAAACACCCCATTCGCATAGGATCATAATAGCCACCTATTTCCTCTACTTCCTCGGGATGATATTTTACCACTCCTTACTTCTTAATTGAAGATGGTTAGGTGTCAATCTCATTTTATACTCATGCCAAAATCCTAACCATTTATTCATTAGAGGAATAAACTATACACCATGAGACTCCTTGTGATTTTTACTAGCTATCGAAGTTGAACCTTAGGAAACCTTACAATTACTTGAGTGCCATGTAGAGCCATTGTAATTTTGATATCTTTAGCCTCTTTTTGTGTATTTCCCACTATATTCTCTTCGCATGGATTTTTACCATTTCTACTCAACAACCTCATTAATGGGTTAAACCACATGATGTTTACTTTCAACCTCCCCGCCACTATGATATTTGGAGTCTCCTCTAGGGTAATATCAATTATTACCTCGTATCCAATTTACCGGGTTCCTCACTTTGAAAACTTGTTTTGATTTCCACTTATCTTCACTTTATTATTGGTAGGATAGGATAAGAGTGTGGGAATAGTTACAATTGATTAATCCTCAAAGGAAAAATAGCCTTTAGTAGTAGGGAACCACAATTTTGGTCCACAAGGGTTGAGTCTACAAGAGATGGAGTCCATGTGAATTGAGTAATGGTGGTTAGAGGTACAAGATTACTTGGAACTATTATTTCCCTAACTATTCGTACTTCCTCTACATCAACCCATTCAGCTACCTTTGTCCTTTTTATCTGTAGAGCTGAATATGATCTTCCTCCTTGTCCAATTCCTATAGAATTGTCTTAGGAATGGGTAGCAAAAATAAAATAAATTCTACTCATAATCATTTTGAGTACTTCCTTGGTTATTTTTGTTAATTGGGTAAGGTAAGTATTAGTCTTGTTGATCTGAGCACTCACATCATCCATTTCTCGAGCTAAAAGTAACCTTTTAAAATATATATTAGCCCCTTTATTTCCTAGAACATCCCCACTTATATGATATCTCATGATGAAATTAGTATTCCTGCTATGGTTTGAAATCTCTTCATTAATTTCCCAATTGATTGTTAGTAAGGGATGAGAAGCAGCATCAACCCTCACATAATCATGACTAATTACATAATTTTCATCCTCTAGGACTTCAACGAATAGGATGATTTTGAAAATTTCATATGGAAAAGTGTCATCCTTGAGTAGTACCTAAGTTGAACCTCTCCCTCATCCCTACAATCCATCCAAAAGTCCTCGTAATGAGGGTCATATTCATTCATAGTAGCTGCAACATTCGCACAATTGTTTTTATGTCGTATTGAGCCATGAAATCAAATATTTCCAATATGAACCTACCCATTTATGGTTCTAGCAACTTCACCTTTTGGATATTCTGAAAAGTGTATTTTCTAATGGACATGGGAAACTTAATAGGGGATGTGAGATGCTTACCAAAAATAATCGATGCATTGTTAAAAATTGTCTTACTAACCCCATTAGTGATCATTTGTTATCCACATGTCTAGGGAGCATGTAAGGGAGCCCTTCAAAATCACTAACATTAATATAAATTAAAATATTTAACTAGATGAAATAACATTCTTATTGGGTAATGTCCCACTTAGAATCTCAAGAAAATATTTCAACCTCCGAGTTAGAATGAAAGACGAATATCACTGGTACAAAGAATATGGTAAAGACCTTTCTTAAATATATACCTAAATTTACTAGGTTCAAGTGAGAAAATACATTATATACCATGTCATTACTAAGGTCTCCTTCTCCATTCAAGAATGGGAAAATTCTATGAAAAGAAATGTTTTAAACCAAGTATGATGACATGAAGAACTCCACTATACTAGCCATCTCTCCCTTAGCGATTCGGGCAACCCCTACCATTTGTTCATGAATTTTATTTTAGAACATAATAGTAAGTTCCTATAAACCTTAATATATAATTAAATAATTTAGAATAGTTATACTCTTAATTATTTAATATAAAATTAGTGTCTATGTTTAATTGGTTATTTAATAATCGGTTTATATTAAATCAATGGGTTGTTTATTCATAACCTTTAATTGATATAGTTCGTGAGCCATGGGGTCAAATAAATATGATCGTAGATGATATTATTATTCGTTGCTTTGGGTCAATTTGACAAGGAGAGCAGTGAGGGAAGGGGATTTACTAGACTATAAATTATTTGTTTCTCCTATATGGAAAATTCCCTTTTTTGTGTTTTTCTCCCCTCAAGGGTTTTCAAGAGGGTTTTCCACATAATCTTTGTGATCTTTGTGTTATTTAATTTTTTTTTTAGTTGTTATTTGTATGCATTAATGTTTGGTTTAAACAATATTTAATGTGGTTGTTAATATTTTAATATCCTCGTCCTAACATAGTACTAGAGAGAATATTATTTAATTAATCCTAATGTTATTTAACCAATCCAAAGTGTATCCGTTGGTTGGGTAGTTGTGTGGTTATACATTTTAAATAGTATCCCTTCGGCCTTCAAGACATCGAATATGCATTTGTGCACAGGTGGAAAATAATTCAAATGATTTCAATTAATCTCACCTGAAATCTCTTGGTGGAAAAATTCTATGGATTTGCAAGTAAAGGTAAGAATGCATTTTAATTATGATATTATATCATTTTTCTATAGTTTTCAAATGTGTAGGTTGAAATAATTCCAGGGTGAAATTAAAGTTTAAATAAAGGTTAAAAGTGAGGAGACAAGCTCCATTAGAATAGGGGTTTCAAATTTTTCTATTTGTTAAGACAAATCTCTTATCCCCCGGTGTGGTAAAACCATTTTATTCTTTTCACCTTTGATATCCAAAATAAATTTTTTATAGCCCTCCTTGGTACCACCTTAACGAGTTACATTTAAATGTTTTTCAAAACTATAGTATGAATTTGTTGTATTTATAAATTAAATAGAAAAATTAAATCATGAATAAGGGGATTTTATAAAAATATGTTTTGATTATAATTTATAGTTATTATAAACTATATATTATTTTGTGTTTAGACCTATTTCTTTAAACCTAAAGTCTGAATTAAATGTTTAAAACTATACATTATAGTTTTATAAACTATATCTTATATAGTTTTAAAACTATATTAATCCTTATAAAATACTATGCAGCCCCTTTCAAGGACCAAAACCCTGCAGAGTGTGAAGTGGCGAGTCTCTTCTCAAGCACCTCCCACCATAACCATCCCATTCTGTGTGGGGCCACTTTGTCTCCCCCGGCTGACCAAACCTTCTATATGGTAGGATCTGTGGACCTTTTAGCCACTACACCTATACCCTCCACATGCCCCTCCCCGTGCACTTTGGTCGCTCAACTAAAAGGCAACAATATTTTTGTTTCCTTAGGACATTTGTCCCACATGGGTCATGTGGGGAAATGTTAAGGATTTGAAATCTCATGGAGAGTTAAGGGTGGTGTGAATTCAGTCACACCACCTATATCCCTATCACTATATGGCACTCCCCTTATCTACATATCCATGGCTTGTATATCAAAATTAGGAGTTACGATCGTCATATACACTATAATTTACCTATCTCATTCTATATGACTAAGCACGATGGTTGGCCCAACCTTCTAAATGAGATACTACACTTTGAATTATCTATCTCTCTCTCTCTCTCTCTCTCTCTCTCTATATATATATATATATATATCTCACTCTTCACTCTATATCTCTTTGTCACTCTTCACTACCATCTATTGTGTTTGCAAAATATATTATGCAGCTTAAATGTGGGATCAACTATGTTTGTAACTCTGTGAAGCTATACATGAGTTGACAGTGTTATTAGCATTGATAGTTGAACTCACCTGCAGGCTTGGTTTTAAAACATTGGTAATTTATATCTCAAGACATTAAAATTGTTATTCGATTGACATCAATCAAATCGAATTTCCGAGTTAGTAAACCCAACTCAAGTAAGCTATACTTGTTATCATTAACCTCTCTTTATTAAGATAAGATGTGTGTGTGTGTATGTTATATTTTTATTTTTACTCAAATATCTAATTTAATTTATTTTACTATTATCTAATAAATGAGAAATAGTCAAAATATGGAACGAGGAAATTTTGGGTAACTTTTTTCCCAAAAACAAATTTTTCGAGGATCTAAAAAATATTGAGGAATTCTTGGAAAGTGAGAGGTATGATCAGGAGATTAGGAATAAATAAAAATTTCTTTTGGAGGAGTATCATAATCTAGAAGCAAAAGAGGAATCATATTGGAAACAAAATTCAAGGTCTTTATGGTTAAAAGAGGGTGATAAGAATACAATTTTTTTGATGATTGCTTCTATTCATAAATAGAGTAATACAATAATGGAAATTGAGGATAGGAGAGGAGTGAGGTTGAAGAATCAAGCTGAGATTTCAAATGAATTTATAAGTTTCTTCAATTATTTGTTGGCATTACAGGGAAACATAACCTTTTTCAAGGAGAGTAAAATCATTTATTTCTTCAAACCTATTATCACTCTTCAATATAATGTTGAGTTGGTCAAAATTTCCTCTCCCTAGGAAATAAAAGAGGTTGTTTTTGATTTAGAAGGTGATAAGTCTCATGGGATAGATGGTCTCCTTGATATTTGTGTTAAGGAATTTTGTGACATTGTTCTGACGATGTGGAGGATGATATCCAAGAAATTTTCATGAATGGTAAGTTACTGAAAGAGGTTAAAAATACTTTTATAGTCCTAGTTCCTAAGATTCTAGGTGCTAGTAAAGTTACTAATTTTAGACCAATTAGTTTATGTAACACTATTTAAAAAATTAGTACAAAGATAATTTCATTCAGGTTCAAAGATCTATTGGATGGTTTTATTTCTCCAAATCAGGGAACCTTTGTTGAAGGTAAATAGATCCTTGACAATTTTATTACTATTCATGAAATTATGCATTCAGGGGATGTTGTAAAGAGGGAGACCATGTTCCTAAAACTTTATATCAATAAGGGATATGATAGAGTTTCATGGATATTTTTTTGGATTATTTTGGAAAGGTTGGGATTCCATGATCATTTTATAAATTTAATTATGGAATGTATTACCACTCCTAAATACTCTATTCTTATCAATTGTAAGTCTAAGGGGCTCTTTTCTTTTAGGAGGGGTTTCAAATAGGGGATCCTTTGTCCCATTTTCTTTATATTATTGTGGCAGACACTTTAAGCATAATTTTTGCTGACCGAAGGAAAAGGAGGATTCTAAATGGTTTAATTATTTCTAATGGTTTGGACCCTATTGCTTTACAATAGTTTTTGGATGATACTTTTATTTTGGGTAAGGAAACTATTTAGAAGCAAGGGCCTTCAAGGATATTCTTCAAGACTTTGAAGAAGTTATTGGTTAGCTTATTAATTTTTAAAAAAATTATATAATTTTCTTGAATGTGGATGAGGAAGCTCATAATAGAATTGCATCTATTTTGGAGTGTCCAATCATTTCATTTCCTTGTTCATATTTGGGAATTCCTCTATTTAAGGGAAGGATGGTTCTAGATAATTTGAATGCTCTTATTAGTAGGTTTCAAAAGAAGCTTGCTACTTGGAAAGGTACTTTATTATCAAAAGATGGAAAATTACAACTCCTTCAGAGTTCTTTACAGAGCCTTCTGGTGTATCTTATGTCAATATTTAAAATTCCTACAAATATAAGAACCGTGATTACTTGGATTCAACAAAGATTTCTTTAGTCAGTACTAAATCACAGGATATAATCCCCCTGTGGCACTCGGGATAGGGTCAATCTACATAATAATGTGGGAGGCTTGGGTTTGAAGGAATTAAAGAGTATGAATATGGCTCTTATGGATAAGGTAGGGTGGAGACTTTAGTAGGAGGATGGATTGTGGGCTAAGATTCTTAAAGCTAAATACATGTATGCTGAGCAGATCTCTTTTATTTCAAATGATATCATTCTGAAGGATCTTGTTTTTGGAATGGTTTGGTAAAGTGTAGGGGTTTGTTAATGAAAGCGAGTAAATAGTAAATTGATGATGGTAAAAAGATAAACATTTGGCAAGATTATTTGATTGATGAAGGACCTATTTTAAACTAGTCATTGTGGAGAAATGTTGCTAATTATTTCATTTCTATTAAGGGAAGCCTTTAGAGGGACTATTAGATTAGAAAAGATTGGGGTTGATCTTGGAGACCTCTTCATTGGGATGGTGTAGATCAGAATATCAAGGAGACTAGATTCAATATATCAATACTAATATAGGTGGTGTTTATATTTTGTTAAGACCCAAGCCATATGTTCTTATATGGCATGGACAAAGGATGGTGAGTACTTTGTATGAAAATTTATATTCTATTACTTGTAAGTGTCCTCAACCAAACCCTTGGTGAAAATCCCTCTAGGATAGTACTCTTATTCCCAAGGTGAATTTACTTTTGTGGCATGACATTCAAAATAATATTCTTACAGTTAGTAACTTACAGGCTAAAGGTATGCTAATTCAAAATAGGTTAATTCTATGTAAATATAATACTGAAACAATTCAACATTTGTTCCTCCAATGTCCCTTTTCTCAAAAATTCTTCTCCAAAATTATGATATTGTTTTAGGTCTTGTGGGTTTATTCGGAAACTTTTGCTGACTTGTATGAACAATGAAATTGTCCCTTTTCTTCTAGGTGTTTTTCAAAATACTGGAAGTTTGTGTTACCCCATTTCATATGGGGAATATGGTTTGAAAGAAATCATAGGATTTTTTTGGAAAAACAAAAACTTATAATAGAGTGGGGAATATGATTATGGAAGCTTTGATTACTAATATTTCCATTAACACATTAAAGGAAAAAATGTTCCTAATTGTGAAAGGGAAATTATTCAAGATCTAGGAGTTAGTAAAAACATTGAGAAGATTTCTCTAGGGAAGAAGAATATCCAAGATAATGTGAAGTGGGAAAAACCTATGGCTAGATGGATGAAACTTAATTTTGAAGGTGTTGCCAAAAGTAGTTTAGGTGTAGTTAGAGTGGTTGGTATTATTAGAAGGGACAATGGTTATTTCTTTATCACTTATGTTATTCCTATAGGTAATAAAACCAATAATTATGTGGAGGCGTATGCAGTTTTGTATGGTTTAAAGTGGTCTAATCATTATCAAATTAGAAAACTTTATGTGGAAGGGGACTCTTTGTACATTATTAATGCAATGAAGGGTAAATTGAAATATCATGTTAATTTGAATGCTATTATGGAAGATATTAGAATTTATTAATGAATTTTGATGAGATTCTAATTAAACATGTGTACCAGGAAGCAAATGCTTGTGTGGACATGTTAGCTAGTTATGTAGTACGAGCTCATCATAATCATATATGGCAAGATGAGGTAGATCTTCCGCCATTAACTATGGTTATCCTTCATGCCTTTGAGTGATATTGTAACACCCTCGACAACTGATATATTCCTCTTTTACATTTAAGTTTTGACATGTAATTTTCTGGATAAAGATATGTTCTTTTGACTGTTGAAGATCATGCTTGATAAGGATAAATATTTTCTATTCTTAAAATCATTAGGCTAAAATTATATGGTTATCAAGAATTTATTTTCACTTTGGAAATATGTCTTTGCGATCTGGGTTTAAGAGTTGCATACTTAATTCTTCTTCTAACTCATCCTTGGATCAATTTAGGTGATCCAAGGAATGTTTCAAATCCTCTTCATAGACTAAATGGTGAAATTGACATTCAATAGTTTAAGGGAAACAAAAGACTAAATTTTTATGATACTAATTATTGGTCTTATTTGAACGTGTTTCGCTCAATTTGTATGTTTGTGCTCGGAGTCTTTGGTGATTGATCTTCGCAGGACATTAAGGACATAAGCAAAATGAAATTCATAGAGGATGAATACGGAGTCCTAAAACCTAAGGATTGTCCGAATGGTAACTTAAGCTAGGTAAGAACAACTATGTCCTAGCTATATTTAATTATTTTAAAACTATTCTAACCTAAGCCTCTTATTCTATTGTTGGGTTGGCGACCTAACCTAAGCATTGTGCTAAATGGATTAGGAAAGGGTTACTAAAGTGATACTAGGTTATTTTAGCTATTACGTAATACTAAAGGGTTATGAATTGAACCTAACCTAAGGTGGAAATTCTAATGGAAAATGTTTTTAGACCTATGTTAGTAACTATTAAACTAACCTAAGTCTATTTGAATCTAACCTAAACTATTAAAGGGAACCTAAAGGGGTCGCATGACACAAGGGAAATAGTTCCAATGACATTTAAATGATTTGAAAGGGTTTAAATGATGAAGTACTGATAGATTTGGTAGAGGGCCAATGGACTTGGTGGAGGCCTACGTGGAAGATCCACTAACAGATGGAATTGTATTTTTGTATTAAATTGACATTCGCTAGATTTAGGTGGTAGTGGTAAGGAAATATAAGTGGGAATTTTGGATTGAATGGTATTTATGGCATTTACGAGCCTTGTTCTTTGTGTGCAAACCATCTCGGAAACTTAGAAGGTTGGTTTGTTGGACGTCATTTGGTTTTACATGCATGACAGATTTTTCTGCATGGAGCTAAGCGGTTCTTGGAACCAGTAGTTAAACCTTCACTTCAAAGCTATTTTTGGTTTCTTCAATCTATTTTTGATTCAAGGAAAGTATTTGAGGTGTAGGAGGAAGATATGTATGATTTTTGATATGTCTTGGAGGATAAAAAGAGTTGGAAGCTCAGCTAGAAGTATCCTTTGATTTGGTGGAAGCACTATCAGGCATGATAGGATCTAACTATTAAAATTCTTTGTGTTCTTCTAAATGATTCATTAGAACAACTATGCTCTCATGAGATTCATGTTTTCATGTCTGTCTAGTTATTTTTGCTTGCTGGGTTTGGTGAATCTTTGTGTTGTTTGGATTTGTATCCATAGAAAAAATAGTGATGTTTGGAAACTACCTTTCTGTGCAAGTTTTATGACCTACATGCAAGTGAAAATGGTATTAGAAACTTGTTCTGTATCTCTCGTTATGATCTCGGATCTTGTATTCGACAGATTATGTGCTTTGAAATTTGTGTTTTGATTAAGCTTGTGTTGGAGCTTTGTTTGAACGGAACCACTATTTTGGAAACTTATGTATTACTAAATTGTTACATGGAGTTCATATTGTTAGCATAATTTAGCATAGGCATATTTATTGCATTTTATTGCATTGTCTTTTATTTAATAATGTGCAACATGTGCACTCTAGTCTAGTGACTTGCATTCAATATTATTATGTTCGATAACATTGTATTGGTATTAGTAGTAATTACATGTGCATGTCGGATGGATCTTAGCATCTCGTAGTTGGTGCCTTATAGGGTGTTATGTCTATCCATATGAGGTTGTCTAATATCTATAAATATTATAGCTCTTGCATTGTTATGTAATCTGATTTCATGATCAATAATATTTGTGAGGCTTCTGTCCCTCTTTGGTTATTGCAATCTTATTCTATTCTATCATTTGGTATCAGAGATATACCATTATTATCATTTGGTATCATAGCAGGTTCTATCCAAGCAAGGTTGAAGAGGAGCACTATTGCAGAGGATCCATTGAAGAAGAAGATCTGTATCAAAGGAGAGTCATTGAAGCATCCCGTAGCCTCCATTCCTTCCAAGCATCTCTCAACTAAAATTTTACCTATCCACTTATTTGGAAGGTAATTTTTTTTTGATTAGTCATTGGCATAGCCAATTGATCCAACATATTGGTGGAATATTTCAGATTTGGAGATCTTTAAAAAAAAGATCTTGAAAAAAAAAAAAAAAGATTTGTGAAAAAAA
Organism: Taxus wallichiana var. yunnanensis; assembly: GCA_018340775.1. Taxonomy (NCBI): domain Eukaryota; kingdom Viridiplantae; phylum Streptophyta; class Pinopsida; order Cupressales; family Taxaceae; genus Taxus; species Taxus wallichiana. The sequence goes on from CM031242.1 coordinate 78,288,690, forward strand.
AAGATCTTAAAAAAAAGGAGAAAGATCTTGAAAAAAATTACAGATCTAAAAAAAAAAAAGTGAAAAATAAAATATCAGATCTAAAAAAATAAAAAAATATCAGATCTGAAAGTGGAGGTGTGAAGAATTCGGGAGCAAAGGTTGAAGCAGTCTCGTCAACAAAATTCTAGCAGATAGCTCTTAGAAAAAAGGACGTAAATTTTTCATACAATGTCGGATTGATGTGCTTTTTTTTTTTGGAAAGATAAGAATGAGGCGCACAAATTTTCAGTTTACATCATCTTTAGATTCGGCCTCTACATGTGACCAAAAGTCTATACAAGTCAGATCATTTTTTCTGAAAAAAATCATATCTAGTGGTAAATGTGTAAGATCTCAAAAACTAAGATTTTGATTCTTATAAAAATTTTGGGTTTCAATAAAAATATTGTATGATGCTTCTGTAAAAATTTAGAAAAACCCAGATCACGGTTTGTGAGAAAAGATGAAAACAATATTCAGATTGTTTGTTTGGATCTTGGGAACAAACAGGTCAGCGGTTCAATTCCCACTCTCTCCATATTTATTATTAAATTATTTTTTTTAGAAAATTTGGAGAAATTACTAAATTTTGGGAGATTTCCAAATTTAGAAGCTCACCAAACACATTTAGAGCCACCGCTAAATTTAGCGGAAAAACACCTATTGGGGGGTAAAAAATATTTTTGGCCTAAATTGTGTATTTTGTGATTCTAGACCCTTTTTTCTAAAGAGGAGAACCCAAAAAAATCATTTTGATGTACTTTTGGAGAATTTTGTAATAATCTTGGTGCATAAAGGTAAAAAAAAAAGGTGCAAATTTTTTATTTTATGTTTTGTTCTATCACACGAGATCTTTGATCTCATAAAGAACGCCTCGGTATATATGGTGCCCTCGGGAAGTGCTTACGGGTGATGTTGTCGCGAGTACTATGACACTTAACGCCTAACACATCTACCTAAATGTCTTCTAGGCATCGACCCTATAAAATTGAAGGGGAGTAATAAGGACACAATACACACATATTTGAGCCCTCCCATCCATTTGTGCTTGCACAAACCCCTCTTCGTATTGTCTACGTACCACGTACTAAATTCTTTCACGTACGTTAACACCTCTTTTTGTACGGAAAGGTATATTGAAATGGTCATCTTCTTCTACGTACCGATGGGTATATTGGAAGGGAGCGTATATAGAAAGGTTTGGTATATTGACCTGATGGTATATTGAGAGGAAGACCATAAACCTGGAGTGATAAGAACCTTACCCTTTGTCAGAAATTCAGAGTTTTAGAAATTCAAATTACAGAAATGGGTGCACAAGCACCAAAGTTCTTCTTACTAGATTCAAAAGCGCTTAGAGGAGACACCTATCTTTGCATGAAAATCGAAGATCAAGATGTTACTTGAGTTTGAAGACCTATGGATAGTTGTAGATGGAACAATAACAAGATCACTTGATGATGGAAGACAACAAGTTCAATTTGATAGGGCCAATCAAAAGGCCAAGTTGATCATCTTGTTTGGCGTAACAAACGATGTGCAACCCCACATTAGAGATGCCACATCGGCCAAGGATGCATGGGATAAGTTGAGCACAGTCTATGAGGCAAAGAACAAGAATGTCATCCTCAACCTACTATCACAACTGCATACTCTCAAGTTCAAGCACAATGAGAAGGTTGAAGTTTTTTTGAGACGAGTTGCTACTTTGAGGGCATCTCTATTGGCATTGGGAAAAGAAATAAGTGATGAAAACCTCATACCAATTGTGTTACGAGCACTTCCTCCTTCCTACAGAATCTTTGTGACAACTATTAATATGAGTGAACACACAATCACCTTTGAGAAGTTGGTCAATCTACTCCAACAAGAAGAGGTAATGAATAACAAAAATCATGAAGATGAGCAATCACTATCTTCCAATCATAAAGGAAAGAGGAAATTTTAGTCCAATCACAAGAAGTCCCAACAAAATCAAAGTCAACAAAGGGACCAAAGTCAACGAGACAACACCAAGAAGTGTCCCATTTGTAATAGAGGGGACATGCCATCAAATATTATTGGTATAATTCCTACAAAAGGGTTCATCAAGCAATTCAAAACCCAATAACCAACGGGTAACAACAATTCAAATAAAGGGAAATCAAATAAAAACAACAATCAAGGGAAGAAAAATGGTAATTGGAAAAGAAAACCCAAACAACAAGGGTACATTGCTAAACATGAGGATGATTCAGATGAAGGACACCACATGTATTCTGCTTAATTTGATGAAGAAACCAAGTCCACATAAGATATCTGGTATGTTGACTCGGGTGCAACTCGACACATGACTGGACGCAATGATTGGTTCTACACACTACGTGACTCACCTAACAAGAACCATGTGTCATTAGGTGATGACTCATCATACAGTGTGAAGGGGATTAAAAACATTTCACTACCTCTTGGAAAGTATGACTGCAAAATCACAGATGTATTGTATGTACCTAGGTTGACCAAGAATTTTCTATCAATTAGTCAACTCCTTGATCACAACTTGAAGTTGGATTTTGACAGTAATAATGGAGAAAAAGTGTGCTTGATACGAGATAAGTCAATAGGTTCCAAGATTGTAGCAAGAGCCTCCAATGTGGGATGCATGTTCCAACTTGATTTTGTCCACAAGGATGATCAAGCTCTAGTGGCCAAAGACACACAATCTGCAGAACTATGGCATCGCAGATATGGTCACATCAGTTTTGGCTATCTCCAAACACTTCAAAAGGGCAACATGGTGAAAGGATTGCCTACACTCAAGCACAACACTGACAAGTGTCACAATTGCCTAGCTAGAAAGTAACACAGAGTACCCTTCCAGAAGAACACATATAGAGCTAAGGGAAAGCTTGATTTGGTGCACACCGATCTTTGCGAGGCCCATGTAACCAAGTCATTATATATGTCAATACTTCATACTTTGTGTTGATGACTACTCAAGAAAGATGTGCATATATTGTCTAAGAAACAAGAGTCAAGCCTTTGAGACATTTCAGAAGTTCAAAGCACTTTTTGAGAATGAAGTTGGTCGTGAGATCAAAACTCTCCGCTCAGATTGAGGTGGGGAATTCATAAGCAATGAGTTCAAGACTTACCTAGAAGCTCATGGGATTCATCGAAAAATGCCTCCTACTACACACCACAATAGAATGGTATAGTAGAGAGAAGGAATCATACTATCATGGAAACGGTGCAATGCATGATTGATGACTCGAGTTTAACAAAGACATTTTGGGCGAAGCTACAAGAAGCTCGTAGTCTATTTGTTGAACAGAGTGCCCATAGTATCTCTTGAAGGAGTGACACCTCGAGAAGCACGGTCAAATCAAAACCATCAATTGCACACCTAAGAGTATTTGGGTGTAAAGGTATCATGCACATACCCAAGAAGAATAGGAACAAGTTGGATATGAAAGTTGAGAAAGCGATATTCATTGGATACGAGTGAAGAAGCACTTGGGTATAGATTATGGGATCCGAATGTAAAGAAAGTATACACAAGTAGGGATGTTGAGTTCTTTGAGAAGAAACAAGTAGATGGTCCACTCAACGACTCAACAAACATGCAGAATACACCTCTTGTGAAGACATAATTTGATGTTCCCACTGAATATGATAGTGATGAATTGGATGATGGTGAAAACTTGGATCCACCACAAGCTAATGGAACAACTAAGAAGTTACCTAAATGGTATACTCAATTAATAAGAGATGAAAATTTGGATGAAGCACCTAGCACATCATTCAATCCTAGACCTAGAACTCACAGTCAAGCTCATGAAGAGGTGAATTATGCCCTAATGAGTAGAGTTGTTGAAACAGTTGAGCCATCTATAATTCAAGAAGCCCTACAATTAAAATATTGGAAAGATGCCATGGATTCAAAGTATCAGTCAGTGATGAAGAACAACAAATGGCAACTTGTCGACCTTCGACGAGGAAGAAACCCATTGGATGCGAGATGGATATTCAAGACTAAGTACAAATCAGATGGGACTATTGATAAGTATAAAGAAAGGCTTGTAGAAAATGGGTATGCACAACAAAAAGGGATTGATTATGAGGAGATATTTGCTCCCACGACCAAGATCAAGACAATCGGGATGATCTTTTCTCTATTGCACAATTTGGTTGAAAAGTCCACCAAATGGATGTGAAAAGTGCCTTTCTTAATGGATATTTGCAAGAAGAATTCTATATGACTCGGCCAGAGGGTTATGTAATACCAAGAAAAGAGATGATGGTATGCAGACTCATAAAATCTCTATATGGCCTAAAGCAGCACCCCTGGTCATGGTACATCAAAGCGATGAGCATCTCATAAGTCACGGATTGAAAGGAATCCTTATGACCCCAATCTCTACCTCAAAAAGCAAGGGGGAAATTGTCATTGTTGTTGTTTATGTCAACGATCTAGTCGTTATAGGTATTTTTGTGAAGATGATCAATGCAACAAAGAAGGATTTTAATCGATCGTGCGACATGACGAGATCTCGGGCTCATGCACTATTGTCTTGGGTTAGAAGTATGGAAAAAGAGAATCATATCTTTGTGTCGCATGTTGAAATACACTAAGAAAATTCTTGAGAAATTCGGGATGATGGACTGTACTCTATTGCTACACCTATGGAAGTGAAACTTCAATTATCTTGTTCCAATCCATCACCACTTTGGTGAATGTAACTCTCTATCAAAAGTTGATCGGGAGTCTCATTTACTACGACATATACTACACCGGATATCAGCTTTGCATTCATCTATTTATCACTCTTCATGTAAGAACTAAAAATATGTCATTGGAAAGCAACAAAGAGAATACTGAGATATCTAAAGGGTACAGTTGACCTTGGTCTAGAGTACAAGAAGAACGACAACTTCTTCTTGACAGGATATTCAGATTTAGATCATGCAGGAAACATGGATGATAGGAAGTCAACATCAGGCTTCATCTTCTTTATGGGATATGGACTGATATCATGGGGAAGTAAGAAACATAACTTTTTTTCTCGTTCTTCTACAGAAACGAGTATTGAGCTACAGGTGAAGCTATTTGTGAAGCAATATGGCTATGCCGAATACTAGAAGGAATTGGTCTACCATAACAGAAATCTACTCCAGTATATGTTGATAATGAAGGAGTTTTGAAGCTTGTTCGCAATCCAGTATTTCATGAGAGAACCAAGCATATTGAAGTACAGGTTCATTTCATACACGAGCATGTCTTGAAGCACAACATACAACTCCAGTTCTGTCCTACAGTTGAACAGAAGGCAGATGTTTTCACTAAGTCACTTGCATGTGACAAATTCACCTTTGTTCGAGAGTTCCTCTCCACTTTATTGGAAACTATGAAAAATTAAGGGGGGGATGTTAGCATAATTTAGCATAGGCATATTTATTGCATTTTATTACATTGTATTTTATTTAATAATGTGCAACATGTGCACTCTAGTCTAGTGACTTTCATTTAATATTGTTAAGTTGGATACCATTCAATATTGGTATTAGTAGTAATTACATGTGCATGTGAGATGGGTCTTATCATCTCGTAGTTGGTGCCCGATAGGGTGTCATGTCTATCCATATGGGGCTCTCTAATATCTATAAATATTACAGCTCTTACATTTTTATGTAATCTGATTTCATGATCAATAATATTTGTGAGGCTTTCGTCCCTCTTTGGTCATTGCGATCTTATTCTATTCTATCATTTGGTATCGAGCTATACCATTATTATCACATATTTATCACTATACTCACATTATTTTGTTAGTGTAGTTGAATGTTTGAGTTTAAAGCTCAGGTTCATCTCTGTACTTCTATTTAACACTTGAGTGTTATGGACTCGTTTTTGGGTCGATTCATTCGAATATGTTCTGGTATTTTGTATTGGGTTATTCTTTTATTAAATGACTAAGCTTATAAATCTTTACTTGAGTAAATATTCACCAAGGAACTATGTGGGAACTTGTTTGGGTCGTTTAAAAATCTCTTTGAGATTTGGAACTTTAAACGTCTGGCTTTAAAAATGTAGAACTTCAGTTCTATGATTTTAACAACTCCCTTGAGATGGTATTGGTGTGAGAATAGAATGGGATTTTCTTTCCTAATTTTTGGAAGAAATATGCATTCTGGGTTAACTGTATTGTTATGTACTAAGGCACCACTGTCACAATTTCATGGTTGTGAAGTTTTTTTTTATATTCCATTCTTGTTGCTTTGGAATTTAAGATTGAGACAACTTCTGTATTGGGTGTTTTGGGTTCTAGCTCTCCCTCTCTTCTATCTCTTTAAATAAATTTGGGCCTTAGTGGAAGATTTTGGTTATTACCTTGGACACTGAAATTATTAGGAAGGATTCCTTCTCCATTCAGTTGTAATGAGTTTGATTCTTTTGAATTACTACTTACCTTTTGTATTTAGTGGAGAGGCATTTGTAAGTCTCCAATCTTGGGTTCATAGGTAATTCTAAACCTTATCATTTGCTATCTTGGGATGTTATTCTCGACTGATACAGTGAATAAGACCTTGGTTTCTCTTTGAGAAAGAAAATATATATATGTATTCTTTTGTGAGTAGTATATTGGTTCGGGTCTGTAGTATGCTTTCATCCTGAATTGGTTTGAAATTGGAACTTCTTGTTTAGTTGAACGAAATGATTTATCATTGTTTCTTTCCTTATTTGAGTTACCATTCCTTTGTCCTTGGATAAGCTCATGTTTGAACTTTTTGTACTTGATTCCATTTCGAGATAGTGATTTCTCATGACCTGTTGGTCTACCTTGTTTGAATCATTGATTGAAATAATGTTGAGAGCTAGTAGCCAGGAAGGTTTTGCTATTAAGTAAATTGATACTTATGGGTTTAAATGTTGTTGACTAGTCTTGCCTAGTTTATATGGAAAGGAGTAGGTTTGTCTCTTGTACTCTTTATCCTTTGTGAAGAACTTGAGTAGAGATTAACTCCTCTTCGGGGCTGCTTTGTTTGTGAACATTGTTTTCTGATCTTTGATTGATAACTTCTAACATGAAGAGTTGGAATTGGAATTGTAGTTGGACTATTCTAGTTTTCTATACCTTCTTGTATTGTTATGGAATTTTGTTTTGATGTATATTCTAATGTTGAATGTGCAAGGTTGTTACCCGAAAAGGAACAGGTAACTCATGTTATTAATCTGGTCTATTTTTCAGATGTTATAGGTTTGGACATGGTACATAATGGTTCTTCTTATTCTTGGTGAGGATATAGATAAATAATCCTAGAATGAACCATGTTGTTCACACTTCTTTTATCTCATAAAGAAGATAAATGTGGTATTCTATTAGGATAGAATTAACAAATAATGGGATGGCAGGATTGATTGTTTGTTTACAAGTCATTGATAGGATTAATAGAACTTTAAGATCATAGGAAAATATTGTTAATTATATTATGATTTTCTCTTTAAAGTTGATCTAGATTTATTAAGTACTTCCTTTCTGTTTCTTATCACTTATGCTAATTTTAAGATGTTTTAATTGTCTCATTAAAGCAAAGTGTTGCTTTAATGAAACAATTAGTGGAATGTACTTCATTTTAATGATTAGTGCTTATCATGCTCAGTTCATTGAACTGACCCATGCTAGCTATTTTTGTAGATGGATGACTTAAGTGGTAAAAGAAGGCAAAAACTTATATGATGCATTGTCGATATATGTCTAATTCTTAGTAAAGAATTCGATTCATTCTTTTTTGAATCATAAAAGAAATGTTGTATACTTTATAGAATGAAGGCTTTTGTTATGCAGTATGCCTAAAGTGCATAGTCTTGTAAATTTTATAAGTTGTAATGATGATTTTCAGTTGTGATTTATTTGCATTGGTTGTGTAAATTATCTTGTACTTTTATAAAGAAGATGAAAGTTCCATCTTGTTGATATTCTTTATATTATGTCATGCTTATCTTGTTATCTTTGATAAGATGGATAATGGGAATTAGTTCAGTTTCCCTTATAATGAAGCAACTTGTGAGTTGCATAATATGATGTGTTATATCTAACAATTTAATATAGTAATATGTTGCATAATGAACATGGATTTTGAAATATGGATATCTTTGGGAATGATATACCCTAATACTTAATTATGTAGAGGAAGACTCTTTCTCTCTCTTAATTGAATGTAAACCTAAAAGGTTTGGAGATATGATTAATAAACATTAGAATTCATTTTGTATGAAGTCTACCTTAGTTGGATTTATGCGGTTGTTAAACCTTCCTGAAAGATAAAGTACATTTTAATGAAATTTATGATATCACTGTCCTGTTTTGGTTAACTACTAGTTAAACTATGAAAACGAACATTATAAAGCAATCATAAGTTAAGGAAGTTCTTCATGGACTAAATGGAAAAAATTTAGGAAAGAACTTATGGAATGTTGTTTTAGGGTTTAGCGGGGTTGTTGTTATCAAGACATAATACAAATTAATAATTCATTAGTGATCTCCTTGGGGTATGTACATATTGATGAGGTAGTTTCGTAGGATGTTGGTACACACATATTATAGGGCTGTACTTTCAAGAAGACTTGGTTCTTCTCTATAACACAACGTTGTAGCTGACATGTGGCATCACCCTCTCACATTGATCATCTATATCTACACACAATAAGAATTTGGAATTGAACTTAGTTTCTCTCTAGGTTAGGTTAGAGGCATATTTAGGATAACAATTAGCTTCCAATGGCTCAAGGTACCTTGGCACATCTAGTTGACTTAGGTCAACTGAATATACCCATTTACCCTAAGCCATTGTGAGTGTATTCCTATAATAAGTTATGTTTCTAACTAGGGCTAGGGTTAAACCTAGGACAAGTGGACTGACGGTAGTCAGTAAAGACCAATCATGATAATAGAGGAGTGAGGTGAAGGACGTATTCCAATATGATGAGTATGTCATATAGGAATAGTGACATACATAGTATGTTATAAATCTTTGGCCAAAGTATCGCAAGCTGCTGGTTGCATTGTCCTATGTCACCAAGTTTAAAACAACATGATATCAGATGAATATTGGTAACAAATATTCAAATATGTTCTTTAAATAGATCACTCAATACCCGATGTAGTGTAGGAAAACCATGTATACAAAGTATACAATATGTATTCAATACATATAATAACATAAATAGATCATTAGATTATCAAGTTATGAAATGAATAGATCGTTGGATCATTGATTCATTTAAAACTACATATGGTTATCTATTTGAATTCGATTGGCATGGAATGTTGTTCTAAATAATGTTTAATTTAGAACAAAGAACATTGTATAAAAAAATTCCCTTGTTTCTAAAGTGTTAAAATGGGAATGTTACATCTTGGTATCAAAGCTGAAGGTTGCAGCTCTTGGACCTATTATGTCCATAATATGATGAAACTTAAATTATCTTGTAATGAGTAAATGGTTAGAACAAGAAGAAATGTTACAAATAATCCTTTGCGTGAGGAAGGAGCAGCAATTGCCTAGAAACTCGATGAGATCCTCACTACCCTATTTGACACAATAGATCGTTTGGTTTTCTTGAACAACAAGTAATGGGTAATGAGGAGGAAGAAGAAGCTAATAAAAATAATCAGCCACCTCTAGGGGACAACGCCAATCTGTGTGTTGATAATAACAATGTTAACATACATGTTCATCCCGAGAACAAAAAGGCTAGGTTGGAAGTTAAACTCACTAATGATATAAAAGGATAATTCCCCCATGTTCGATGGAACCACCTTAGGAGATGGATATGAGAACTTGCTCGGTGAAGTGGATAAATACTTTGCAATAAAGAAATTATTAGAATAAATAAAGGTGGTATAAGGAGCATATCAGCTTTCTCATGAAGCACCTTCATGGTGGGACAGCCATAATTTGAGTTGAACATTGATGAAACTAATATCACATGGGACCACTTTAAATGTTACTTTAGGAAATGATGGCTGCTAAAACTCTACTATGATCATAAAATGACTAAATTCCAGAACTTAGCTCAAGGAAAGCTAATTGTATGGCGAAATCTTGGGAGTGATTTACAAAACTCCTTAAGTATGTACCTCAGTACCAAACTGATGAGAAGGTTAGGATATTAAAATTTATCATGGGATTGAATCCTATTATAGGGGTAGAGGTGGATGTTCACATCCCAACCATGATGGAAGGGGTTGTTGAAAAATTCATAAGGCAGGAACAAAAATTAAAGGCAATTTATGCTCACAAGGAGGAAGTAAGGAAGAAAAATCCCAACTCCTCTTCATCATATCTTGTACCCAAGAAAGGACCATGGAAGAAATTCAGAATAAAAAGTAATTTTTCATCGATACAAATAAGAAAATAGCAACAAACAAGTTTTCGGTAATGCACGAAACAACTTTCCTAATAACAATAATGACGGATAGAAGTCCTATGGGGGTCAGAACAATAACTCTAAGGCTTCAAATAAACCTAAGACTAGGAAGGGACATATAGGAGGCTGTTATAAATGTGGCAAATATCATTACGTGAATCAATGTCCTTTGAAGAAGGATGATCGTAATCAGTAGCACAAGAAACACACTGTAGTAGCTATGCTTGAGGTTGAGAAATAGGCCACACCCATAGAAATTTCGAGTAAGTTATTTGGCTTACCTATAACTATTATTTTTGATACGAAGAGCTCATGAATGTTTTATTTCTAGTAAATTAGCATCAAAACTAAAAGAAAAGCTGGAAACATGGATAAAACACAATTTGTACAATATGAGAATAATGTTGTTCATACGGTTAGTATGTGTATTTTGGAGCAGTCCTTGATTTACCTCATTTTTCCACCGAGGTTGATCTTTATGTTGCACCTTTGGGGTCTTATGATGTAATCATAGGTGTTAATTAGTTTGCAAAACATAAGGCTAAAGTGGACTATTTTGAAAAACACATTAGTTGTTTAGGCGACCTATAGAAAACAACAGAGATTCAAGGTGTGAAATGTGACATTTCGTTAGAAAAGCTATTGTTAGCTATGCAACTTTAAAAGGTCAAAAAATAAAGGATGTACCTTATATGCAGTAAAAATTATTGAATCAATGTAATGTAGAGAAGTGATATTATGGAATGATATTTGTTGTTATGAGACTTGATGACGTATTTCTGGAACAATTTCCAGGTCTTCCACCCAAAATGGAATTTTATTTCATGATTGAGATCAAGCCTGGAACCGAACCTATTTCTAAAGCACCACATTGAATGACTACTACAAAATTAGTAGAGCTTAAGGCTTAGTTGCACGAACTTTTGTCTCAAGGTTTGATTAGACCAAGTGTTTCACCATGGAGAGCACCTATAATTTTTGTGAAAAAGAAGGATGGAACCCTTATATTGTGCATTGATTACAGAATGTTAAACAAAGCAACAATAAATAATGGATACCCACTCCCTAGGATTGATGATTTATTTGATCAGATGCATGGATCATTGGTATATTCTAAGATAGATCTTTGATTTGTATATCATCAATTGTGAATTAAGGATGATAATATTCATAAAACAACGTTCAAAACAAGGTATGGACATTATGAGTTCACGGTTTTACCCTTTGGATTAACTAATGCACCTACAACATTTATGAATTTAATGAATAATATATTTCAAGAATACTTGGACAACTTTTTTCTCGGATTCTTCGATGATATTCTCATATATTCAAAAATTATTGAGGAACACCATGAGCATTTGAAGATAGTTTTGGGAATATTAAGAAAGAAACAATTATTTGGTAAGATGTGTAAATGTCCGTTCTATGACATAGAAGCACACTATTTGGGACATGTAATAAGTAAGAATGGAATTGATGTAGATCCTTTGAAAATTATAGCTATAACCGAGTGGCCTACACCTAAGAATGCACATGAAATCAGAAGCTTCATGGGACTTGCTGGCTACTATAGGAAATTTTTAAAAGATTTTTCTAAGATAGCTGCACCAATAACTTCCTTACAAAAGAAAGATAAAAAGTTTGTTTGGAATGAGAAATGTGAAATTGCATTCAAAACCTTGAAGGAACAATTAACTTTAGCCCCTATTCTTGTAGTACCAGATCCTAATGGAGATTTTACGATGGTAACAGATGCATCAGGTGAAGGTCTAAGAGGTATTTTTTTACAAAATGGTCATGTCATAGCTTATGAAAGTAGAAAACTAAAGCTACATGAGTTGAATTATGCTCCACATGAATTAGAGTTTGCTATCATTGTTCATGCACTAAAAGTCTAGAGACATTACCTATTTGGTAAACCTTTTGAATTGAAAACTAATCACCTTGGACTAAAGTATATTTTCACTCAACCAAATCTTAATGCAAGACAATGAAGGTGGTTATAGTTTTTGTCTCAATATGATTTTGACATCAGTTATATTAAATGTAAAGAAAATAGAGCGGTTGATGCTCTAAGTTGTAGCAAGTGCATTTCTTCTCTTATAACATTAAGAACTCGGTTTAAAGATGAAGTAAAAAGTGTTATGGAATATGACTATTATTTTTAGCAAGTAAAAATAGCACTTGCTACAGATTCGAATGATTTGAGGTATAAAGGTTTTTGCTTTGATAACGAAGGAATTTTACAATTTGAAAATAGAGTCTATATACCTTCGCTAAATGATTTGAGAAAGAAATTGTTAGCGAGAATTTCATAATTCACCTTTTTCTAGACACCACGGCATTACAAAAAGCTTGCTGATATAAAACAACAATATTTCTAGAAAGGAATGAAAAAGAATGTTATAGACTTTATGACACATTGTCTTGAGTTCCAACATGTTAAAGCGAGAACATATGCACCCAACTAATTTGTTGTATCCTCATAGCATACGCAAATGATACAAGTGGCAAGTGATAAGCATGGAGTTTTTTCAAGGGTTGCCTATGTCAAGAAATAAGCATGATGTTATTTTATTTTTGTGGATAAACTAACAAAGGTAGCACATTTTATTGTTGGGAATCGAAGGATGATTCTCCTATTTCGAAAAGAATATTTGTGCATGAAATTTTTAGATTACATGGAGTACCTGAATTAATCATTTTGGATAGAGATCCTAGAATGACATCAATATTTTGGAAAACGCTTAATGCAGCTCTAGGAACTAAGCTGAATTTTAGTTCTACGTATCATCTAGAAATGGATGGACAAACTGAAAGAGTAAATCAAGTTTTAGAAGATATGTTATGGATGTATTACATGGATCAACAAAGTATAAGTGGGAAGAGTACCTTCCATTAGTTGAATTTGCATACAATAATACATATCATGCTTCTCTTAAGATGGCACCTTTCGAGGCATTATACGGAAGAAAATGCAGAACCCCTATTAGTTGGGACAACATAGAGGATAGAGAGGTAATTGGCCTTGAAATTCTTACTGAAATGAAACAAGAAGTTAAATTGATTCGTGAACGCTTGAAAGAAGAAACATATACGCAAAAGAATTATGCTTTGACTTAAAGAGAGTTGATAGGAAATTTGAACTTGGTGAGAAAGTCTTTCTTTAGGTAAAACCGAAAAATATTTCTATAACTTTTCGAAAGGATTCCAAGTTATCACCTCATTATGTGGTACCTTTTGAGATAGTTAAAGTAATCAACCACCTCGTAGCTTATCGTTTAGCATTACCTCTGCTTTGTCATGAATGCATGATGTTTTCCATATTTCTTTGCTTAAGAAATACATTTCAGATTTATCACACGTGTTAAATTGGAATTCCTTGTTGGTCTAGGACCCAAGAATAATCATGGTTAATCCCATACAAGTGCTTGAAAGTCACCAGTTTCATTTGAGAAATTGTGAGATAAGTCAATGCAAGGTCCAACGAGACGAGTTTAATGAAGAAAGTGCAACTGAGAAAACCTAGACATTATGAAGACTACTTTTCTAGATCTATTTGAACAGGATTGATTCTGTTGACTGATAAAAACGTGTGATTTTATCTTTGTAATATAATAAGTATGCCAGTTTTGGGTAGATATTTATTTATTTTGAATAAATAGCTATATAATGTTGATTTATGGAACTTAATAATGTTGATATGTTTTTGACATATGGTAAGAAAAGTGAATAAGATGATTTTTCCTTGATGCAATTTGTTAAAAATGAGATAATCATTGGGATGATGATTCTTTTTAGGAGGGAAGCATGTAACACCCTCGACAACTGATATATTCCTCTTTTGCATTCAAGTGTTGACATGTGATTTTCTAGATAAAGATGTGTTCTTTTGACTATTGAAGATCATGCTTGATAAGGATAAATATTTTCTGTTCTTAAAATCATTAGACTAAAATTATATGGTTATCAAGAATTTATTTTCACTTTGGAAATATGTTTCGTGATACGGCTTTAAGAGTTATAGGCTTATTTCTTCTTCTGACTCATCCTTGGATCAATTTCAGTGATCCAAGGAATTTTCAAATCCTCTTTATAAACTAAATGGTGAAATTGACATTCGGTAGTTTAAGGGACACAGAAGACTAAATTTTGTATGATACTAATTATTGGTCTTATTTGAACATGTTTCACTTAGTTATATGTTTGTGCTCGGGTCTTTGGTGATTGATCTTGGCAGGACATTAAGGAATTAAGAAAAATGTAATTCATAGAGGATGAATACGGAGTCCTAAAACCTAAGGATTATCCTAATGGTAACCTAAGCTAGGTAAGAACAACTATGTCTTAGCTATGTTTACTTATTTGAATTCTATTCTAACCTAAGCCTCTTATTCTATTGTTGGGTTGGTGACCTAACCTAAGCATTGTGCTAAATGGATTAGGGAAGGGTTACTAAAGTGATACTAGGCTATTTTAGCTATTACCTAATACTAAAGGGTTATGAATTGAACCTAACCTAAGGTGGGAATTCTAATGGAAAATGTTTAAGACCTATGTTAGTAATTGTTAAACTAACCTAGGTCTATTTGAATCTAACCTAAACTATTAAAGGGAACCTAAAGGGGTCACATGACACAAGGTTGATGGTTCCAATGAAATTTAAATGATGAAGTACTGCCAGATTTGGTAGAGGGCCAATGGAATTGGTGGAGGCCTACATGGAAGCTCCAATAACAGATGGAATTGTATTTTTGCATTATATTGGCATTCGCTAGATTTAGGTGGCGGTTGCAAGGAAAGATAAGTAAGAATTTTGGATTGAATGGCATTTATGGAATTTATGAGCCTTTGTATTTGTGTGTAAACTTTCTTGGAAACTTAGAGGGTAGGTCTGTTGGAGGTCATTTGGTTTTGCATGCATGGCATATTTTTCTCTACATGGAGCTAACTGGTTCTTAGAACCAGCAATTTGACCTTCACTTCAAAGTTATTTTTGGTTTCATCGGATTATTTTTATCGAAAGAAAGTATTTGAGGAGTAAGAGGAAGAGATGGTTGATTTTTATCTATCTTGGAGGAGAAAAAGAGGTGAAAGCTTAGCTGGAAGTCTCCTTCAATTTGGTGGAAGCACTATCAGGCATGATATTCTCTAACTATTAAAATTCTTTGCGTTATTCTAAATGATTCATTAGAACAACTTTGATCTCATGAGATTCATGTTTTCATGTCTATCTGGTTATTTTTGCTTGTTGGGTTTGGTGAATCTTTGTGTTGTTTGGATTTGTATCCATGGAAAAAATAGTGATGTTTGGAAACTACCTTTTTGTGAAAGTTTTATGACCTGCATGCAAGTGAAAATGGTATTGGAAACTTGTTCTGTATCTCTGTTTTGCTCTCTAGATCTTGTATTCGATGGTAATGTGCTTTGAATTGACTTTTGTGACAATATAAGGATATGAGCTTAGGGAAACTTGAGTTCTATTTTATTTTTCTTAAGGTTGTGTTCTCTACTTACTGGACTTGTGTTGGAACTTTGTGTTTTGATTAAGCTTGTGTTGGAGCTTCATTTGAATGAAACCACTATTTTGGAAACTTATGTATTACTAAACTATTGCATGGAGTTTGTATTTATCATTGTACTCACATTATTTTGTTAGTGTAGTTCTGAACGTTTGAGTTTGAAGCTCGGGTTCGTATTTATACTCCTATTTAACACTTGAGTGTTATGGACTCATTTTGGGTCGATTCATTCAAATTTGTTCGGTATTTTGTATTGGGTTATTATTTTTTTAAATGAATAACCTTATAACTCTTTACTTGAGTGAATAATCACCAAGGAACTATGTGGGAAATTTTTTGAGTCGTTTAAAAATCTCTTTGATATTTGGAACTTTAAATGTCTAGCTTTAGAAATGTAGAACTTAGTTCTATGATTGTAATGACTCCCTTGAGATGGTATTCATGTGAGAATAGAATGGGATTTTTTCCCCACTATTTGGAAGAAATCCACATTATGGGTTGACTGTATTATTTTGTACTAAGGCACCATTGTCGCAATTTCGTGGTTATGAAGTTCTGTTTTTATATTCCTTTCTTGTTGCTTTGGAATTTAAGACTGAGACATATTATGTATTGGGCGTTTTGGGTTCTAGCTCTTCCTCTCTTCTATCTCTTTAAATAAATTTGTGCCTTGGTGGAAGAATTTTGTTATTATATTGGACACAAAAATTATCAGGAAGGATTCCTTCTCTGTTCAGTTGTAATGAGTTTTATTCTTTTGAATTACTACTTACCTTTTGTATTTAGTGGAGAGGCATTTGTAAGTCTCCAGTCTTGGGTTCGTAGGTAATTCTTAACCTTATCGTTTTTTGTCTTGGGATGTTATTCTCAACTGATACAGTGAATAAGACCTTGGTTTCTCTTTGAGAAAGAATATATATATATATATATATATATATATATATATATATATATATATATATATATATATATATATGTATGTATGTATGTATGTATGTATGTATGTATGTATGTATGTATGTATGTATTATTTTGTGAGTAGTATATTGGTTCGGTCCGTAGTATGCTTTCATCCACGAATTAGTTTGAAATTGGAGCTTCTTGTTTAGTTGAGCGAAATGGGTTATCATTGGTTCTCTCCTTATTTAAGTTACCATTCCTTTGTCCTTGGATATGCTCATTGTTTGAACTTTTTTGTACTTGATTCCATTTCGAGATAGTGATTTCTCATGACCTGTTGGTCTACCTTGTTTGAATCATTGATTGAAATAATGTTGAGAGCTAGTAGCCAGGAAGGTTCTGCTATTAAGTAAATTGATACTTATGGGTTTGACTGTTGTTGACTAGTCTTGCCTAGTTTATATGGAAAGGAGTAGGTTTGTCTCTTGTACTCTTTATCTTTTGTGAAGAACTTGAGTAGAGATTAACTCCTCTTTGGGGATGCTTTGTTTGTGAACATTGTTTTCTGATCTTTGATTGATAACTTCTAACATGAAGAGTTGGAATTGGAATTGTTGATGGGTGGTATGGTTTTCTATACCTTCTTGTATTGTTATGGAATTTTGTTTTGATGTATATTCTAATGTTGAATGTGCAAGGTTGTTACCTAGAAAGGAACATGTAACTCATGTTATTAATCTGGTCTATTTTTCAGATGTTATAGGTTCGGGCATGGTACATAATGGTTCTTCTTATTCTTGCTTAGGATATAGATGAATAATCCTAGAATGAACCATGTTGTTTACATTTCTTTTGTCTCATAGAGAAGATAAATGTGGTATTCTATTAGGATAGAATTATGAAATAATGGGATGGTAGGATTGATTGTTTGTTTACAAGCCATTGATAGTATTAATAGAACTTTAAGATCTTAGGCAGATATTGTTTATTATATTATGCTTTTCTCTTTAAAGTTGATCTAGATTTATTAAGTACTTCCTTTCTGTTTGTTATCACTTATGCTGATTTTATGATGTTTTAATTGTCTCATTAAAGCAGTGTTGCTTTAATGAAACAATTAGTGGAATGCACTTCATTTTAATGATTAGTGCTTATCATGCTTAGTTCATTGAACTGACCCGTGCTAGCTATTTTTGTAGATGGACGACTTAAGTGATAAAAGAAGAAAAAAATTATATGATGCATTGGCTGATATATGTCTAATTCTTAGTAAAGAATTATGATTCATTATTTTGTTGAATTGTAAAAGAAAAGTTGTATACTTTATAAAATGAAGTCTTTTGTTATGCAATATGCCTAAAGTGCATAGTCTTGTAAATTTTATAAGTTTTAATGATGAATTGTGAGTTGTGATTTATTTGCATTGGTTGTGTAAATTATCTTGTACTTTTATAAAGAAGATGAAAATTCCATCTTGTTGATATCCTTTATATTATGTTATGCTTACTTTGTTATCTTTGATAAGATGGATAATGGGAATTAGTTCAATTTCCCTTATAATGAAGCAACTTGTGAGTTGCATAATATGATGTGTTATATCTAACAATTTAACATAGTAATATGTTGCATAATAAACATGAAGTATGAACTATGGATATTGGGAATGATATACCCTAATACTTAATTATGTAGAGGAAGACTCTTTCTCTCTCTTAATTGAATGTAAACCTAAAAGGTTTGGAGATATGATTAATAAACATTAGACTTCATTTTGTATGAAGTCTACTTTAGTTGGATTTATGTGGTTGTTAAACCTCCTGAAAGTTAAAGTACATTTTAATGAAACTTATGATATCACTTTGTCCTATTTTGGTTAACTGTTGGTTAAATTGTGAAAACAAACATTATAAAGCAATCATAATTTATGGAAGTTCTTCATGGACTAAATGGAACAAATTTAGGAAAGAAATTATGGAATGTTGGATTAGGGTTTAACAGGGTTGCTGTAATCAAGACATAATCCAAATTAATAACTCATTAATGATCTCCTTGGGGTATGTACATCTTGATGAGGTAGTTTCTGTAGGATGTTGGCACATTCCAACTGCATGGCTATAATTTTGAGAAGACTTGGGTCTTCTCGAGAATACAGATGTTGTAGTTAACATGTGGCATCACCCTTCCGCATTGATCATCTAGATCTACACACAATAAGAACTTGGACTTGAACTTAGTTTCTCTCTAGGTCAGGTTAGGGGCATATTTAGGATAGGAATTAGCTTCCAATGGCTCAGGGTACCTTGGCACATTTGGTTCACTTAAGTCAACCAAGTATGCCCATTTACTCTAAGCTATTATAAGTGTATTCCTATAATAAGTTATGTTTCTAACTAGGGCTAGGGTTAAACCTGGGACAAGTGGACTAACGGTAGTCAGTAAAGACCAATCATGATAATAGAGGAGTGAGGTGAAGGACGTATTCCAATATGATGAGTATGTCGTCTATTCCAATATGATAGTATGTTGTAAATATTTGGCCAAAGTATCGCATGAGTGCTTTGGTTACGTTGTCCTATGTCACCAAGTTTAAAACAACGTGATATTAGATGAATATTGGTAACAAATATTCAGATATGTTCTTTAAATGAGACCACTTTGAGTACCGGTGTAGGGTAGGAAAACCATGTATACGAAGTATACAAGTATGTATTCAATAAATATGATAACATAAATAGATTGGTAGATTACCGAGATATGAAATGAATAGATCGGTGGATCACCGAGTCATTTATAATTGCATATGGTTATCTATTTGAATTTGATTGGCATGGAATGTTGTTCTAAAAAATATTTAATTTAGAACAGAGAACATTGTATATAAAAAAATTCACTTGTATCTAAATTCTTAAAATGGGAATGTTATATATGTCAAGTGTGGGATTTTGATTTTTGTAATCCTTACTCTAAATAGCATATGTGCGGGCCAAAAGTTCAGTTATTTTGTTCCCATTTTGGTTTTATGTAGGAAGTTTTTTGTTTGTTCTTGTTTTTTGTAGGTTTTTATATTTCTTCCATTATTGGTGGAAATAGAGTTATGGTGGAGCCTTCATTCTATTCGGATATGGAAAGGGATACAAATATCAGGGATATCTTTAAAAATGGGGGAGTTACTCATTTCTTTAAGAGGCTTTAGGGTTATGATGAGAATTTTTCAAAGGAATTTACATAGGTCCGGGATAAAGGGATTGTGACTATGTGTGGTGTGAGTTTGTTGGTTTTGGAGGAACTGATTGGTAAGGTTACTGATATGGATTGTAATGGATGTAAGGTTTTTAAGGACATAAAGTGGTTTCAGGAGGAAGTTTTCAATTTCCTTGATATTGATGAGAAGATTTTTCATATGGATGATGATATTTACGAAACTCTATTTCATGTCATTTGGCCCGAGGTTTGCTTCATTATTATGAAGTATTTCATTCTTGATGGGAAATTTAGGAAGCTCCATACCCAACATTTCATGTTGTTAAATCACTTCCATAGAAATAGGAAGGTGAGAATTCCTTTCTATTTGTTTAATTCCCTGCAAGCTTCGGTGAAAGATTTTCAAGTGAAGACTGTGGATGTTCCGTTGCACCAAGGTTTAATTCTTCTATTGTTCAAAGTTGTTACCTCGATTCTTGAAACCAAAAGGGTTAGAGTTAGGCATGTTGAATATTGGGAAGAACATTTAACTCTGGATTATAGATGCAGGCTCAATGTTTTGAAAGAGAAGGCTAAGAAGGAATTGGATGCGGTGTCTTCTCTTCAATTTATTATAGGGAAGAATCTAGATATGAGTACTTCGGAGGGTTGGAGTGAGGGAAATGTTTTCATAAATTTCCTTGCTAGTAAAATTGAAAGCCTTGAAGATATGGTTACTTGGTTGAAAATTAAGAATACAAATTTAATCAGAGGAGCTCAACACTATGGTGTGGAGCTTCATATGCTTAGAAATATGGTGGATATCCTTCACGTGATGGTAACAAATGATAAGGGGAAGAAATGGATGATGGAGGTTAGAAAATATGATGATGAAGATGATTGTGACAGTAAGGGTGGGGTAGCTGGACTGAGTTCAAGGAAACAAGAAAAAAGTACCTGAGGGGTCATTTGTGGCCTTGTTTCTAACCTTTGTTGTGGGTATTTTTGTTTTGGTTTGTTTTTTTCTGGTTTTGGTAGTTTTTTTGTTCATGGTACTACTCTTGTAGAGTCAAACCCTTCTTGACTCAAGTAAGGTTTCTTTTTTGGCTGGTTTTTTATAGATGTTTTTGTTGGTTTTGATCTCACATTGTAATATATTTTTGTATATGGCCCTTGGAGCCTTTCCAAACTTTATCTATCAAAAAAATTGTTATTATATAAATTACATTTTTAAAAATGAAGTGGTTTTTACGACACAATGACTAGGTCATCATTTTGAGGTAAAACTAAAATAATTCACTCACATGTTAATAAATAAATATTAATTTAAAACCAATATATCGTATATTTAGAATAATTATTTAACAAGTTCTTTTTACATGTGAATCCAACAAAATATGGTTGTCATGGTTTGATTGACGATAGGAGGATTATTAAATATTATCACTAAAAACTCGTTGTTCTCCTTTTGAAATTTATTTACATGAAAATGGGATCTAATCACTTTACTATAGATAAATCATAGATGTCGAATGAAACCTATTACAAAATCTAGAATATAAGGTTGAAGGAATAATTTATGGTTCAAAATTTCTTGTTAGTCATGAATGGTACGAAGAAGGATCTAACTAGAAACCAAGATATGGTGGAAAATTTTGTTGCATATCAACGAAGTTACGGGAAGCAATGCCCAATATTTTGCTAAGTGTGCAAGATTATTTCCTCCTTCATATAAGGAATTAGGAAAGTATGAGTGAGGCTTTGATATAACTAAAATCAATGCATGAAGGTATGTGGTTATAAAAATTATTAAATTGATACTAGAGAGGATAATGAATCCTTTGAAGGGGATGAAAAACTATTAATTTTTAGCAAAAATTAAGAATATTAAGTCTCAATTGGATGGTTGTAAATTTAACGTAATTGATGATAAATTTTTTTTATTATTTAATCAAATATTCATGAATTTTTTGGAATTTCATTTCAGTATTAAATTCTAAATATTAAACAATGTTGGAAACTAGGACACTGAGAGGGTAGGTGAATCAATGTCTAGTAAAAATTTTACATAAATTTTCATTCCTTAATCTTACTATCATGAACACAAGAAATCATATAGAAGATAATAAAAATAGAGAACACACAGAGACATGGAATTTAATGTGGGAAACCCAACTGGGAAAAAACCCACTAAAACTAGGAACTCGACCTAGTAAAAGGATGTCATATAAATGTTACACAATTTCATGGTTGAGCTTCAACTCAACCTAGAGATGCAACTCCAAAAAATAACCGAGATGTTACTTAGTCGTGACAAGATTCAACTTCTTTGGAGTCTTCAACTCCCAAGTTTGGTTCAGCTACAACTAACCTTTAGTGAGCTGCAAATCATAGGGAAACTACAACTCCCCATTTGCTAAGCTACAACTTAAACTTGTTCAACAAAATTTATCACACAAATACTATTGTCTCATACAACTGATAGTGAAAACTAGATTAGCACACTCTTCTTATATTTTCTCTCCTAATATGCCCTGTCTTGATTATCTCAAAAGTATCGGGACTCTTTTGTACAAGGTTTGTTTTACTCACAAACTCACGTCAAGTTCTTACCCTTAGATAAAACCACCCACTTTCCTTCTCGAGTTCAACCTCTTTGTATTTTTATATACACTTCATTTTTCAATTCAAGTACATTCAATACTTAGCTAGTAACTCCTTATCATATTCATTAAGTACTTATAAGATCTTATAAGTATTCATTGCTCCTAGCTTTCAATACATTTATCACATTATCACTTCTCATGAAGTTATCATAACAATTTTATATTCTTCTTAGTTTTGCACATCATTTTTATCCTTATTTCAAATTAATTTCCTATAGTAGTATGTCATAATGTTTCTGGAAAAAAATCCACAATCATCTATCTAGAAACATGATTTCGGGAATAATGTTTCATACTTTGTATTTTCAACTCATGTCTTTTTCAAAGAAATCATCTCGGAGTTAATCTTTCTATACTAATTTCAGTTTCACACCTTGCATACAAGAGACATCATTATGTACAACATATCCTTTCGATGTTTAGAGTAAATTTAAACTCTCCTATGCCTCATTACACCATTTTTCGATGCACCCTATACTATTCACTATATAATTCTCGCACTTTCTGTTTCAAAAAGTATGCATGTCTTGAGCACCCTCACTTTCCCTGATAAATCATTGTCTTTTTCCAATATAATTTCACACACATATCCTCTAATAAATATATCCTTCATATCATCCTAATGGACCATAATACAAACAAAACTTTTCTATACCATTTTTCCTTCTACATGCCATACTATCACTTGTCCTTACACTTGTTAGCTTGAGTATTCACACACAAAACAAAATTTTCAAATTATTGAATAGTTTTCATATAATCCTTTGACTCATTAATTGTTCTTGACCCAAAAGATAAATATTCATATTCCCATTTGATCTAGGTGAGAGAAGCATAAGTCTTATGTAATCTGTCTCATATCATTTGAATTTTCCTAGACTAACTTTGTTCGAACAAGGAGATCTTTCACTTTGTCACACCTTTCATTTTCTCAAAAATACCAAAAAAATCCTTATTAAATGTTTTAGAGATAACAATGCATACCAACAGTCACTGTAGATCATTTTCAACAATTAGACACTTTGACAAGCTTCCTTGATGTAAAACCTATCCATACAACATTGTTCAAAGGATTTATTGAAACAAATTTGCACTTTGATAGTCAACTTAGACCTAAAAATAGAAACCATCCTTGATATTTCCATATTCACAACCTTTCAATATTTCAAGACAATAAAATCACTCCTTGATGTTCCCTGATACATTTATTATTCCTTAAGAGCTTTGCGGGAAGATTTGGGTCACTCTTCACAATGAATTTTGCATTTGGAGAAGTTCACCGATTCTGTATAGTATTTAGGATTTAACTCCAAAGCCACTTTGTTACATAATTTTCAGTTATAAAACTAGAAAAACCATACACCCATATTGGCAAAACCCTCTCATGATTTTTCAAACCCTTGTATGAATATTGAGAATGTTTTCATTGAAGAGATGCATCAAAAATGGTTTTCTATCCCTACACAAGGTCTGCAATGTGTTCTTCAAAAAAGTTCAAAAATTATCCTCAAAGCAATGACAAAATCAAAAAATTCATGAGGAAAATATTTCATGAGGGTAAGAATTTTTTTGAATTTTACAGGATTTTCACTAGTTCAAATTATTTTTCAACCATTTTCCCACTTCAAACCCTAAAATTAGGTTTTTTTCCCCTTGTAGAAGCCTAAGACTCTTAAAAACTGATTTTTGGCCATTTATTGATAAAATTTTAAAATTCCACCTCCTATGGACTTTAGGTAGTTCCCTACACCTATTCCATGCATTCAATTTTTTTTGAAACCTTCAATTTACTCCCGAACTCACAAAAATAGTGCACAATGACTAAATAGCTTGAAAGGGTTTATATAAGAAGGCTTCAATGTGTACTTTAAGATTTTAGAATAGCACCATTACCTTGGAGCTCCAATATCTCAACCAAAAGTTTCATGACATGTTCATTCATCATTTGAATGAGGTTTTCCAGAAACGTTATTTGAATCTGTCTCGAGAATCACCATGAACCAGTTTTTAAACCTGAAGTACTTGCATTTAATCTAAAATCCAACTAGCTCATCCTTCACACTCAAATATTTAAAATTTATGTATTTAAACATACTTACATTTATTTTTCACTTCATACAATATTTTTAATGGAAACTTACTCTTTGAAATTGATTGGTCATGTTCCCTTGACACACCATACAAGACTTTGAATGAATTAGCACACTTAGAGTGATCTTAGCCTTTACCATTGTATTTGTAGGTTCCAACAAGATATCTTTCTCCTATAGAGGACTATTAACACCCCATAAAGTCTTAAGTAATTTTTACATACAACTTCTAATGAAGAAATGCAAGCTTTGAGTGCTTAGTGTATGACTAGCCAAACCTTGTCTTACAGAGCAAAAACATGCCTATATAACACAAACCACCCTGAGGTACAATGGAGTCACCATTTTTACTTAGATGATATTTTATATATTTTTGATGAGAGTACAAAGTTTCACAAATTATTCAAACATATAAAACTCATGTTAAACTTATCAACTCAAGAAAGAGTCCTAGAGAAAGAAAAAAATACTAGTAGAAAAGTCTCATAACTTCCTTAATTATTAACCAATTTGTTTCAAAATTTTTGAAAAATTTTAGGCTTGGAATTATCTCCAAAAATTTATTCTATGATTTATTTTAAGAATCCTTCATATTTTTTCTTATGTGCTAAGAAAACAAAGAGCTTAATTTTCATTTCTCAATGAACCAGTTTTATAAAAAATTGCATAACTTTCACATACCTCTTCAAAAATTGATGAAATATGGAACGAAGCACCATAATACACCCCTATACATGATTCATAGGTTTATTAGCTATATATTTTCCTATAAAAATTAGATCTATCTCATTTACCTCAATCTTCACTACCAGTCTCCAAGGACAAGTTTTGTGAAATTTGGAGTTTTACTTTTAGGAAATTAAGTAGACCTTATTGTCTCTTATAAATAACCTAAAGATCATAATTAGGCTCCTCTTATGCTCATATGTTATTTTAATGACCTGTACTAACCTCTCACACCTCATCACGCTCTAGAACTAGGCCTAGGTGAGCAAGTTTCAACTGAGACTTCCACAAGAGATTACCTGAAAGAAACTCAAAGAGCTTGTGCCCATGTTGAAACCATCATATATTACCTACAGAACATCTAATCTAGATATACCAACCATTTTCATGCTTCTAGTGGACTTTTTCCTCATTAACCAAGCCTACTGAACACTAAAACCATCCTTAAAGCTCAAAGAACCTAAAAAGGAACTACCAATCAACCTACACATCCCGAACCGAGCCTCACTTCACCACTCACATATTTTCCATAAATTCCACTTGACATCAATGATAACACCAATGACCAAGGTTCAACAAACAGAACAATACATCCTTGATTTGCAAACCCTTAATGCTCTTCGATCCGGAAGATCAAGTTATGAATTTTTTGATTCAAGATAAAATGCCACTCAGGAAATTCTTTCTCGAAATCTAAAATAAAATATTCTAGGTTCAATGAGAATCAAAATTCAACATTTAAACCTCCTATTAAAGATAAGAAACCTAGATATTTAAGAGTTAGCTTTGATGGTAAATTTCATGCGGTGAAAAATTTGGCCACAAGGAAAAAGGCTGTAAAGTAAAAAAATCAAATTTTAAAAACCAAAAAGTAAAAAAATTAGACCAAAATAAAAATAAAAATAAGAACTAGAAAAACAATCAGAAAACCAATGTCATTTCTTTAAATGTTGTCATTCTCATCATGACAGAAAATTCATGAATATTGAATAGTAGTTCCTCTATACACATGACTTATAGGTTTGATATCCTAACTAATCTTAGAGAATGTAATGATCATATCTATTTG
The DNA here is from genome assembly GCA_018340775.1 of Taxus wallichiana var. yunnanensis. Classification (NCBI taxonomy): domain Eukaryota; kingdom Viridiplantae; phylum Streptophyta; class Pinopsida; order Cupressales; family Taxaceae; genus Taxus; species Taxus wallichiana. The sequence continues at coordinate 78,315,278 of CM031242.1, forward strand.
GGTGATCATTCCATCCTTGATGTTCAGGGAAAAGGTAAAGAAAAAGTATTTAATGGTTTTATTAACAATGTTTTGTTAGTTCCTAAACTAAAAATGAATTTTCTTTCTTATTCTCAATTAACTCATAATAACTATAGTTTAATTTTATTGGGAGATAAATGGTTTATTAAAAATGAACTAGATTTCACTATAGATGAAGGCATACTAAGAGATGGTTTATATGTGTTTAACGGATTTTCCTCTACTTCTTGTTTATCAACCCAAATAAGTGACACGTAATTCTTCCATGAGATACTAGATCATATCAACTTTAGAAACATGTATGACATGTCTTGATTGAACCTAGTTTCGGTTTGACACCTATTTCACAAAATCATGAAACGTGTAAAGGGTTCTTATGTGGTAAGCAATATGATAATTCCTTTCATAGTCATCATGATGTAAATTTTTCTAATCCTTTGGAACTGGTCCATAGTGATGTCGAAGGCCCTTAGAATTTCCATCCCTAAATGGTTCATTATATGTTGTCACTTTTATTGATGATTTATCTCAAATTATTTAGTCGTATTTTATTAAAAATAAATATGATGTCTTGTCTAAATTTAAAGAATTTAAATCTTTAGTTGAAAAAAATTCTAGTTATAAAATTAAGAGGATTAGAAAAGATAATGGGGGAGAATATGTCAAGTAAAGAATTTGAATCATTTTGTGTCAAATGTGGTATACAAAGGGAACTAACTACTCTCTATTCCCCTCAACATAATAGAATTGTAGAAAGGAAAACCCATACCATTCTAGAAATGGATAGAACTATGTTGCATTCATCTCAAGTCCCTAAATTTATCTACGCTGAAGAAATGGACACCATTGTTCACATTTGGAGCAGAGTAGCCACTCAAGCCTTAGTTAACTCCACTCATATATAAAATTTGACAAATAAAAATATAAATGTATCTTATTTGATAAAATTTGGTAGCCCTATATCTCTCTTCTTTCCAAAATCAAAAAGGAAGAAGTTAGATCAAACCTATTATCCTTATATCTTTGTAGGTTATGGAGGAAGAACTAAAGGTATTAGGATCTGCAGTCCCTCAAAAAAGAAGTTATAGAAAACTAAAATGTTAAAATATTAGAAAAATATTTTTGTTCACCTTCATCCTCATCTATTTCTATTGTTCATGATGAATCTAATGAAATTTAAAATAATGAAAATAATGATGATAATGATATATGTGATGATGAATTTAATAATGAACATGTGGTTAAAAAAGAGTTCGTTCCTATATCCACTATAACCAAAAGACCTAAATGGGCTGAGTCTATTATTCAAGACTCTAATCCTTAAAAACTTTCATAAAATGACTAGAAGTTAGTATACAAATCATGCTTTAATGATTATGTATGAACGTGAACACAATTTTTTGAAGAAGCTTCTTCTAATAAAAGATGTGTAGATGCTATAAAATTTGAGTACTCTTCCTTAATTAAAAACCAAACTTGGGATTTACTCCTCCTCCTAAAAAAAAGTATAGTTGGATCTAGATTGATATAAAAATCATATATAAAAATGATGGTAATGTTGATAAATTCAATTCCATACTATTAGGTTGAGGATTTACTCAAAAACCCGATATCGACTACGTTGAAACTTTTGCACCAGTCGTAAAATGAGCACTGTAAGGATTATTATTTCCTTAACTTCTTAATATGGTTAGGAAATACATTAGATGGATGTCAAGAATGTATTTCTGAATGGTGATTTAAAATAATAAATATATATGAACCAACCTAAAGGATTTAAAGTAGCCAGTAAAGAAATGTATGTGTGAAAATTAAAAAAATATCTATATGGTTTAAAACAAGCTCCTAGAGCTTGGTATACAAAATTTAATAGTTTTTTCAATGAAGTTGGTTTTACTAATTATTCTTATCATAATTATTTACTTGTAAAAGTTGAATAAAATCAGATTATTCTAATTGTATTGTATGTTTATGATTTGCTTATTACTAGTAACTCTAATAGTTTTCTTATGAAAATTAAATCTAAATTAAAAAATAATTTGAAATGACTGATCTAGGATTTTGGGCATGGGTATTTATCAAGATAAAAATTCTATTGTTTTATCTCAATCACAATATGATAATAATTTTCTTAAAAGGTGCAATATCTTAGATTGTAAACATGTTTCTATTCCTATAGAAGTTAGATGTAAACTTGATCCTAAACTTGCATGTGAAAAAGCTAGTCCTACTTTTGATAGGAAACTTACATGTAGTTTGTTTTTTCTTACTATTACTAGACCTGACATTTCTTATGTAGTAGGGATTTATTCAAGATTTATTTAGGAGCCATATCAAGATCACTGGAAGTTATCCAAAATAACATTGTGTTATATTAAAGGCACAATTAATCATTTACATTATACTTCTTTGAATAATGCATATTTTTAGTCTTACCATGTTGGTGATGTGATAGATTAAAATTCTACAACTGGATATTTGTTCAAGTTTGGTGTAGGTGCCATTACTTGGAGCAGTAAAAATTATACAATACTTTCCATTTCTTCTATTGAGCTACAGTATAGAAGTGCAATGGAAGCAACAAATGAAACATGTGGCTGTTAGAAAAGATACACATGGAAGCAAAATGAAGTATGCATCTTCTATGTAATATCTATAGTTATATTTCTCTTGCTAAGAATCTAGTTCATCATCAAAGAATGAAACATATAGAGATTCAAATGCACTTTATCTGCGAGGAGGATCTTTGTTGTGATATAGATCTCCAATACTACCCGACTAAAGATCAAGTTGTAGACATGTTTACGAAGCCATTATGTTCTGTAAAGTTATACAAGTTTCATGCAATTCTTGGCCTTTCATAGTTTCCATTGAGGGGGAGTGTGCATGGAAATTTCACCTCCTAATGTCTAGCCAATTAATATATCCATCTCCTTTATACATCTTATCAAATTCTAAATTATTGTTAAAAAGATCTATATGATCTTTGGAAACTTGTCACTCTAAGTTTATGGTGTACAATCCAGTATGTTGCATATATTTGTAAAGGAGGTCCTTGTGTTATTAAAAATCCTAGAGATGTTTCTTGAGATTTTTCTCGTGAGAAAATGTAAAATGTAATCTAACAAATCATGCTTAGCCTAAATCATTTACCATTGATTTATGGATTCCAAATCCTTTTGTACCAAAAGGTAAGTTGATCATGATGAAGTTTTACAAATCCTTCAAATTTGATATTCTAGCCTAAATATTCACTTGTGGTTTATGGATTTGTAAATCATGTTATATAAATAGGTAATGTTGGAATATGGTTCCCACTCAATATTAAGGGTGAGTGGTAGAATGTAATATTAAGTTCCTATAAACCTTAGTTTATAATTAAATAATTTAGAATAGTTATATTCTTAATTATTTAATAATCTATATTTAATTGATTATTTGATAATTAGTATATATTAAATTGGGGTGTTGTTTATTCATACCCTATCACTTGATATAGTTCGTGACCCATGGGGTCAAATAAATATGATTGTGGATCATATTAGTATTCACTTGCTTCATGTTAATTTGAGAGGGAGAGATGTTAGGGAAGGGGATCTACTAGATCAGTAAAGTATTTTTTTCTCATATATGGAAAATTATCATTTTTCATGGTTTTTTCCCGCTTGAGGGTTTTCCATGTAATCTTTATGTTCACGTGTTATTTACTATGCTTTTTTAGTTATTTATTTTTCACATTAATGTTTGGTTTCAATCATTTTTAATGTGGTGAAATTAAGGTATTAATATCCTTGTCTGACATTTGTTGGATTATCATCTTAGTCTAAGGGAAATTTTTTTGTTTGTTAATATAACTGAATGAATTAGAACATCCACCTTTGAAGGAAAGGTTGGTGGATTCCAAACCCATTATTATTCTTAGAAGTGTATTTAAGTCCTGAATTCTTCTACAAAATCAATTGTACTCAATTTCTTGGAGAATGTAGTGACTGAACCCCCAGGTTTAATTAACCAAATTTCATTAAAAACTTAGTCCATCTTCCCGCCTACATACCCCATTATAACTATGATGACTTCATAGAGATGGTACCCTCTTCCTTCTTTGGTGGTAAATCCAACATCCTATAAAAAAATTTCCTCCTCGAAAGATTAAAAGACAAGGATCCATTTTTATCCCAAACCTCCCTTTTTACGGGGTTATAATTATGGGCACACACAAATACAAGTTTCAATAACTATGCAAGAGTAGAGGGAAACGAATTATCAAGGTCAATAGGACTATTAACCACACATTCATGGTGACACTTTTTCTCGGCACATGTAATATTTTCCCAAATTCTTCTAATTCAAAGCATTGACGAGGTCGAATTCACAAGTTTTTCTAGAGGGGAATTTATACTTGGAAGATATCTTTATAAATTTCAAAAGGATCTTCATGGATATCATGATTTTCACAAAATCCCTTACTTTCCTCAAAAACTCGATTCAATCCGTTTAAAGAATTTTGGGGATAATAAAACTAGTTCACTTACCCATTTGAATCAAACTCGGTTTTAGCTTGTAACTTATCAACTGGCTCAAATTATTCCTAATAACCAACACAATCTTTCATTTATTTCTTTAAATGTGCCTCTTTCTTTTATTCTCCTTAGCGATTCTACAACACTTAAAATTTTAGAGATTTTGGACGGAAACTTTTCTATAAACATCAAGTACCCATATGTATTACCCTTGGAAGCTTGTATTCATGTCATATATTGTGTTTGTGGGAGGTTTTTGTAATTCTCAAATTATCTTTTAACTGTTCCATGCCTTGTTATCTTATCACCTATGTGATACGGCCGGATGGGTCATACAATTCATCTATTTATGGCCTAGGTTTACTCCTTAATGGGCATTGGGAAAAAAATTCAAGGGGGTACATGTGTAAAATTGTAAAATTTGAGTTGCACTTCTTTCTATATTCATAGTTGCATGACATGTGCTTTGTTCATTTAGTGCATATTTCCAGGTTCCGAGTTAATATTACAAGTGTCACTCATAAAGATATGTAGAATTATTTTACCACCCTTGTGTCTAACCATCTTTCATATATCCTTCTTCATTTGAGTCTAAGGGTAGGAACACAATTTTCATTTTTCACAAACATAAGCTCATAACTGGTATAAAATGTGGTGTCGGTCTACGATAATTTATTCAATAATTTTCCTTTATAGGTTTTGGGAAGGGACTTGAATCTTGCATCAGTATAAGACATGTTAATCCTCCAAGAGATTGAGTATTTTACTATTAATCTAGAAATGTAACCATTATTTCCTTCATAGTTCTCAAACCAGGATTGGTCCAAACAAGGATTAAAAATACAAGGTGACACATAATATGGAAAAATATAAGGAAAAACAATAACCTTCATTATGATTTTGAGAACAACATGATTCAGACTACGAACTAAAAATACTAGGAATAATATCTACAAACACTTCTCAGATTTAATATTACAATTACAAGCACCAAAAATAAGCATGACTCCTAAGAAATAAAACTAGACATTAACACCACTTGTTTTTCCTTTGTATTTCTTTATATTTTCCATACTCTTGTTGCTTTATTTTCTATGATGGCCACTTTACTTAGGATTTTTGGAAATTTTGTGACCTAGCTCTAGATTTATTATTTTATCCTCCAAACTTCCTAAATACTTCTTCCCATTAGGAATAAGTGCACCACTATTCTACTATCCCCTTTGGGTTCTTCTTTACTTTTCCCTCCTTTTCTCAATTTTCAAACAGTAGATCATTTGTTATCTTTTATAAATTACTACCTATCACTTTGGGTCAGCCATTGTGGTTGTTAATCACAAAATTTAAACTAGGGAACAATATATATATATATATATATATATATATATATATAGACACACACACAGACACACATACACACATGACTTAATCATCATTATTAGGGGTTGGAAATCTTGGGATTTTACTTACTATCTACTACTTTGGAAAATGGCAACATTCAAACAATGCATTTGGGCTGAATTATTCACTACATATGAGGGGATATTTCTGAATTCTATATCACACATTTATCATTGGGGGTAAAGTAGTGGTATCTTGTTATCTTGGTGTGAATTACATAAGGGGAACCTAGCTTTAAGGGACACAATTCAATGACACACACACACTAGAACTAAATAGATTTTGAAATGTATTATAGCTCTCCATGATAATTATATTTGAGTGACCAATGAGGTCATTCTAACTCAAGCATATGCATTATTTTTTCCATCTAGTATTTTCTTGATCCTTATGCAAGTAGCTTGGGTTTTTTCACATGTTTAGGTGTGAAAATGAAACCATACACCGAACCTAGAAAGAGAAAGAGTGAAAAAAGAATACAAGTTGAGACCCTACAAGGATTAGAAAAAGAAATGTTACCAAGACACTAGCACCTAGTTTGGACACTAGTGCATGGGTCGTCCTTTCCTCATTTGGGAGGTCTTGTCTAAAGGAATTTTAGATCCCATTTTTCTAGATGAAGTATATCTAGTCTAGATACATATTATTATACTCAGCTTCTAGCCCATAATTATCCTAGATCTTTGAATAAAAGATAAGTCACTCTTATCTCCCTATTTTAATAACTTTCTTATTTCTTACATGATAATTTTTTTGTTACTATTACATTCATTTGATCTCATTCCTATGATAAATATTTAATTTATATTAAATTGTTTCGTGAACCTAATCCTTTTATGCTTTTTATCATATCTATACTTATCTAATCCCAAACCCTAGTATCATTAGGGTTAATATCTACATCTTATCTTTGTAGTGACACCTAATTTCCATCTCTCATCTATCATAAAATATGATATGTAATATTTTTCCTAGGGTTTCATGGTTGGTTCTACCCTTTGGGTCACTTTCTAAGGCTCTTAATTTTCAAATTGCTTTTTATATATATATTTCAAGCATAACGAATATATTTTAAAATTTCTTTGATGTTTTTAAAGTTTAACATATTTAATGAAAACCTTTTTTTCCCTAATTTTTACACAATTTTAAGAAATTCAATATTAAACATTTTTGTAATTAAGGAAAAATGTACATTTTCTAGATAATCCCTTGGAGGTTTATATTTGAAATAATTATATTCAAATAATCCTCCTTTTGTTTGGTAGAATTCAAATTCTATTTTGAGATATGGTCATTTGATTCGTTTGGTGACCTGTCACTTTTTGATCAAACATCACTTTCAATACAAATCTATTTATCTTTCTCTATTTCTTGTACTTATATTATGACTTATAATATAATTATTGAAAATGCTCCTCCATTATCCATTCAATTTTAAATTCATAATGTGTTTGTTAAGTTGGATTTAGTTAATAATGTATCTATTGTTAATATATACAACTTTTCCTTTCTCCATCAAATTGGATTTCTTTCTAGTGATCTAACTAAATATACTCTATGTATCTATGGTATTGATAAAAACCTAAATGAATGTCAGGATAAATCATTCTAGCCATTATTGTAGGCTCTTGCACTCTTAATTATCTATGTTACATTATGCCTCATTATCTCACTTCTAATATCCTTTTAGGTTATCCTTGATTAAATATTATACATGCAATCCTTTCTACCCATGCCATTGTTCAAAATTCACTTGAAACACGTTATTCCATGGATAATGCTACAATATATTCCATACCTCATGTTGCTAATATTTGTGACATCCCTCTCATACATGATAATGAAGTTACTAATTACATTGCACATTATTCTTCTCCATTGATGGACTATAATACTATTGGTTTACATAATTAAATATCTATTAGAACCCATAATACTCATCCCACTATGTCTCATTCTCATCCACATTATGATCTATCCCTTATGCATACTACTGCACACTTACCTATATATAGAAATTTTTATCCTATGATGATTGGTATATCTAAGATACCTAAGGTGTTTAAATACAATCATATTACCCTTCAAAATGTCACCGTGCCCATGGATTTTAAATCTCTTACTTGGCATAACTCTAGATACACTTATAATGATCATATAGTTACTAATTGCAATGTTACATCACTCTCTACACCTTCCTCATCACAAATTAAAATATCATGTGTTGATTTGACAATGATTCCTAATGCTCTCACTTTCAAAACTTATATGCATGAGTCATTTATTATGGCTAAATGTCATCTTGTTACATACATGGGGAAATAAATTCCCCTCTTTTCACATTTATTTCTATGGTCATAGGGTCTAGTTCATAAAAATTTAATGATTCAGATCTTTCCAAATTAAACCTATTTCTTATGCCATGTCTTGTCTCTCTCCCTCAATCATTTTTATTTATACTGATGATCCTATTAGTATTAAATATGTTATAAATATCTTGCCTCACACATTGATCCTTATGTTTGCAATTACTATTTTCACTATTTCCAATAAGCCCAATGTTCTAACTATTCTATTTTATCCTAATGGACACAATCTTATTGTTTATACACTTCCTACTCATGCATCTAAAAACATGGACTCTATACATTTCTCCCCTCACTATGTTGATAATGTTCTATTATAGATCTTGTATTACCCTTTCTACCCGATGAAACACTCTTGTTTTAGGTTCACATCATTGCACAAATAAACATTGGGAAACCTTACTCCCCTCTCCTAGTCATAACATTCCATTCCAATTTGAAAAAATCAAAACACTAGCTTAGATCTTGATTTGATGCATTCTCACTTATTTATACTATTCTCTGTTGCACATATCTTATCATGTTACTTTGATTCATAGTATTCTCTATCTTATTTCCATACACACATGCATGCTCACATGGTAATTTTGAGGTGAACATAGGATAATTAAAGATTATCACATGATGTATGATGCTTGAAATTGTTCTTTATTAGTCCCCTGAGGCTTAGAGGGACATCTACTGTTGTATTTCTCTATATTTAGGTTCTATCATTGCAATATCTACCAATTTCACTCATATTTCTAGCTATGTAGATTGTAGCATACTATCAATTTTTTCTATTATGTTAATGGGTGCTTCATGTGTAACATTTAAGTTATAGGCCTACTACCAACCATGATTATCTTATTTTCTTGTGTCTTGTTTGTGATTGTGTCTTTATTATGATTTTGTGGACTATTAACTATGCTTGATTGAAAACTTTTCTTCTATATCCTTGAATGATTTGAGTTCCTTGCAACATTGTGAGTGGTATCCCATATTTTCAAGAAAGTACTTTTGTGTCATTTTTAATGTTAATGTGTGATTTGAATAGTTTATATTACATATTTCCATGTTTATTTGTGAATAAAACAATTTGGTTATCCTCTCCCATTATTTCTCATGTACCATGGTTGTTACCATGCATATTTCCTATTCACTATGTAAGATTTCTATTTCAAATATGCATTTAAATTTTAAATTTACTCATTTGGTGGCACTTGCCTTGATTCATATCATTTAAAAGGAAATTTTAATACACTAATTATAAATCCATAATATAATTTATTGAAGATTATAACTTATAGCATGTAGATTACAAAATGTAATAAAATTAGCTAAAAGAAAATAACATGAAATAAAATAGATAGAAGACGCCTTGATTTAAGTGGGGAAACCTGAAGGAAAAAAATGCCACTATAATAAATCACTTTGTCTCATGTATTAATAATCTCGAATACAAATTTTACCGAGCACTTATAATTCACTCCTTGGTATTTTTTTATCACTATAAATTACAAAGTGATTTATTTTTATGTAAATCATTTCTCCATCCTTGTTACCAACTATCTTATCTCTATTAAATACCAATGTATTTTTTTGGTTTATTAGCAATCCCGAGAGATGTTTATGTGAGCCAAGAGCTCTATTAGACAGTTTGCTTTTTTCCATTCTTAAATGTTGAATACCATCATAATAAGTTTTAATACATAATAAACTTTAAGATAATGTGGGCCATGATATATGTGATGGTAGATATCCGACTTGACATTACTACCCCAACACTCGCCCTTAATGTTAAGTGGAGAAAAAATGTAAACAAAACATGTTAACAATAGTTACTTATACCAATTACAATCCATAAATCAACTTCTTGATTTATCATGGCCATAAGAAAATTTATTCTCGTGAGTTTTTAGTTCTACGATGCACTAAAGTAGAGTTTCATTGAATTTTCAATTCGAAATACACTAATCCAATTGTTGGAGATAATATTTACACTGTCCAAAATAATAAGAATCTAGGGCTTTGAGGAATTTTTTTGTAATGCAGTGGGACCTTTAAAATTAATATTTCTATTTTTATCAAGTTTTGGTGTGTATTTTGTTGAATGTATATCCTTTAGAGGCTCAAGCAACACATCTAGAGACTCCGAGTAGTAAATTGACTGGTTTCAGCAATCCAAAGTGTCCCCGATTCATGAGAAGTCTACAAACACAGTCTATGATAAGAGAAGAATGAATATTTTAGTACTTGCAGCTATCTCCATGAAGAGGAAGAAGAGGAAGACCGATTCAAATATATCCATCTTCATCAAACATAACTCTTTCCATGCCTCCCCCTCATAGGCCCTTTTTGTAATCCACTAGAGTTATTAGACCCAATAGAATGGTTGCACAACAACTGAATCCATTTGTTAATTTTAATAGAATCACACCACTCGCCCTCAATGCAAAAAATCCTATCTCAGTGATAGCTTTGAAAACTATCCCATATTTCACTGGAGAGAATCATATGACCCCAGTTGATCGCAATCAAGACATTACAAATATCTTTTCTATACATGAAATTACCGAGATGGATATAGCATTTGTACAAATTTTGGCTTCTTCATTTAGGGAAATATTTATAATGGTTTAGGAGTTTGACAAAGCATGCTCAATTCATAATTGGAATGAGTTGTGCACAACTCTATGCAATCAATTCGGTGAAAGAGAAGACAAATTATCTCTTTTGAAGTATTCGAATAAAATCAAGAGAGAAATGAATGAATAAATGGTGGATTTCAACTTCAAATTCTAGCTAACCTATGAAAGAATTCTAGTTCTTGTGATACCTATAGAAGAAGGTGCATTTATCTATTTTTAAAAGGATTTAAATTATGATATATCTATCATGATACAATCTATGGGAGGGATAACTCTACCAACAACCTATGTAATTACAATTATAGCTCAAAATAGTTTAATAAAAATACGTAAATTAACTCATAGGCCACCCATTCAATTGTATCCTGAATTTCCTCAAGCCACCCAACCATCTATTTATCTTATCCCTGGGCTAGGATTATAAGCTATTGCTTCCCCATTTGAGACACTAGCACAACAAAAATAAGATGAGGACATGAAGGATCTAATTAGAAACTTAACCAATAAAGTTATATCCTTTTAAAAACAACAAAACCAATCCTATAAAAATGATCAAAATCAATGGAAATCTTCAAACCAGGATATCAACCATATAGAATTCCGATCCAATCAAAGATATACACAAAATTAAAAGAAAATAGATGACAGGTCAAAGTGATCCTCTTCCACTCGAAAAATTCCTCCTCCACAAGCACTTCCCGCTCCTAGCTAAGTCAGGCATTGGTTCTAGTATAAAACAATATAGCACAAGAAACTCGAGTTGTGTTTTCCATGAAATCTATCACATAATCAACTCCGTTGTGAAATGGAAATGCATCTTTAAGCATACATGATTAAAGGTTCTTCCGATCAACAAGAATCACTTCTAGAAGTACCCATTCCAAATGCGTAAGTAGTTCAAGAAGCCAATGATTATCTCAATCTCATGTTCTTTGGATTTAAGGACCTTTTTATGGTCAATAAAGTGGAAAGGAGCTCTAACAGACCCCAAATTAGTGTTTTTGATAATACACAACACAAAAAAAGGATGCTTAAATCAAAACCTTCATCTTTCGTGGGTCGATATTATGCCGCAGATTAAGGGGAAGGATGTTGATATGAATAAAAAAGCTACTTGAGGCACCTCGTAAAATTGTGTTGGACAAATAAGTTGTGGTTCAACTAAAGCCCTAGTCAAATGATGTAATAATAGAAGGACAATAACATGCCGCAGATGTAAAAATCCATGGGTCTTCCTTTTAACATTGTTGAGTTGATGAAGAATACTAATTTTAAGGTTAAAATGTGGGATGCTTTGGCTATTCCATCACATTGTGATCTCCTATGTAAATCCTCATGAAGCTACCTTAGGTGGATCCAATGGTGTCAAAAACTCATGTCGCAGATTCATGTCTTTCAAGAAAGGGAAGACTAAGTAAGTAAAAGTGTCAAAACCCCACCTTTTAAGTGTCTCTATTTGTGGTTAAACACTTGGTGCATAATTTTATGATAGATTCAGGAGATAGTACATTTGTAATGCCCAAAATATTGTTGATATCTTGGATCTCAAATATATTCCTACGTCTAAGGTATTTTTACAATTTGATGGGTTAGTTGTGTTAGTATCTAAATTGATTCTCCTTTTCAAGATGAGTAACATCACAAATTTAAAAAGAAGCATAGAGATAGATAAATCGTCATGTATGTCATTTTGTAGTCGGGAGGTGATTCAACTAGCTCTTTGTCACTCGGATGTTGGAGAAATGGATAAAACCTTCAAGAGGATTTGATCTATCCTCAATACTTTAGGTTATGCCTTTCAACAAGGGTGAGAGGACCCATTTTGTAACCTATGTTGGTGAAGGAGAATGAAGATATCATTCTTTGCACAAATTTGAAAGGAAACCTTGAGAAAATATGATCAATTCACCACAATTTAAATCTCATGAGTTGTCACTTATAAAGAATGGTGATATTTTCTAAACAAGGTTAAGGTTACTAAAGACATTATGGAATCCCGATTTTCGCATGTTTTGGTAGTAGAATTTATTCATTTGTGGACATACAGGGAAAACATGGGTAGTTTAGGTAGGATTCATTGTTTTTGAATAAATTTTTGGGGGATTAAGCAGATAAACTTGATATTGCTAGATCTTTTAGAACCTTCACAACAATTGGAAAACTAAATGATAGAATGCTTCAGAATAGCTAAAATATTCCTTTAACCAGAAGGTGTGCATCAATGGAGGACAAGATTTTCATGGTTTCACACAATATCCAAGAATTTAACATGAAGGCTCAAGATAAAGACTCAATTAAACATTAAAGACCCTTGGTTCCTCACACCTAAGATACACTCAAAGGCTTACAAACAATCTTTATCAACAAAATGATAGTAAAGTGATTTTAAATTTTTTATCTCATTACAGGATGAAGGCTTTTCTTGTAATGAAATTACAAATTCCACTAAACTATCACAAGGATGAGATCCTGTGTGATTCAAGGGATTTTAACACAAGATTGAAATAGGAATAAGAAATACTACTTGTAGACATTCTGAAATAAAGAAGACACAAATTTTCCCAAGATTAACACATATTAATTCAAAGTTGATTAGATTCATCAATGGGGAAGGTTTCTTAAACAATCTCAAAGCTTGTTAATGGATGTACACTTCCAACCAAATTGACATGATAAAATCTAAAACATAAGAGATTAACAGGTTTCTCATATGGTCTCTCAGGAAGATGGGGTTTCTCAAATTTTCTCGTAAGAATTCAACCCTTAACTATTTGCATGAATAAAGAATGCTTTTTATAACACTAAATTTACATCCAAGCTTCCGCCCCAACAAAAGAATATTCAAGGAACCTTTATTTGCTACATGTTTGATCATGATTTCCAAAAATGACATTTAACAAATTTACAACAAAAAGTTACTAGGTGTTCAAAAGGTGAATCATTTCAGATATTTCCATCATTGTTTTAACTGGGGCATCCATTCATCTCCTCTGGCAACACGTTTTTCATCCTTTACACCTATAGCTTCCTTCTCCTCATTATTTCCTCTTGCAATTTTCTCTGCTGGATCTAGAAATTCATTTTCTACAAGTGCCCAAGTAACTTTGTTTCAAAATATCAACTCTTGCACTTCCTCAGATTCACAAATTCAAGCTCCACAACACTTCAATTACACTTTTATGATAGGAACGACAAGAAATCATTCAGATTCACCATGAAAGATGATGCATATTTGCATCCCTTGAAGTTATGGAACGTTAATGGTAACAAAACCAGATGCATCATGCCATAACCATTGATTCTAACCTTTCACAACCTTAAATTAGAGCCATCCACATGGAATATTAGAGCCAAAATGGGCCTGGGGGTGCCTTTTACATTTTATGACTTTGGAGAAAATGTGCAATTTTCACATTTTTCCCCACCCCTCCACCTTTGAAATATGGGCTCAACATGTGGCTTAATCTGGGCCTTTGGTGGAGTCGCATCTCATTTATGGAATTTTACCCTTTTTAAGAAAAAGGAAAATTTCCAATTTTCCTCCAATGACCTACTTCCCTTCGTTATCTTTTGATGTGCGCCCTAGCAGAGTTGTCAGGTTATTTCATGACTTTGCTCCCTAGTACTAAGAGGTAAAAAACTTCAAAATTTTCTACCGACCCGCTCAGTAACTTAAAAACTACCATGTGTCCATCATTGGGGTCAAAGTAATACTTTTTCCCTGCCACTTCATATTTGTTGAATAGCTAATCAGAGACTATCGAGGCCGCGGGGCTAATTTGGTATTTTTTTACAAATGTGACCAAAGCAAAAATTTCACCAAACAGACCCGCCAGGCGCAACCAATTAAAAATGAACACATATACACCTTACGGAAGAAAAGAAAATTCACTTCACCTTTATAAATTTGGTGCCAATCGAACTTAATGGGGCCGTGGGGCCAAATTGATCTTTTTGCAAACATAGAAAAAAGTTACAAGTTATAAAATAGACATGACGTTCCTCATCCAATAAAAAAATACCACGTAGCTTAAGAGGCTTAGATAAATTTTGATAGGAAAACACACCCGTTTAATGGGTTAGATGCAAGGGAACTTCACCGTTTGTGCCTAGAAATGAATATTTCTTCAAGGACAAATAATTTGTAAATAATTCATGGCTCAACAATAATCCACGACCATAGAGAAGGATTTACAATAACACCCTGGTAAAAATAAAACTTGTATGCATCCATTCAGAGAGATAGAAAATATAACAAACCGGTAGATTGGGAAATTTCTAAAAAAAAACAGGCGAGATGGAATTGAGCACCAACAAGTTGTGGGTATATTGGGAGTAATAAAAACTTTAGTTAACCCTTCATGTTTTCCCAAGCTTTACCATAACCTATGACATATCATTAATCGACCTTCCTTCCATGTTTACTATTTTCTTGTCTAGAGATTTCATTGCTAAGGTATGTGGTTATCTTTTTTTTCATATTGGACTTACATTCTTCTAATAAATAGATATGGTAAAATATTTATAATACAAGTTGAGCCCATATTTTCATACCATATTGAGTTATATAATCCTACTCCCATTTAATCAAATTTCTTAATATAAGAAGAACATGAGCAGAGTTTAGTTTCAAATGGGCAACCTATCCCTTTTTCCACGCCTGATTTATTGCCAGATGAATGGGATGAGAGAAACCACAAGTTTGATCCTTATGATGAAGAGCTTAAAACCTTTGAGACTGGTCTCACAACCTATTGCATCCTTCAAGAGGAATCTATCATACCCGTGGCAATCAAACAAGAAAATGAAAGTGCCTTGGGACTATGGCAGATGTTCTTTGTTTTTTCTAGAAGTAGAAATGGATCCGGGGTAGGTGTTGTGCTCATTTCTCCAATAAATGAGAAATTCTTATTTTCTCATAGATTGCAATTTTCATGTTCTAACAATGTGGCTGAGTACAAAGCATTGGTACATGGTATTTTGATTGATAAAAAGAGGAAAAAAAGAGTTGTAGGTCTTTAGAGATATTGAATGGGTCATTCATCAAGTCAGAGCTAAATGTGCCACAAAGAACAAACTATTAAAGGATTACAAACACAGAGTTTGGGATCTTATAGAAGTCTTTGATGCCATTAACCTACAAGTTATTCCTAGGAAGTTGAACAAGGATGCTAATCAAATGGTGGCTCTAGGTTCTCAATTTTCACCGGTGGAAGATCTTGTCAAGGGAAATGTGCAACATATCAAAATGGTGGTTAGGCCATCCATTCCGATAATCGACTACTTGGAAAGTTGTTGACAATGATGAACAAATTATTTAATTCATAAAAAATGAAGTCAGTTTCTCCTAAAAATTGTAATCTAAGCTATGGGAAGTCTATGGTGATCAAATAATTCAATTAAAAACTAAGAAATTGCAAAATGGATTGGTCACTCTAGAGTAGATATTCAGTCCAAATGATGCATTCAAGGATATGCAAAAAAACATGGGGTTAAAGAAATAATATTTCTAATCATCACAATTGATCCATGGAAAGAATTTTTACCTTGGAAGAAATATAATCATGATGAAAAACACACTTTTGTCTCCTTGTGTAAAAAAATCATTGATGTGTTTTCATGGAATTACGAAGATTTAAAAGAATTTAATCCCAACATATTCCAACAATCTATTGATCTTTATCCCAATGTCAAGCCAACTAGATAGAAATAGAGGCCAATTAACCCCAAAATTGAGACCCTCGTGAGAAAGGAATTATCCAAACTCATTAAGGCCAAGATAATTTTTCCTATTAAGTACTCTACTTGGGTGGAAAATATGGTTCTAGTGAGGAAGAAAAATGGAGAAATAAGACTTTGTGTCGATTTCAGAGACTTGAATAAGGCCTCTCTTAAGGATCATTATCATTTACCTTCTATAGAGTAAATTCTACAGTAAAGTGGCAAGAGTTGAAATATTTTCAATGCTTGATGGCTACTTGGGTTTTAACTAGATAAAAGCGAAAGAAGAATATCCTTAAAAACCACGTTCACCACCAAATGGGAATATTTCCATATCAAAAATTCCCCGGCCTATAAAATACGGGTGCCACATTCCAAAGAGTGATGGACATTTCTTTCAAGGGGTATATTAATTAATTCATCTTAGTCAACCCGCATGAAATTATTGTCTACATCGAGATGAGTGCGGATCATATGAAGCACTGGAGAAATTATTTGAAAGATGCATGGAATTTTACTTATCCATTAATCTTAAGAAATGTAACTTTACAATTCCTAGAGGAAATATTTTGGGGCACATTGTGTGAAATGAAGGCATTACCATTGATCCAAAAATAATTTAAGCCATCTTGGCTCTTTCCTTTCCAGATCACAAGAAGGCCTTACATTATTTCCATGGGAAAATAAACTTTTCAGAATTTCATTCCTAACTTCACAGTTTGGTAAGACCCATTACTCACATACTAAAGAAGGATTCAGCCTTCAAGTGGACCGCATGAAGGAAAATACAACTTTGAGAAGATAACACAAGATATTGTTCAAGCTCCTACATTGATTAACCCTTACAATAACAAATATTTCATTTTAGATGCTTACGGGGTGGAATCCAAAATTACCATGGTTTTGACTTAGAAAAATGATCAGGGATTGGAGCATCCAATAGCCTTCTTCAATCAAACACTAAAGGATTGTGAGATCAAGTACAACCACATTTAAAAACATGTGTTTTCTATCATGAGAGCCTTCAATAAATTCAAAAGTATGATTTTTCTAATCACATCAAAGTTTTATTTTCACATTCTAGCGTCAAAGAATTCATCATGGGAGAAGAAATCAGTGAGAAATGAGATGGATGGGTAACTAAAATTATGGAATATGATGTGACCATTAAGACAAAAAAAATTTGTAAGAGTAAGAAAACTATGTGAGAAATTGGCTTTAGATGATTTAGAACCACAAGAAGCCTCCCTCATGAATCAAGAACCTTTAAACAATGTTGAATGACAGAAGGATGAAATAAATGTATTCAATGATTATAGGCTGGATTACTGATATAGCTATCTTCTTGTCTACTAGTACATATCCTCTGGGGTTATAAAAAGAAAAAGAAGACATCTCAGGTTGTGGTTTATTCCCTATGCATTGATTGGCGGTGTATTGTTTAGAAGGAATATTGAAGGAGTGGTTCTTAGGTGTATCTAAGGTGAGAAATGTGACAAAGTTCTAACCGATTTCCATCATGGTTTATTGGGTGGGAATTTTTATGCTAAATACACAACCATGAAAATCATAAATGCATGTTACTTTTGGCCCACTTTGTTCGTGGATGTTCACAGTTGGGTGAGGAGATGTAAAAATGTGTAATCTTCACTGGAAATAAAATATTAATGGGCCTACAACTTCATCCGATCTAAGAAGATCAGCCATTTGTAAAATGGGGTATTGACTTCATTGGAATGATTAATAATCCATCTAGTCCTGGTTAGAAATGGGTTTTAACTGAAATAGACTACTTTAGCAGGTGGAGAGAAGTTGCGCCATTAAAATCCTAGACTTTCTTTAAGAAATTTTTGCATGGTTTGGTGTCCCTTAGACCATCATTTATGACAATGAAAATATTTCTCGGGATCAAATATTTCGATTGGGCTATTGGCCTTAGGATCTATCTTAAGACTTCCTCTAATTATTACGTCTAAGGTAATGAATTGGTGGAGTCCACTAACAAGAATTTGATCATAATCATGAAGAGGAAAATGGACACCAACAAGAGGTAATGACACACAAAGGTGATAAATTCTCTCTGGGTGGACAGGATCACAATGAATAAAGTTCTTGGCACTTTCCCTTACAAATTGGTATATGAAAAGAAGCTATACTTCCTTTTTCACCTGGAATTTCCTTCACTGAATTAGCTCAAGAAATTGGAGTGTGAGGGCATGGATCAAAGGGAGATCAAAATGGTGGAGTTGGTAGAACTTGAAGAATATTTTAGAATTTGAGGATTCCAATAAATACATATTTAATCAACTTACATATTATATAATGTAATAATAAATATTTAAATAAACATTACATCATAACAGTAAATAAATAAATAAATACTTACAAGAAATAAATAACACAGTGACATAGTATATATAGTGGAAAACCTGAATAGGGTAAAAACCACTTTGAAAATAACCTTTTACTTCAGAGAACTTATTTTACATCCAGTAAGATCACCTCCTCCTTTGAAATCCTATTTACTAAGGGTAAAACAAAATGACTTGATTTTTAGACCTTTGATTTATTTCTTGAATATATCAAATGAGGACCTAAAGTACTTTCTATATAAGGTGATCGGGTATGTCTCTCGACCCACATTTTCAACCTAAAATGGTTGACATATATACCTAGGTGAGTGTATTTAATAAATAGAAACATAAATTATTCACATTATTAAATACTTACCTAATGTATATTACTTAGGTATGAATATTTAATAATAGAAAAGTATTTCATATTATTAAGTATTTAACCTATATAATAGTGATGGACCCATATTAATTAAGGGTTTTCAGACCACTTAATCATTATGTTCCAACACCCCCTTAATTTTAAGTGGGATAACATATTACAATAGATTACCGCCCATGGTACACTACAGATTTACAATCCTTAAACCATAAAGGGTTTAGGATAGCATATCGGGTGAAAGAATTATAACACATTCATCATACTCAAGTTACCTTTTGGTACAAAAATATTTAGAATCCCAAATATCATCCCATGATCGGTGGCTAAGTGTGATTTGTGAGTTTTACAAATTCTTACAAGTTTTCATAAAAGCTTATTGAACCCAAGCATATATGATCCTTCTATAACTAAGGACCTCCTTAATAATATGCTTCAGTACAGGATGTTTACCAAGTAAAATAAATAGCACTAAAGATTTTACAGAGGACCATCTTTAGGATCTTTCTACACTTATTTCTAAAAAAGAATTCGAGGATGTATACATGCCCGAAGGACTTTGTACACTTTCCCAAAGGTATTTTTTAACTTGCCCAAAGGTCTTTTACAAAAACCAAGTTCCATTAGGCCGTGAAATTTTCATGCACATTCCACCTCAATGGAAACTCTGAAAAATCTAAGTTTTTCATGAAAGTGACAAAACTTTGCAGCACTCGGGGATTTGTGAAGATATCGACACTTGCTCTTCAAATCGACACGAAATTGAGATCTATCTCACCACTTAGCACTTTCTCAGGGATGAAGTGTATATGTATCTCAATGTGTTTTATCCTCTAATGTTGTAATGGATTATGTGCAAGAGCTGAGGTGTTTTGGATGTCACATAAAAAAGAAACACTGCGTGGATACTTCATCTTTATCTCATCGAACAACCTTTTTAGCCATAGAGCCTCTCTTGCAGCTTCCATTTAAATTCTATACTCAACTTTTGTTAAAGATATAGAAATAGTTGGTTACTTTTTGCTACACCAAGTAATGGCACCTGCACCAATTTTAAACACATAACTCGAAGTACTCTTTCTATCCAATACATCACTAACATGGTCATAATCACAAAATCCATATAAGTTAGAATTTTCACTCTTATTATAATATAACCCATAAGTTATTGTTCCTTTAATATATCTAAGACTCATTTTTACAAGATTCCAATGATCTATATAAGTTTCTTGCATAAACCTAGAAGTAATTCCTACTGCATAGGAAATATTTGGTTTGGTAATAGTTAGATAAATCAAACTACTAACTAATTGCACATATAAAGTAGGATCAATTTTTTCACATGCAAGTTTAGTATCAATTTTTAGTCCAAATTCCATAGGAGTAGAAATTGGTTTACAATCAATCATGTTACAAAATTTCAGTACATTGGTTACATACATGTGCTTGAGAAAAACAATAGAATGTTTATCTTGAAATACAACCATGCCAATAAAATGATGTAAGAGACCTAAATTAGTCATTTCAAAGTACTACTTCAATTTTTCTTTAATTCTACAACTTAAATTAGAATTATCACCATTCATAAGTAAATCATCAACATATATACAAAAATGATAATATGTGATTCTTCTTGCTTGATGAATACGTCATTGTGAGAAGAATAATTAACAAATCCCAATTGTTTAAGAAAGAATTAATTTTCACATACCAAGCTATAGGAGATTTATTTAAACCATACAAGGATTTTTTCAACTTTAAAAATTAGTTTTATTTACCATTTTATTTAAATCCTTTAGGTTGAGACATGTAAAGTTATTCCTTTAAATCATCATTCAAAAAATTATTTTTCACAACCATTTGGTGGATTTTCCACCCAAACTGAGAAACAATTGTAAACAAGATCGTAACAATGCTCATTTTATATACAACAACAAAGATCTGAACATAATTAATGCTAGTTTTCTAAGTGAAACCTCTAACAAAAAGTTTATCTTTATGTTTTTAAATACTACTCTAAACATTATGTTTTAAGAAAATATGTCAAAATAATCATGTTGAAATCATCAATAAATGTCACAGCATACAAAGAACCATTTAATGAAGCTACTTCAAGAGGTCCTATATCTTCACTATGAAGGAGTTCTAGTGGTGAAGAGGAACTTTCCTCAGGATGTAAGTGAAAGTGTTTAGCACTTCGTTTCACGCATAAACACCCTTCATAAGCATCATGAGTTGAAGACAAAAAAACCTTTAACAAGATTACATCTAGATATTTTATACAAGCTTCGATAATTGACATGTGCTAACTTGTCATGCCTTATTTTTGAATTATTCAAACTTTGAAATACATAACAAGATGTAGAAGAAAAATAATCAATAATATACTCTCAATTTATTTTTTAGAAAAAATAAGGTACACTTACATACAATGTTGATAGTTATGTCTTGTCTCGGATCAATTAACTTTACCAATGGAGTTTAAGAAAGTTCCTTGTTAATGCTTAATCCTTGGAAATGGTAGTCATATTTCAATGAATTTCCTTTATTCATATCAAAATTTTGACTTCTTAAATGAATATTTTAAATATACAATTAGTTTGATAATATTATTGATCTATCAAAATGTAAATAATTTATTTTAGTTTTACATGAAAATGAGGACTTTATTCATCATATCATACGGATACTTGTTTCAAAAAAAAAAATCCATCTACTATTTAACTAATTTTCTCAAAATTACAAAGAATTAACTTCAATTTAAAATAAAAAAGAGAAAAAATAAAAATATATGTACTAACTCATTATTATTGAAGTAATAAACAATAAATCAATAACAACGATATTTTTTATATTAAAAATATTATAATTTTTGTTAATACAAACCTATAGTAATTCAAAATATTTGGAGTCTAAACTCCTAAATATGCTAGATCAAGATCATATGTCATTGTCGAGTTATTCCAACATTTAAGGGGTCAAACAACCAAGTTTCAAAGTTCGAGAGGAATCCACATAACATGCTAAACATCCCAATTCCAAATAGTGGCCATAACTCAAGGGTCAAAGCATACAATGTGTCCCACTTTGTGGCCATAAATATTTTAAAATAACTAGTAAATAAATAATTGAAAAATACTATAAAAATTTAAAAAATCGGAGTAAATTCCGATGCCCCGCACCTTGGTATTTATAGCCTCTTAAAAATGCATGTTTGGTCATTTTATATGTGTTTGGTCATGTTTTGGTTGTCAGACATAGTTTCTTGAAGGTACAAAAACTACAAAAAGTGGGACAGCTTATATGCTTTGACCCTCAATTGCCAAGTCAAAAAGAATCCGAACGTGAATCACAACTTTAAGTAAACCAAATTTGGGTTATAAATCTTAAAATGTCTCAATTTGTCCCCCATGTGGACTAAACCCTTCTTTAAAAAGTACAAAATTGTCAAACTCAAATGAAGCAATTAAAAAATCTCCAAAACACTATCATATACATGTTTGACCAATCACCAATGCATATGAAAAGTGGTTAACATTTATAATATATACCCAGGTTGTTTTAAAAAGACTAATGTAGAGAGGGTTTAAGTTTTCCTTTTTTAAAATACAGTAGTCAAATTAAAAATATGATTATTACATTATAAGTGGCCCTTTCCAAAAAAAAATTATATAAGTTTCTAAAGTGGCCACATAAAATATGACCCAAGTGTATTCAAATCTTTCCTTAACCTTTTAAAAATAATTTAAAAACTTATAGCCGCATATGTAGTTTAAGGTTTAAACTTAAGGTTATTAAAATAGAATTATATTATATAGAATATTTAATAGAAGTATAGCTTTATTATTTAGCTGTTAGGGTTAAAAAATATTTTAGTTAGATATGCATAGATCGCATAAACTAGTATATAATTTATAAGATTTATAAACTATAGTATTAGGTTTTATTGTATAACTTAGAATATAGTGTTTACAACTATATGTGTGTGTGTGTGTGCGCAATGCATGCCAATAGTTTATATTGACTATCAATTTATATATTTATAATTTATATTATAGCTCAAACAACTTAATGCAATCCTTATTAACAAGGGGTTTTTTTACATAGAAAACTTTGTTTTTGAATAGTAAAAATGAAATAAAAATATTTAGAATTTTACTAGGGTTATAT
This sequence comes from Taxus wallichiana var. yunnanensis, assembly GCA_018340775.1. Taxonomy (NCBI): domain Eukaryota; kingdom Viridiplantae; phylum Streptophyta; class Pinopsida; order Cupressales; family Taxaceae; genus Taxus; species Taxus wallichiana. The sequence continues at coordinate 78,338,840 of CM031242.1, forward strand.
CGAGGGCAAGGGTAAATTATGACCAATAGGAAAAATTAATTTCCCATACACTGTGGGGCTTGTCTCTTAGGTCTTTTAATCTCTCTTTTACTTATATTCATCCTTGAGAATATTTGACTGCACATATTTAAACTATATGAAACATAGGAAATATTTGAAATATTAATGATCCTTACCTGGTCTTGTAAAAAAAATTTCAAGCACCGGTAAGAATGAAATCTCCTGTGCACACACCAATCTTAAAAAAACATTAACTTTTCAAAGGTTAGAGAAAAGGAAATATTCCATATAATTTCCAAATGTAAATGAAATTAAGAATCATATCATATTACATCTCCCCCAAAAAATTAGGGATTTCAAATTGAAAAACCCTAAAGTTTTTATGAAGAGATTCGAAGAGGGAGGTCCACCACAATCTGTTATTTTCTTGTAAATTATACTTCTTCAAAAATCACACAAAATTTAGATTACAAAATTGTAGTGGAAAAATAAATTGGGGGCTTGATTATTTTAAATACCCTTTCACTTGGTTGGTTAAAAAACCCATAAAAATCAAATAAATAAATACCTCCCTCGATACCATGTTAGAATTTGAGGATTCTAATAACTATAGATTTAATCAACTTACATACTATATAATATTACGATAAATATTTTAATAAAAATTACATCATAACATAAATAAATAAATAAATACTTACAAGAAATAAATAACACAAGTGACACATTATTTATAGTGGAAAAATCTAATAGGGTAAAAACCACTTTGAAAATAACATTTTACTTGTAAAACTTATTTTACATCTAAGTAAGATCACCTCCTCCTTTTCAAATGAGGACCTAAAGTTATTTTTATATAAGGTGATCGGGTATGTCTCTCGACCCACCTTTTCAACCTAAAACAATTGACACATATACCAGTGAGTGTATTTAATAAATAAAAACATAAATGATTCATATTATTAAATACTTACCTAATGGATATTACCTAGGTATGAATATTTAATAATAGAAAAGTATTTCATGTTATTAAATATTTAACCTATATAATAGTGATGGACCCATATTAATTAAGGGTTGGCAGGACCATTTAATCATTATGTTCCATCGAGAATCTAGGAATGCTACCATGTTTAGGATGAAAAAACATCGAAGTCAACTAAATAGTGGTTTAAAAGGAAAGCTAGAAATCGGGCATTCAAGGTTGGAGATCTAGTTTTAAAATGGGACATGGATTGAGATAAACCCGAGAGACACTATAAATATGATGCTATCTAGATTGGACCATACATCATTGCCACTTGCAAAGTTGATAACCTATTTATGTTATCCGATCTTGATGGGAGTGTGCTTTAAATCTCATCAATGGGATTTATCTTAAACCCTCTCATTAAGACATTTCATTGCATCTTGTACATAATAGTTTAGGATTTCAATTCCACCAAGTGCTTTCAACACATTGCATTATTGGTAGTGTAGGTTTATTTCCCTAAGTATTTTGCATATTATTGTTTCTTGAAGGTATTCTCATGCACGCTTCCATCATTTCCTAGATTGCTGAAGGAAGAAGTTCAAGATCTCAAGGATTAATTACTGATCATCTCAGAAAATAAAATGTAGAGAAACTAAATTAGATTTAGAAAATCAAGTTTAGATAAAAATTCAAATCATTAGGATGACTCCATGCCCAATGGATTCCACAAAGCTAATGATCATTTCATCGAGAAAGAAAATTTCCCTATGAGTCACCAAAAATGTTGTCCATTTTGCACCCTTGAAAAAATCAAACTTGGATAGCTACGGGCTATTTTAATTATGCCACGAAGGTTTTAATCATGTCATGCAAGGATATAAAAAATCCATGGATGTGTTTATCAAGCCACAATAAAATGAAACAAAAATCCATGGGTAAAGGCAACTCTAAAGGACAAAGTGAATTGAAATAAAAATGTCGATGGATGTTAATACAAATCCGCACCATATTGGATAAACCTTAGGTCAAGTGAAAAGGGTAGTGGAGCCATATAATGAAAAAGAAAAACCCGTAGAGGTCAAAAACAATGTAAAAATGAAACAGAATGCCACATAACAAAGGAAGAATGGTAGTTTTCAATGCAGAACTAAAAATACACATAACCTTCAATATGATGATCAAATATTTACAAATCTGATATCATTGAAGAAATTTCAATATCCTCTATGTAATATAAATCAAATCTCCTCATTCAAATTGTGGTAGGTGGGAAAAGTAAAGGAAGCGTCTCAACATGCAAAAGAGTGGCTCCATGAAGCACAACCATAAGAATGTAATGTAGTAAGATGGGTGTTGTTCGTTCTTCCGTAAGGAAAATGGTGTGGAGAAATGAAATTTTTGAGGCATACGAGACCTTTTTAGATAATTAAATAAAGGTGGTTGATTGGTGAAAGGGGGATTTCAAATTTACCTCTCTTTCTTTATTCCTTTTTCTCCTTCCTTCTTCTATATATTATAAAGTGATGCCTAGTTTTAATGTTGGATATTTTGGGAATGTAAGAGCATAAAATAAGTGTTTTGAATTTTTGAAAGGGTTGCATTCCTTGGATTTCATTTCTCTCAATGCTTTACATCTTCCTCCTATGTTTTAATGATTTTGAATATCCTTAAGAAATAAAATATCTAGTTTTGTCAGTCATTTATTCCTTAGTTGTTTTATTGTGTTTCCTTTCCTTTCATTCACTCATAGGTGTATTATATGTGTTGCTTCATAATCCTTTTTTATTGTGCATCGTGAAAGTGGAATTCTAGACATAGTTTTGAATGCTAGCTTTCATTTCCACCCTCTTCATCATAATTTTCTCCCATTTTCCCTCTTTTTGAAGTAATCATCCCCTTATTTTGGTGTTATCACATTATCTAGTTTACGTTTATGTTTTGTGCATCTCCTCCCCACCATCGTCCCTTGTAAAGTTACAGTAGAGTTATATAGTTTCATATCAATTCCTAGGAGTACTGTAGAAGAAGAAGTAAGTAGAGGAATCCAGCCTTCTCTAGAGGTCTATTTCAGTTTGAATCCCACATATTGGAGATAGTCCCATGTTTCCTCAAATCCCTAGATTCTTTTGATTTATGATGGGTGCATTTTTGTTTGTAACAAAAGTGTCTCGGGAACTTATACAAGCCATGAACAACACATTGCAAATTTTAGTAAGACCATGAGATCTTGTTTTGTCATGGTTCAAAACAATGATCCAAGGATCCGATTAAAACTTCAATATAAAGGAAGATATGAACAACATAAATCATACATATCTTCCTTAGAGAAATTGTTAAGACTAGTTCTTTATATATGAAGACTTATATTAGATTATGGATCATTTTATAAACTAAGGCATACCCATAACTAAAGCTTTTTTGAGATTTAAAAGTAACTTCACATAGAGTGACACATTTAGTTATTACAAAATGAAGGAAGTATTGGAATTTTACAACAGATGTTAAGAGGTGGCATTGTTATGCACACTCCCCCTCAATGACAACTCGAAAGCCCCAATAAGGCTCAACTCTTATAAAACTTCCATGTCAAGATTTATAAGGAAAGAGTAATAGACTGATTATAAATTCATAATATAAGTTGCAACTATCTAATTTAGCTTTAATTTTCTTAATTTTAGCTAAATATTTCACATTTTTATCATCACCCTTCATGGCAGTTGTAAATAACTCAATAATTAGCTTAATTATCTTAGACAAATGATTCCTTCATGTATCTCGTAGGTAAGTTCATATGACCTATATGCATTAAAAATTTATCTTTCATACTTTGTAAAAGGATGGATAGAGCCTCCTAAGATCTTTGAGAGAAGGAGCTAAGGTTTTTAGGGGTTTCTTGTCTACCAGTGGGTCATGTCTCCACACCAGTCACAAGATCCCATAGCTTCCTATCCATAAAAATCTTTTAAATAAACTCTCCAAATGTTATAATTAGTTCCATTCAAAAGTTGAGACTTATCCATCGAAAAACTAGTAGAACTAGCCATTTTAATGCTAAAAAATGAATCAAGGAAGCCAAATAGAGGCAAAAAACAAGCTACAAATATTTTTAATAGTTAAACGAATGTAAACAGAAAATCCATGGAAGACCGCATGAAAGCTTAGCTATAAGATTTGCATATTTTAGAATCCGTGAAACAAAGACACTTAAAGATCCACAGAACATGGAATTGAAAAAATATGGGTGAAGAAAATTAAAAATCGTGAAATAAAGGAAATTTGAAATCAGACATTAAAGAAAAATTGATATATGTGAAACAAAGGAAAATTGAAATCCACAATGCAAAGAGAAATTGAAAGCTATGACAAAGAGAAATTGAATGTCATGGTATCAAAGAAATAAAATCTAACACTGCGAAGAGGTAAATACACATGTATATTTTCAAATAGCTCGCAGATTTGAGAATAAAACAAGTCGAGAAGACTATATAACAGAAAAATTATAGCATAACATAATACACGTGTCATTAATTAATTAGTTTTCTTTTTTGCACTTTGACATGATTAAAAAAAAGGAAAAACAAAATGCGAAGAAATGTGGAAACATTATATTGTTTCGCAAATGAAAGAGACTAACAAAGTCGTAGTAAAAATAACCGATTTTCGAAAATCTAGCAAATGATAAAGGACACTTAACGGATTTCCACCAAAATTTAAATAGATTTCTTTTAGGAAGACTTAAAGTCATAAGAATAAGCCAAAATTTGAGATAGATTCCAGGTCTGAAATCTAAAAATAAGTGTCACAATCTAAGTGGCTAAGATAAAGCAAATCGATACCCCCGACACTTGTAAAGAATGACAAAACAAAAGATTAAAAATACGCATCAAAAAAATAATTGGTTCACACTTCGTAGTGCTTACCAAAATGATTAAGATAAAACTAAAGATACGTGGAGCCTTTTAAATGGATCGCTTTTCACAATTCTGAAAAACACTGACAAATGTAAAATAATGGCTCAATTTAATTTTTCAACCATTACCATGTAATAAAAAATAATAATAAATGTGAAATTTGAAGGCACACGGAGAAATTATATTGTCTCAATCTTCACATATAATAGAAGTAACCAGACAAAAGACTAACAACACGAAATGTGGAGCCACTTGGAGAAATACTATTGGTCCGTATTTTGCAGAAAGAGATAAAAATGCTAATAAAAATATGATAGCACAAAATATAAAGTGACTTAGGGATTTCTTATTAGATCAAATTTGGAAAATAAAAGAGGAAATCTTAACCTAAGTTTTACAACGTAAAGAGACATGTAAAGTCCCTATTGGCTTACATTTTGAAACTAACAAGAAAAAAATTTGTGAAGTGTGTGGAACAACCTTATTGGTTCGTACTTCGCAAATGACAAAAGGATCAAAAAGGCTGAAAAATTCAAAGCTAGATGGCACAAAATGATTAGATCAAGCTTCGTAGTAGATGAACTTGAAAAAATCAATAAAATACTGATAGAGCAAGGCCACTTGGAAATTTATGAGTGGATTTGGATATGCAAACACAAAAAGGAAAGTGAAGATATTTTGAGCAATTTTATTCGTCTAAGCTTCGTAAAATAGATAGGATCTATAAAAAAATGATAAAGTGAATACAAATGGTGTAAAATGATTGGTTCAGGCTTCACAAAAACATATCTAGTGAAAAATAAATATTTACAACATTGGGGTAGATTTAACAACACGAAGTAACTACAAATAAGGAAATCCTTTTGGATCCACAGACAAAAATAGCTATAACAAATATAAGTGGTGTGAAAACTAAAAACAATCTAGAAATGAAAAATTTAAACTAAAAATGAATGTAACTAGATGTAGAAACAAATATCTAAGCATACAATAGCTCAAACACGATCTAAACAGCCATTTAGCTAATATTTTCACAAAATATTTGGGTAGGAATCAAAATTTTAAACCTGGTTAGCTTGAAGATGACTATGGAGCAACTAGGGCTCTACAAATCCGTAAATAGACTTCAAGATACTTTGCTCTAGCTAATTAAAATCTTCCAGATCAAACCTACATACGTATAACCACTCTCTCTAATACCATGTCATGATTTATAAGGAAAGAGTAATAGACTTATTATAAATCCATAATATAAGTTGCCAAAGATTATAGATTATAGCATGCAGATTATAAAATGTAATAACATTAGCTGAAAGAAAATAACAGGAAATAAAAGAGATAGAAGACACCAGATTTAAGATGGGAAAATCAAAGGAAAAAACCCCACTCTAATAAAAAAAAATTGTATTAAGAATCTCAATACAATTTTTACCCAACACTTCCACTTCACTCATTGGTATTTTTTTATCACTAGAAATTACAAAGTGATTTCTTTTTATGTAATGAATTTCTCCATCTTTGTCACCAAACAAATGATCTTTATTCAATACCGATGTATTTGTTGGTTTATTAGCAATCCCAAGAGAGGTTTTCGTGAGTGAGTACCTCTATTAGTCAGTCCTTTGTTCCACTCTTAAATGTGGAAGACCATCATAATATAGTTTAGTACATAAAATTTAAGATAATGTGGGGCATACAATAGTGGTAGATATCCCAATTGACATCACTACCTCAACGAGAACAAGTGGGGAAATTATCTAGTGACTATTTCACCCTCCGAGTTTATAGAAAAAACACATAAGGGTACACAAGAAAATTAAAAAAAACAAGAGCTAAAAAAAGTTTCAGAATCATACTTTTGACAAAATAAGATTAGGGACATAAACACTCAATACAGAGAAGAACAAATGGGCATTACTTGCCAACCTAGGTATTCATATCTTGGGGGTGGAATGTACAATACATGATCAAAATGTTTTGTTATACTAAATTCACACCCCTTACCCATTTGAATAACTTATCAAAATTGACTTAGCCATTGTTTTAGAGACTAGAAGATGGTAGGTTATGCTTCAATATTATATTCAAGGCTAGTGGACACTAGGATATATAGAGCCTAGCATTTTCTAGGCTAAAAATATCCTAGCAGTTTCTAGGGTACAAAAAGAGCCTAGTGATCACTAGGATATAATAAGCGACCTTTCCACACTTTCAAGCCAACGTTTAGGAAGTTAACACCTATTAGACACTTTTTAGTGACCCATTTTTTATCGTAGAAATTATTAGGCACTTTCACTGACCTATTTAGAGGTTAGATACCACTAGGATGTTTCACTAGCCTATTTTCGATCCTTTCCACCCCTAGGCATTTTTCACATAACCATGCGAACTTCAAATGAGTATAACTCTCTTTTACAACTCCAAATCGGAAATATTGATATCATTGGAAAGATATTTTAGCCCTTAAACTTAGAAGATTCATAATCAATGTTTGGTGGGTTAAGAGGGAGAACAATTAAGGTTAGAATTCACTAGGTAGTTTTCACTGAATTTTAAAAATTCAAATGGCCATATATTCCTCAAAACATCTCTAAACCAGATTAAAAAATTATCAACGGAAAGGTATTGAGGATATATTCATGATGTCATCATCATATCAATGGTTGGATGAGTTAATATGGAGAAAAATATATAAAATAGTTTAGGTAGAGTATACACTTTGTTTAGATCTAATATTTTAACCATCGACATTAAATGAAGTATGGGTGTCTTACTCTATGACTTGTAAGTCCGACAATGTATGTCAAAATCCATGCCAGTGTGTTAGGGATCAAAACCAATGAGAGGGAGGGTTAATTAGTGTAAATTAAAATTAATTTTTAGAGTCATACCAATACACAATTTCTTTATTTATGTAGTTACTATATCATGTGCATTTTTTCAAATATATACTAGACAATAAAAAGTTGAACACATAATTTATAGTGGAAAACCATTTCGGGGGAAACCCCACTTAAAACTAGGGATTTATTAGCAACACCAATTCCAAACATTACAATGGTTTTAGTTGAGCACCCACTCAGCCTATGAAGCACCCACTTCATAACTTCAAGAACCCACTTGAATTTTTTTGAGCACTCACCAAAGTGAATTTTAGCAAGCACCAAAATCAGTGCAAGGAGTACCAACCCTTAATTTAATCAGCTACAACTGATATTTTGTAGGAAACCACCCATAAGGAGGTTGCAACCCTCCGAATATGATAACCTACAAATTAGTCTTAATATTTTTACATACAAGATTTGATCATCTAGTTTCAATATTGCTTACACAATGGATTATGATGAATTTTATGCATCTGTTTGTGTTCTCTTCTACTCATCTGATTCAAACTCTTCTTTCTTAATCAATCTACCACACTAATTTTATTTTCATCAGATATATCTTGTTTACTTCATCTATTTGTTCTTCTCCTTCTCCTCTCTTTTCTTTTTGTAGCTCTTTTATCTTGAATGCATCATCTTCTTACTTGAGCATTATTCATTTTAGTATCACATTTCCTCTATATAGTTAATCAACCCATTTCAACACTTCCTTTGGCATGTCGTGCACTCTTTCCTACCTTTTCCCCTAAAAATCTGGTCCATTAAATGAATAAAACTAACTCCATATTTTTTCCTTGTTATATTCGGCTTGATTTCACCTATTTCTATGTATTTACTAGACATTATTTATGAGCCGATACCCTAAAATATATTTCTCATCGTTCTAGGATTTACAACTTGATGATGATGAGTGAGCAATTTTCTTCTCTAATTTTTAATTTTACCTTGAAATCAAGAATCACATACAAAATATAATTTCCATTCCAAAAAGTCAAGGAGCATTAAATTCTCTCAGCTAGAATTGGAGATTCTCCAAATTGGATCTGATTTTTTGTGGAACTCAAGAAATGCACATAGCCACAATAGCTAAATAATAAAATCATTATCTCTTTTAGAGAAAAAAGTCTCACTTGTAGTCTCTATTATCACTACCTATTTCAGCAACCAATCCCATGCACACCAACATATCATCCAATTTTTCCATGAAGCTCACAAGAGGCATGCATAGGCACCAAGTCCGTTCTTTATGTGAGTTTCATGAGAAATTTTTTCTTAACACGAGCATGTAATATAACAAGAAAACAAGTGCATCCATTCATAAAATTTAATATGTAAGCACTAAATCCTAGCCTAATGCATTCCAAGCATAGATCATCATGATCAACTAAAGGAAAGTAGAATCAACCCATGAACATCATCAAGAAAACCCGTAATAGACACATATGAACATAAAGGAAACATTCATTGATCAAGCTCCATCACATGAGTGTTTCATAATCACTTCATTATAATCATAAGCCAAAATACAACAACCAAGACTGCATCAAGAGAGTCCCATTTGTGGAAATGTTCACACTAGCAGAGCTTACTTTTCATCGCAAATATTTCCATTAGATATTTTTCACACTCTCTCCTACTCTCTATCTAACCTTACTTATCTCTTTCTTTCCTTGTGAAGACCATCATACTCATAGAATAATCATTCTCCTTCCATCTTAACCATTCATCATCACCTATGAAGGCCTGATGGAATCCTTTCATCATTTCTCTACCACTACCTAGGAATATGTCAGGTGTTGCCATGCGTTTCCCTCAATCAAGTGCCTTCTAGAATACATGTTCCACTAATCCTTAACAACCTCAACTCCTTATCCTTTCATGATAACCGTATTGATTCCCTGGAATATCCTTTCCTTGATTCACAAGTCTCCATAGCTTATCCACATCTATATTTGGTCACTTTTATGTTTCTCCCTATGCGCGTCTTTTCCTGTTGTCTAAAAATTACTAAGTCCCAATCTTCATTCTTCCCTCGCAGGAGCCTTTGCACCTCTCCAAGAATTAATTATGCAAGTTCCTTTGTGCCCTATTTTTGTACACCACAAGGCTTTGTGCCTTAGGTACTTAGTTACTTTTAGGGGTCCAACATCACCCCACACTAAACTAGATACAATCTTGACAAACCTCTGCGCTTCGAACAAAACTATTTTCAACTAGAATACTGCTGAAAAGAATAAATAATAGAGGTTGGGAGATAATCTATCTAAATAATTTAGGAATTGGGGGAGGGGATGCTATGTAACTAATTAGAGGAGTTCAAGGAACTCTACATATATCTTGTCCTTCAATTTTTCCTACACCTTCAACTATGATAAGGCCTTACTTGATGCTTCACCTATGACACTTGGTACCTAGTCTGGGGTGATTTCTTCCACCTTCCCTCTCAACATGTTAATAACCACCCCTAGCTCCATGCAGAAACCCTCAAACTCATCCATCCATTCAAAGTGATGGATTCTTAGAGCTCACCAATTCTAAAATACAAATTTTCACATTTTGTCTTGATTTTCTCCTTCTGGGCCATGGTGTTAATGACCAATTGTGTGTGCTCCACCTTGTTGGTGGGGATGGTCTCCTATAACACTTTGAGGGATGCCTCTTCCTCTATCACCCACACGTTGATAATTGGATTAGATTTTCTACAACTATTGAAGCCCCTATTTGACAAAGTATATTCACCTCCTTGAGTTGGGAGAGAAAATATTCCAACTCCGTGATCTAGGCTTCAATTGTGACCTTATTTTATTCTTTCACATTTATGAGCTCTGAATATTTGGGACCCGCACTGTAGGTAACATTTCCATGAGTTCCTCAAGGTACTCCATCACATCCCCATCATTGGTCTGACCTAGCTCACCAACATCAGACATTTTCTAAGAATATTTTTCATAAGGGAGCCAACTCAATTATATGCCTCCTTCATCCATGCCTTCTCTCCCCTTAACCCATGGCGTAACCTATATATTTCCTTATCCTTGTTCTTCCTCTCTATGATCAAGGTCTGAATAGTGGGCCCTATATCTAAACTACATCGGATTACCTCAGAAGACATATTTTGTAGAGAATTACATGCCTGCCCGTCTGTTAGGTGGTTAAGATCCACCACTTTGTATGTATCTTCTCCCTTCTTCTTCAATTTAATGGTCTTTATTGCATGATCATTGACCTTGAAATCAGGCTCCTCGACATGGCAGTAAAGTACATACTCTAGTTGAGCATATTCTTGGTCCTAGGCACACCCACATCTTGATCCATAAAATCCTAACCATGAAACTTTTCTGGTGGGAGGGTGGCCTAAAATATTGTACCTAATACATTTGTGGGGTCATCCATGAAGTCCATATGTGGGGACATGGGTGTCCACTTATTCCTTTTAGCCTTAAACTTGGTTATTTTCTTCTTCACCCCATAGGTGAATCCCTTATCCTCCTTTATAGTAAAGGATTCCCTTTATCTTGCCTTGGGCTTGTGTTCAAGTGTAGTGGCTCCATGTGCTAGAATCTTCTCAGCCCCTACAGAGTGTTCTTATCCTTCTACCCATGCCTTGTTTGAATCCATGGTTTCTTCCTCGGCCTCCCGACCCTCCGTTCTAATTCCAATTCTGATTTGAAAGTGGTGGGGTGTTTTTCCTGTCCTTCCTATGAGTCTAATTTTGGGCTTGATGCATCAGATGCCTATTGTCTCTTTTCTATAGGATCTTACTTCTCTTCATCCTCCTCCTTGTGCCCTAGAAATGAAGCCTCAGTTCCACCCTATACCAAAGTATTATTTCCCTTACTACCATTTCATCACATGTGGTAATTCCTCTTTCTAGAGGTGTCCAACCTTCCTTCATCTTGTTCTTCTTCTTCCTCTTCCTCATGTCTGCTTTCATGAGAGGGATTGGTGTCTACCGTGTCCTTTGAAAGGGAGAGTTTATAACCTCCACTTTAATCCCTCCTTGTGTCTTAGGGCACAGCTACATGAACACCTAATGGACATACCCCTTGATGGTAACATTGACTTGTGGGTATAAGTCCAGAAAATATGGTTCCAAATATTCAATGTAGGAATGTTGATTTCCATACTTATATGTAGTGCGCAATGTGTGGACATCAACATCTAACTTGTCAAAATCAAAAATCAACTTTTGTGCATCCTTGAGCCGGTTGATGGTACACTTCATATATCTAGATGTGAATTTGAAGGGGAGTTTGTACCATGGCCCCATCTCTCCCTTGGCCATCATAAAATTTTCTAGACAGAAATTTTGGGTAATGAAAATTTTTACCTTGTCTCCAACAACTTGTGGTAACTCATGGGGGATGTGCCACTTGTTCTCAAAATACCCACACAAACGCTCGAACCATTTATTCATCTGATCCTTGTAAGTGCTCAAGATGGTCCCATCACAGGTGAAATTTGTGAATTAGACTACATGGGACACGTGTGAGGGTAGGTGAACCCAAATTTTCTCATCTAGTCCTTCTAGGACACGAATCTCCCAGAACATGATCAATAATAGGATAGAGCCCCAAGTGATCTTTTCTCATTCCTCGTTCTATATCTATGCCTCTTCGATAATGCCATTCACAATGAATTAGAAAATATTTTAGTGTTCCCTCTTTGATACCCCCGTAGGAAATGTACGGGAACCTTTGGTTAATGTCATTTGACCTTTCAAATGCTCCCAATTTGTAGCTAAAGAGATGGGAGGAGAATCTCAATGTTGGGTCTGGGAGATCTATAATTACCTGTTCCCTACCCCTGTTCTTGTAGTTTAGCTTTTCACTAGCTCCTCAATCTTCATAGTGGCATATAAGTCAAGTGTCATATCCTCTCTAGTGTTTCATAGGCCCATAACCATCTGAATCAATTTCCCTATGAACCTCACTCTTCTTCCATGCGAAGTAGAATAAATATTCATGCACCCATGACATTAACCATTTGAAAAGTGGGGTAGGTTTGGAAAAGAATGGCAGCTCCCATAGCTGAAAAACTCCATTCTTTTACAATGCTTGTTATACTAAGTCATCGACCTTAGGGTTTGCGAGCTCATCCACCATCGAAGTGTCCAACACTAGGACCTCCCACATCAAATTTTCTTTATCGGGTGTTCTATGGTTGTACTCATTTAACTTACATTTATATAGCTTTGAGCTCATCTTTTTGGCCTTAATAATTCCAAGATGGTATTGCATCTCAGAGTATATTTCCATGGGATCCTCCTTTTCCACTATTGGTTACTTTGTTCAATCCTTCTTTGTTTTCATCTCCCTCTCATTTTTAAATCATGCCCTAGGTGTTATGTTCCTTTCTTTTGACTTCCCTAACTTGACAACTTCCTCACTTCTCTTTCACACCACCTCCTTGCTTTGTTGTCTTCTTCCCTTCATGTTATGTCATAAGACTTTAGTTTATATTTACACAATTCCACTAGTTTTTATAGTAATTCGTGTTGCTTTTCTTCAAAAAACCTTCATTGCACTTCGAGCTCGGGAGCACAAAATAAATTATCTAAGGAAAAGTAGTGAAATGACTATTCTTATCTCTTATTTATACTTTATCAATGCCTTAGAGTTCCTCCGACCACGTTTCCTAATTCTAATTTTTAATAAAACAATTTATTTCACTTAAGTCAACTTCTGTGACTTCCCCTCATGCTTTGTAGCTATAACCTTTAGGCACTCTAATACCACTTAAACTGCCACATACCTCCTTCATGCACATCTTTGTGCCAAACTATATAACCTCTCGCATTATCTACTAACTATTTCTCTATCATGTTGCCTACCTTATGTCATACCGTGTGATCCTTCCCTAGTCTTGATTCTTTCAGCCCACCATCATAACTAGATGAATTAACGCATCTTAGCTATTACATTGTTTGTTCTTTTGTCTTCACATTTATTTTTGCAACGGTCCACTATTGAAGTTTTTGTCCACCATGTTTAATATATATGCTACCTCACCCCACCAAAAAATGTATGTGCAGTATGCATAGAAACTCTTATAATGCAATTAGTTACTGGCACACCAATGCACAAAACCAAACTAAAAACAAAGACAAAGGACACAAAAAAAAAAGACCAAAATAAATCTAAACTAATTGGCAAAAGTATCTTTTTTTACTACATAAAATCCTTATTTATAGTATTGCTTTATCATACTCCCATTGAATTAAGCCAAAACCTCATCCCATCAAGTGCTTGTAATAAGCACGTGCCTGAATCGAGGATGTACAAGATGATGTATGGTCCTAACCAATTGAATTTAAATTTCCTAGGATAGTGCAGAAATTTAAAGTCAAAAGTAAGATCATCTGCCAAACCTTGAATTGTTTGTTTTTGATATGACGATCATGCAATGATTTTTGTCGCACCTTCTCAGTCTTCTAAATCCACCTAAAAAGTGATCTCCTTTCATCAAAATGCATTAACTTCTCCATGTGCTCCTATAGTTATTTCTTGTCATCTAATCTTTCTACACGTGCAATATGCGAGAGATGGTAGCATAAAATCTCTTTTGGTAAAATAGCTTCCACTCCAAACACTAATTGAAATGATTTAGCCTTATTCAATCACTTGTGGGTCATTCTATATGCCCATAGTATGGCTAAAATGTTTTCATCCCAATCTTGTCTTCCCACATCACAAATTTTGGTTGGCGTGTGACTCAATATCTTGTTAAATTCCTCAGTGGTTCCATTAGCTTGGGGGTGATAAGTGGTGGTCATATGAAATACCACCATGAACTATTATAATAAAATACTGACCCTTTCATTCAAAAAGTGTGTTCCTCTATAACTACTCGGGCTTAGAATCCACCCATACCTGTTGATTATGTTTTCCCACAGGAATCTTGTTGTTGTGGTTGTTGTGCAAACCTTCATAGGCACTACTTCCACCACCTTGTTAAGTAATCAATACAAGTAATGATATAATGTGAACTATTCCTTCGCATGTGGTGAAATAATTCCTAAAAAATCAATTGCGCACTTTTGAAATGGTTTTACACTAGCTATTTGTGTCAAGGGCATATCATCTCTTCTTCTTGGTTTGCCAAGGTAATGAAAATGATCACGGAGCCTTACAAAACTCAATAGAATCTTGGTATATGCTTTCCCACCAAATCCCTACATGTAGGATCTTTCACGTTGTGGAATTACTTATATAGTGTACTCCTACAATCCCTCAAAGGTGCATCCTCCATGATTACAATGCACTCATGTTCTAACACACACCGGTGTAAAACCTTATCGCGACCTAGCTTGTATAAGTCTCCACTAATTAACATTTAGGGTATCGTGCATATGGATAACTACTTATTTTCCAAGGTATTCATTCCCTCTGGTGCCACACCCATTTTGAGGAAAAATATAAGTCAAAGGGCACGCGCTAAAATATAAATAATTATGCATCCTTCATTGTATCCTCAATGTTCTATGTGTCCTCCCCGAGTAAATCCTACATAAATGGTTAGGTCCTAAGTTATTCTTTTTTGGTTTCACAACAACTATAAAGTCAAACTCTTGAAACAACAGGACCCACCGCCATATGTTCCCTTGTAAAATGGGCTTGTACTTTAATTCCATGTGGTCTGTGTAGAATATTAAGGGTGCTGCCATGCAGATATTGCCTAAAGTTTTGCAGCGTTTAGATAATTGAAAATTATTCGCACTCACTAGTAGTATATTTTTTCTATGCTATTATCAACTTCCTACTTGCAAAGCATAAGGGGTGGTCTACAATTACTTCTCCAAGTTGTGCTAATAATTCCCCAATCATCATCACTGAATCATCAACATGTACATGGAATGGCTTATCCCAAGAAGGAAAGCATAATATGGGCGTAATGATAAGCTTATTCTTCAATGTGTCAAACATCATCTGTTGCACATGTCCCCAATGGAATGTACATCATCGTGCTTAAACAATATTTCTAGTGGTGCAGCGATTTTGGCATTACTCCTTATAAAAATTCGGTAATACCCCATATGCCCAAGGAATCCACGCCTTGCACTCGGCTTCAGTAGGCTCCCCTAATCCCACAATAACGGTAACTTTCGCAGGATCCACCAGCAAACCTTCCTTACATATGATATGCCCCAATAGGGTTCCAAATGGAGTAATGAAGAGACATTTATTGATGTTGAGGGATATGTGTAACTGTTAGCATCTCTCAAACATCAACCATAAATTGTCACAATGGTCTTTCACTAGTCCATACATTTTCTAATCATCAAGGTAGACTTGAAGGAACTTATGGATAAAATCCTAAAATTCCTAGACCACTATGCATGAAAACACAACAGGCATATTCTTCAGTCCAAAAGGCATGACTATGTAGGAAAATCTTCCCCACTCAATGGTGAAAGTTGTCTTTTCTTGGTCCTCCTTTGTAATCCTAACTTGATGATATCCTGAGAAGCCATCCATGAAGGAGCAGATCTCACACCTAGCTACCCCCTCTAGGATCTCTTTGGTGAAAGGGGTGGAAAGGGATCAATGAAACATACCGCATTCAAATATCTATAATCAACACATATCCTTATCCTCCCATCATTTTTAATACTAATGACCATTGGGATTATCCATTTTTATTCCTCAATAACTTCAATGATACCTAAAGTGATCATCTTTTCTATCTCTTCCTTAACCCAGACATGTATATTTGGATTCATTTGGTAAGGTATCTTATGAATAGGCGGGATCCCTCCATTAGTTTGATCCATATCTCTCATAAATATTGGTGAACTCCCTTAAGCTCATGGTACCCCTATGCGGAAATAAATCTTGAAACTCACGCAATAGATCAATGATCTTTGAAACTTCCTTTTTTGACCAATAATCCTCAATAGTAGCCTCTTTAGGTTACTTTTTTGCACCAATGTTAACCTTATTTGTTTTGAGAGGTCCATGGTAGGACCACACTTGATCATTAGTACTATCCATTACCACGTGCATACCCATAGTATGGTTAACATCCAAGTTCTACACTTCCTCACCATCTATCAAATAGACTAACTTTCCCTTCTCTTTCTCCATGTAAGTGCACTCAAGCTATATCTCCTTTGATTCTTCCTCATCAGAGTGTGATTCTAAACTAGGTTCACCCAATAATTCTAGTATTCTATCCTCTACCATGACACTTGTCTCCTATAGTTAGATACTTAACAACCTATAGTGCCTCATTCACCAATGGCTTAGCACTTTGATATTCAAAGGTTTGAATCAAGTCATTTGTTAACTCCCACCAGTTCCCTATCTGATGATGTAATTCCAAATGAACATACCATGTGTGCACACATCCTTGCAGTGTGGAATAGAACTTGTGCACTTAGAGGGAAGGAGGTAAGTTCCTTTTTCCTTCCATCCAAATCCTCTCGCACTCGTACATGATCTAAGGTGGATCCTTTCCCATCATAGACACAAATTTTAGTTGACATGTTGCTCTTGAATAATCTAATAAAGAGCGTAATCCTCACCTTGCACCACCCTAAAATATTATCCTGATGTGTCATCTACTAATGTAATGTGGTTCCAAATAAAGTGAAGATAATAATTCTCCTTATTTCGATCTCACATCTCCATTGAGCTTCCATGGCTTGTAGGAAAACATTAGGGTTGTCGTGCCCCAAATGTAGCTTCATAATGCTTCCCCTCGGGTTCCTAAGTGGGTGTTCCTTTTTCACTCTTGTAACGGAGCCTCTTAATTTCCACCCAATTAACTCATAAGTATCATGTGCCCAATTGTCACATGTTACACTAGTGGTATCACTCATAGATTGAGTGTCTTCAAACTAAATAAATCCTTTTCACAGGATTAATCACCTCAGGGTCCCTGATAGTGTGCACATAGATTCTATTAAGGACTTCCTCTCCCAAGGTTTAATATAGGGTGTTGAATTCCCATCAGTTAAAGGGATAATAATTTTCTCTTCCTTGTTCTCAAAAACTTATGTACCCCTTATTGAACCGTACATTAACATTATTCTTATAACAACAAGGGCACCCAAGTAATGCTAGAAAGTTTTCCGCCTCAGATAGCACCAAGACCTCTAAGTCTCTAGTGAATTTCACCCCTTAGATAGTGATAACAACATCCTTCAAGACAACAATGGGCATCACCTTTGTCTTGTTAGAAATATATAAAACATTTTAAGATGGTTTTAATGGGCGCCTTCCCATTTGATTCCATGTGTCTAAAGTGAGAACATTAACCTCCACACCCGTATCTATTAGAATATTTTTTAGGATATATATGTCGACTACAACATTCAAGATAATCTCCTTATCATAATCAATGGTGCGAGGGGGAAGGATAACATGTAGTACATGTCACTCATGCTTTCCTCCAGTGTATGGTACTTTTTTTGTAACCATTACCCTAATAAAGGGATGATATAATCTTTCCTTAGCATTTTACATACCCCCTTGACTTCATTCGATCCTTCTATGGAGCATTATCACTCTCCCTTTTCTCTAACTACATGTGACTACTTCTTTATGAACTAGATCACTCCTTGTAGGCTTCGAATTACATCCATGGTCTCCTGATAAACCTCTTTATGATGAGTAGGGTCCGGTACTTTCCATGCACCACCTCTTTTATAGTAACTAGTGGCCTTTTCTTTGGCATTTCCTAGTGTGTGAAACCTCACTCACATTGTCACCATTATAGGGTTTAACTATGGCTCACATGACACGCTTAGCATCCATTATGATTCAGCCTTCTTCATGCTTACCATTCCTTCACCTTTATCCTTCCATTGTTGCTATCTCATGTGTTCAAATAACTCTAGGCACTCCTTATACATGTTCTTCTTTCCACACCGAGAGCATTGTAAAATATTAGGGTATTTGTGCTTATAGTGCTCCGTAGACCCCCAGTTGTAACAAGTTCCATGTGGGAACTCACGTCTTCCACCTCCATGGTTGCTTCAACCTCAAAATCCTCAACGGAAGCTTCTTCCATGGGCTCCTACATCTGTGTGCCCTTCATAGTGATGACCATCGTCCTTGGAATTATTTGCAATGTTGGTCTAGTGCACACCAATACCAATGGCATCATGTCTCTCGGTCAATAAATCTACAATCATTGGTGTCATTAGTAGTGGAGGTAAAAATATTGCAATAAAAAGAAACATTCATATGGATTGTGCACTACGTGAGCGAACACCTACTTGCATCATGATCTCTGTGGAAAATTTCACAATCTACCGTCATGGCGCGTACCGATCTCCAATGGATAATTTCTTTCATATGCCCCTCTACCTCTCAATTCATGCACCATAGGCCAGTGTGAGTCTCATGCGCCAAGTTTTTAGATAGCTTCTTTAGCTAATTTTCCATTGTAGTAATCTAAACTTCAAAAAAAGGGCTAACACAAGTATCTATGCTTCCTACAACCTCAGTGCATAGGGTAGCCTCCAAGGCCTCTCATGGGTTTGTGAAAGTATTGTGTGAAAGTTATCTCCTAAAATGGGTTATCAAACCTCCAACAAACCATTTAGCATGCTGAGAAGGATGAATATCATACAAAATTTTTGAAAAAGAGTTTTAAAATGTGCATCATATTTTAGCGCACCCTCTTCCATACCTTGTTGAATCTCTTTCGATTGCACTAATGCTCTTCTGTTCAAACTCGGGAATATGAAATTCAACTAAGAAGGCATTAAGTAGCATGGTGTAATCTACCACTTTACGGTGGGGCTCATACCTTCGGTACTAACTATGTGCGTTTCTTTGCAACGTTATTGAAAACTAACTTTCCTTCCATTATAGGGTAGTTATCCCCTTTGCGCATCATAGTAGCTCATATTTTTGTACATGCTCTGCAACATGATCAACACCATTGTAATTTGGTACATGTAAATAAATTTCAAAAAATACTTGTTGAGGTGGCTAAGGACCTTGTCTACTTAATATGAAACCTTTATTCCCTAATGTGTTTCCTCTACCACCAGATCCACTAGATCCACTAGTGCCTATTCCTCCTAACCCACCAGATCCTCTATTCCTGTTAGGTCTACCAGGTCCACTAGTTCCTATTCCACCTCCTATATCCAAGAAGGATCCCGAAGTTGTCACGCCTTGTGTCCTCAATGTCACACTTTGAACTACATGTTAATAGTCCGTGATATTGTACCACTACTGAGATGTGTGTCCCATGCCGCATCCATATGCAATACCTAAGCTTTGTGTACTCGTACTTTGACCAAATGTCATTCTAGACAATATACCTCTAAACACTGGAAATGATTATTTAAACATAGATGTGCCAAATGAAAATTTATACCTCCTAGGTGCTAATCGGTCACTTCCACTAATACCAATCGGGTGGGTTGGTGATACTTATCTATGGATTTGGAAAACTAAGTGTTAGGGGTTGGTCACCAGGTGGATTAAGATGCATGCCAACGACTCCTCTCCTTTCTTCATATGAAGACCCTTCCACGAAGGTTTAGGGTTTCTCTTCCATGCTTTCCAAGATGGGGTAGCACAGACTACTCAGGTTTCACGTCCTCTACGTGAACCTCAATTCCTTCACATAATGTATGCCTCCATAAATACATCACTTATATAGCTTCACGTTGTATATCTAACTCCCTCTAATGATCTTCACTATACTTTAGTCGCCGCTCTTCCCTCTCCTTTTTAGTTGTAAGGTTTGAAATATTCCTCCACCCTAGCTTCCTCACCTAGCACTTAGAAGAAGCTTATCTAGGCATACAAAATGCTTCCAAACTAAGTGGAATGATCAGGATCTTTATAGCTAAAGGGATAGCATGTAAGAACAATCTTATTACCTCCCTCAAAAACTCAAACTCATCAATATATAGACAGGAATACGTAGAAATCACGTACTCCAAGGTGTAACTCATCAACACTCTACTCAACCAAAGATCAATAACATGTTTCCAATTCATATCAGCATCATGCATCCTCGATACTCATCTTGAGTCCATACCCAAGGTCTATAGTACCAGCTTGATCTAGATGCATACGCCAAAAGCCATTCATACAACTCCACTAGAAAACAACAAAATAAGGTCTCATATAGCTCATGATACAAATGTTTATCTACCCATTTAAGTGCATCAAACTCAAGTTCAGTACTAAATCTCCGAAAGAACACATACTCTATGATTTTAAGCCATGATTTGAAACTTCCCAAGGTCAAGCGCCTTGTCATCATGCACCATTATCACAACAGCATCGAAAAGAGCTTCCGACAATGGAACCAAAATGTAGTCTCTATTATCACTATCTATTTCAGCAATTATCACCGCCTGTTTCAACAACCAATACCAAGTGCACTGACATATCATCAAGTTTGTCCAAGAAGCTCACCCAAGGTGAGCACAAGTGTCGAGTCCCTCCTTTATATGAGCTTCATGAGAAATTTTCTTCTTAACATGATGATGTAATATAACCAGAAAAAAGTGCATTCATTCATGGAATTTAAGATTTAAGCACTAACTCCTAGACTAATGCATTCCACGAATAGATTAACATGACTAACTAGAGGAAAGTAAAATCAACCCATGAGCATCATCAAGAAAAACACAACATACACACATGAACACAAAGGAAAAATACACAGATCAAGATCCATCACATGAGTGTTTCAGAATCACTTCATTATATTCATAAGCCAAAATATGGCAGCCAAGATTACATCAAGAGAGTCCCATTTGTAGAAATGTTCACACTAGAAGATCTTACTTTTCATCATAGAGCTCTCCATTACATATTTTTCACACACTCTCTTACTCCCTATCCATCCTTACTTATCTTTATTTTTCCCTTGTAAAGACCATCATCCTCATAGAATAATCATTTTCCTTCCATATTAACCGCTCATCATCACTTGTGAAGGCATGATGGAATCCTTTCATCATTTCTCTAGCACTACCCAACAATATGCCATGTGTTGTCATGTGTTTCCCTCAATCGATTTCCATCTATAATACATGTTCCAGCTAATAGTTAACAACTTCAACTACTTATCCTTTCATGATAACCATATTAATGCCCTGGAATATCCTTTCCTTGATTCAAAAGACTCTATAGCTTATTCACATCTATAATCTGGTCACTTTTATGTTTACTCTTTATGCATGTCTTTTCATTTTGTCCAAAACTTACTAAGTCTCGACTTCATCCCGCCCTACCGCAAGCCTTCATGCCTCTCTAAGAATTACTTTTGTGTGTGCCTTCATGTCATGTTATTGCGTGCCACAAGGCTTTGCACCTTAGGTACTTAGTTACTTTTAGGGGTCCAACATAGCTTGTTCATGATCAAAGCATTTAATTTTTCTTAAGCCTTTTTCAGACCACATTTTTTCAATCCATGATTTCCTTGGCTTCTTTGACTTTTCTTTAGTATTGAAGAAATATCCTTCTTTTCAGATTTTCTACTTTCTTGGCGATTTTTCAGCTTATCCGCAGATTTTTCTTTTACTTCACGACTTCTTCTTTTACTTTTCAAAAATTTTAATGTTAAGAAACTTTTCATCTTATCCGCTACCTTCTCATGGATTTGTTCCATGTCCATGAATCTATCCTTTTACTCGCGGCTTTTATCATTCTTCATGGCTATCTCCGTCCTTAGCATGATTTTTGGGTTCTTCGTGGATTTTCCCCTTATGCACACTTCCTCAAGACTTTCTTACTCCCACATATTTTACTTAAGACTATTATTACTTCCATGGATTTTCCTTCGACTATTCTTACTTCCGTAAATTTTCCTTCACATTTGTGGCATTACCAATGTAACTTACGGCTCATCCTCTATCTTCTTTTTTACTTTTCGGCTTCATCTCTTTACTCGTGACCTTCATTAAGCTTCGTGACTTCTACTAGAATTTCGTAGCTTCATACTGGGACTTTGGCATATACTTCACTAATTTGGTGGCTATCTCCTTATGTATGTGGCTTGCATAAGAAGTGATTAAGTCCCTTAAAACTTATCCTTGACCATCCTTAAGCCTTTGTGAGGTGACACTACCAATCTACCTTCATCTTTCTTGCTTTCGACATTATTAATTAAACGTTTTTCCATCAATGTAACTTGACATCAATTACAATATATGACAATGAAAAAGGTCTAAAAATATCCCCCTTTTTCATTAATGGCAATAATTCAACACTTTAATACCACAAAAACCTATACCCTTTTGATGACAAAATAATTTGCTTGCATACCTAGTTTCTAACAACACCATGTAACTCTCCCTTGGCAGGTTTATATTTTCAGCTTCTCCCCCCTTTTGAAAACAATGACAAAGGGCCATCTATTCCGCATTAAGATGAAAATGTTGGTAAGTTGGATATAAAATGTTCCTTCATAAACATTCTCTCCTTGGTACGTTCTTCCGATTCTTATGACCTTATATGCTCACGGAAATGCTCCCCCTAAGTTGATGCATACTTTGATAATCTTGAGCTGGAAAACTAGCTCCCCCTGTGAAAAATCATTTTTGGCATTGATTAGGATTTGATATTACCTAAGAATTATCCCTCACCTTATCTACACACCTCATAGTTGTTGGTGGGATCATGAATGATCCCCAATTCATTCATTAAGTGTTCAAAAATAGCTTTTGGTGGTGGCTTTGTCATAATGTCTGCAATTTCTTCTTTTTTCTCACATATTATAGACTGATTTTATTGTCATTCACTTATTCCCTTGAGAAATGATATCTAATTGGAATATTTTTGGTCTTTGAGTGGAACATGGGGTTCTTAGAGACACTTATTGCACTTGTGCTATCACAAAAAAAGGGAATTGGACTATCAGATTTTACCTTGTAATCTTCCAATTTCTCCTTCATCCATAAAACCTGAGTGCAAAACATTGCGACAAATATATATTATGATTCAAATGTTTAGAGAATCATTGATGATTACATGTTGCTCAACCAAAAGACTAGATAGTTTCCAAAACATATTTTTTTGTCGCTTGTACTATTCCTATCATCAACACTTCTTGCCCAATCTACATATGTGTATGCTTTTATGTTGAAGTCATTTCTTTTGGAGTACCATGGTCTATAATCAAGTGTTCCCATGAGATATCCCAGTATTTTTTTGACTTCCTTGAAGTTTTCTTCCCTTGGATCTTCTTAGAATCTTCTAACTAGGCCTATCGCTTACATGATATCTGGTCTTGATGCAGTGGAATAGAGTAGACTGCCAATCATGGATCTATACAAGGTTTTGTCTACTTTTGGTGAGTTATCCTCTTTTCTCATCTTGCATCCTACTTCCATTGGTGTTCCTATAGGTTTGCAATCTTCCATTCTAAACCTTTTTATCATTTTTTTAATATACTTGGTTTGGGATATGAAGATACCTTGATTTGATTAATTGATTTATAAGCCTAAAACAAAACAAATATCTCCTATAATGGACATTAAAAATTCTTATTTCATTATATCAGCAAATTCATATGTCATCTTGTCATAATATCCTCCAAAAATGATGTCATCCACATATACAATGACAATAAGTAGATGATCTTCTTCTTCCTTGATGTACAAATTATCACATCGGTAATATATTTTCTTAAACCTTGCTCAATGAGGTATGAATCCAATTTGTTGTACCAAGCTCTAGGAGCTTGTTTCAGTCCATACAACACCTTTTTCAACCTACACACATAATATTTATCTTTAGTTAGTGAAAATCCATTAGGTTGTTCAATATATACCTCTTCATTTAGAAAACCATTTAGGAAGGATGATTTCACATCCATTTGGAACACTCTGATCTTATTGTAAGCCACATATGTTAGGAACAATCTTATTGCTTCTATCCTTGCCATTGGTGCAAATGTTTCATCAAAGTTGATTCCTTCCATTTTCACATAGAATTTGCACACAATTATTTCCTTATTTCTTGTTACTTCTCATTTTTCATTCAACTTATTTCGAAAACCCAATTTTTTATCCTTTTGTCTTGGCATGAGATCAAAGGTTTCATCCATTTCTATCTTATCCACTTCTTCATTCATGTCATCCACCCAATGCTGATCTTTACTTGCTTCGTAATGTTCTTGGGTTCTGTCATTTATAGGAGTGCTATATCTTTATAGTTTTGTTTCTCTCTTAGTCTTATTCTTCCGATAATTCCACCACCTCCATTTCCAATGATCTGATTTGACAGATGATCCCTCTTTACTTCTCTCAAGGGTGTCTTAGTGTTTGGTATTTCTTCCTCTTCATCTATTTTTGCATAGAGACATTCCATTTCTTCATCCTCTTCTTGTTCTTCATGATCGTTATAGTGATGAGTACCTGGAATTGGAAATCTCATCCACCTTCACAATTTTTCTTTCTATAATATTCTCAGCCTTTTATTGTAGCACCTATACGTTACATGAATACCGAGTAGCCAATAAATATGCCTTCATCACATCTTGAGTGGAACTTTCCCGAATTATCTTCATCTCTTTTGATGTAGCACTTGATTCAAAAAATCTTATGTGTTTCACATTCGCAGGATTTTTTTCCACAATTCATATGGTGTTTTGTCACTATTTACTCTCAATTGAGCTCTGTTTAAAATTTACACTGGTGTATATACCACTTCACTCCAATATTTATCTCGTAGTTTAGATTCATTCATCATGGTTCTTTCTTGCATGATTTTGTTTTTCCTCTCAATAACTCCATTTTGCTGAGGTGTTTTGGCAGTTGAGAATTGTCTTCTAATCCCATTTTCTTCACAAAATTCATCAAACTCATTAGACCAAAATTCTCCGCCTCTATCTAATCTTAAGCATTTGATATTTTTGTTCTTCTCATTCTCCACCAGTGCCTTGAATTTCTTGAATTTGTCTAAGGCTTCGAATTTTTCTTTAAACATGCTACCCATGTCATTCTGGTGTAATCATCTATCAAAGAATATATGAAATACATGTCCCTTATATAATTTCAGATCTGGTAGGTCCATAGAGATATTTATGAATCAATCCTATAGGTTTGATTGTATTTTATTCCTTCGACTTGAATGATCTTCGTGTTTGTTTACCATGCAAGCATGCTTTGCAAAGCGTATCTTCTAGTTTTAAAATTTTTGACATATGTTTCACACACCTTTTAGCACTTATTTTCACCATATTCTCAAAAATCATGTGTCTAATTCTCTTGTGCCATAGCCAATTGTAATCAACCTCACTTGTGAAGAATTTTTCATTATTTATTTTATTTAGTGCATACATGTTTTTCTTTGTCCTTTTGGCTTTTGCAACTTTTTTTCCTTTTTTCCATTAATAATATCACAACCTTTGTCATGGAAGATCGGATTATATCCCCCTTTGCACATTTGGCTTACACTTAACAGATTGTGTTTGAGACCTTCAACATATAAAACATTTTTGTGATAGTCTTTCCATTATCTATACTCAAGGTTCCTTTTCCAACTATGTTTGCTAAATTGTTATCACCAAATCTCACAACACCTAATGGATTGTTTGACAATGAAATTATTTTTATTTTGTCACCTATCATATGGTTGGAGCATCCACTATCTAGATACCATATTTTATCTTCATTTTTCACATGAAATGTGGTTTTACTATTGAGCAAGACTCTTTTCTTTTGTTTGCATCTTTCTTTACAACATACACCCATTTATCTTGTTTGGGTTGTTTTTGTTTGTTTGTTGAAGCTACATGACCCTTCTTATGATACTTGTAGTGAACAACATTATAGTTCATTCCAGTGTAAGATGAATTATAGTTTCTTCTATAGCCTCTAGTATATCTTAAAAATTTTGTGGATTTGTGTCCAAACCGATTACTTAAAAAATAGTAACCATAGAAAGAGTGAGTGTACCTCATAACATAGGTGATTCTAGGAGTAGTTTTCCTTCTCTTGACTATTTTTATGTCTTCTTTATTTGCAGTAGAAGAGGTTCTTGGAATTGATGTAGTCTTGTTTCCTTCATTCTTTGCAGGTTCCTTTTCCTTACTTTCTTCCTTGAAACCAATTCTAGACTTATCATTTGTATCACGTTGGCCACTTAGTATACTAGTCAAAACATTAGAACTCTTCTCTAGCTTTTCATACACTATCAGCTTGCTGCTCATTTGTTCCATCTCAACTTTTAGTCACTCCAGTTCTGAGTTTAGTTTTGTGTATTCATCTTCCTTTGATTTGTAAGAGTTTGAGATATTTTCCAGCTGATTTTCAAGTTCTTTGAGTTCATTATCCTCTTCTTATTCTCTTAGAGTTTGTCTTTCCTCAAAAAAGTGGATTTTTATTTATAATATTTTAATGTGCATCTCATCTTTTGATTCTTTCTTATACACAATCTCAATTATTCAAGAGAACATACTAATTCAGATCCAATATTTACTTCATCTTCTTCTTCATCGTAGTCTTCAAAGTCAGGTATTATTTCCTTTTGAGATGCATTCTTAGATGCATCCATGGCCATTATAATTTTCAGTGCGGCCTAAGTTTCTTGAATCATGTTTACTTGATTATTATTGTGAATATACGTTCCTTTTGTTTTTAAAAAACTTATTCTTGCTAATTTTATTTTTATATCCAGTTTCTCTCTTTTTGTGTTTATGAATGTCATCTTCATGTTTAGACTGGCTTCTTTATTTTTCTTTGGACATTTAACAACAAAATGACCTACTTGTTCACATGCGAAGCATTTAAAAGGAAGTTTTCCTTTATACTTACCTGAACCTATTTTCAGTCTTCTTACAAACATTGCTTCAATATTTTCATCATCTAATTCATCCTTTGATTCTTATTCTTATTCTTCTTCTTACTTGGACTAGGTTTCTTTCTTGACCTTAAATGTTACTTCTTTCTTGGTAGTCTTGGTTCCAATCATCCTCATCTCATATGTTGAAATAATTCTCTGTAATTCATCCATTGTGAGAGTCTTCATGTCTTTGGCTTCTCCACCACTGAAACCTTTGCACCAAATTTGGCAGTCAGGGATCTCAGAATATTTTGGACTATAATGGATTCTTCTAGTTTCTCACCTAGGCCTCTAATCATGTTGATGAATTCATCTATTCTCTGCATATAGGTCACTATACTCTCATCATCTTTCATCTTTAGATTCTCAAACTGAGCTCTGTAGGTCTGCAACTTTTCTAACTTGACTTTTTCATCTCCTTCATAAATACTCTGAAGTTTGGTCCAAATATCCTTTGTTATAGTGCAGTGCATAAATTTTACAATTTTTTTCATTTTGCATAAAATGTCATTCATGGATCTTAAGTTAAATTCATATTCTATTTTATTTGCTGAATAAGTGATCTGTGTGGTTGGAGGATTGTATCCTTTCTCAACACATTGTAAAATATCAAATCCAAGTGACATTAGATATGTTTTAATCCTTGTTATCTAGAATGCATAATTTGTTCCTATAAATAGAGGTGATCTAGAGGTGATAAACCACCTTGTCTCGATTTGCTTCCATGCTTGTGAAAAGAGGATCTCCTTGAAGATGTTAATATTTTTCTAGAAGGGTGTTTCTTTGATACCAATTGTTAGAGACCATAAGAAGCTGGGAGGGGGTGAATCACTGCTGATTAAAATTAATTTCTAGAGTTATACCAATTCATAATTTCTTAATTTGTGTAGTTACTATATCATGTGCATTTTTTCAAACATATACTAGACAATAAAAAGCTGAACACATAATTTATAGTGGGAAACCCTTTTGGGAGAAAAAACCACTTAAAACCAAGGATTTATTAGGAACACCAATTCCAAAGCTTACAATGGTTTTGGTTGAGAACCCACTCAACCTATGAAGCACCCACTTCAAAACTTCAAGCACCCACTCAAAGATTTTCTGAGCACCCACTCAGTGAATTTTAGCAAGCACCAACTTGCAAGGAGCACCCACCCCTAATTTAATCAACTACAATTGATCTTTTGCAGGCACCCACCCATAAAGAGGTTGCAACCCCATGAATATGCTACACTACAACTTAGGCTTAATATTTTTACATACAATATTTGATCATGTAGTATCAATATTAGTTACATAATGGATTACGATCACTTTTTTGCATCATGTCTCGTGTTCTCTCTTTTTCTCTTCTAATTCAAACTCTTCTTGTTTAATCAATCTACCACATTGATGTTATTTTCATCTAATATATCTTATTTAATTCATCTATCTTATCTTTTCCTTCCTCTATCTTTTCTTTCTATAGCTCTTTTATCTTGAATGCATCGTCTTCTTACTTGAGCATTATTCATATTAGTATCAAATTTTCTCTATATAGTTAATCAACCCATTTCAATGCTTCCTTTGACATGTCATTCACTCTTTCCTTCTTTATCACTTTAAAATTTGGTCCACTAAATGAATAAAACTAACTCCATATTTTTGTCTTGTAATATTCAACTTGATTTAATCTTTATCTATGTATTTACGAAGAAAATATTTATGAGCCGATACCTAAAAATAAATTTCTCATCTTAATAGGATTTTTAATGTGATCAAGATGATTGAGCAGTTTTCTTATCTCGATATGTAATTTTTCTTGAAATCGGGAATAACATAGAAAATGTAACTACCATTCAAAAAAAGTCAAGGAGCATCAAATGCTTTCACCTAAACTCGAATATTCTCCAAATCAAATCTGATTTTTTGGGAATCTCAAGCAATGTACATAGTCGCATAGTGCAATGCAGGATAATAAAATCATTATTGATTTTAGAGAACAAAGTATCACTTGTTCATGTTCAAAGCATTTAATTTTTCTTGAGCATTGTTCGAGACAAAATTTGTTCAATCCGCAACTTTTCTTAGCTTCTTTGAATTTTTCTTTAGTATTTCGACAATATCCTTGTTTTGCATCTTTTCTCCTTTCTTGGAGGATTTTAGTTATACGGATTTTTCTTTTACTTGGCGTCTTTTTATTTTAATTCATATCTTTTGCAATTTTACGAGGCTTTTCTTTTTGTCCACTCCCTTCCCATGATTTTCCCATATCCATAAATCTATCCTTTTGCATGTGGCTTATTTCTTTCTCCGCCGCTATCTCCTATGGCACATTTTCCAGTTCTTCATGGATTTTCCCCTTATGCACGGCTTCCTCGAAGATGACCTTACTCCCGCTAGGTTTCCTTCAGACTATTCTTACTTTCATGGCTCTTCCTTCACATCCACATCCTAACCAATCTTACTCGTGGCTCATCCTCTAGCTTCTTTTTTTTTTTGACTTCATATCTTTAATCACGGCCTTCACTAATCCTCTACAAATTATTCTAGAGTTCTACATCTTCCTACAAACTTTGGTGGCTACTTGAATACTTTGGCGGCTATCTCCTTATGTCCACACTTGCACAAAAGCTGATTAAGTCCCTTAGAACTTATCCTTGACCATCCTGAAGCCTCTGTGAGCTGACACTACCAATCAACCTTCATCTTTCTCACTTGCTCACTTTACCAATTAACCCTTTTTCCATCAATGCAACTTGACATCAATGACAACATATATGATAATGACAAAGGTCTAACAAGGATCCACACCTTCTTGTAAGAATTAATGGTGATTGATCCTTGGTGGTTGAATCCATCATTTTGGAAGATCTCCCTCCTCTTTTTCCCTTCGATTTCTCTATCAAACTGAAACTATTTTATTGTAAAAATATCTCTCTTTGTTGTAATGACACCATGCCAAAATGGTGGTTGATTTCCCATAATTTTCAAACTTGTAATTTCCTCTCTACAATGTAGTCTCACCTTCTCTCGGGAATGTATTGGTCAATGTATATTTTTAGTTAATAAAATCAGGTTTTATGGCACTTCTTTCTTCCCTTTTCTAATATTTATTATGTATTTCCTCTCTATTCATTTATTGGTGTGTTGCGTGTATTTCTTACTTGTAGGTTCCATTTTTATGTGTTCTTAATGCATGGTAAATGTGACTTTACATGCTTCTAGTCTATGGAACTCTTGTTTTCCCTCTCTCCCATGTTTTCTCTATTTCATTCCCCTTATGCAGAGTGATCAACCACTTTGTATGGTGTTATTACCTCTTTAGCTTAGAATTTCAATTCAGGCATCTCCTTCTAACCATCGTCCTTTATAATGTGTACATTAGTATTAGTGAGATTTTCTTTCAGTTGTAGGCATAGTTTTATCATTAAAAGTAGGTAAATAAAAGAGTCTTATCTGGATTTTCATCTTAATTACAAGGTTCCCCACCTTAATACAATCCCATGTTACCCAAAAAAACAAATTTCTCATCCATTTCATGAAAAATCAAAGGGTGTTATATTTTATGCAGTAAACGTTATGGAACACTCGGTGGGAAAAATATTGAAGCACTCTACAACATCATATTTCCAAGTTTGATGTGTTATTGGTGATATTCATCCTTTGGTGGCATTTTCATAAGCACATTTGGTTACTCCACTGGTCCAACCAACCCATTTTCCCATTTATCGACCATTCATTTTATTTCCATCATTTGATTTATCTTTCCTATGAAGTTGTGCAATCATGGCTTAATTTACTCAAAGGATTCAACACTTTCAGTAGTAGTATCATTATAATACACCCCATCCTTCCAAAATCCTTCTTCAATCTATTACACTTCACCTCCAGATTAGTTTTATGAGCAAAATCATATTGAGTATGCATGTTCTTATGAACCAAATGAAAAATTTGAAGGTCATTCTACACCTAAAGAAGATTTTGAAGGGACAGTTCATAAGATAGAGTATATCTTGCAAAGAGACAAGGAGAAGTGCATATCTTGCAAGCTAAACAACCTAGTTTTAGGAAACCTTGTCATAGGGAGGTCCTCTAACTTTTGGTTTAGTCCACAACAAATACTTGAGGTAATGAGAGATTCTTTCACTCAAATGGCTGATTTTATTACATATTTGTAAGCATTATAATCTAATGAGAATAAGGTTGAGTAATCCTGTTAATGGGATGTTCCCACTTACCTACCCTATCAATGTCTAATGCCCATTCCTTATCAACCATCTCAGCCCAAGGTCAAAGTTACCAACTCTCTCAAGGTTTGTCCTTCCATATCCTCTCCTCCAAAATAATATTTCACACCTTCCCCTTCATTAAAAACTTTGAAAAATCATTTTGAAACCCAACCTAAGCCTCCTCTTTCATTACCAAATCCATTTGGGGAAGAAACAAATCATAAAATCACTCGGGCAAAGTGAATCCATTAAAATAAAATTCTAGAGAACAATTCTTTTATAACATGAAGTATTGGGGTTCAAATATTAAAACCAAGTAGATGCCACAACTAGTTAAACCTTCAACAAAGGTTGGGACTAAGGAAAAAAATTTCCTCATGGTCCTTAGGCTAAAAAAGGAGGAAGATTTTGTAGAAGAGTAAGTACAATAAGAATATGAACAACAATCTCTTTTATTTTAATGTAGAGTACATGATGGTGACATGTTCACAAATATTTTTGATTTATATCATCTTAAAAAATTAGAAGAGGAGGAGAAATCATCTTCAAAAAAATATCCAGGACTCGTTGGGTATCGGGAAGCTAAGATCCAATTGGATTGTTCTACGAAGTTTGAAAATGAAGAGGTTGATTTTTATCAGATTTGGAAGATTACATTGGTGAGGAAGAACCCATTGAACTAATTGGTCTTGAAATTTCTTCATATGTATTCCTATACAAAAATCCTCTTATTAATAAATTTTGCATTGGACTTGATAAGGAGAAACAAATTACATTAAATGTAGATCCTTCCTTTCATGTTTTCACAATATTAACTTTAGAGGAGAATACCAAATAAAATCTTGCTACCCAGTAGTCTCCATGAGGGAAGGAGAAGGTGTTTGATCTTTCAAACTTCATGATGGATGAGAATGAGGAAGGAGATGTTGAAATCATTATAGAACTAGTAATCATGGAAGAAACATAGTTATTTGAAGAATAAAACATGTCTACCATTAGCTTCCAAACATGCTCAATGATGAAAATATTGTGTCTATCAACTCCATTCTATGAGTTGAATTCAAATAAGATCAGAAAAATTTAAGGATTATCCCATGTAGAATCATATATTTGACCTCTTTAGAGAAAAAACAAAGGAGCTATAGCTATTCATTTTCATTTCAGAGCATGAGGATGATAATAAAAGTACCAAAGGTTAGCTTCAATACATCTAACCAAATAATGAGCAACTTGAGGAGGTATAAGATGTGTTTTTTTGTTGACACTTTGATGAAACATGGAGTACAAGGTATGATTTCATTCCCACCATGTGATTTTATTTATAAATAGATCACATGGCATAATTTTGTAAGGAAACAATGTTATTTCTCATATAACATGTATTAAGATTTGTTTAGCTTCTAAGTTCTTTGGTTATAGTAGGTTAGTGTAGGTTTTTTCACCAAAATAAGTGCTTATTCACACTCTGCATGTTTCCTCTTGGAACATGTATGATTTTCATGTGTGTGTGTGTGTGTGTGTATATATATATATTAATGGTATTTTATTACATTTACACATTCCATTTTTTGATTAGGTTTCATGGAAGAATTAGATAGTAAAGAGAAGATTCTAGTCTTTATTCAAATCTCCACAAATCAATTTCAAGCTAGTGAGTCTACTAGGAAGTTAGAGTTTGGTGCTAAGTTCATAGGGATTCAAGAGATAAATTTTCAAAGGAAAATATCTATTTATTCAAGGCTAAGCTTGACTCCATGCATAATTTATGGTTTAAGGTAACTTACCTTCATCATCTAATAGGAAAATTTTTCCTGGAGGTCGCCAAACTATTCTCCCAAGTTTACAACCCTTGCAAGTTTGGATAACTTATCATGATGAACTTAGCCATTTTTTTAGAGACTAGAGGTCACTAGGATATGCTTCAAAAATATATTCAAAGCTCTAGGTCGTTAGGATAATCATATCCTAATGGTTTTAGAATACAAAAAGAGTTTACAAAAGATCCTAGTGGTCACTAGCATAGAAAAGAGCCTAGCGGTTGGTAGGCTATATTCACCAACCTTTGTATGCTTTCAAGTGATATTTTTGGAGGTTAAGAGTTGTTGGGAACTTTTCAATGACCCATTTTAGATCTAAGAAGCCACTAGGAACTTTCACTAGCCTATTTTGAGGTTAGCATCCACTAAGATGTTTTTGTGGCCTATTTTGGATCCTAGTGGCTAGTAAGCACTTGTCACCCTACCATGCGAACTTCAAATGAGCATAAATTTCTTTCTACAACTCAAAATCATGAAAAATTAGTATCGTTGGAAATATACATTTGAGCCATTTAACCTGGAAGATTCATAATAAGTTTTTATGGATTTCATAGGGATAAAATCAAGGTTAGTGGCTGCTAGGCACTTTTTGCCCGAACCCTAAAATTTTAAATGGCCATATTTCCTCAAAACAACTCTAAATCATGTAAAATTTGTATCAATGGAATGGTATTAAGGATATATTCACTATGGATTTATCCTATCAAGGGTTGTATGAGGTTAAGAGGAGAAACTATTTTGGGAATATTTTACAGTGTTTAAATCTAGCGATTCAACCACGATATTTAATGAAATATGGGCATCATACTCTCCAACCTCCAAGTCCGAAATTGTATGCAAGGTGCCCACACATTCCTGAAAGCATCAATGGTGATCAATACTTTGCACTTAAATCCATAATTTTGGCACCTTTCCTCCTTTTCTTTTCCCCTTCCGATTTCTCTTTAAAACTGAAACTCATGCATTGTAAAAAAACTCTCTTTGTTATAACAACACCATACCAAAATGGTAGCCAAATTCCCATAATTTTAAAACCTATAATTTGTTCTCTGTAATGTATTCTCACCTTATTCAATGAATTTAATGATCTATGTATATTTTTAAGTAATAGAAGTGTTCTCTCGTGTCACTCCTATCTTCCCTTTTCCCATATTTATTATGTCTTGACTTTGTGTTCATTTTTTGGCATGTTGTGTGTACTACCTACTTGTAGGTTCCATTATTTGTGTTATCGGTGCATGGAAAATGTAAATTTACATGGTTTTGGTCTGTGTTCCTCCTTTCTACCATATCTCTTATTTTTCTCTCTTTCCTTCCCTTTATGGAGAGTGATCAACCCCTTTTCCTAGTGGTGTCACCTCTTTAGCTTAGGATTTAATTTCATGCACCTCTTTCTAACCATGGTCCCTTAGAATGTGTAAATTATGATTAGTTATATTTTATTTCACATATATGCATAGTTTTAGCATTATAAGTAGGTAAAGGAACCAATCTTATCTACAAGGTTTGTCTCAATTTCAAGGTTTGACACCTTGAGACAATCCCATGCTACCTAAAAAAATAATTACTCATCCATTTCATGATAAACCAGAGGGTGTTGTTTTTGGTGATAACAAGTTTGTAGTGACATATTTATCCAAAATCCAGCAATAGGTACTAATTTAAAAGATACCATTAAGGACAATAAAAAATAATAGCAATGGCAAGTTACATATTTTAGGAAAGGGAGCTAATTACTTGATTTTCTTGGGATCATCTCGTGGCTAGTTTCTATTGGGTTTGTAGCCATCTAGAGTGGTACTTATCCATGGGGAAGCATAAAAATTCAGATGGAAAATCCTACAGCTCTCCCAAAAATATTCCTTTTGTGAAAAGATGCTTAAATCCTCGTTTGGCGAAATGATGCCTAAATCCTTAATTTGGTGACATGAATCTTAAATACTTAGTTTGACGACATGATGCCTAAATCATTAGTATTATTCTAACCACCCCCAAGGAAGAAAAAAGACATACATGAATAATTATATCTATTCTCTCATGAAATTTAGGTGCATTCTATCGGTGATGCACTTGTTTTTCAATATGCATTTCTATTTTCACATTCACTAAGTTCAATTTTAATCTCATTTATCATGAGAATTCACTACAATTATATTCTTTTACAAGTTAGACCTTAATATGAAAAAAGGTGACACATAAACAAGTGAAATTTAAAGGAAACCTTGTCAAAAATTATATAAATCATGGCGAATATGAATGGAACTAGATTCATTGGGTTGATAAATTGTCTACAATCAACGTTCGTGGCATTAGTGAAATAAAATATTTTTTAAAAAGGAAATTATGGATAGAGTGGTGAATGGAGTCTTGACTATTTTTATACCTTTTCACCCACCTAACCTCACTAAAATGTGATTGTGAAAATTTCAAAATGAAGTGACAAAATAGACCTTTCCAATGAGACCGAGTTTTCACAATTTGGAGCTCTCTTGAGGAAGTTATGGCCATTTGAAGTTTTGCACATCGGGATGAACATGAATTTGACCTATGGTGAATAGAAGCTTTTGGTTGGTAGTATATAATTCCTTCCATACATTTTTATTTCATTGTACTTCCCACATGTTAACCTTTGATTGGATGTGGGGTTGAGCTCGTTGACTGCAAGAGGGGTTGGTGGACCCAAATCTCAATCGAATGCGGCTTATTCCGTAGGTTAGAGTCCACCTAAGATGATCACTTTGAGCTTTGAAGAAATGGTGATATGTGTCTAGTGAATGAGACCAAAGGACCAAGAAATTTCCATATTTATTTGGGATCCAATTATTTCTTAAAATATTGTCTCGTCGATCACGCAACGATTTAATAAAAAATATAGGACAGGATTGGAGATCTGTTAGCTATTCACATGTGAAAAATTATTTTTTGTGGAAATTTCATGAGAAATGTTGTGACTTCCATGGTTTTAAACATAGCCAATTTCATATTCCTAAATTCCTACTATTCGCTAAATTATGAATATTCACCACTAAAATTTTCCATGCATATAAATGGAACAACGAGCAATATCAAGCAAAAGATGCTCCAATAAAGGAAATATCCAAGGACCAACCACAAGAAATGTTTCTACTATGCACATGAGGTCACCCCTAGTATCTAAGTATCCTTTTCTTGATTTCAAGATGCACATTCTATAATCTCCATTCAACACGATATCAAGGACTATCCTTATTTGGTACACTATCAATTAAAACTCTTTTTGGATCTCCATAAGGTATGCTTTTTCTTTCTACTTTATTATACCAAATATTCATTCACTATCATAAAGTGGGGGAAAATTTAGTCACAAAATCATGCTTTATCTATTTACATCATGCCTCTATGTATGTCATTATATGCATGATTTCTAAGAAACAAAACTAGACATTAGAAAAACTTTTTTCCTGTACATTTATTTATATTTTTCATATTCTTATTATTTTATTATCTATAATGAACACTTTACTTATGAACATTGGACAATATAACTACTATCCCCTTTGAGCGTATATGTTATTTTACCTCCTTTTATCAAATTTTAAATCTCACATACTTTGTTATCTTTTCTAAATTACTCCCATGTTAGGAATTTATTGTTAGTGCTACATGATCCAAATTTTGGATTATTACTTTTAGCATCATAAGATAATAAAATCACTATTGTGATTATGTAATTTTGTAACACTTAACACTATTTCTATGGCTCTTGTTAGATGTAACCACATAACAGGGTTCAAGATGAAGCTATGAAACCGTGAGACCTCAAATAATATAGGATTAAGTGACAAGGCTTAAACACGTGAAGATGTCATCAAAATCAAAATACGATTACATATTTTTGTTCCTCTCATAAATTATGCTAGTTCAAAAAAATGAGAACCCAATTTCAACTTTGTATGCATAAGTTATGGCCTTTATAAGGTAACATAATTTGTATGGTGACAAAACCGCCACTAAATCCAAAGTGGAAGTTAGGAAACCGCCCCTACAGTTTTGTAACCTTCAGTGGTGGTTTCATAACTTCCCCATTGGTTTCCCAAACACTACAACAGTTCCACAACTATTAGTGGTGGTTACTAATGTCTCAAATAACTCCCCAATTTATTTGGATAACTTACATTTACTCGACTATGATGCTTCACATTTCAGGTTGTGCACACTCAAGCTTCTTCCCTTTGCATATTTCACTTGGTTGCAATGCTTCGCACACCCTCACGCCCCATTTGCACTTCTTCCTTTGTATCCATTTTCCTTTACTTCCTCTTATGGTTTCTTTGCATGCTCCTTTTTCCCCTTTATTCTTCTCTCCTTCCATCTCCCCTCTCTGTGCATCCCTTGCGTACTTATTTCCTTATCTACATTCTTTGTTGTGCATTTTTCCTTTCGATTTCATGTTGCGTGCATGCTCTTTCCCTTTTGTCTTCATGCGCTCATTCTTCCCAATGACCACGTTTACTTACACACTTTACTACATCAAGTATGCATCCTTTCCCACTTCGCACATTGCTTATGCATGTTTGTATCTAGTGTCTCTTCCTTTCATGCCCTTTTTCCTTCCTCTCGTGTCAATAATTGAGCCACGTGGAAGGTGTCGGACTTGAGTGTACCACACGCAACCTTTTAGAGTGTGCCAACTGGGAAGTGAGTCTAGACAATGAAAAATTACATGAAACATGGTAGAAATGACAAATCATATGAAAAGTTGGCCAATTCCTTCATTCAATCAAAGGTGTGCACCACATGTCTTGTGTGTTCGGTTTACACTATAAATATCTAACAACCATAACTTCTATTGTAGTGCTTAGATTCCCACACACCTAGTCTTGTTGGAAATTTACTGACATGGGCTACATGTTGGAATTTTAAAAATCAGATTTAGGTGGGATTTGGTAGGTGGAAAATAGGGAAACACTCTCATCTCATCAATGCACACTAATCGACCTAATCACTAGATTTCTTTAGATCCTTCCCTCTTCCTTCTTTCACACACCAAATAGACATGGGGAGGCTCATTTGACAACCCTATAAGCTGTTTTGTAGGAATTTATTACTTGTTTTTTGTGGTTGAATATTTGAGTTTGAGTTTCCCTCCTTTTCTCCTTCTTTTCTATCTTTCTTTTCTCTCCTACTATAAATTTTAGACCTTTTCTTAATATAACAAATCTCTCTTTGTCATAACGACACCTTGCCAAACTTGTGGCCAGCTTCCCATGGGTTTCAGATCTTGAACTTGGTCTCTACAATGTATTTTTGCCTCCTGCCATGAGTGTAAATGACTGTGTATGCCCTATGTAATAAAATCATGTTTTGTGGAACTCTTGTCTTCCCTTTCCCATTTTCATTGCATCTTGCCTCTCTATTTTCATGTTCTTGTATGTTATGTATATTTCACACTTGCAGTCCCCATGTTGATGTGTTTCCATGTCTTTGGAGAGCTAAGTCTGTGTTTTAATTTATGGCACGCACGTCCACCCTCTTCGTATGCTTTCTCCCTTTCCTTTTCCCTGTGAGAGAGATTGAACCTTCGTTATAGTTATATCACCTTCTTATTAGCCTAGGATTTCCTTTTTGTATATCCTTCTATCCTTGGTCCCTTCGCTTATTTAATCTAGGATTTGTTTTTGTATTAGGAGTAGTGTTAACATTAGAGATAGGTAGAGGAATCAAAATTATCTCGAACGTCCATCTCCACGCGCAGGTCCCACAACCTAGGGATGGTCCCATGTTACCTAGAAACATTGATTGATTTGTCCACGTGCTAGAAAATCAAAGGGTGCGGTTTTTAGAGATAACTATTATGGCATGCCCGGTGGGATGAGTTTCAAGAGCTATACCTCTTCATCTTAGCAAGTTTGGAGGCATATTTCAATACATCCGACAACTCCACCGATCAAAACACACTCTTTGTCTCACTCACAGACTAGTTTCCCCTCCATTTTTCATCCATTTCTCCTTTTCCCTTGTTCCACTTTATTCTTTGTAAGTTCTACAATCATGAATTATTTCCCTTCTGAAAATCTTGCTTGCAGTAGTAGAATTATGTTTCTCCATCATCACAATGTTAAAATTTCCATCCAAGTCAGTTCTACGAGTCCCATTATCCTAAAAATGCATATAACCCATTTTTTTCTAACCAAAATATTTGTGAAGAACATGTTTATGTAGATGATGGTGGAAAATCCATGGAAAAAGATGATTTTCATAGGTAAGTACAAAAAATGGAGATGGATATGATGAAAATCAGAGTTAAATGCTTGATAAAGGTAGCTAGATTTGGCTACAAGGCCCCTTGTCCATGGATCGGCGTTGTACCAAGCTAGTTTTATGACCAAGCATAAATTACACTTCATCACTTAGATGCTAACCCAGATTACAAAATAACATGAAGAAATGGAGGCTCACAAACCTAGTGTTGATCAAACCTATCAATGGGGAAACTTTGAACTACCATCCTATAGTGCTCCCATGCATCCTACCTAGCTTACATTATCTTGGCCCGCTACCCATGTTCCTATCTTTTCGCCTTGACCGGCGCCATTGAGAATTCCCCTCCTCCATCCTCTCACCTTCACTTATCTTTCTTCATTCCTTCCACATGTTACCCCAAACCTTTTGCATGCACGCCTTCTATTCCTTTTGTGTCCATCCTTCCACCTTCTTCTGAGTCCCCTCTATCTAAGTTGTGCCAAAAATGAACAAACCCTTACCTATGCGCCATCCAAAATCAATGTTATCATGTTCGACAAAGCTGTAAGCAGTTGAAGAATGGTGAAAATCTAACTAGGAAGATGAGATCATTAGGGAACTTGTTTTGAGGAAGAAAATAAATTAGTTCCATAGGGCACGATTTTGAAGGAGACAAAGTTTCTTGTAGAGGCAGAACCATGCATGAACCAATGGTCAAACAATCACCTTCGGGAGGAAATTTTACACGAGGATCTAACCTATGGGATCGAGCTTGAAGGAAATGAGAAAATCACAATGATAAAACCATGCCCAATCAGATATGTGGCTAGTATAGAGCAAAAAACATAGTTTCCATCGGTCTTGCACATTTTAGAACATGAGGTTGAGCTTTAGCACACCGAAGGTCAACATAAGTGCCTCCCAAATCCAGACACAGGTCAACTTCAGAAGGTATATGTTTCATTTTTTGATACTTTGAGGAGGGTGAAATAGCATCTTCAAGTCATTTTTTCACTCTTTTCACTGACCATGCCCAACACCAAATCAATTACATGGTCACAATTTCGAGGAAATGCAACTACTTGTCCATGCTTGTTACAAGTTTTACTTGAGTGTACTTTGCCTCCGGCTAGTGTAATTTAGTTTAGGTTTACTTTCTACAAAACTATTTCTTGCACACACACTACATGTTCCCCTTGGGACATGTATGATTTTCATATTTTGTATATAGTTGTTATGTTTTTGTTTGGCATGCTTCTTCTAACATTGTTTCCTTTCTGTTGTGTGTCACATGCCCTTTTGCTACTTGGGATGGTAGTTGAGTTTTTAGAAGAGGTGATTTTGAACAATCCACGTATGAATTTCCACTCTCATAATCCACATTAGAATATCTTCACATGAGAACGCCAACTCAATTCGGAGTTCGAGACAATGCTTCAAGTGACTCCAAATGTGTTCTTCAAGTTATAGACCAAGTCTTGAATTTTATACGCTTGACTCCATGCCCAATGAATGCTTCTAAGGATATTGGTATCTTCATCTACCAAGAATATGGCCTTGAAAGTTTCCAAAATATTGTCCCAAATAACTCCCAAGTTATTCGGAGAACTTACATTTACTCTTACTCGATGCTTCACATTTAAGGTTACACACACTCACGGTTGTTCCCTTGGTGTATTTCACTTGGCTACAACACTTATACGTTCCCTCATGCACCCTTCCCAATTCTTCCTTTACTTCCTCTCATGCTTGCTTCATGTACTCCCCTTTTCCCCTTTATTCTCGTTCTCTTCCCATCTCCACTCTGCACATCCCTTGCACGCTTCTTTCCTTGTCTGCATTCTTCCTTGTGCATTTTTACTTTCTGATTGTGCATTTTGCGCACACTCTTTCCTTCTATCTTCACATGCTCATTCTTCCTAATGCCCAATCTTACTTGCACACTTGAATCCTTTAAGTATGCATCCTTTCCCACTTGTCTCTTCCTTTCGCGCCATTTTATTTTGTGTGTGCTTTTATGCCTTTCTTTGTGCCAATCATTGAGAAACTTGACGGTGTAAGACTTGAGTGTGCCACACGTAACCTTTCGAGTGTGCCATTTGGGTGCCGAATTCAAAAAGGAACTAGTGCATGAAACATGGTAGAAAAGACAAATTAGATGAATATTTAGCTGATTCCTTCAATCAATCGAGTGTGCACCACATGTATTGTGTGTTCAATTTGCACTATAAATTTATGACAAAGCCATAACTTCTACTACAATTCTTAGATTCTCACGTGCCTAGTCTTGTTGGAAAGCTATTGACATGGGCTACATGTTGGAATTTTCAAAATCAGATTGTGGTCGGATTTCATAG
The DNA here is from genome assembly GCA_018340775.1 of Taxus wallichiana var. yunnanensis. NCBI lineage: Eukaryota > Viridiplantae > Streptophyta > Pinopsida > Cupressales > Taxaceae > Taxus > Taxus wallichiana. Next base: position 78,380,991 of record CM031242.1, read on the forward strand.
GAAGAAAATAGGAAATGTCTCTTAGCTCATCAATGCACTATTGACCCAATAACTAGATTTCTTTAGATCCGCCCTCTTCCTTCTTCCCGCACTAAACAGACATGAGGAGGTGCATCGATGATACTGGAATTGGTTTTGCTGGCATTTATCACTTTTTGTTGGTGGTTAAATATTTGAATCCAAGTTTACCTCTTTTTCTCATTCTTTTCTCTCCTTCTTCTTATATAAATTGTAGAGCTTTGCTCAATAAAAAAAATCCCTCTTTGTCCTAATGGCACCATGCAAAAATGGTGGCCAACTTCCCATGGGTTTCACACCTTAGACTTGGTCTCTGCAATGTATGCTCTCCTCCTACCATGAGTGTAAATGTATGTGTGTCCTTTATGCAATAAAATCATGTGTTTTTCAAACTCTTGTCTTCCCTTTTCCATTTTCATTGCATCTCACCTCTCTGTTTGCATTTTCTAGTATGCTATGTGTATTTCCCTGCTTGCATTCCTCTCATGTTCATTGTTGCCATGTGGTAGAGAGATGAGTATGCATTTTGATACGTGGCACGCCTATTTTCCCTCTTCCTCACGTTTTATCCCTTTCTTTGCCCTCATGGAGAGAGATATACCCCCTTTTGTGTTATCACCTTCCTATTAGACTAGTATTTCCCTTTATGCATATCCTTTTATCCCTCATCCCTTGGCTTGTTCAATATAGGATTTTCTTTCGCATTAGGAGTAGTTTTAGCCTTAGAGATAACCTAGAGACAGTCCCATGTTATCAAGAGACACTGATTTCCTCATCCACATGTCCTAGAAAATCGGTGGGTGCAGTTTTTGGAGATAACACTTATGTAATTACCAGTCTGTGGAAAGTAGAAGTTTTTTCACGCTGGAAATTACGGAAGATTAAACAACTATAGATAGTTCCTCTTATACTTCGAGTCTTTTGGGATTCTATTTTAAGATATCCTTGGTTTAAAACTTGGGAAGGTATTTGTAAGGAAAGGAAGAAGATATTCCAAGAAAATTTTCTTCTTTATCACATGTAGTTTTTGAATTGGAGTGTGAAAGGAAAGTGTGAGTGAGTGAGTTACAAAGTTTGTATGATATTTTGAACATCATAGTGTTTATGGAGACGTTGGGAAGGAAATACGACTATACACAAAGACATGATAGTTAGACGAGGAAAATTTCATCACTTTTGATGGAGTTTTCTCAATTTTAATTTCTCTAGGGTGATCTTGTGTCCCTCTCATTGTGTTTTCTCTCTTTCTTTTCTCATTATTCATTTGATTATGTAACACTCATAGTTATTTTCTAAATAACATTTAACGAGTATTTACTAAAATTTAAAGAAAGTAGTTTATTCATGAAAGATGGGAATTGTGAGAAATCCATATGATCCGTGTCGGTGATAGTTAATGTGTTATAACCACCTAGTTTACAAATCAGATTGGTATCAGAGTTGGTTCATGTTTAATAGAGTGTGTTTTATTTCGTTATCATTTTACAGATATATTCCCTTTATAAGACCAAAAAGTGCTAGTGGAAAAGGTTATTTGGTCTCTTTGTAACCATACATATCCACAAGAAAGTGGAAGAGAGAAGTGAGAAGTATGGACCATGAAGATGAGCAAAAATCTAAAGATGGTGAATAAAGATTTCATATATTGGAGGATGATGTTTCCCATATATCTCATGCCCTGGATCAGCTTGGGAAGATTATGAAAGTTGTTATGAAAAAGTTGGGAGTTTTATTGATAATTCTGAAGCAAGTGAGGAACATGAGTCTTCCCACTATGACAAAGAACAACCCCATTCCAACCAAGCTCCACCTCCATTCAAATTAGATGCAAAAGTTGATATCCAACCGTACGAAGCTAAGGTGAATACAGGTAAGATTGATCATTGTTTAGATCAATTAGAGGTATACTTTCATTTGCATAAAGTTAGTGAAGAGAAATAAATTTATTTTGCAAGGTTAAAGTTAGCAAGTCATTCTCTAACTTGGTTTGATAGTTATTTTAATTATTTGGTTGTTAAAAGGTTACCCAAAACTATTAAATGAGATGAATTTACATTTTGTATTAAGAGGAAACTTTATCCTATTTTTTGTGAAGAGGAAAGGTCCATTGATTGGTAATTTTTATGCAAAAAGAAAATCATGGTAAAATGCAATAAGTCCATTCCATCACTTCAAAGAGAACTAGTTTCTATTGAGAGCGGTGAAGAGGTGGATGAGAAGTTGTGTTGTATCCACCTTGAGTAAAAAAGGTATGTTTGTGCAATTATGATGCTCACAACAAAGGTGAACTTTCTAGGATTTTTCATATCAAGGTACATATTAAGATGGTAAAATTTGATACTCTTTTTATTCTTGCTCACAAGTAAATTTTATTGGAAAAGAGTTGGTTGATAGAATTGGGTTGGAAATGTATGATCATCCTAATCTGCATGTTCTAGGATGGGTGAAAAAGGGAGTAGAGAAAAGGGTTTCTAAATAATTCAATTTCAAGTTTGTAATAAATAAACAATTCATTAATGAAGTTGTTGTGGATGTTTGATAATTGACATTTGTGTTATAGTTTTTGGTAGCCCCTATATGTATGTCAAAGATGTTATTTTCAAGAGGAGATTGAATCAATACCATTTGGTTAAAGATGGGAAACACTACACCATAAACTCCTATGAAATTAATTTTAGGCTCTCCTTAGAGTGGAAAGGTAACAAGTTGTTTAATGGTAGTCGAAAGGTTTCTTTTTTGATTTTGAAAGATAAGCAAGAATGTAAGGATCTCTGTAGTTTTTCTTTTGACAAGGAGCATGAGATGCGGTGGCTACTGTGTTTCTCCACACATGGAAGGAAGAGAAGGATCCATATTAATAGCATGAAAAGGTGGACCAAGAAGTTCACATAATGGAGAATGTATCGTTGTGTATGCACCTCTAGGTACAAGAGAGGTTCAAGAAGTGGGGAAAGAAAAATCTTCACCGTATGAATTCGAAGCTTTTGGGGACCAAAACCTCTTAATGGGTATACAGGATAGGATATTTGAATTAGTATTTATTGCATCATAAGCTAATAAAATCACAATTGTAAATTTTGATCACTTAGCACTATTTTATATGGCTTTTTTTGGATGTAAGCACAAAACAAGGTTCAAGATGAAGTTGTGAAACCATGAGACCTCGAAGAAGATAGGTTTTGGTGAAAAGGCTTAAAAACTATGAATATGTCAACAAAATCAAAACATGAACGCATATTTGTGTTCCTCTCAAAAAATTATGCAAGTTAAAAAAAATGGCACCCGATTTCAAGTTCATATGCAAAAGTTATGGCCTCGGTAGGTAGCGAACTTTGTTTGGTAAATGAACTGCCCCTAAATACTGAGTGGTGGTTACACAATCACCACAAAAGTTTTGTAACCTTCGGTGACAATTACGTGACCGCTGGTCGGTAGAAAGTGGTGGTTTTGTCATGTAGAAAATTCTGGAAGAGTAAACAGATGCTGAGATAGTTCCTCTTCAACTTTTGAGTCTTTTGGGCTTCTATTTCAATCTCTCCTTGGTTTCAAACTTGTGTGTGTGTGTGTGTGTGTGTGTGTGTGTGTGTGTGTGTGTGTGTGTGTGTGTGTGTGGAAGGTCTTTGTAAGGGAAGGGAGAAGAGATTCTAAGAAATTTTTCTTCTTGATCATATGTGGTTTTCTGAATTGGAGTGTGAAAGGAAGGTGTGAGTGAGTGAGTTGCAAAGTTTGTATGAGTGTTTGAACATCATAGTGTTCATGGAGGCCTTGGGAAGGCAATAAGCTTGTACAAAAAGATGTGATCTTTGAGATGAGGAAGCATTCCTTCAATTTTACTGTAGTTTTCTCATTTGAGTTTCTCTAGGGTAATCTTGTGTCTCTCTCATTATGTTTTCTCTCTTTCATTTCTCATTATTTCTTTGATTATACAACACTCTTAGTTCATTTCTAAAGAACATTTAATGACTATTGATGCAAATTAAAAGCAAGTAGTTTATTGATGAAATATGGGAATTGTGAGGAATGTATAGGATCCGTGTTGGTGAAAATTAATGTGTTCTAACCACCTAGTTTATGGATCAATACATGTGAAAAATTTATTTCATATTACAGTTATAATAACTCATATAAATTAGAGATTTGTTTGTGAGAGAGAAATTTGTGGAGAATTTTCTGATGAATACTCGTTAAATATAGGAGTATGAAAGCCTATTTAAATGTATAACCATACCGTATGAATACATACAAGTTTTTATTGTGTAAATCCAAGGCTCTGCTATCATTTTATATCAAAGCGTCATACTCTGCCTTAGTATTTCAATCACTGTGAAGGGGAAGTTTTGTGCTCCATTTCCCAGTTGATGTAAGTTCATGGTTATTAAATAAAGTTCATGTGTATTGAATCTACATAGCCCTGATTCATTAAGCCATTTCCTACGCCAACACCTGCAGACTTGGTTCTGCTCTTATACAAAACTCATAGTCATTCAATACCACTTAGTTGCTCCTATTTTTCACATGCTATTATGCCCATCAAAACGAAGGTTTAATTCTACAGCATGAGTCCTCAGGAGTCATTTGAGGAATTATTGATAGCTATTCAACTCGCATCTACATCATTTGGTATCCACAGCTTTACCATCTTGATATGAATTGCCTTTGCGGATCTCTCAGTATTATAAATTCGAGCTCAACATTCCACCTTTAGATCTGCATGGAAACTTGGATCTGATATCCATCCCCACTGTATACCTAGATGATACTTCGTTCCTTTATTCGACGATTGGCGATGACTCATTTTCTTTGTATTTGGACCATTGTGACTCATCTTTTTGCATCGACGTCCCCCGTAGCTCGACATACAAAAATCTAGCATTGGATTCGTTCCATCTTGGCTTCGACCCAGTTGACAGCAACATTCCGTAGACCCTGCAAATACATACATGTAGAGTTCTACATTGCATCTCTCTGTTTTGTTATTAAGAATAAGTATTTTAGGTTTGAAGTTTTTCTTATTTAGGACGTGGTATTTATAAAATGGTTTTAGTAATATATTTTAGTTGATAGCTTAAATTCATTTTATTTTATGTTTATGATTACACTAAAATAGTCTATTCTTTTGGTCTTTAGTTTAGGTTTCATAAAATTTGGGTAGTAAGAGTTTATTTACTTTAGGTTTCATAATATATTTGGTAGGTGACGAGAGTGTCTTTTACACAAAATAATTGTATTAACGTCTTGTCTTAAAATACAATTTATATGAGCCCCACTATATAGCCATTTTAGAGTCATTTAAAAAAATGTATCATTTTGAGTATTGTTAGTAACAAAAATTGTTAACTATATGTCTTCAACATCAAAAGCTTATAGTTAGTCATATTGCATTATTTGAGTAATTGTGTATCACAATTAAAAATATATGTTTGTTTAAGTTGTCATTGTAAAAGTTTTCAAAATAAAAAGTATATATCTCACAGATATATTATTAATGTAACCTGGTGTATCATAAAAAATAAAGTGTTTCACATTGCAAGGGAGAGGAAAACAATAATCACAATGTGGAAAATTTTCTTCAAGATTACGTTTGTTGAGTAAGTAGCTTCGATTAGTGGAGGATGAAGGAAAAGGAGGTTAGAGTTTGATCAATGACCTCTCGTTAGTCACCAACGACGAGGCCGTGTAATAGATGTGGTGGAATTATTTTGGTGTGACTATTGATTTTTCAATTCTGTAGTGTGCTTCATTTCAGTTTCCACTTTGAGTGGTGTGTATTATGGATCTTTGGAAAATAATTACATAGGAATGTAGCTAATTGCAAACATCCTCCGATTATGGAGATCCTCGAATTTTTGTAATTTTTAGGAAGATGGTTGTCCAATGAATACGTTCACTTTGGAAATTGTAATCGTGTGCGAAAGATCTAAACAACAAGACCAATACATTAGTATGTAGTTTGATACAATTTTCATTTCGGTGTTCTTAAGCAAAATCTTAAAATTGTGGGGGACATAACACCAATGTTCCATTTCCATTTTGTATTGAAGTTGCTAAAGTAAAGGGAAGATTCTAGTAGTAGTGGCGAGTTTCTTATGTTATTCGAGATTGAATGGAATTAATCAATAACAATGGTTGCAATTAAGATCATTTTATTCTTATGGATATAATGTGAAATATTTTCTAGTGTGAGTTTTCTTGTTCAATTTTGTAAAAGTAATAATTTTTTCTTTTGTACTTTCTGATGTAAAAATGTTGTAGAAAATAAAAGCACTAGTGTAAGATAGTTTATGAATCTTGAAAAGGTTTGTGGGAGATCTAGAAAACCACACGAGGTGGACTAGTTGATGGGGCTTATTCACATCAAGGTTTTTGGTAAGCTTGTTTAAAACCATGGAAGGAGAGAGCCTTTCTTTTGTATCAAGGTCATGAGTCACATAGTTGGACATGCCACATCTAGTGAGAATATTATAGATGAGTGTGTGAATTTTTTTATACTATGTTCGCACTAAGGGGGAAATGTTTGGGATTTATTGTTAATCCTACATGTAAATAAGTTATTTCATATTGTAAGTTATAACAACTAATAAAAATTAGAGAGTTGTTTGTGAGAGAGAAATTTTGGAGAATATGTTGAGGCACACTCTTTAAATATAGGAGTGTGAAATACTCTTTAAATGATTAACCATCTTATATGAATACATAAAGGATTATTATTGTGTAAATCCAAGGTTCTCCTATCATACCCATCACTTTGGGTCAGTTTTTGTGGTTGTTAATGAAAAAAATTCAAACAAGGTAATCATATATATAAATGAATTTCTCACCATTATTAGGGGCTCGACAATGACTTGGGCTATTACTTATTATCTACTACTTAGGAAAGGAGAAATATTTGAATACTACATTTGGACTGCATTATTCGCTACATAGGAGGGGATATTTCTGAATTCCATCTCACATATTTATAATTAGGTGAAAAGTAGTGGTATCATGCCATCTTGGTACAAATAACACAAGGGAAACATATCTGCAAGGGACACACTCCCCCCCCCCCCGCCACACACACACTACAACTACATGTAGTCTAAAATATAGTGCAACCCTATGTAACATTCACAATGGGTTGACCCGAGGTTAGTCCAAATCAAGAATAGGTATTATTTGTTTCATTTAATGTTTTCTCAAGCATTGTACATGTTTTTGGGGTGATAATATTAAGTGGGGACACCATTTAGGTGGGCACCCACTTTACACCCTTTGTTTAACATTTTATTATAAAAATTTAATTTATGTCGATGAGTCCCCTTTCCACTTAATGTGGAAGTTATGATTTATTTAATTAAATCAATGTTAGAGTGAAATAGTGCACTCAAGTGCAACCGAATCACCCACCATATTTATAGGAGATCTCTCACAAGATTGATAAATTGTTGAACAATTATTCATTATTCTATTATTCTATAAAAAAATTATGTGCAAATAAATTGGTGGAACGTGATAAGGAAGTGGAGGCCTTTGGGTAAAATTTGCATGTAAAATTCTTATAAAGGAAAATTTTTAAGCCTTTTTTACCTTTAAGGTTTTTACGCATGTAAAACCTATGTTGTGTGTATAATTTACTTTTTGTGAATTTACTTTGTAATTATTCACGTAATTTATGCACATAATTTAGCCTATAATTATGAATCGATTTATGCTTGATTAATACTTAAATTAAATTAAAAATTTATTATTTATTCCACTTAATTTCGATATGATATCGGAGAAAAAAATTTAGTGCGTGTAGGAAATATTCATGGAAATTGTAAAGTCTTCATATATTTAAAAAAAAAATCATATATATTGGAAAGATTTTGAAATCAGGGTTTTCCTAAGCCTCATATTTTCTTCTTTCCCTCTTAGTTGCTAAAAGCCTTCTTTTTCCTCATAACCTAATGTCATGTTTCACCAAAGCATATGAGTTGGTCGATGTTGAATGCGGAGCTCGGTCTCCTTGTTGAAAAATTAGATCAACCCTGTGTAGTACAAATAAATACAAAAACTCTTGTGTAAAGATTAAAATAGTAAATCACCTTGATCTCTTCATATGTCCTACAAAAATAAAGTAACTATAATTTTTAGGGAATCAAATAGCAATTTAAACTCTATCTTATTGTTATAACCCTAAAAACACATTCTATACTTATCAAATACTATTGTATATTATTTAAATACCTCCATAGACTACAAAGATTCCTCCAATAGCTCTATACGCCCTGGTAGAGGTTGTTTGTCCTAGAATATACCGTAAATACTCCCAAATTCCTTTAGTAAACCCTAGCACCTGAATTAGCCATAAACCATGTGAATATTTAAAAGATAAAATATAAACCGTAATTCTCTCTAGAAGAGGCTATTTGGCATGGTATAAATTAAAATGATAGTTTAAATGTCCAAACAACCCATATATTTATTTCAAAAAAATTAATAGTAAATATTGAAACACCTCCATTTAGTAAGAAATTGGCATGTATATGTGTGAATAGGAATGTAAAAGAAGATAAAAACTCTCCATCCATTCACCTCTCTTCTGCAAAATTAAAATAAAACAAAACAAACAACTATTAAGTTAATTGCAAGAGTAAAATACATGGAAACCTAGATATTAATATCAAACATACACAATTTTTTTAGTTCTTGTTTTATGTTTCGAATAAAAGTACACATTGTAACAATCATGTTATGATTCTTCCAATTTAAGGTATTTTAAAAAAACAAACCCCTTAACCTCAATTAATGTTTGTAATGATAAACATGTATTTAGCTTGCTACTAAATAATCAATATTATTTAATACTCATAATCCATCTAATAACATATTATAACCATGTGTAGTTGTAAGGGTATATCCATATCTCCACTGACCTCCCTTAAATCACTCTACCCGAGTGTGTATACTATGTATACTTTGGTTAAACCTTTTACTGAGTCATGAGAACTATGCAAATTTCCTAATTTTCTACCTAGAAAACATTAAAACTACAATCTATATAATATCGACACAATAAAGTAGGCTATTGGTGAATACACAATATATTAAGGTAACACATTACCTTATCGAAGGATATTAAACATTTCTTTACAAGTTTAGATTCAAGACTGCACAAAATTCCATTAAACATGTCTTCCATCATCACATAACCATTTCAACACATCTATCTAGATTATTTTCATTGTTTAAGAAGACTATTTAGTTAAGAAGAAAAGTACATGTCTAAATCATTCCGAGAATCGATACGATCATATAAGTACCATCTTAGAATCCCTATGGGAAAGATAATGACCACAAAATGATTTTCATCATTAGATCATCACTACCTTTCTTGTATCCATCCCAAGTTGGCATGTGTAGAGTAATAAATAGAAGATGAAGCGACACATCACCTACGATTCTTATATAATTTAAATTATCTTTGATAGAGGAAGTATCAAAGTTTTCATTACGACACATTTAAAATATGTTGATCTTTTTGGCTCCAAATTTTACACCCCCATGGGCCTAACAACACTTGTAAAGGGTAGGAATGATTTAAGGATATGTCATACTATGATTTTTATGTCATTTTTAGCCAGGGAGATGTATAAAATACTCTTTTAGAACCAAGATCTAGGATGATTGAGAGGCATGTATAAAGGTGATGGCTTGATCCTACTACTTTTGGTCTTTCCTAGACCAGGGTGAGAGAACCCATGGGGTAACTTGAATAAAGGGGAGATGATTTGCACTTAAATCCTTATAAATGGTGGGTCAATATGAGCCAGGTGTGGCCTTGAATGTAACGCTCACTCGTAAGTGTTGTCACAAAATTATTACATATAATTAGGGCATCAGATACAAGTTATTGAAGACAACAAAGTTGGTTGTTCTTGCATCATTTTCTGGTGGAAATCTAGGTATGAAGAAATGTCTTTAATGATGCTTGGAAATAGAACCAGGGTAGTGAATGGATTTATTAGAAGTGTGATGGTGTGGGGAAAGGTATAGTAGATTTGATTTTATAAAATAAGGGGAGTAAATGATGATTGATTTCCTGTAACCAAGAAACAACAATTACCATGACAACATGTTATTATGGAAAGTAAAGAACATATGATTAAGCAATGACAAATTCCTACACAAAAATATTTGCATTCATTGATACTCAATAATTGCAAATGTTTTTAACACAATATCTAAAAAAATAATATAAAATCTCATGAAAGCATTCTAATGAAGTATTCATTTCTCCTATTATCACATGCCAAAGATACACTCAAAGGCTGACAAAAATCACTCAACAAGATGGTTGCAGTAAGGATTTTAGAATTATATCAAATATTGCAAAGTAAGTTCTTACAAAAAAATATTGATTTAGTAATTGAAATGAAAGAACCAAGGAATGATCTAATGTGTTACATAAAAAAACAATGAAGACAAATTTTTTGTAGAAATTATAACTCATTCATCAAATTTAAAGATACAAGATCCATAACATAGTGCTAAAATCATAAGAGGCATATGTATTTCAAACTTTTAATTCCTTGACAAGGGGACATGAATCAAATTCCCTTAATGTTTTTTAATGGATGTTTATAGAAACCACCTTGACATAGAGCTTTAAAAAATAAAAATTCATATGTATTCCATATAAGAGAATGGAAATTTGCATAATTACAGTAGTTCTCTTTCATTTTTTCATATAGAAAACTAAACTCCTTGATATGAGAACATGCCCGCATATTTATACAAAACGTCATGGATTTTTACATTTTAATTTCCCCCAAACTAACAAGAGAATATTATTTTCTTTGTAGTAAATGAACTTGATCTCTCATCAGAGAGGGAAACCATCTTTTCCCAATTATAAATATCCTATTTTCTATTAGTAATTTTTTGGAATCAGTTTTTGCTTTCTTTTTGCTGATGTAGACATGAGAAAAATAGTTAGCATATATTTTCTAGATGCCTTCATGTCTCTTTCACCTTGTTGCAATCCATTATGTGCTTGGTTATAACCATTTTCCCTGAAATCATTCCTTTAATAAATTTGATTTTTATCCCTTTTGGAAAACATACATTTGAGAAAGGAATAATTATGTGAAACTATTTGAATTTAATGTCTTCATTGTGTAATATTTAAATAAAATAAAAGGAATTCCTTTTCACCAGATATCATTTAGCTCTTATTTTATTCAACTTGTGCTAAACATCCAATTTTATCTTGCAATTAATTTGGTCATGATATCCCATGAGATACTTTTAGGGGATTTATTATGCTATAAATTATTCCTTATCAAGTATGAATTTATAATTCCACTATGAGATTATATGTGGAGTTTTTGTGACATAATTTGTGATATCCTTTTACTCGAGAAATGGAGGATGTATAAGCTGAAGGGGACTTAAAATATTTATCATCGAAAGACTACATTCACTTTTTAACCTTTCCAGTCTAGTTGAATCATTTATAATAATGTTGGTATCAATTTATGATAAACAGAATTTGAAAGACCACTAAATTCTCACATAATTCAAGTAATTACGATGAGAAAACTTTTCAATATGACCCCTTTCTTCCGGGTTTTCTAGATTCTATTTCACCACCTTTTTGACCATAATAGCATGAAGTTCTTGATCAATTGAAGAGATTTTGGCTTTGCTTTACATGCCAACTATCAATTTGGAAATTGTTCATATCTCTCCAACATTCTACACTAAGGAGTTGGTGGAGAAGGAAATTCTAGTTTTCGTTCCTATGTCACCTAATTCAATCTTTATAGGATATACCATAAATTTCCATAAAATTAGCTGAGTTAGAGTGAAGGAAAGTTTTTATTGAAAAGTCTTCTACGAAGTATTCTTGTAAGAAATATTCCATGCAATGCCTTCTTATCAATTGAATTGTTTTTGCACCCTTACCTCCATTGAAAAATTTTCAAAGGGCCCCACCAGTTTGTGTTGATGCATCTAATCATTTTTCGCAAAACCAACTAATTCATCTAAGTCATCTACATCTTAAGTACCATGGTTCGTTAGGGTACCAAGACAAACCTATCAGGGGGGATCACCTTATGGAACGAGGTTTCTCTTACTCAAATAAGTTGTAATTGATCTAGATTTTGGGAAACCTATAAGAAAGCATTAAAGATATTTGGGACATGGGTATGTCCCATGATTTAGCAATAGATATACAATTTGTATAAAAATATCAAGTCCACAAGGGTTTTTAGTTTAGGAAGAAAAATTTATTATTTCATATTCCTATCTTTAGTGAGGAGTTCATAGTTATTTATTGATCAAATTCCATTTACAAATTTTTTTGTAATATGTATATAAGATTGTGAATATAATATCCAAAGGAAGGGACCCTATTGAATCCCAATTTTTTTACATAAATAGATGATACATAATATTACAATGTATTTCATGCATGGTTTTAATCTAACTAATTCACTATTTAATCCTTTGAATTGACATTTTCACTCTTTTGTTTTGAAAATAAAAAATTTGGAAAGTACAAGATAAGAAAAACTTGAGAAAGAAGAGAAGGATAGGAAACAAGCCTAGTCTTGATCAAGCTCAATAATTTCATCTTCTTTTGTTTCTTTTGTCCTTTCCCTATAGGCATTATATTTATTGAAAATGTCTAAGATAGATTCTTCATCAGGGCTTGCATGGAAGGGATGGATTGATTCTTTCCTGGAAAAAACATGTACATATTTTGTAGATACTTTGTCATTTTTAATAATTCTCTTTGTCAGTTCTTTAATATATTTCTCTGTGTTCATGAGCCTTTGGATGAAGGAAAGATCAAACATATTATGGGTTTCATTCCATGTTGCTATATTCCCTTTGAGTTTTTCAATTAATTTCTCTGTGTCTTCTTTTTTAGGGGTGAACATTCCTTGGAGGGGAATCATTTTCTCTATGTAGGTTTCGATATTATCAATATAATTGTGTGCTTTTTTTTTCTTACCTCTTAGATTTTATTTATTCCATTATCCAATAATTCTATTTGTATCTTGATTCCTTCTTCACATAATAAGTTCTCTCCATTTCCATAAGTTGATATAACCCCTTCCTTTTCCAATACTTCCTCACTTATGGTATTTTTGCCCTTAATATTGGGTAACATTCCCTTATATTGTTCCAACTCTTCATAAAATCTTTTGGCCTACTCCTTACCATGTGCAATGAGTTCATTGATACATGTATAACATGTTATGGTCTTTGTCAAGGCCTGGATTCCCTTTTCAATAACCTTTTTCTCCCACTCCCTAGTAGTAACATCTCTAGCATGAACTAGGAGTTTTGAGCACTACTTGTTACCTAAGGGGTGATTGACTGCATGTTTGTAGAAAGATGAACAAAATTCCTTACAATGTTAGAAAATAATTCCACATTTTCTTTCACTTGTTCCTTGGTTTCTTTGTCTTTATCAATATTTTGCACCACATCTTGTAATACTAATTGGAGGTCATGTTTCAACTCTATGTACTTTTTCCTTAAAGGGACACGGATGAAATATTAGTTTGATAAGGTTTCTTCTACTTTTAATGCTTCATTCTGTGGAGTATCTACCTCTAAGTATATTTTTCCACGATTACTAGTCAACGTTTTGGGCAGGGTTATAGCCTTCTTGGGTGGACTAGATGAACCTACAGTTGAAGCACTTATGATATCATCTGTATTTATTTGTACCTTTATATTTTTCTTAACAAGGAGTGCTTTAGCCAACCATCCGCTAAGAGGCAGTTCCTCACCAATTATGGATGACCTTGTAGGAACTACAACCATTGGTTGAGGGACATGAAGAACAATGTATGATTCAACAGATGTTGTTTTTGCTTCACTACTTGTAATTCCTTTGTCCCTTCCTCAAATAAAGGCTACAACATTACACTTATGGGTTGAGGTTGTGTCTCCTGGACTTGTACAATGTCTGATTGGGGATTATGGGTCACTATGAATCCCTCACCTGAAGTAGGTTCAGAGACATGCTCATTCATTTTAGTGGGGGGAGATAACCCCTCATCATTTTTGATTGGACAACTTGGTTTTAAAACTAATTTATGTGCATTTGTGCTCACCTCTTTTCCTTTTTCTATCTCAGTTACTTCTACTTCTCCCAAAATTCCATTTTCAATAATGGGGTTTTCCTCGGTGGCATGAGGTTGCTCAAAATTTATTTACAAATATCAGGTCCCTTGTTCACCTATAGGCTGCTCTATTATCTCCTTTACCCTATCTACATTGTTATTCTCATGTTTTTCTTCTAGTGTAGAGTCATTCATTCTTTCAATTCTTGCATCTTCATGACTAATGCTTTCAATAGGATCCTCTGTTTTAATATCCTCACATGTAGGGTTCGTCACACTACTAATTGGTAGAAATTTTTTTATCTTGAGTAATGGTTTTGGTAGCATGCGCCTAAGGTACACTTATGCTTGATTTTATCAAATCCTCTAGGTGAGGTGGGATTAATGGAAAAGGAGGAATACGAACTCCTCGTCTTACCTCCCTTTCTACTATATCCTTATATTATTCAACCGGTGGTATGTCCTCTTCTTCTATCGAGTCCACATTTCTCAAGTATCTTCCTTCTTATCGGAGGGATATCATATGAGCGTGTCAGCTCTAAAACTACAAATCCTTGGATTGTGCTAGTGAGAAAGACTTCTCATTGGCCTTCTTTCCTTCACTATCTTTGTTGGATGATTGAATAATACTCATATTTTTATCCCATCCTTTGGAAGAATACACCAAGGGTACTGATGAAGTAGATAGTACATATTTGATGGGGGTGACATTAAGATGGGTTGTTCTCCTCATGAGCTCTTTATCCCTTTGTGCCAATTGTGAGACAGATGTTCCAGTTTTCTCACATAAGTACTCAACTCATATATTGTTTGGGGAGTGAAAGGTGTTTTAAAATGGATTTGTGGAGTCCTTTGAAGCATCCATATGTCCTTTTTGAAAGTTGTTAATACATCATCAAGTATACCAATGATTTTTTATTCATCTAAGACAAGGGTGTTTTGTTGACTCAGATTCATTTTTTTTCAAACAACAAAATGGGGGTCATCCTTATAACATTTCCAATCATGTGATGTAGGGACTTCATTACTTGAACTTCCTAGTTTACAGGAGGACACAATTCTTGTGAAATATAATTTTGGGCATACCTGGGGATGGTTTTGTCTTCATTATTAATAATCCCATCTAGGACAATTTCCACCTTATAATAAATGACTTGTGTCAAAGTCATTTAAGAGTGATCCCTCAACCTGACATCTTCCTCTCTCATGTAGTCCATCTAATAGTACTTATAATTGTTCCATGGTCTATAGAGGATGTCCTGGATTTTTGTAGCACAAACTTGATATCATAATTACTCCTTAGAGAAATTTATTCCATTGTGTAACCTTTCATCTCTTTCTCAACCTGTTTGTCCTTTACCAAAGATGGGCATGTGTATCTACCCATTATGATTGGAAACTTGAAAGTGGGTTTATGTTTAGTAGCCAAAATCTTGTGAACATAAACCAATTTCCTGACCATCTCTAGTAGTATTCATTATTCATCCATGTGCCTAGGTAGTAGGAATGGGGCTCCAGTGAAGCCACTTACTCTGATATATGAGAAAGTAGGAAATTGGATGAAATAACATCCGCATCCTACTATGATATGTTGGAATTCTAGATTTAATCTCTCATACCGCCATCTAGGAGAAAATAAGCATACTATTAGAGAAAAAATGTATCAATTACCCTCCTAAATTGAGTTCAAGCACTTAGTTCACCATGATTGTAAAACTTCCCTTTTAGGCCCAAACAATAGTAAACCTATTTTGACTTGTGCATGTCATCAAATGGCCTCACCAAGATTTTAAAACACTGAAAACATGTAGTATGGCTCCCATACATCTCATAACACTAATTTGTTCACAAGGAGTTCTAATGGAAAACATGAGTTTAAAACCTTATTTCCTAAAAATAAGGTCTTTTGAGTAGGATCATCTAAGCGCCATGAACTAAAATCAACACAATATTAAGTTTGGGACATTCCTCTCCATCATCCAATCATAAAATTTTATTATTCAATCCATTTTGGGCTCAAACAAAGAATTTTTC
Organism: Taxus wallichiana var. yunnanensis; assembly: GCA_018340775.1. Taxonomy (NCBI): domain Eukaryota; kingdom Viridiplantae; phylum Streptophyta; class Pinopsida; order Cupressales; family Taxaceae; genus Taxus; species Taxus wallichiana. The sequence continues at coordinate 78,397,154 of CM031242.1, forward strand.
TCCATCGCTATCAAATTAGGGTTTAAGAAATGTTTTGACCTTCTTACCTTCTAAACATTTTTTCATAAAATATAGGGTCTCATTTCAACTCCAGGATATTATTAGTTCCATGATTCAACATTCCTTAATGTATTAAGGGAACATGCCATCATTACACATGTCATCCAAGTCAATTTCTCTCACATCGATATGGAAAAAATGCTTTCTAGAATTTGATAGGAATCAAAAGCTCATATCTTACAAAATATTCATCAAAAAACCCTAATTTTTTTCCCAAAACACTAAGAAAACCTATTTAAACATATCCAATGCTCACCTTTTCATAAATAAGTATGCATATTCTCAACCACCATGACCTACACGACTAGGCTTTTGGTTTTTTCCTAGTTTAGGTCACAACCAATTGAACTAGCATAAAAATCATGCATATTACCCCTAAAATCTACCCATACATGTTGAATATGATATGCCATACCTTCTTGAGTGTCTTAAGGGCTTACATACTTCTGCAAGTGACTATCATTAATCAATAGAACACTAAGCACTAGGATTTGGTGTAGTTTAGATGATGTCAAAGTATAAGAACACCGTACCTCTACTCCAAGTTATCAAAAAGGACCTAACACACTTAATATAAAATTTATCACACCTCAGCATGCCTCCGTGAGCCCATATACCTCTAAACCACGGTATAATGCTTCATTTGGCCTCTAAGAACCTAGACAAGGTTTAGATGAACAAGCTGCAAACCATGCTCAAAATTGTACCCACACTTTGAGACTCACATGAGTGTCTGAATAGAGTCCAATCATGTTCCTCATGCATCTATCAAGCTCCTAAATCTACTGTGGAACTCATACCATTATTCTTTATCACCTAGGATAACTAGGTCTCCTAATTAGGCGTAGTAGTCCAAGTTATTCTCACTTTGTATTCATTTTTTTCATCATGCTACAACTTGATTGACCATGTCATCATCATGATAAACACCTTCTTCCAATCCTAAAACTTGTACAAATTTTTCATTTATGGTAATTTATCTTTTACTTCAGTAACAACACTAACTCTCTCATGCCAACAATCCCCCATTTTTCATTGATGGAAAACAACCTAGTTCTTCTCCCTCTTTTTACATTAATGAAAAAGTACATACCTAAGAACACATTAATCATATTCCTTTAGCTTCTTTGGAGAAACTCTTGTTTGGAAACATCAACCAAACTCATCATTTAGGCACACATACTTGTTTGTCTTTCCTTAACTCTATTTTTGACCTCTTTCTCATAATTAGAGTCTTGTAGCTCCCCCTTAAAAGAAGAACATACTCATTCCAAAAATAATTCTGATCATGAATCATCATTATTACCTCCTTCTATGACTGATCTCAGCTGAGGCTATCATAAAAATACTTATTCGTACCATACACTCATTTCCAACAACTTTTAGGGGTGAAATCTTGAAAGAAAATCTCCAAAGAAAATTAGTCCAACATCACCTTTCTCTAGAAACCCATATAAAACATGAAACACAAATTTATTTCTCCCCAAAGGTTAATACCATCTCATTATAGTTGAAAAAAATGATCACTTACCTCAAGCATTTGCACTAGAATAGGATCATCCATTTGTTTTCCTAATTTCTCATTCGTAATAAAGTTAATACACTAGCTACTAAATAAAATAGCAACTCAGAAATGATGGAGGGTTTATGTTACCTCAAATATGATATAAGCACTAGATGGGTGATTCTCGTTGCAACTTGATATACCTGTAAAATTGGAACAAAGATGGATTAGATAGATATATGCAGGGGTTTCCCAAAAATATGGTTCCAAGATGTGATTAGCTTCCTTTCACGGATATCAACCCCGTTTGTTTAGAAAGAGTGATGTAAAGGATGAGGAAAAGTATAGAAACATGTAGAAATAGGAATATCATTGAACTGGAAATATGAGAGAAATTAATCTAAATTGACAATAAGCGTAAATTGATTACATTACCTAATCTACGTTGACGACAACTCATATTGTATATAGGTAAGTTGACGGAGACATGGGAGGAAAATATGGATTGTAACATGAATATGTAGAACTGAAACCTCTAAATCTCAACTGGAGGATGACATGAGCCTGTATATGGTGTGAGTAATCTATAAGAAATAACCGAGAGATAGAAAACCCGGAAATGGATGAAAAAACGTAGAAGAGATCTATTTGAAAAAATGGACATGGGTCGATGACGATCTAACTAAGTTCATATTGACTATAGTAGAATTGGATAAAGTTGAGGATAAATGGATGAGAAAGAAAACCTGTAAGAAAAAAGGCTAATAGGGAAGGTTGTTGGAGAATCTCTAAGTGATGTTTTTGATGGTTTGAATTTGCAAGAGATTAGATATGAGAAATACCTAGATAATATGATAAAATATAAATAAAGAAACACAATGATAAGGATAAAACTTATAATGGATTATAGTGAGTGATGCAAGCATGCTGAAAATATGTCCCAAAGATCTGTGGATGTTTCAAGGATGTTCCAAAGCATGGGGAAGGATGCTCAGCTCGTAAGAAGGCCTGAAGTTGCATGCATCTGATGCTGAATAGAAGGAAAGCAATTATTTATAAAGGATTCGACAACAACCAGGATGGGTCGCCACCGATTGCAGGGAAAGTTTCCCCACTAGGCATGATTTTATGCTTTTGATGGGATTTGGTGTTTTTAAAGATTGGGCAAGTGCTTTAAAGCATGTATGCGGGATTAGGTTGCTTTGGGATGAATTTAAGTTAGTTAGGGCATAAAAATAGATGGGAGAAAATATTAGAAAAGAAAAGGGATGAATTTAGGATAAAAGCATCCTAAATGACAAGATGAAGGTATTAATTAATTAATAACAATAAGGATTAATGTGGATGAGATAATTGGGCATGTTAGATGTTAAAATGATTAATTAATTAATGTCACTTAATTAATTAATGAGGATTGGGATGGAATTCAATTAAATAAGGGGGATGATTAAATGAATATGTGCATGTGGGAGATGAGGGTACAAATACCAAATTTAGGTGTCTACATTTTTCCCCTTTTTTGAGTGGTTTGGGCTAGCAAGCCGTGAGACAAAAATAAGAAAGGTTGGATGAGGATAAAGGACTGATGATACGACCCCCCTCAAATGAGGGATCGATGACGTTAAAGGAAATCAATGAAGTGTGTGAAAAAAGGTAGATGAAATAGGGCCGGTGGGTGATGAAAATATGGGTAAAAGCATAACCAAGGAAAGATGCCTCAAGAAAAAGGATCATAATAATGATGAAAACTATGGTGGTGAATCCAATATCACATCGATACGGAACAATTGTGGTCCAACAGAGATGGACAACAATGTTCTATGGACAAGTGAGTGTGTGTAGATCACTATAATAAGGATGCGAGGCCAAGATGAAGAAGCGGGTCATATGAAAGTCATCAAAGTATGTGCGGCTATATGTGAAAAAGTATGTGAAATACTTTGTACACAAGGAATCAAGTGAATATGTATGTGTCCAAAAGGGATTAGGATGAATGATATGATGCACAAAGGGACACAAAAAATGGTTGATAAGGAAAAATGAAAAAGTGAGTGATGAAGTAATATGCCCCAAAGGGGGAGAACATGTCCGAAAAGGAAAAAAAGAGGAAAATTCAAATATGCCCCAAGTGGGGAAAAGGTATGGCCGCAAAGGCAAAAAGGAAAAATTATTCCCCAAGAGGGGAAAATCATGGCCACAAAGGTGGACTTTGATGAAAATAATGGTGCCCTAAGGACGGGCACGAATATGGCCACAATAGTGGACTTGATATAATGAATGTAATTCCAAAATAAGAAGATGAATATGGCCTCAAAAGAGGACTTCATGTGTGGATTGGATAGGATTATAAAATAAAATGCCTAATAGAGGAGTGATTACATCTAGGAAAGGTGAACTTATGGAATAGACATGATTAACATACCCAAAGGAAGACGATATGGCCACGAATGTGGACTTTAAGAGTATGTATGCCTTGAGGGAGTGATTATAGAAAAAAATGTGGACTTATGGAATAAATATGATTAACATGCCCGAAGGAAAAAGAGATGGCCATGAATGTGGACTTGAAGAGTATGTATGCCCTGAAGGAGTGATTATAGTTGAAAATGTTGTATGAAAAATGCCCGGAGGGAAAATAGAGATGACCACAAGTGTAGACTTAATGGTCAACAATAGATGATGCCCTAGAAAGGGATGTGAGAAAGAGGGGAGAAATCCCAAAATGGTTACTACTAAGGCAGTCGATGAAGAATGAGGAAAATCGATGGTGAACCAAGGGGTTCTATAGCAATTAGGTGTTGGTGGGATATATAATCTTGAGGGTCAACCAAAAATGATCATTTTCACACACAAAATTAACAAAAGAGTGAAGAGATAAAAGTGAGATTAGGGGAATGGAGGTTGGCGGAGCTATGAGGAAATGCTAGCGGGTGTGGAGGATGGTGAGTAACAAAAATCACATTGGTTTTTGATTTAATTTCATGTTTTATTTATTTTTTTGCATTTTATTTTCTAAAAAATGAATGACCTAGGGGTGGTTGGTGGTGACTCAGATGGGTAAATTATCGATCGGGCCCTAAGGTGTATTGATTGAACCTAATATGTATCAACCTGAATTAGGTCAACATCGACTAGGTTTATATTGGCTAAAATTTGATTTAGATGGAATTTAACACACTTTACATGGATTTTTGGATTATAGGTCTAATGTATGCATATCTTGTTTGTGATTGTAGGCTAGAGAGACCCAATATCTAAGAGATTGGGTGTCATATCTATATGAGAAGACCATAAGGGATGTAAAAGATGCCAAGTAGGATCATCTTTCGCACTTGGACTAGGAGGATTTAGACATTATCAAAGGATCCCATGGGATGTGGGGCTTATGATTGATTTTGTTGAGAGGTGGGATAGGAAGACATGTACATTTTGGTTCAGGACAAGGGAGATGACTATCACCCTAGAGGATGTGTAACGAATTTCGAGATTTCTAATACAAGGGGAACAAATAGTTCCCATTACTAGTGATGACAAATTGGAAGTTTTGACATGGCTATTTAGAGCTGATGCACCCTAGATCATATTTTCTTTAAGGGATTTTGCATATGAGTTGATATATGAGGCTGGGGTACCACACGGTCATTTTATCTTCATGGTTATTATGGTCATGTTGTGTCATGCTTTACCGGACTCAAGAGGAGTTTGGTTTATGTGGGTATTTTGGTGTAGTGGCTGATATTGTTGATCACTAGATTGTCTTTTCATTTGGGACCACCTTGTTAGCTCAGGTTTACTATGAGCTATCTAGATATAGGGAAGGTAGGAGGTCAGGTTTGGATGTAGGCTTCTTGCTACACTACTAGGACTATGAGTATATTGTTGTGATTAAGCCACCAGGGCTTTCATGGGTCACAGGAGATCATATTTAGTTAGAGGTGGGATTTATGAGATGGAGGGCCAATCAGGCCTTCAGAGACAAGGAGGAGAGAGGGGTGGATTGGTACGTAGATTGGATTGCAGAGTTAGATGTTGATCAGATTAGGTGGTGGCCATATCAAGATTTCCCCACTTTCCTTGATGTGGATGTGGAGCTAGTGGGGATGAGGAGGATGAGATGGGTATAAGGGAGACAACCAAAGATGATAAATTTTGTTCAGTTTGAGAGGCTAAGATGACAATTTGGATTCATTCAGTCAATACCTCATGATAAGATGTAGTACATGAGGGAGGAGTTGGATAGAGACCTTCTAAGTCATACTATGGAAGACCCATTGGAGGAGGAGGTTGCACCATGGGATGATGATGATGATGTTGGAGTAGGAGCAGGATACTTCAATTTGCAAACTGAGCATTATGGAAGCTCGGGATAGAGGAGGATATAGAGGAGATGGAGGTTGAGGTTGAGGTGACTCTAAGAGGTGGTGGAGACAGAGAAGGATAATGCTCGGATGTCACACACTTGTGTGCCAAGTTAGATCAGATGAGAGTATAGAGGGATACATCCTTGCAGCGGTGGGGACGTGGTCACTCGAAGAGAGACCAAATTATTTAGGAGAGGGACTGTTACCGCAAGAAGAGGGAGACCTACAAGGCCTTATTTTTATATTTGGCTAGTGGCGTTTAGGTAGCACCATAGTGATTAGGATAGATGACACCCCCTAGAATGATTTTTATGGATAGATAAAGGGTGCCATCTATAGAGGCTAGATATTATGAGGGGATTTTGTTTAAGAAGATTCTTAAGACCTGCGCTATTGGGAGCATCTACGAGAGGAAGGTGGTTGAAGGAGTTTGGAAATCTAGGAGAATAGAGAGTGTGGCATAATAACAATGAGTAGAGGGAGGCCATGAGGATGACGAGAGATGCACGGGGATCGGGTGTTGTGGCTTCTACGAGGAGATGAGGACTTGAGAGCCTCAGATATTCACTTTACATATTTTGATAGCATTTCTTCTTTGAGGGAGCCCCCTAGAGGGCTGTGATGTATTGATAAACATTTTTATATATGATATATGGTTTTTTTGTGGATTATCATGTGTTCATTATGTGATGTGATGGATTTTAATTTGATATGAAGATGATTTTATATTATATGTCATGATTATGGTTTTTATATTAGATGTGATGGTGATTTTAGATTGTATTTTTATTTTATATTTGATGATGATGGTGAAATAAATATATGATTAGATGTTTATTTCGATGTGCATTTGTATGGATGATGATATAAATGTGAGATGTGGTAACATGTTTTGTGTTTAAATTTGATCATGATGATTAAAATGTATATGGGTAAGATGTGATGAAAAAAAATTAAGAATGAATGTGATTAATGATTGTAATAAAATTACAAGGCTACCGATGTTAATTTCACATTAAAACGAGTGAAAATAAGAACAAGTAGTACATGTTATACATTTAAGATGAATAAATGGTCCCTCTAGAGGAACAAGATAAATCAGGATCGGATGAGATGAGTCAAGAGATGTAAGAAGGCTGATCGGATGGAGATGTGGTAAAAGGGATCAGATGTGCTATGGATGAAGCAATAGGTGCGAGAAGGGGACTCTTCAATGAGGTCCTCTCGCTCAATAATATCTTGTAAAATAGTCTCGAAGGAATTAACATGCTCGGTGTCATGGCCCGAGTGCGATGATAAGCACATATGCAATAGGGATCAAGCCATGAAAACTTTGGATGGTTGAGTCGAAGGCCGTGATAGGTGGAAGCATGATTATAGAATTTTAAAGAAAATGTTGGAGTACTTTTGCCTATGATTCGATGTAGGAATGAGGGGATGTTATATAAGATGGTGCAGATAATGATGGTGAAGGTGGATTAGGTAGATTTCTAGGTGGTCTAGAAGAAGACGCAATGGTGAATGATTTGGGACTAGATTGATGGATAATTGGAGGTATTTTTATGAAGGGATTGGTCCTAGGAGGGAATCTAAATGTTTGGATGGGTTAATTGGTCGTGATGGAGGAGGGGGTACTAAGATAGAGGGATGTGGCCCTAGGATGGAAGATGTAGATTTTGTCTTGATAGGAGGTATGTCGATCATCTTTTGAGGATACTAAAAGGATTTTTATACCAAGGTTATTAGATTTGGATTGTTGAGGAGTGCCCTTTGTAGGGATAAAAATGATTTCAACAAGTGCATCAGAAGATGGGTTTGTAGCTAATGGAGCAAGTAATTTTTTCATGATTTGTTCCAGAGAGGATGGGAATTGGTTCGATGTGGTAACGTCTAGTCGTGTAGATGAGACATGAGGATCACCTATGGTAGCTACAAGTTTAAGTTCTCTCCAATATTGCTCAAATGATGTAGGTGGTGTAGAAGAAGAAGGAGATAATGGGGATGTGGTCATGATAGTCGATGTAGTAGGTGTGGGAAGAAGCACAGAAAGAGGAACTAGTATGGAATATAAGGATGACATAATACAAAAAGGTGGAAGAGATGTGGATGGGGAAACATGGTCTAATGTAGTGGTTTGAGTAGATTTAGGCATGGGATCGATAGTAGGAATAGATGTGGATATAGAAATAGAAAGGGGTGTTTGGATCATGTGGTTAATAATGTCTATGTGAGATGGTGTAGATGGTGGATGGGTTAGGGTAGGGATGGAAGAGGGATGAGTGTCAAATGTGTTTATTTTGGGTGTCTCAAGAGGCATATAGGTGGATTGAGGAGATGTGATGGGTGTGATAATAGATGTGGATGTGGGAATGGTATATGTTGGAGGACTAGATGATGTGGGCATGGGTAAAGAAATATGTGATAGTGATTTCAAGATATACTGGGGTGGACTCGTGGATGTGGAAGAAATAATCATGGTGATAGGTGTGTGTGGGAGAGATGTAGATAATGGTCTAGGCATGATAGGTGTGGATAGAGAGATGGGTGTAGTCAAGGCTAGTGTAGATGTGGTAAGAGTAGGACTAGTTTTAGATGAAAGAGAAGTAGTGGAGGTTAAGGTAGTAGGTAGTGGGATTGTGGATACAGTGGATGTGTGGATAGACCTTGAAGGGTTGGTTGGTATAATATCTAAGATAGGGGTAGATGATAAAGATGGTAAAATAGATGTGGGAGAGATGTCGATGTATAGTGTTTATTGAAAATGGGTTAAGTTGATGTGATAAAGAAGGAAAAGATGAATTTTCTGGTGGGAGATTAGGAAATGGTTGTTTGAAAATGTCATGTGATGAAGGTGGGATTAGAGCATGGTGATAAGTAGGGTCATGGTAAGGTAACAAGGATGGGGAAAGAACAAGAAGGTATGATATAGAAGGCTCATAAGAGATGTCCCTAGGTGAGACAGGTATGTCGGATGAAGGGGAAATGTCATAAGGTGAAATATGATCTGTTAATTGATATCTACGGAGGAGGAATTCATGGATGGGGTTCTCATGAGGAATATCCATAAGTGAAGTGGGTATGGTGATGTCGGATGACCCAGGAAGGGAATGAGATAATGGAGGAAAATATGGTGGGGTAGAAACAAGAATGGTGTGAGGTGATGGGGATAAAGGTGATGGGGATAAAACATGGGCTATTGGTTGATGTGATCGAGAAGTAGAGGTCTTGCGGTGGAGATAATCATAAATAGGATTGTAAGAAGGTATGGAAGAAACTAAGGGTTTGGATGGGGTCATGGTGGACTGTTGAGAACTACTCGAGGAAACTTTTGGTTCCATTATTAAATAGACAAGTCAAGAAAATAATTCCTTTTATGTTTTGATTAATAATGTGAAAAATAAAAGGGAGATGGATAATAAAGGACCTAGAAGAAGGCGATCTATGTTTGGTTTCAGGTAATTTGTGGCTAGGAAATGTCTGAGGTGACTTTCTGTTGGGTGATCAAATCCCAATTAGTCTACGAGAAAAGGAAGTGTTTTGATGTGTTAATTGATTCGTGAGGTTTAGGTTGTGTGTGATAAATGTGAGATGTAGAAGATTGAACCCCTACTTAGACTATATGAGAAAACAAGATGAATGAAGGGTTCTTTATAAGCAAAAATGAAAATTTATTTTCAATGAGAAAGTAGAAAGGAAGGAAAGTACAATGCAAAAGGAGAAAATAGGGAAAAGAGGAATACTTGGATAACACTTTTCCTATTTATCTACACTTTTGATTGATGGGTGACCCAAACTATGAATGCAACATGAGAAAGTGATAAATTGAAGCCTCGCGATATAGTGTTAGTAGAAAAAAGAAGAATATAGAAAATAAAGAGACCAATTAAAGGGGGTCTCTTTGGGTGTGCCATAAATATTTTCCAAATTTTTCATTTGTAATGAATTTAATGCACTAGCTACTAAATAAACTAAAAACTCGGAAATTATGGAGGGTTTACGTTGCCTTAGATATGATACATGCACTAGATAGATGATTCTCACCTGCAACTTGATATACCGAAAAAATGGAACAATGATATATCAGATAGATATATGCGGGGGTTTCCCAAAAATTTAGTTATAAGAAGTGATTAGCTTCCTTTCACAGATGTCAACCCTCGTTTCTTTAGAAAGAGTGATGTAAAGGAAGAAATCGCAAAAACATACAGAAACAAGAATATCACTGAATCTAGAAAGATAAAATAAATTGTTCTAAAATCTACTTAGATGAGAATAAATGTAAATTTATTGTTACCTAGTCTGGGTCAATGGTGACCCAAACTGCGTGTGAAGAGGTAGTTTGGACGACCGGGGAGGAAAATCTAGATTGTAAGATGAATATGCAAACTTGAAAGTTTTGAATTCCAACTAGAGGATGAGATGAGACTGTGTATGATGTGAGTAATATGGAGGAAATAAATAGAGAAAAATAACCCAAAGAAATGTCTAAAAATAGCAGTAGAAGAAATCTTCTGAAAAACTAGACACGGGTCGATGACGATATGAATAGGTTGGTAGCGACTATAGTAGAATTGGATAAAGATGAAGATAAATGGATGAGAAATAAAAATTACAAACAAAAAGGATAATGGGGAATGTTTTTAGAGAAGCTCTAAGTGTTTTCGTTGATGTTCTGAACCTGCAAGAGATTAGTTACGAGAAATAATTAGATAATATGATAAAATATGAATAAATCAACTTTGGTGATAGTGATAAACATCACTAGGATGATCTTGAGTGATCTAAGCACTTGAAAATGTGTCTCGAAGATTTTGGATGTTTCAGGATGTTCCAAGTATAGGAAGGATTCTCATATCACGAGAAGGCTTGAAGTTGAATGTAATTGATGTTGAATAAAAGGAAAGTAGTTAGTTTTAAAGGGGTTGATAGTGACCGAGTCTTGGTTTCCCCGATTGCGTGGAGAGTTTCCCCCTTTGGGCATGATTTTATGATTTTTATGGGATTTTAATGTTTTTAAATATTGGGCGAGTGTTTTAAATCATGTAGGCATGATTAGGTTTCTTATGGATGAATTTAAGTTAGTTAGGGCATAAAAATATATGGGAGAAAAGATTAGAAAAGTAAACGGATGAATTTAGGATAAAAGCATCCTAAATGGAAAGATGAAGGGTATTAATTAATTAATAGGAATAAGGATTAATGTGGATGAGATAATTGGGCATGTAAGATGTTAAAATGATTAATTAATTAATTTCACTTAATTAATTAATGACTGTGAGGGCATTTAATTAAATAAGGGGGGTGATTGAATAAATATGTGCATGCAGGTGATGAGGGTATATATACCAAATTTAGGTGTCTACACCATTACTTCATAGTACTAAAACACATTTGCGCAGTGGTCATAGCCTCCTTTGCATGATGTTAAGACTTCCCTCATCATAGAAACTATCTCTTCTTGAAAAAGTACTTGCAAACACCATTATCTCTTCCTAGCCAACTTCCTTAACAGGTGAGAACATTTGTTTGAGGGTCATTACCATGCCCCTACCTCACAAACCTTCATATACTTGTAGCTCACTATTACGGTGTCAAACAACCTACTAAACTATGGTATGGTGCAAATATCCACTCAAAAATGCAAGAGATCACTCACACATGTCCTATAACATACTTAAATCCACATCTTAAGAGTTGAGAGCACATTATCTCCCCCTCAATATATGAACTCATACAAGAACACCATGACCATCATGGACATATTGTGATAAGTAACTTCAATATCTTACAACTTTTTTATGCTTTCAAGGAATGAACTCTAGAATCAAACATTATATTTAGATGACTCTACACCATCATTGTAGTGATTTATCAAGCCTTCTTATTCAATTTATCTTTAAAACACATTTTTCTTCCCATATTCCTTCTCAAGACACTACTACAAACCTTAATGACCACACGAGACATGTATCCATGTTTTTCAACATGAAGAAATCACTTTTACACCACCAAAAATCTATTCATTCATTCTAGAGATCCATACTTCTTCCAAGATGCATATAATATTTAGAGACATCTCAACCATGATTCAAGGACCACCAACTCCGTATTATGAACCTAGTTCACTCACTCAAAGTATTGCAACACTATTATCACTTCAATACTAAACTCAAAATAGATACTTAGAACTTTAATGTATCTACCCAATTTTTTGACCTTTATCAAGATTTACCTTCCCATTTTAGGCATAAATATCATAGCAAGACCTATTAATACCATTCACTTCTACTTGAGACAATAATACAAAATCTAAACAACCATGCATAGGCTTGACATAATGCATATCAAGCGAGAAAATTGCTTCTAACCTTGAAACCCTTGACATTGTTTCATACTTCTCTATACAAACTTTATTATACAAAAGAAACTATCGAGGTACCTCAAAATTGAATCAAGAACCAAATATACACCTTTTAGACTCTATTAACTCATGAACATACCTAAAAATTAGTGCTTCACCTTTCTCAGATGGTTTGATCAAGTCATCATGGAAATGAATGAATTATTCTTCTTGAGACCTGCTACCTTGCATTATAAAAATATCTAATTGATACCTAAGTAGTATAAGAACATTCAAGAGCACAATATACTCATCTTGATTCCATAAAAGCATACCTACAGTATAATACTTCCAATCCTTCATGCTTCCCCTTTCTCGACATGCTTCATATGGGTAGCTATGCCTCTAAGAAGCCTAGTAGAGACATACATCTTCAAGAGGAGTCTTAAAAAACAACTTGAATAGGTCACAAGCTCTATTTGACACCTGAAACTCACTTCTTTATTATTTCTTACAAAATTAACCCAAAGAATCTTCTTATTTTTCATCCATATATTTTTGGTGGAATTCTATTGTTCACTCTTCACTCCCATGACTTGTTTTCCTTCTTTTCTTGCATTTCGGGACCCTGAAATCACTCATTTTCCTTATAGAGCCATAACTATCTATAAAAAAGTGACCAACCTTATTACAATTATAACATAAAGCTTCATTCTTACCTTCGAGTCCTTCAATCTTACACTTTTGGCTAGATGGTTCATGTAGGCATTATTTGGCATTGCATCCCTTTTCTTAACAATTATAACAAACACCATTCATTGATTTATCATTCATGTTATCCCTCTAAGGATGGTCATCTATAAAAACTTCTTACATTTATTTGCCTTATGTTCAAATACATTACAAGTGAAACAATAAACATTAAATTACGTCTCATACCTTGAAGCATTAGGTTTCATAATTGGTTTTTTCTTCACACTATCTTTGATCTCCTTTTACTCTTCTTCAGTCTTCATTCTTGGAAAAATGTCTTGTTACATCACCTCTTTTCCTTTAAGATCTTTTTAAAATCCAATCATTGTGAACTATCTCCTGCAGATCCATGACTTCCTAGAAGACCATCAAGATCCTTAGTAATATTTTCAAACTTTTGGAATGTATTATCTTTACTAGCCACATCATAAGGCACTTCCCTCATAATCATTTTATATTCTTCAAGTTTCATGCATTATTCTTATTTGGACTATTGAGTTAAGGTAATGGAAATCAAATCCATTTCTATCCTTTTCAACTGTTTCATCAATCTTACCTTTCATAGATCAATGATTTTCTTCAATATCATGGATATTTTCTTCATTATCCTTTATTTGTGATTTCAATTTCATATTATTCTTCTCAACATGTTTTAATTCAGTTGGAACACACATTAACTTGGTTTGAATGTCATATCCTTCTTCTTCATCTTTAGAGTGCATGGATTCACGATAAAGTATGAAACTATCACTCATATACCTCATAACATATTTGGTCATGAAAAAAACCTCATCACCTACCTCTTCATGCTCTGATTTAGATTCATAATGTGAAACACCATCATCACCACTAGACTCATAAGAATAACATTAATTATTTGTATAGAAACTCTTTTGGCATTCTTCTTGTATCCAAACCTCTTTAAGTTCTTTGTTCCTTTACTATACTTATGATTCTTCTTGTCATTATCATCTTCATGTTCTTCATCACTTTCATCATTGAGCTTATGGGGAAACTTGGAAAAAAAATGACCTACTTCTCCACAATTGAATAATTTGAAAGGAAACTTCCCTTTATACTTACTAGATCCAATTTTTCATCTTTTAGAAATCATTAAAAATAGTTCATCATCGTCATTCTCGGGGAAACACCATCATTCTTTGTGTTCTTATCTTTTACCTTCATATCATCATTGAAATAAATCCTCTTCTTGATTGGTTTAGATTCAATGACCCTAATTTTATATGTAGTCAAAGTTCCATGTAACTCATCCATTGTCGAGAGGCTCAAATCCTTGGCTTCCTCCTTGCAGAGACACTTTAGAGTCAAATTTAGGAGTTAAAGACCTTAATACATTTCGTACCACAAATTTTTCCTTCACTTCTTTACCTAGTCCTTTCATGGTATTGACAACCTTGTAAACTCTATACAAATATGAAACAATGGGTTCTTCTTCACTCATCTTTAAGCTTTCAAACTAAATTCTGAAATTTTTGTGTTTATCTATTATTACCTTGGAATCTCCTTCATAAATGACCTAAAGTTTATCGCACATTGTTTTTGTTGATGTACAATGAATGACCTTCATAAGTTTTGGTTCATCTAGACCACACATGATTGCATTCATAGCCTTGGAGTTGTCACTATTAACATTATTTTCTACAACAGTTGTTGGAGGAGTTTAAGGAGTTGTATATCCATTCAAAAAAAATTGACAAATGTCAAACCTTAAGGAAAGGATGTGATTCCTCATTTTAAGACCAAAAAAACATATTTTATTCTATCAAGCAAGGGATCCTTACAGGAAGAAGTTCTACTTTGTTGAATCATAATTTTAGTGCTTCAAAGGATCTCTTTAAAGTGATTAAACTTATTAAAAAGGAACTATTCTGATACCAATTTTTGGAATCACAATGGACTGAGAGGGGGGTGAATCATTCCTTCAAAACCTTTAACCAATTCAATTTAACTTGCATAAACCATTTACCATTCAACCATCCATTAATGTGAGGTTAACAATCATATAACAATCATTCACATGAGCATAATAATGAGAGAGTATATAATAAAACAAGATGTAAGTGGGAAACCATCATTGGGAAGAAAATATACTAAAACTTTTAATTATAATAAAAAAATAATAATAATTTCATGAATATGACACATCACACAAGATTTGTTTAGTGAGGCACTAACCCCAAACGGAACACAAACTCCTATTTAACATGGCACCAATCGTACATGGAGGATGAAACCACCTCATATGATCCAGAACCAACTTAAACACCTTAAAAATTATGATCAATAATGATATGTTTCTCAAACAAATGATAGTGATCACAAATTCAACTCAAACACCTCAAAACCCTCTTCAAATTCACCTTCTCCTACTTCGCTCAATCTTGTTATTTCATGGGATGATTTTTATAATTTCACTTGAAAATTGGATCTCTAAAACTCCTCATACATTAAAATAATATCTCATCTCTTTATTGATTCCCTCATACCTCTTTCACACTCACACCTAGCTCACACTTTTTCCCTCTCACAACACTAGTTCAAAATGAACAATTACATGCACTTTAATACATGACTCAACTCAAAAAAACAACTAGGTCAGCCATGACAATTAGAGGTTGATCATAACAAATCAAAATAAATATACACATTCATATAAATCATCATGAAGGACCCACATGGGTCGGCAATGCACCAAGACAACCATCAAGCACAACTAGGCCTAAAAGGCTAGTTTCTCCTTCATCGATCACTCCAAGACTTCCAAGAGATTTATCCTACTTTTTCATGCATCCAAAGGATTACAAATTTTCCATGGTATCCAATAAAAACCTTCCATCAGGTCACAAGACTTTGGATCATCCATTATTATTAATTCACCACCTAGTGGGACAATTTCCTACTAAAATCAAGCATTTTCAAGAACCAAAGTATTCAACAATGGAGTTTTAGATCACACCAAAACAACTGAACTATTTCATATGACTAATCAATGGTTATCCAATGACCTAAAAATAATAACCAAGCATGTTATACCTCATGAATAAACAAACAACACAAATATAACTTATCTTCTTCAATAAATGTAATTGTCAGAACCAACCTTAGAAATGAGACCTTATTGTATCTGTAGACACCTAAATTCCAATTTTGCAATCTTATTGATAAACTAACACTAATCAATATCATTCTCACCAATTCCATTATAATTATTGATTTCCGCTAATAATCTAATTTTTCTTACCATTTTAATTAATTAACAATGCTTTATTGATTACCTAGCCTCTTTCACATTCAAGATGTCAATCTACGACACATCGTAAGTCATAATCCTCTTCAAAAAAAAACATTAGCAATTATTAGCTAATTAAGACTATTGTACCCTTATTTTGGTCAATAAACCCTATCATTGGATCAAAACCCACTTCCAACCATTCAAATCAACCCATTTCCACCCAAGACATCTCAAAAGGCTTCAAAATCTTATCTTAGCCTCTTAATTCACCCTAAGTGGTTAATTAAGTCTCCTCACATGTTGATCACTTGTTAATTCACTATTCATGATTAGAAAACGTTAATCTACTTAGTGATTTTAGTCACACATGTACCAAGATGCAAAATTTCTCCAAATAGAAAGCTATAAAAAGGACTAAACACCTACCTTCATACTTTACACCATGTTTTGAATAACATTAATCATATAAAACATATGAGCCTTACTTCCTTCTTGGATTAGCTTGCTCAATATTTGTATCCAATCTTCATGTTGGTTAGTAGAGGGATATCTAATATGGCCGTGTAGTCATTGCTAGAGAGATCCTTTCACTAATTGTGGAATAACCAAAAACAGAAAATGATTTCCTTAGATCTAGTTAGGTCTATGTTAAGTAATCATTTCACATAATAAGGATGCTTGTAGATTGAATGTTTAATTTCATTTAGTTTCCATTAATGCATGATTTTAAGCTTTTATCTTGATGTTTCATTCTTAAGCTTGAGTTTGGCTCTAGGATATTATGGTGTTATCCTTTACTAGTTAGTCATATTACAAGAGTTTTAGGGTGTTATCATTTGGCTCATTTCGTGGGAGCTAAACTAATCGCATTAATTAAATTTGAAGTTTTCTAGATTAGTTTCAATATTTTTTAAAGTAAATTTCAAGTTTTGTAGATTAATTTCAAATTTTGATAGTTGTTTAAACTAGATTAGTAGTAGATGTTTTTTTTCATGTTCTTTGTAGGATTTAAGGAGGTAAAGAGCTGTCAAAATTACATCACAATATCAAATATTTGAGCATTATCAGATTTTTATTTTCAAATCCCATGTTTTGATGACCTACAAGAAAGGTACACACATATGCTAAAACTAGCACACATACACTAAATAAGACGTGCATGCACTTAAAGGAACATGCATACAATCAACTCGACATGCATACGCCTCGTAAGTCACACATACACAACATCAATTTTTGGCCTTCTATGACTTAATTTTTGATAGGCACATGCATACACTCAAATATACATGCATACACCTCTTGGGGAGTGTGTCAACAACACCGACTATGTTCAAAACACGAGAGGAATGTGTATGGAAAATCCTATGCGGATACACTATGAGGCTCATGTGTATGCTCATAAGGGTGCACATACGCTCTTTGCGGCGCACAAGTGCGTTTTGTGTAATTTTTCTATTTTTTTTCAAATTTGGTATTTCTGATTTTTGGTTTGTGTTTGGTTACAAGTTTCTATAGCTACTTTTTGTAGGGTTTCAACATTTATTTTCTAACAATATACTTAATTTTTTGGTGAATTATTTTATTTCCATGCTTTGTATGAGTTTGGGATAAGGTTGTGTATGCTCTTCTCTTGTACCTTGTGTGATCTTTAGAATCAAAAGAAAATTTAAACCTTCTTTTTCTAACCTTAGAGTAAGTAACCAAATCTAAAGTTTGTGTATGATCTTCTCTTGCACCTTGTGTGATATTGAGAACCAAAAAAAACTTTATTCTTTCACTAAAACTCACTTGGATTGATTGCGAATGAACCTTGATTTACAAATCATTATGGTGGTTATTTTATTTACAAGTTTTTCATTGTTATCTAGTTGGGTTAGTTGTTGTGTATGCTCTTCTCTCACATCCTTAGCCGATTTGGAGAAATAGAAACAAAATTTAATCCTCTTTTTATGATATTGTAGATCTTTGTGATAACTACTAACTATTTATGTGTAGGGCCTAACAATTTCCAAAGAAATGAGAATATAAACAAAGTTCTAACTACATGTTTGTGGTAGGTTTCCAGTGGTGGTATAAACCAAATTTCTTAAATCCAAAAGATAAGAAAACACACAACACATTATTTAACACACTCTATTGCAAGTTTTTGATAAGATTCATGGCTTGTCCACTTTAAACTAGGAGAAAATACCTTTGGCATAAGCCTTAAGATAATAAGAGTGATGCTCCTCAAAACCTCGAAGTAGTTCATGCAAGAGATAACCTTGTGACCGAAAAGGAAAAGTGCTCCACTACCCAATTTATTAGTACGCCTTGGTAAAATTAGAGTCAAAGTTATCTCCATTGTAACCCCAATGAAAATAAAACTGAACACATTTATTACTCATTGTATTGAAAGGGGTAAAGTAAATTTAGCATACTCTAAGACTAGTCAATGTGACTTTCTTGGAAAACTGGGCTCACAGAGGTAAGTTGTGACACCCAGAGAGAGAACTACTAGGAAGCTTGTGGCTTAGAGCCAATTTTACTTAGACATCATGTTCCATAGAGCTCTCACAAATTGAAAAAAATGTATTTGAACCCTTGTTATTTGAACAAGGAAAGAGTCCATTTAAGTTGAAACTACATGATATTCATCATGAGACCTACGACGTGTTACTTTGTCTTAGTTTTTCACTTATCCTAAGACAAGGTGAAACTTTTCCAAAGTTACACTTAGTTTGTTTCATCACCACTTGGTTTACATATTTCTTTTCTTATTTCCTATTTGGGACAAAATAATAATAACATACACAGATACCGCTAGAAATAATCATGTCCACCACTTTTATAGTCTACTTGTATGACTAGGTTGCAATGCCAGAATGCAAGTGTTGAAAGTGTGAATGGTACATCTTCATGTTCTAGTAGGCCCTTTGTCTCACACCCATATTGAGACTAATTATCATTGTAGTTAGGTGATATCATCATTGAATTCCTTTGATTTGTTACGCTACCCACATTATAGCCATACAATTGTGATATTTATGTCTTGTTTCCATTGTGAAACTTGGTCTAAGTCTCGAAATTGTATTGTTACTCTGCTCACACGAATAGTAACTTATTGATATACATAGGCTTAGTTTTTAATACTAAAATTTCCTTGAGTTTTTATGAGTGTTGAGGTTACATTGTTCACATTTCAATAACACCATTTTGATATTAAATCTTTCTTTTTCTTGCAAATATTGATTAATGTGTCCAAATAGTGTTGTTATGCTACTCATTTTTGTAGCTTATATTTCCAAAGACTTATAATTTGTTGGTGTCTAAAAATAGTTTTGGTATACCTTGTTGGAGAATCGTGTCAAGAATTTCTTAGCATTTAGGTCTTGTTTATGTTAAAATTGGCCTAAGTGGTAATATTGTGTTGTCACTATTTGCTTTGAGCCTATCTTGGAAAAACATAGGAGTAAACTATTGTTATGACTAGATTTGAGTCTTGTACTTCATTTTCTTATCCTAGATACTTATTTTTATATATCACGTAATGTGTGTGTTATTCTTTATTCTTTAATATCCTTGGGTTCATAATGATCTTTGGATTCAAGACCATTTGATATTCCACATTCTTTGTGATGACTTGACGTCGTTAATTGGTGCATAAATTTACCGAGGGTCCATTTTATTAAACCTTAGTAAAACCTTTCATATTATGCCTCCTACCACAAGAATGGGGCATCAAAAATAGGGGCAGGTCCCTTTGGAGATGACATGTTAAACCCACTTTTAGAATACAATGTCATGGTTGATCATAGTAGTGGTGAGGAGAATTCTCCTTGAGTGAATTTTGAGTTGAATCCCACCCACTTTGACGATTATATATACCAAAACAAACATGAGGTCCTAATGCATGTCATAGAGATAGGATAAAGGTTACCCTGTATAGTATTCCCATCTCTCATTGATGGTATGGTTCATGGAGATGAATAAGTAGAACATCCTTCTCAAAATATTAACGACATCTTAAACCTAGGTCATGCCTCTATTTCTGGATGAAAAAATGATCAAGATATACCTTTAGAAAATGATGGAGACTATCGTATACCTACTATTAGAGTTCATTGTGAGGACCATGAAGAGCATGCTCATCATGAGCAACCTCCTCCTTATGAAAATCATAAAGAAGTACCCACTTAAGAGGTAAATTTAGAGAAAAAGTGCAAGATCTCACCCACTAATTGGCATGTTTGGCTTCACACATAAACAAGGAACAACCGAAACCTTTAAAACAAGCTATACCAAAAGATAAATCAAAATATTTTTTCCAAAAATTCAATGCCAACTCTCCTCATCAAGAGGAACGTAAAGAACTTTATGAGGAATTTTATGTGGAAAATAAGGGTTGGGATACAACTAGAATTAATAATTTATATAGGTCTATGCCACCCACACAAGACCAACTCCTTAATAAGGAGAGGTCAACCATGAAAACATATCTTATAGCTTTACAAGAAGGAAAAACTAGAAATAACAAAAAGTACCAATTTGAGGAGTTATGCCCACATCCCTTTGATAGATCTATATTGTAATTACCTTTCTCATGTCATTTTGACTATCCAAAGTTTGAAAAATAAAAGGGAAAAGGTTACCCTAGAGACCATATTAAGGACTTTTATATGGCATGTCAAGATGTCCCTTATAGCAATAATTATGTCATTCACCTTTTTCCATGAAGTTTGGGAGGTCAAGCATTGGAATGGTTTTGACACATCCCTAATCTATCTATATCTACATGGAAATAACTAGATGAACACTTTATACATCACTTTTAGTTTAATATATAAAATTATGTCATCATCTTAGATTTATGTAATGTAAAACAACGAAATAATGTGAACTTCGCTAGTTTCCTACAACAATGGTGAGGGCTAGCTAGCCGCTTCCCTTGGTCAATACTAGAGAAATAGTTTATCAAGTATATTTGTAACCAACCTCCACCTTGAAATTACATTCCACCTGCAAATGCATTGTGGTAACACATTTGAAGAGGTGATTGAAAAGGGTAGAGATGACAGAGAAAACGTTGTTAGCTAGAGGGTAGACAAACTTAGTAAAAATACAAAGTTTGTTCCCAATAAGAACACAAACATCTTAAGAGATGGAATAGTAGACTCTAAATGAGTACACAAAGTTCAAAACTACGCTCCATTAAAAATTACAAAGGGAACTCCACCTACAGAGTATGAACGTCATGCCTTCACACCTCTACCAGACTCTACGTCATCAATATTAAAACAATTAGAGGTTCTTAAAATGGTTATATATCCCGAAACTACACCTTATGGGGATGACGCACCTAAGCCATCATGGTTTAGGGAAAACAAATATTGTGGATTTCACCATGTCAAAGGTCATAAGACCGATAAGTGTTTGAAATTGAAACACTATATTCAGGATTTAATCAATAATGGCAATGTGGAAATGGATTTCATCTGCTCCTACTAAATATCCCAATGTAAACATGGGGATATTCAAAGAACCTTTCCCAAAGCACAAAAAGGAAAGAAAAATTCAGATTAGGGAAAGTCATCTCAAACTAAGAATGCTAATTACATTTCAAAGATGGACCATTTTGATGCCCTAATAGGTTGTGTCAATCCACCTATTGATAATATCAACATGATCAAGATTAAGTCAAGGGAGTGTACCATGGAAACGCAAAAATATCATCTTGTTATTTTAGATCCTCCTCCCCCCTACTCCTCAAGATATTCGTTATGAAATGTTAGAACAATTAGATAAAACCACGACTAAGATTTCAATATTAGACCTTCTTAAAATTTCTAACGTTCATAAAGACATCATTTTTAAGACACTACAAGGATCAGGAGTGTTTGTTGATATCGACCCAACACACTTCCAAGAAATGGGAGAACAAATTTCTCTTACAGAGCATATAACCTTCAGTCTAACAGAAATCCCAGAAGAAAATCACTCTCGTAACTTACCCTTACATATGGAATTCATAATCAAATGTAATAAGGTAATAAGAGTGCTTATGGATGGAAGATCAGGTTTAAACATTTGTACTTTAAAGCTAGTTTGGAAACTAGGGTGTACTGAAGCTGATTTAGAGATAAAGGTCATCACCATAAAGGCATATGACAATAAATAACGAAATTCATCTGGTATGATCACTTTCTCACTGGAAGTAGGTCCTATCAATCAAGACACAAAGTTCCATTTCTTAGAATTAGATCTCCTTTATAACATATTTCTCATCTACCCATGGATTCATGCCATACAAGTTATACCTTCAACATATCATCAATGCTTAAAGTTACATCATGAAGGGTAGACCCTCACTATTCAGGGAGATCCCCAACCCTTTTCTCATTACAGAGCATTGTCGGGTTATTTCCCCACCATCTACGAATTTCCTTCTACAAAGATAGTTGTTCCAGTTTAATCAAAGCACCTCACTTCACAATTGGGTCTAGATAATTTGTCTCCTAATGAAAATGGTGCTTCTACATCAAAGAATCCTTTTGCTATGTGGGAGATGAAGGTTAGAGAAAATGGTGTGGAGAATATGATCTTCAGCAGGCCCTTCTAGTTCACAACCTTCCCTATCAGCCAAAGCACGTGGTAGGCCATGTTACAAGTTTCAAAGATCTAGGGAAAATTTTCCTTTCAACACTTTTAACTCCTAGTGGATTATTAGAAGATGAAAGGTTGCTCAAAGATATTGTATCTTATCATGAAGATGATGAAATGGCTCTATGTTATCAATCACCTAGGTATGTTATCCCTAATCAAATGATGCATAAAGCATCGGATATAAAGGACATTGTTGTGGCCACAATGAGTAAGGTACACTGGAATCTCTTCCAATACCTCATCATAAAGTGGGTAAACATGGTATTGGATTCTAGTTGTATGGTTCCCACCCCTCAGAGGTCAAGGATACCTCTTCTAAACATGAAGAAATTATATCCAAGTGTGAAAGTGAAATAGATTCCCAATGTAGTATTTACGAAGACCTTTCCTCCACAAACCTATTTTTTGATGTGGCTATCCTAACTATAAACCTATCATATCCCTTTCTAGTAAGACATTAAACCTTATTTACCAGTCACTCATGAATTAGGACCAATAAGCAACATCTTCCAGTTGATATTTTTCAAAATGATGAAGCTATGTGCAATTTCCTAGGTATTCCTAAGAATATTCCAAAATATGACCACAAGAAAGGATTCCTCATTCAGCTCAATGCATGCATGTACTTCGAGGAGGAGGCTTAGTTATACAGTCATTTGAGAAAAAAATTAGCAAGGGAAAAATTTAGACAAAAAAATTCCAAGTCCTATAGTGAAACCATCTCGTAAGGCACTTGCAGACAAACAAAAAGAACAATCAATGGACTAAATAGTTGAGATGGGAATCTATTTGAGCCACCTATAGTAGAAGAAGAACTTAATATACCCCGATCCCTACGTGCATGAAGGATGAGTCCAATTTTCTAGTGGAAGAGACAATATATGTCAATATTAGCATAGAGGAATTTCCCCAGAATAGTCAAGTTGGGAGATTCACTTTTAGCTCAAGAACATAAAATTTTTGTGTTACTTTTAAGAGAATTTATAGATATCTTTGCTTGGTCTTACACAGACATGCCAAGAGTTGATCCTGAAATTGTGGTGCACAATCTTGTTATACACCAAGATGCTAAGCCCACAAAAGAAAGGCTCCAAAAGATGCATCCTTATGTCGCATTGGTAAAATAAGAGATAAAAAGATGATTGGAAGTAGGCTTCATCAAGCCTATTAACTATTCAGAGTGGATTTCCAATGTAGTCCTAATGCAGAAGAAACCTATTGGTATTATAGTTTTCACCGATTTCTGAGATATCAATAAAGATTTTCCGAAGGATGACTTCCCTCTTCCTAACATCAACATGATTGTTGATTCAACAACTAGTTACAAGATGCTATCACTCATGGATGGATTTTCAGGATATAACCAGATAAATATTTCGAGGAAGACCAACATAAGACAAATTTTACCACCCCATGGGGGACATTCTGTTATCAAGTCATGCCCTTCAGCCTCAAGAATGCAGGCGCTACCTATTAATGGGAAATGATTGTTATCTTTCATGACATGATCAATGACATCATGGAAGATTATGTGGATGACATATTAGCAAAATCTAGGACTTGGGAAGATCATCCAGAGATCTTATGATGCATATTTTAGTATCTAAGGGACTATAAGGTACGACTTAACCTGAAGAAATGTGTCGTTGGCATGCTATCTATAAAAATATTAGAATCCATTGTTTTGTGGAGAGGAATGGAGGTGGATACTAAAAAGGTTACTTATATAATAGAAATGTCTCCTCCAATGAATATCAAACAACTGCAAAGCTTATAAGGAAAGATACAAGAAATTAGAATCTTCTTCTCTCATCTTGTAGACAAGTGTCACACATTTACGCGTCTTCTTAAGAAAGATGTATATTTTCACTGGGGACCGAATAACAACAAAACATTATCGTGCTCAAAGATTATTTGGCTAAAACCCCTATTCTAATGCCTCCCATAATAAGAAAACCATTGTTACTCTACATTTCTGCCATGCACTTTGCAATTAGGGCATTGTTGGCCCAATATGATAAGGAGTAGAAAGAAAAATTTGTGTATTACTTAAGCTGAACATTGATAGCTTATGAGCTCAACTACCCATAGATAGAAAAGGCTTTCTTGGCCATAGTTTTTACCTTTTAGAAACTACGTCATTATCTGCTAAATAATAAGGTCAATATTATTTCAAAATTGATCCATTAAAGTACTTATTGTCAAAGCCCACACTCACAAGAAAGATGGCTAATTGGATCATCTTACTCAACAAGTTTGACATTGAGTATGTACACCAGAAATCAATAAAAGGATAGGTTTTAGTAGATTAACTAGTTGAATCCCCACTAAAAGGTATTAAACCTTTGAGTCTACAACACCCAAATGCATCCACAATGTAGCTCAAGCAATCTATTAAATGGAAGCTATAATTTGATGGCTCCTTTACCTTTCATGGTTTAGGTGCCGAGTTGTGTTGATCACTCCTTTAGGAGACTTGATCCCTTAGGAATTCTGAATTGAGTTCTCATGTACAAATAATATAGTAGAATATGAATCCCTTATTACATGGATGAATGTAGTTATTAAGTGGTATATCTGACAAGTGAATGTAATTAGTAATTCTATGATGATTATAAAATAGGTGACAGATGAGTATAAAGTTAAAGATGATAAAATTCTTCCATACAATAGAATGGTTAATTCTTTGAGAGATTACATTTCAACAAATCCCAAGAGTACATAACAGAGCAAAGTGGATTCTATGGCCACAATGGTATCTATGTTGATTATCCCACCTAGTAATAATGATATGTCATTCTTCATCGAACATTTACGAACACCAACGTATGACATAACAAATTCCTATTTGGTATGAAAGGTTGTTTTAACCTTTTCCACATGGTATTGTGACATATTTAATTACCTTAACAATGGAACCTTACCCACAAATATTTATTTTGCCAATAAAAGAAATGTCATCCCGAATATATCCCGATATAGCTATGATGGGAATTTTTGCATGTATAAATTCAAACGAATCCATCCTAGTGATAAAAGAGGTGCACAAAGGTATCTACAGGCCCATATGAATGGGAGTGTATTAGAAAATAAAATACTCGAGTAGGCTACTATTGGCCTACCACAGAAAATGTTTGCTGCAAATATGTAAATATGTGTTTGCATTATCGAGAAAGATGACAATTCGATACACTCACCAATGTAATCATTACAACCTATCATGACACCTTGGCCTTTCTCAAATTGGGGGCTTGATCTTATAGGTAAGCTTAACCCTATATCCTCAGATGGCCACAAATTCATTATCGCACCACTGAATATTTCAAAAAATGGGTAGAGTTTGTTCCTCTTACCTATGTTGAAGGTGCATAGATATCTAAGTTTATAATGAACCACATAATTTTCTGATATGGTATCCCCTCTACCATTGTAGATGATAATGGTAAGTCCTTTAAAAATAAAACTATGAAATTGTTATGCAAATGTTTTCAAATATCTCTCAAATTTTCAACCCCTTATTACCATCAAGGTAATGGGAAAGCCAAAGCTTCTAATAAAACCCTCATCCATATTATGGAGAAGATGGTGAATACAACAGGTCATAACTGAAATTTAAAATTCACCCTATTGTCCTGGGCATAAAGAACATATATTTGTACTCCTACAGGTGCCAC
The DNA here is from genome assembly GCA_018340775.1 of Taxus wallichiana var. yunnanensis. Taxonomy (NCBI): domain Eukaryota; kingdom Viridiplantae; phylum Streptophyta; class Pinopsida; order Cupressales; family Taxaceae; genus Taxus; species Taxus wallichiana. Next base: position 78,423,744 of record CM031242.1, read on the forward strand.
TCCATATTCCCTAGTGTTCATCATAGAAGTTTGTAGTACCCCTAGAGATTGAGCTCCCCTATTTGCATATAGAGTTGAGGGATTACCTGAATGAAGAGGAGTACTAAAAAGTAGCTCGACTTGCATAGTTGGAGATATTATATGATAAGTAACTTCATACTCTAGATCACCTTAAATTTTATTAGGATCAATTGTAGTGGAGTTACAACAAAAGAGTGATACCTTGTCAATTTGAGGTAGGAGAATTGGTGCTAAAATACAATCAATTCAACACCACTAAGGACCAGGAATTTTATTTTTTTAGTCTAATTGGCTAGGGCCATATATTTTGGTTTCTAATTTTTGTTTAGGTTCCTACAAGCCTTATTACTTAGATATTCAGGAGATTTGGTAACCCATGAATGCAATACATCTTAAATTTTTTTATGCTTAAGTGTGGGATCTCTAAAGTGTTAGAAAAACAATAAAAAAGTATAAAAATAGAAAAAAAAACAGAAATGAAGACGTGTGTTCAATAGTAAAAACCTAGAAATTTTGGAACTTTAGAGAACTCCTTTGGTGAAAACCGGTTTCGGAACCATTGGGGGTTCATTGTTAACAAGAATTTTAGGTCTAGGATTGTAATATCTTTCTCCTATGCTAGTATTTGTCTGCGTCTAAGCTAATTTTGAGAATAACCCTCTTAGCCTTGATCCATCTCGATTCTACTTTTTGTGTGAAGAGTTCTTCCTTGTACATCCCATTTAATGCTAAGTGTATCCATGTTTCTTCATTTCCTTACATTTAATTTCAGAAAAAAAAATTAGAAAACATAAAAAAACATTTGTATATTTTTTTAAAATCCCAAAACATACGGATATGTTAGTTAGAAAAAATCAAAACATCCAGATATGTTTTGTATAAAAATCCAAAAAAATATTAAATTATCTCAAGATAATACCAAAAAAGTGAAAACATGTTTCAAAACTCTTGCAAAATAAAGTAGTAGTTTTCTTACTTTTAGTTTTTGGTTTGTATAGTTTTGGTTACATTACATTCTCTTCTTGTGTGCTTTAAATTGGATTCATTTGCTTACTTATATTGAATGTTACTTTAATATGTGGTGAATTATATTTAATTCAATTTAATCTCACATACTTCTTATATAGTTATGTTTCTTTCATTACATTTGATTAATTTGTACTTCTTTTCTTGTAAAGTTTTTTTCATTTCATCATCATATCATATATCGTCACATCTATACATCATATATCAATAACGACTAAGCTACATAATCATGAAAATGAAAATTAAACATGTATGCTAAGCTAACATCATATAATATTGCTAAGAGGGGAAAGAGGGACCACCTTTTTTCCCCTTAAACATAGACAATTATAAATATGTGGATTAAAAATGGTATCTAAAAACACAAAACACAATAAGTAAATACAATCCATCATCATCATCATAAATCATCATAAATATAAATGTCCATGTACAAAACAATGTGTCTCGATATACATCTGATACAATGAGCCATCATGGGCGTCTATACAAAAATAATGTGCCTTCATCATGAGGCATAATCAAAAGCAATACATAGTGAATCTACACAAAATGTTCCTTCATATTGAGGCATCCATTAAAAATATATATATCAGTAAATATCTCATCGATTACAATACAAAATGTTAACCCATGACTCTTGCCTACCTTTACCTTTGCCGGCCTATGAACCTAAAGTGGCATATGTTGTGATCCCCAAGAGGGGGCATGTGTTGTGAGGTCCGTGATGGGGTATCCATATGTTGATCTTGTGGTGTCGACATTTGTTATGTTGAATCCTATTGTACTAAATATTTATGCATTGATCGATGGATCGTGAGGTCCTCTCATGATCCGGATCTAGACCTACTAATCACTAACTCGACTAAATGGAGTGGCCCTCTGGGATGACCTCATTATAAATCTCTATAATATGATGCCCGACTACTAGCTATCATCACATCTACTAGTATCTCTTGCATCCCAGCCACTTTGGATGCCCACTATAGAGCATCATGCTCTCCTTCCAATCTAGAGATGTCTTCTTGAGCCTGTGTCTGCTCTAATATCCACTAAGTCTTCTTGGAAACTACTTGGTACCTATTCATGACTTCCGATATATATTTGAGACTATCCAATTTCTCTTTGAGGTGGCTTGTTCTCTCTCCATCTACAACTGATCTCACTCTGTAGTCAATTGATCTCTCTTCATAGTAACCTATAGTTGTTGTTCTACTACCTACCGCAACTATTTACGTAGGGCAGATAACTCCCATATCTCCTAGCCTCATCCTACTCTCATTGGACTCGTGGTGGGGTCCCCCATTTTTCTCCCCTATTTGGATCATCTCTTTCTCCTCCCTCATATCCACCTTCTATTGGACTATGTGGCGGGCTCATATTGGGTCGTGACAAAGGCACCTATAGTGAAACATGTGGCTATATAACTACTTGCTATTGTACTAACACCTACCTTTTACCAAGACTCTACGGACCCTGGGGGCTTGGAATTCTACCCTATCCCCGTGGCTATAGAACATGTCCATTTCCTTGCAGCATTTGTATATCCTCTCGCCGTAGTGTAGCCGCAGACCTCCGGGTGGCCTAATATCTATCTAGCTCTAAGAGCTTGACCATGTATACCTTGTGCCACCGCAGCTATGCCTATGTCTATCACAACTTGTGGAATGGTAATGTGTAATGGGAAATAATGTAGCATGGCATGCTCCATATTAATATTTCTACCCATGATCTACAACCTAGGGAAATGGAACCCATGGTTGTAGAACCATCTAAAGGAAGTCGTAAAGGGCTCATTGTGGCTAATCCATGGACCCATATCAAATGTTTTACACGTCTTATGCATGTACCACATCTCAAAACCCATGACACCATAAACATGGCCAAGTTCTCTTTCAACCCGATCTACTCTGTACCACTCTCTGTTAAATCCCTAACTCCCAATAATGAAGTCATCTATCTTGGTAACACAAAGCCGGTATGCATCATCTCACCACATGTATAGTCTTTAAAGATACCATATGACCATACATAACAATAAATCATCCAAGGTGCACTTGTAATACATGGTATATCCCAATTGTGAGCGTAAATCATCGCCCAATAGCTCCCATCCATAAATAGAAGGCTCCCATGCATCACTGTCTCGTAGTACTCCATGCAAGTGATGTATAACTATATGGTCCCACACACATATCTAGAATAAGGTCTCGGATGTGAGCTTCTTCTCGACCTCAAAGCAGTGTCTTGTAAAATGAAGATCCCAATACAAGTCACCTAATATGCATTATCCCCAACAAAGTTGCTCGCCATTCATAAGCCTATATATAACTCCCGGGTCAAACCTAGTGTAAAGTGTGCATCCATCTTATCGGGAACCAGGATGTCACCTACAAGAGCCATCAACTAAAATAGTATCTACGTGTACTACCAATCATTGAACATAGAATAGAGATCCATTGACATATCCACTCATGGAATATCTTGGCGTAGAAACATGTCATAGAGTCATGAACAAATATGGCATTTATTTCCATCATACTCTATCGAATCACCGCGGATAAGTACTTTGGAAGTATCCATAAAACATCCTCTAGCATAACGTTCATCTTTCCGTGGGTAATCTAAAAGACTACAACTCACTCTGCCATCTCTCTACTAAGTCAGTAAGAAGGGCGTGATCTAGTCGATATGGGGCATGTATGTGACATAGTCCAAACCGTGGCCTATAGAATGTCAATCAACTCGTGCTTCTCTCGTCATCTAGATTTTTCCTCAAAGAATCTTAGATCCCAAACCAATCCCATGTGTTTAGCTTGCACAATTTCACCTATAAAATTGCACAATAAATTCATTAAGATTCATTTCTTCTAAAAACAATATTATAAGGTGTTATATTTCCATGTATATTCCTCTATCCCTCCTAAAATGTTTCCTAAGGTTAACAATTTTGAAATTCTTCTTCAGTGGCTAGCCTAGGGTTTACAAAAATTTCATCTACTTGCCCCTTAGATTACCCACGTGAGCCCTAACATGCTTCCATGCCTCCTTTTCACACGTACGTGTACCCGGAAAACTCATTTACTTGTGTTGTCCATGCGCATCGTTGGCCATATATGTGCATCAATTTTCATGCTTGTGCACATTCTAGTGGCTAAACCCTAGTTTTTAGCCCATGTGTCATATTTTAGAAACACACACCCAGTTTACACATGCGTACACCCCCACTAACCCCAATTTTGTATGTTTTTCTCACGCACTTTATTTTTCACTTGCATGACCCTGCGTATGCGTGCTAAGGGCTCGTGCATGCACAAAATCACAATTTTCTCCTACCTATTACGTGCAATAAATGAACTTAAATGACAAAATTTTAAGTCTACATATTGGCATAGGGTTGTGGGAAGGCCTCCTAAACTCTCGACTCTATCTACGTAATGTACCCATCTCTCGAATGCATGCCATAATTCTCAACTTTAGATCTCTCTCTCTAAAAATTTAGCAAAAGATGAGTGCAAATTAATTAGTCATGGTGGTTTTACCCCCCTCCCTATGATGTTTTCACTCATTAAGATGGTCCTAGATGGTAATGTGATCTGTCACAGCTTATTATGGAGTCTTTTAGCACTTGGTGTAATGGTTATTTTTAATAAATAATCATTTTTGGCACATTTTTGTTATGTCATGGCATATTTTTGCTTCTCGACAACCCTTTCTACTCCTCGGGTTATTTTTCTTCCTTCCAACGTATTTTGGTGATGTCCCATGAATTTTTCATTTCTTCTACAATAATTTATTCTATAAAATTAAAAATTCAAAATAGTATAATTTTTTTCAAAACTGAAAACATTATTTAAAATCATTAAAAATCCAAAAATTGTAAAAATTCAATTTTATTTTTCAAAAATTGGTAAACGCATACATGCACGCAACTAAAGTTTGTATCAAATCCATCATCCTTGAACATCAAAATTTTTCCTACAAAATTTTTTTCTTAAGTTCTTTCTCTTTCTCATCTCAAACGACTTGTGGATCATTGTAATCTGCCTATATTAAAAAAATTCGCTTACTTACTATGTCGGTACTCTATACAACAATGAGTTCTTAGAGACTATGTACTTGTGTCCTTTTTTATTCCCATCACATGTATCCTTTTTTTTTGGGCACCATTTTTAACCCTTTTTGTTACAACACGAACATTCAAGACCTAAAGCTTGATAACCAAAACATTGGTTCAACTCTCTTAAACGTTTTTCGTTTGAGTATGTGTGATTGTACTTATTTCTATATTATGTTAGTTGGTTTACTTTATCATATTGCATTTCATTATGTATGTTGCATGGAGTTACACATTTTTTTCAATGAACAAATTTTAGTAATATAGCTTTCCATGTTATCTTACACTTTTTTTTATTTTGATAAAGGTCAAAGATTTAGGTCATAGGGGCAACATGATGAAATAAATTGTTTTATTGAAATATTGGATGCACAAACTATTCCTATACTCTTTACCATCATATATAATCACTATTAATTTTTCTTCCAAAACACTTTAGACGATAAAAATCATTTTTATCCCCACCTTGTTCCTTCTATCCATTTCAATCATATTTTTGATCATCAATTGACTTATTTTATCACTTTATCAACATTCATGGGGGCATCCTTCATTATACTCATTTTTCTTCAAAATTTACTTTTTTATGCTTTTCTACTATGTTTGAAGTGACGTCAATTACTTAACCTCAAACACAGAGAAAATATAGACACCTAAATTCCGCTTTGGGATCTTATTGCTAAAAACACACTAAGCACTCTCATTCTTACCAATTGCATTATAATTAGTGATTTTTTTAATTAAATAACGTTTCTTATCATCTTGGTTAATTAAAAACAATTTTTTGATTACCTATACTCTTTCCCATTTAGGATTCAAATTTACAACACATCGTAAGTCATAATCCTCTTATGAACAAACAATTAGTGAATTTTGGCTAATTAAGCCTATTTTACCCTTGTTTTGGTCAATAAACCCTATTATTGGCTCAAACCCCTTCCAACCGTTCAAAATCACCACATTTCCCTCTAAGACATCTCAAAAGGCTTCAAAATCTTATCATAGCCTCTCAAGTTACCCTAAGTGGTTAATTAAGGCTCCTCAGATGCTAATCACTTGTTAATTCACTAATCATGATTAGCAAACCTTAATATACTTTGTGATTTTATCCCCATGTTAACCAAGATGAAAAATTTCTCCATATATAAATATATTAAAAATTCTTAGCACCTTCCTTCATACATTACACCATGTTTTGAATAACATTAATCGTATAAAACATATGAGTCTTACTTCCTTCTTGGATTAGCTTGTTCATTCTTTGCATATAATATTCATGTTGATTAGTAGAGGGATATCTAATATATCCTTGTAGCCATTATTAGAGAGATCCTCCCACCATTTCATTTATTTTCCATTAATTCATGCTTTTAAGATTTGATCTTGATATTTCATTCTTAAGCTTGAGTTTGGCTCTAGGATGTTATGGTGTTAGCCTTTAATAGTTAGTCATATTACAAGAGTTTTAGGGTGTTATCAGCCTTCTTAATAACACTTTAATGAGTTATAAATGAATTAAATAGGATAAATATTTATAAATATTTAATCTCCAATGGATATCCATCATCGTCTAATCCAATATATTAGTCTTTTAGACAAATCTTTAGACCAAACCCTTGTTATGAACAAATCAAACTAGGTTAACTTGTGACCTTATTCATGCCACCTCAACTAAATTCTATATCTCAAATAGTTCATCTAAAACATCATATTAGATATATAAAGCACTTCCAACCACATCAAAATTCATCTCATGCACATAAGTTCTCAAGCAGTTCCATTCACCATGACCATAAAAGTGTCATTTTAGGCCTAATAACTAGTCAACATATTCTAACCTGTGTAGGTCATAAAATGACATCAAAAGCTCTAAAATAACTAAAAAAATGTATAATGGATTACATACATATTATAAAAAAAATTATTCATAGGGTCTAATGGAAAACTTGTGAGTAAAACCTTCTTTCCTGAAAATAAGTTCTTTTGAGTGGGCTCCACTAAGTGTCATGATCTGAAACCACTACCATTTGAAATATGGGAGATTCCTCTCCATAATATAATCATAATTTTTATTATTGAATCCATTATGTACTCAACAAATAATTTTTCCTTTGTCACTATCAAATTAGGGTTTAAGAAGAGTTTTGACTTTCTTACCTTCTTAACATTCATTCATAGAAGATATCACTTCATTTGATTTCATTCCATCTCTTAAATATTATTAGTTCCATTTTGAAACATACATGAAAGGATAAATGGCCCATGTAATCATTACACATGTCATCCAAGTCATTTTATCTCACTTAAAGATGGAAAATATGTTTTCTAGAACTCGATAGGACTCAAAACCTCATATCTTGAAAAATACTTATCATGCGGTCGTGAAATTTTTCCCATAGCACTAGGAAACCATATGCTAACATCTTCAATGTTCATCTTATCATAAATAAGTCTACATATTCTCAACCACCATGACATGCATGACTAGGACTTTAGGTTTTTCCGAGTTCAGGTCAAAACCAAGTGAACTAGAACAACCACTCTACAAAAAAACCACTAAAATATCCCTCTATATATGGAATATTATATTAAATACCTTCTTGAGTGTCTTAAAGGTATCACTTACTTGTGTAAGTGGATATCATGCACTCGATAAACCACTAATCACTAGGATTAGGTCTAGTTTAGGCCATGTCAAAGTAGAATAACACCGTACCTCTTCTTCTTCTATGTTCTTGAAAAGGATGTAAAAACTTGATACAACATGTATCTCACCATTGCATGCCTCCATGAGGTCATATACCTCTGTACCTCACTCGAGGCTTCATTTTTCTTCCTAAAACCTAGACCAGGTCTAGATGATCACCTATAAACCATGCTCAAATTTGTACTTGCACTCGAGACTTACATGAGTGTCTCAAAACACTCCAAAAATTATCTCGATGCTTGTATCAAGCTCCTTAAGCCAACATGCAACACAAAACATCATGCTCTATCACCTCAGCTAAATAGGTCTTATGATTAGCCCTATTATTTCAAACCATTCTCATTGTCTTCATTCTTGCCATTATGTTACAACTTGATTGAAAATGTCATGATCATGATAAAAATTATAATAATCCTATTATCATACATATTTTTCATTGATAGTAATTCACATTTTACATCAATGACAACAATAAATCCCTCATTCCAACAACTTGTGGTCACTGATGGGGTGTGTCAAGTATAAAAGTGAAGTGTGTATGCTAATTTAGACTAGTTGTTATGATGGATATGTGAGTGAGCTAGATAAGGAATAAGAAGAGGATAGAGGGGCTAAGGAAAGAGCTGAGAAGAGGTTTAAAGTGTTTATTAAGATTGATGAGTAGGTATGAAAGGTCATTAGACCTAATCAGCAAGAGAAGGACCATATTTGAGTGAGAAAGAAGGAGAGAGTTGTTTGATAGGTTTTGATATGTATGGAGCTCAAATTTTGATCACAATAAGTTATAAGAGCAACATATATTCAATTATCATCCTTTTCAGGTGGTTAGGTGGGTACTTATTCATCTTAACAGGTTGTAGGATCCTTTTAGGTGGATTCCATTCTAAACTAGGGGTTAGTGCCTCACTACCAAAATATTTTGTGATGTGTAATATTCATACAAGTCATTTGTTATGAGTAATATTAATATAGGTTTCATTGGGTTTTATTCCACTTGAGAGTTTCCAAATTAGATCTAGTGTCTTTTTCTCTCTCTCTCTCTCTCTATTGTTTCATGCACCAGTAAATTATTGATACACACTTAATAAGCTCACATGGTTTCTGAATGTTGAGTGAATGGTTTTAGTGATGAATGTATGTAATGGAAAATAAAGTAAAAATTTATTAGGACTAATTCATCCACCCTCATTTCATATTTCTTTTAACAATTAGTATCAGATCAAGGTCCTTACAAAGCAAGTTTGACTACTTAAATGAGACCCTATTTTAGAAAAGAAAAATTGATCAAATGGGAGAAGATATTTTTCCATATCAGGGTCCTATGTTTAATGGAACAAATTTTTCCCTATGGAATTTCATAATGAATATCTATCTAAGTTTTCTTGGATATGAGGTTGTTTTTAATAGATTGATTCATTAGACCCCATGGAAGAAATTGATAAGAATATAATTTGGAGTGCATTGGAATAATATATATGTATCATGGTAGGGGATTTTGATTCAGCCAAGGATTTATGGGAAAATTTTGAGTACTTATATGAATATGAAAACAATCCTTCTAATGATAGTGAAGATGATGTTGTCAACTATACAAAAAGCATGGACTAGTAAGTTGGAGATGTTTAAAATAAAGAAGAGGTGTCAGTAAATATTTAAGGTTAACTCATTAGTTCCCTAGATGGCCTACATATTACAAGGAAGGGGAACCAAATATTGAAGATAATTCTTAAAGAGTTTGAAGACAAATAAAATGAATTTTCTCATTTGGAAATTTAGATTGGGATGCATATGACTAGTCTCAATGCTAAGTAGGATGAGTGTATCATATTTAATTAGCCTATGAGATATCTAATGGAATATATAGATCTATCTACTAATAATTTGAATACCTATGAAAAATTTGAGAAAATTACTAGTAAAATTGATGATTTGCTAAGATGTAAGAGACCCTCTAGTGTTAAAACCGGTTTGGGTTTCAAAGAAGAAGAAGAAGGATGAGAACTACTTTGAACTGGGTAAAGGATCTACTAAATCCAAGAAGGATAACATGACTAAAATGAATTCCATAAATAAGGCCAGTGCATCAAGGTGTGAAAAAAATTTCAATGGATATTGTTACAATTGCAATGGTTTTGGGAATAGAGAAAAATAATGTAAAATAAAGATAGTCAAGGTAGATAATTCATGGAAAGATAGTAGAAGTGACCACACAAGAGAAATTACATGCTAAAATTGCCACAGGAAGGTCCATATTGATAAAAAAATTCATCAAGAGTCGCTAGACCAAGTTAGAGAAATTAAGGTAAGAATGAGGTTGTATGTTACAACTACAATATTGTTGGTCATATTTCTAGATATTCCTATCAAGGACTGCCTAGAAAAAGAGATGGAGTTTCTCGAGGAAAGATTTTATTTATTTATTTTAAGTGTAATATTGTTGGTCATATAACAATATATTATATAATTATGGTGAAAAAGTACAAGAGAAGGACATATGCTAAGTTTGATCTTGTAGAAATAAGTAAAGGTGATTCAAGTTCAAACAATGTGCCAAATGATTACGATAAGGAAAAGAAAGAGGAAATTAGGATTATAAAGCCTAAGTATTATAAAAAGAGGTTTGTTAGCTATAGTTGAGAATGAGCCCGTGATTCAATAAAATCATGTGTTTGATAGGTATACATCAAAGGAATATAGACAAAGTAGATCTCAAGCCTAGTGAGCCAATGAAGAGAAAAAGGATTGTAAAGATTGACAAAAACTTAGATAAGATGAAGATGGATATTTATGAATCTTCCATGTTCTCGGTGTTCTAGTGTCATAAGATACATTGGGTATCTTCATCATGCTTCTTGAAGAAATTCATATTTCATGAGAATCAATGTAGGTGCATTGTCATATTGAAGACATGTGGGTTATGAGGAAATATATGATTATGTTAGATTAATCATTCATGTGGAATTGCTCCTTAGATTTATGCTTCAAAAGGTATGGTTTTATTTAATAAGTGTGACTTTTCTATATGGTCATGTTTTATGTTGAATTCATAGTAGTATATTGAACTCTTAAGTTTAGTTTTGGATATGAAAATATGTCTATGATATGATTAAATATGTATAGGATTGATGAGAAATTGAATAAATGATATTTGAAAGATTCCTAGTATTGTTCCAAATAAGGTTGTCTCAATTTGGTACATATCCTTGTTGTCATTCAACATTAAGTTGCAAATATTTTTTGTTGTTGTGTGTGTGTGTCACCCAAGACATTTTGGTCGAAATCTGTAACCCAAGGAGTATAATGGTCTATTCTAGTCAGGCATGAGTGAATGAAGTATCATCATGGTATTGAACTATCTACATAAGGTTGATTGAATTCCATGTTTATTTTATCTCGATGTTCTAAGGAGGTAAAAATTTATTTTCTATGTTGAGTAGTCTAAGGTATGTTTTTTCGTGTTATCATCTTTTCCCGTTCAAGAGAATATTTCTAAGAGTTAGTACAAAGTTTTATATAGTTTATAATTCTAGAGGGAACAATAATGGATTCAAAATATGTGAAGATAACTTAAGTATATCATATTCGTATTTGGTTATTTATTAGTTTTTGAAGTGCGGTGAGGAATTTACAAGACTTGATTAGATCATACATATACGTTTTTATTGAAAGGAAAAGTTATGCAATTTTTGTGATACAAGTAATAATTTGATGACACAATAAAAGTTATTAAATGAAGAATAAAGTACCTATAAATTGTTTATTTTAGTATATTGATCATGAAGGGATGATGAGTGTTTATTATCCCAAGGGAGAAGAGCTATGACATGTTTTATGAGCCTTAATTAAGTTCTAGGGGATCTTATCATGATGTTTGAGCTCCATGTGAAATTGCTCTATGTTCAAAATAAGAGTGTTAATAGGTTTGAGAAACATGAAATCGGGTATGTTATAAGGTCTTACTATTTGTATCATTTATCAAGTATATGAAGGGTTCCTAGAGGCCCGCATGCCATGTTGTGGAACAACCAATTTGATTGTTACATAGAAATGATTCAAGTGGGAAAAATGGAACTATGAGTAATTAAGTTTGAATTTAGGACCATTAGATCATTAGTTACTCAAGATCATAGAAGACATGTTAACAGGTCTATATGAAGATCAAGATGAGGTAGAGAACACCTGGATAATTGTTTTAGGACTGTGGTGTTGGAGAAGACCCAACTTCATAGCAATTTCTCAAGGTATGAGACCTTATATTTGTATGGGAAGTTATAAAATGATGATATGATTTTTGGGGGACATTTAGATGATGTTTCACATGCTTGGTATGATTCTATTGCAATGAAAAAAATGGTAAAATTGGTTTGAGGGAGCTTTAGGGATCATGGTCCTAAATGATGATATGATACATATTGAAAGAAAAACTTATGGATTTAGCATTGTACATGCCAAAATGATGATGTAAAAATGATATGAAGACAAAATAAAGTTAATATTCTCTTAGGGGAGTGGTGTGAATGATTATTTCAGGTCCATGGATCTCATTAGCTATTATTGAGGTCAAGAAAGTGAATGAAGACAAAATTGAAGTTAATAAATTAAGTTTTAATATAGGTGTTTTTGTTATTGTGCCTTGTCATTTTTTTTCATGTTGAATTTGTCATGTAGAATTTAGAATAGATGTTAAATGGGGAGAGTACACTCATAAACATGAAAAAAGGTCTTGTAGTTGTTTTCATTCATGGTTTTTATCAAATTATCTCAAGGTGGTTGTCATCAATTATAAAATGGGATATTGTTGGCCATTGTGTCTATGGTATTGTCATTGATGTAAAATTTCATTGATGGAAAATGGATTTTAAGGTGTCATTTTTGTCTCCATGAGGTGTCTATCATGAGTCACACTTGAAGGTTGATTGGTAGTGTCTTGTTTTGGTGTTGATATGGTGTCTCAGGAGCATGGTCTAGTATACAAGGTCATGATATGAAGAACCAAAGTTGGTTATAGGTTCTCGTGGAGGTATAACATGTTTATTATGATGAGTCAAAGGTGTCTAAGTGTATGTAATATGTTTTAATGGTTTTTCCATGAGATGTTTGTTTAGAGCCATGTCGATCTAGGTCTTGTTTTTGACCTAGTCCAAGCAGGATGATATGGTGGCATGAGATATGAAGCATGGAATTCTAAGATGAGTAAGTATAAGGTTTTTGACATGGTGTAGCATGTGTTGGAGTATCAAGTCATATATCAGCTAGTAAATACATGTTCAATGCCCATTCAAGTAGGTTTCTTAAGAACAAGACAAGGTGACACATGTAATTCATGGTGGTGAGAGACATTCAGAGGAATTTGAGAATGGATGAGACTTGATACATTTGGAGGAGATCATCATGGTTCTTTGGGTCAATTTTTGGTCAATTCTTTGAAGGAATTGTAAGATAAGCTAATTTTTTTCCATATCAAGTTTATAGGAGTACACTTCCCAACTTGAGTTCATGTTTTGAGTGCTCATTTTCTCATAAAATATTTTCATGGGGTATTTTTATTTTCACTATAGGCGGTGCATGGAACTAAGAGTGTTTTAGAGTTGGAATGGAGTTAAATGATGCCATATTATTTATGAGCGGATGTTAATAAGGTAATTCGGTCTTAAACCCTAGTTAAACCCTCATAACAAAGTGATATGGAAGAAATGCATGGCATGATATTTGACTGGTTTGGGAATGATAATGTGATGCATTAGGTTACATAGGATATCCCATGGCCTAGATTGGTGGTGATTTCATTTTCAAAATGTTTCAAGAAGTAGGAGAAAACCCCTAGTTTTGTGGAGATTTACATTTTTAGGGATGAGATGGAAGTTTCATGATGAAAATTAAATTGTTCAAAATTATTTTCAATATTCTATAGGTTTCCATGAAAATTTTTAGGTAGGTAGAGTCAATAATTCTTAAGTTACGGGTCTCCTATTTTTCCCTACGCTTTTGGCCTTAAGGGCTAGAACATACTCATGGAGGTTTGAGTTGATTTGAGTTGCTTTACATTTTATAGAAGCATATTTTGGTCATGAATAATGTTTTGAAACCTGGTATGATGTGTTATATTCCTTGGAATGGTTGGAAGAAGTAGTTTCATGTTGAAACCATATATGTTTAGTTGGTCCTATTAGGATTCTTAAGAAGATCAGTTATATCAGGTATGAAAGAGTGAAAATATCAATTTGACATATGAATTTAGTGCTTGGAGGTGTTTTTAAGATCTCTGCTGATTTTTTCCATGCATTGGTTGAGCTTGGAAGAGATGTTGAAGATGTTTAAATCATGTTTCCTAAAGCTGGTTCTTAAATCCTAAAATCCTCGGTTGAGTAGTTTTAAAGATTAGTCTATTTGGATGCCTTAAGCCTTAATTTGATGGATGAAACAAGCTACATCAGATATTATACATCATTATATTTCCATTTATGTATGGTTTGTTCCTTGGTAAGGTGTTTTGGTATGCGAACCATTTCAGTTTTGGTGACCTATTTCTAGGCATGATCAACATGTTTGAGCGTGCTAGAAGATATGGATGTTTTGGAGTATTTTTTCCTATTCGGTGATGTCTCATGGACCTGGATAGTTATTTAGAGTCATGGTGCATCCATTCATGTGTCTAATTCATCTTGACAGGTGGTTTTTCTATGTGAAGTTGTTCACTCTTGTGTGCTATTTTTGGTGCTTAAAGACCTTTTAAGGATGTTTTCCAAATGGTGTGTTTGATGGTGGAGATAGGTGATGCACAGGTTATTTTCCTTGGTTATTATGTTTATAATGTGTGCATGTTGTTTCCTAAGCGTTGGGAGCTATGGTGAAGAATTTATATTCCTTTAAAGTTCATAATTCATTCATTGGAGGAGCAAACTTATGTTTTCAGCCTAAATGAGATGCCTTATGATAGTTTGAGTTGTTTAATCTCTTGCCAACCTAATTAGGTCTCTTGGAGTGTTTTATATGATGTTTTAGGTGTTTTTATATGTTTTTCTTGATTGAAATTAGGATTCTTAGTTGACCTTTGGTAACTTATGAGGTGTGTCATATATAAAAGTGAAGTGTGTGTGCTCATTTGGACTAGTTGAGATGATTGAGATATGAACAAGCTAGAGAAGGAAAATAAATAGGTTAGAGGGGTCAAGGATAGATTTGATAAGAGGTTTGAAGGCATGAGAAATATTTAGGAGTAGGTATTAAAGGTCATTATACCTAATCAGCAAGAGAATGACCATATTTGAGTGAGTAAGAAGGAGAGAGTTTTTGAGAGGGTTTGATGTGTATGAAGCTTAAATTGTGATCACATTCATTTTTAGGAGTAGGATATCTTTATTGATCATCCTTTCTAGGTGTCTAGGTGTGTTCTTAGTCATATAAGAGGGTTATATCCTCTTTGTAGGGTGGGTTCCCTACTAAATTAGGGGTTATTTCTCCTTGTGGTGTTGGTGCCTCACTAAATAAATCTTTTGTGATGAGTAATATTCATCCAAGTCCTTTTTATGAATAATATTAGTATAGGATTCAATGGGGTTTCTTCCACTTGATTGTTTCCCACGTATATCTAGTGTCTTTTATTCTTTCTCTTATTATATGCACTTATAAATGATTTATAGAGACTTAATAAGCTAGCATGGTTTATGGATGTTGAATGAATTGTTTGAATGATGACTGTATGTAATGGAAAATAAAGAATATTTTTTTAGGATTGATTCACCCCCTTTCATTCCATTGTGCTTATAACAATATTGTCTAGGTAGGATATAGAAAACAAAAACTTAAATGTTTTCCTCTTTTAATAATAATCCAAAGCAAACACCCACTCAAATTTCTCATTTGAAAACTATATTTCATAATAAAATGTAAAACCAAAAAGTATTCATCTATTTCAAAATATAAAAAAATGTGAAAAAATGCATTCTTGTATCTTCTTGTGTTTTCCTTAAAATTATTTTTAAACCTCCAAGTTGAATGTCTCAAAAAAACCCCATAAAATTCCAATAGAATATTTAAATACCCATAATGCCATCTAAAATAATGATAATTACAGCCATAACTCATATGGACAATCACTCCAACAATTTTCAGTAAAAATATTCATACCCAACTCCTTATTAAGCTCTAAAAAGAAAAACAAAATGCAAACAACACAAAATGAAATGGTGAACAATACATGCTTAGCTTCTTGGAGAAGCTAATGGTTCCCAAGGAACCCAAAAGTCTTAACTCCTCATTCAATTCTCATGCAATGTTGTGGCTTTCCAAATAAAAACCATAAACCTTACCAAATTTTTGTAGCTTAATCCAAGCTTAAGTTTGTTGAAAAAATCAATTAATTCCATAACTTTCATAGTGGTGCCATATACCAAATCCAAAAACCAACTTCAGAACTTACATGTATTTGAATGTTCAATGACCATGTTAAACATTACTTACCAATCGGTCCATGATCTTTTAAAACAAGTCATAGGTATTAATAAAGCTTCATAAGCAATACTGTGTGTGTGTGTGTGTGTGTGTGTGTGTGTGTGTGTGTGTGTGTCTATATATATATATATATATATATATATATATATATATATATATATATATATATATATATATATATATATATATGATGAGGCGTAATATGTCCGATTAATGTATAACATACGATCTAATCTTACTCTCTTTTTATTAATTTGATTACATTTTGTGACTTTTAGTTGATCTTATATGAGTTAGGATGTAATTGTATGTCTTTTGATTGATTGTTATTCTAATGTTTAAAAGCTCAAATTCTGACGAAGTGTGTGTTTAAAATTCAGTTTTTAATAAAGCGGTATAATTAGTTGAGGAAATGAAGTAGGCAACGTTCAATATGTTTTTGGTAGAATTTGTTCCTACACAAATTAGTTCTAGAACTTCCAAGCTAGTTTCAGAACTTTGTCACACAATCATCATTTAGTTCGGAACTTTTGCACTTAGTTAGGAACTCCGGTGTTTAGTTTCGAATTTTCCGACTTAGTTAGGAACTCCCGGGTATAGCTCGGAACTCTCATAGTGTTGATCCTTAACGATTTCCTATGGTTCGGAACTTCTCAAGTTCTGGAACCGATGGGAGTTATCTATTCTAACCACATCCAGAGATTTTTCATCTACAAACCTTTCAATTAATAAAGGATGAGAAGATTTATGAATGCAGATCCAAGGATGTTTATCTTACTACTATCGATCGATCACCACAATCCAACTCAACCTATATTCTAGGCATGATTCAATTTCATCATAATTATTGAGACATCTATGATTGTAAAATGAATATAGAAGCATACCTTCAGTAGATAGATAATATATAGAATATGATATGAGATAGAAATAAAATAGAGAAGAGAAATATAGACTAAGTAGTCAGATGCAGTATGTTTTGTAATACCAAATATTTTATGAATAAAATAGCCATTCCTATTTGAGATAATTCTAAGTTGTTAAATCCTGATTCGAGGAGGAGCAAGGGCCCACTCCCCAAGGTTCGGGATATTCGTTTATTTGGTATTTATATTTCTTTAGCAAATAGCTTAGATTTGTTAATTCTGTACTGTTTTAATTCTTCCAGTTAAACTTTGTTGTATACTTGTTCTAGTAGGTGTTTATATAGATTCTTATATTTCTTGCAATTGTTTTCAAGCATTCTAAATTGAGTGTGTTTACTTTCAGAAGCAAGTGTGTTTGTTTCTATTCTACACAGTGTGTTTCCTTTCAAAAAGTTTTTAATGTGTTTACTTTCAACAAGTTTTCATAGTATGATTTAAATAAGGTTTTACCAAGAAGTCCTTAAGACATTGAAGAGATCCCCTAGAAAATACAAAAATAACTACATTCAACTACTAGATCAATAAGATTACTCTTGTTGCATATAGCTTTAGACACACCCCTAGTTTGATATGACATCAACAAGAAGTTGATTAAATTAAGGGAATAACGACACCCATCATTTTTGGCACCGTTTCGGGGAACACTAGTTGGAACTTTCTAATTAAGTGTTAGCAAGAGAAACAAATCATACATCTAGTAGTTGAAGGATCTTCCCTACTATATCATAAAATATACAAGTAGACCAAGAGACTCATAGGGTAGATTCCTCCTAAAAACATATTCACAAGAATTCATAACATCCTCTAGTAAAAATAAGGAAATTGATCAAGAATAGGAGACACCATCATCCCCTGTTAGAGAAGAAACATAATTGCCATTTTTGGAATTCTTAGATCACCACTGAAGGAAGTGGAACTTTTAGGAGAAGGCTTATTACTCAAGATCCATTTAGGGTGAGTTTCGATTCTCAATTGAGTAGTCAACCTCCTACTCCTGATTTTTCACCTTCCCCAAGGCATACCGCTTACCACATTAATTGGGAGAAAAATTCAGAAAATATTTTTAAAATGGCACGTGAAAGCCGAGAGAGTACCGATAGGACCTTACTTATCTAATCTAATTGGGAGATGATGATACATCAATGAAAAATATCTCATATGCTCATTTACCCACATTTAGAGGTATGTCATCCGATGATCTTAACCAATTTCTATTTGAGTTCAAGGTACTATGTCATACCTATGATTATAAAATAGATAATAAAAACTCATGTTGTTTCCATCCACATTGAAGGATGCGCAAAGAATGAGGTGGTTCATGGGATTACCATCCAACTCCATTAGCACTTGGGCACAAATGGAGACTCGCCTTCCTAGATAAATACCATGATTATTGAAGAGGGAGAAATAGGAAGGAATAATTCTTCAAAATCAAGGAGGAAGATGAAAACATAGAATACTATTTAGACAGATTCCTCGTTGTCAGCAAAAGATGTGGATTTGTGCTTCGGAGAGGAGTTAAAGTAAAACTAATTTTCTTAAAGGTTTAGATGATGAATCTAGGGAAGCCCTTAACTTGATAGGAGGTGGAGACATTGATCAGATAAGAATGAATGGAATTAAGGAGATTTGTAGAAGCTATTCCAAAATGAGAGGTGGACCTAGAAAAGGAAAATTAGTGAAAAGTCTGGATCAAGATATGAACAAACTAATGGATGAGTTAGAAAACTTTAAAACAGACATTTTAGTACAATTATCCTCTAATATGGATGGATTACAAGCTAAAGAAAATTCCTAAACTGAACCATTGGGTATGTATTGTCCTAGATGCAGTAAGAAGCATGCACTAAGAGACTATCCTTTGGATAAAATAGAAATGTGTCTTATCTATGAATCTAAAGAACATGATACTGATGTTTGTTCTTTACTTCTAGTTATTAAGAATCATCTTAAACAAACCAGTGCCTCATCTACAATAGAAGAATTGAATTTTGTTCAGAGACAACCTAACAAAGGGTAGTTTATGCCAAGATGAGTCCCTAATCCTGGATAATGCCACGGGCTACTCATTTAGTACCAAAATTTTTGGGACAACCACCTTGGGTACCTCAACAAACTTGGAACCTTCAAGATTGGGAAAATCAAGCTTGGTATGCTCAGGGACATCAACAACCATGGGTTGGTCAAGGAAATCCTTATGTTTGGTCACAACCTAGATGGAACCCTAGTAATTATTCTCAAGGAAGAACATATCCAAATCAGAATCAACAGACCTTCATTGGATCTCTTAGACGTAATTCAAAAACTAAGAATTTAGTCCAAATGCAAATGCTAGCACAACCAATAGAAAATCAAAGAAACAAACAAACAACTCCTATTTATGGAATAAAACCAGAAAAATCAGTTGATTTACATGCTATGGATTGTAAGGATATTCAAACTAGATCTAGGAAAATCATTAACAATCCACCCCTTATAATCACTAAAATGCTAGAAGAAAATGAAATCCTTAAATCTTTGTTGTTCCAAAAGAGGATATAGAAAGAAAAGAAAGGGACCCAGATAGCAAAACTACCGAGACTCCATTTCCAGAGAGATTTAAAGAAGCTATAGAAATCAAGGAGCCCGAAGAACGAAATTAATGAAACTATTACAAGAATTAATTATTATTAATTAATTAGTCTTCCTTCCATTTAACCAATAAATCAATATTTAATTGATTTAATCCCTTTATAATAGCCTAAATCACACTAATATTCTTCTAATTGGCTTCTATAAGCTTACACTACCTATTAATTAATCACCTTTGATTAATTAAAATACCCCCAACTCCCATGACTTGCTAAACATGTATTAAACCCTTCTAAAGTAAGGTTACCTTTAATAAAGCAACCTTATCCATTCCTAATCATGTTTTACCTTTATCCCACATTCATGAGAATGTGTTGAATCCTTTATCCTTCGGGGCTATATAAAGAGCCCTCCACCTACCTTTTACTTACACCTAAACTCCTAGAGAGAAAATGCAAAGCATATAGCAAAGAGACTAAGAGCTTGCACCTTGCCCTTTGAGAGTTCATCATCTTGAAGAGTTAAGCTCTTTCTTAAAGTGCTTGGGTCATATGGGAGGTGTCAAAAGGGTCTTCAGAGCCCAACTTTGATTAGCCCCCATTCCTAGGTTCTGGAACATTAAGGACAACTATTTTGATAGCCATGGAGCTTACTTAGGTCCATTCATTTATTTGTTGTTAGAGAATAGAGGAGTTTAGATATTTAGCATTGTTAGTTTCAAAGTTTGTATTGATGAATGCTAAGCATCTAACCCTTGTTTAATTCTTATCATGATGGTGTTTATGCTTTGTTTTAGCTAAATTGTAGAACTATTTTAGGTGGTAGTTCTTGCTTCATTTGATTTAGCATTAAGAAAAAGTATACATGCACACATTTGGCAATGCCTGGTGGGACTTACTCCATTGTCCTTTCACTTAATTTCAAGTTTTTGTAGTTAAGTTTTATTTTTGGTTACTAACCTCTTTTACACATGTTGATCTAACTTGTTTTTTTAACTTGTTTTGTTGAGTTTGCATGTGTTGGGTATTCCTGTAGGTATGAAGGAGGTGAAGTGCTGTCAAAATTGGAATTGATGGGAAAATTTCAAGATTTATCCATGTTTTCATTTTTAGAGCTTACTTTTTTAACATTTACATGCTAGTTTTGTCAATTTCTTGAAAATTTTAAATTCTTGAGAGCATGTAGGTTAGTGTTTGATAGTGCTGAGTCTTCTATTTACATATTAATGTGGTGGGTTGTTGTCAAAATTGAATCTTGGTGAGAAAATTTCAAGATTTCATCATGTTTTCATTTTTAGAGCTTACTTTTTCAACATTTTACATGCTAGTTTTGTCAATTTCTTGAAAATTTTCAATTCTTGAGCATGTAGGTTAGTGTTTGATAGTGCTGAGTCTTCTATTTACATATTAATGTGGTGGTTGCTGTCAAAATTTAATCTTGGTGAGAAAATTTCAAGATTTCATCATGTTTTCATTTTTAGAGCTTACTTTTTTCATCATTCTACATGCTAGTTTTGTCAATTTCTTGAAAATCTTAAATTTTTGAGCATGTATGTTAATGTTTGATAGCGTTGAGTCTTCTATTCATATATTAATGTGATGGGTTGTTGTCAAAATTGAATCTTGGTTGGAAAAATTTGCCCATTTTGCAGATTAAGGGACGTTTTTTTTGACATTTTTTGAGTGCATGTCAAGTGCATACCCATGAGCATAAGAGCATATGTGTAACCCATCTTCCGAAGGCCATAACTTTTGCTCCCGAACTCGAAATGACTCCATTTTTTTTTGCGTTGGAAAGGTATTGAAGTTAAATATGCAATGAAAACATAAATTTGGGATTTATACTTACAAAAATTATAGGTTTTTCTGTTATTTTAAAACTGGTCATTTTCTAACATGTCTAATGTTTTGATGAATGTTGTATTTCCATGCTTACTCGATTTAGACCAAAGTGTGTATGCTCTTCTCTTGCACCTTTTGGTGATCTTGAGAATCAAAACAACTTTGATCTCTATCTTGTTAACATTGGGATTAAACTTGGAAACTTGATTATTCATTTTGCTTAAGGGAATGAACCTTTTACAAAGCATTTTTCAATGGTCCTTTGATTTGAAGTTTTCCATTTCTATATAGTTGGGATAAATTTTGTGTATGCTCTTCTCTTGCACCTTAGGGTGATCTTGAGAATCAAAAGCAACTTTAGTCTTCATTTTATAACATTTGGTAAATTGGAAACTTCATCTTTCACTTTTGGTTTAAGGGAATGAACCTTTACAAAGCATTTTTCAATGGTCCTTTGATTTGAAGTTTTCCATTTCTATATAGTTGGGATAAAGTTTGTGTATGCTCTTCTCTTGCACCTTAGGGTGATCTTGAGAATCAAAAGCAACTTTAGTCTTCATTTTATAACATTTGGTAAATTGGAAACTTCATCTTTCACTTTTGGTTTAAGGGAATGAAACAAATTTATCAAGAATTTTGATAAATGTATGTTGCACCTTAGGGTGATCTTGAGAATCAAAAGCAACTTTAAAAGTAAATTGGAAACTTCATCTTTCACTTTTGGTTTAAGGGAATGAACATTTATCAAGAATTTTGTATGGTTCATTGATTGAAAAGATTTTCTTTACTTTTTAGTTGGATTATTTGTTGTGTATGCTCTTCTCTTGCATCCTTGGATGATCTTGAGAATCAAAAGCAACTCTTAATCCTCTTTTAAATAATGTGATTTTCTTGGAGAACTACTAACGCTTGAGTGCAGGACCTAAAAACGCTTGTCAAAGAAAGGAGGAACCAAAACAAAATCAAAAAAACTACTAATACAGTTGTTATATAGGTTGCCAAAAGGTGTTCAAGCAAACCACACCTAATTAAACAAGATAAAAAGAACAACATATTCAAAACATTGTATTGCAGGTTTCAGAAAAGGGTACGTCCCTCTCCGCTCAATCGAACATAACCCTTTGGCATAACGCCTTAAGCTACAACAATGGGGGTGGTTCCAGGAACCCCAAAGTAGTCCACGCAAGAGGGAACCTTGTGGATGAAATGGGAAGTGCTCCGCACTACCTACTTGACTAGTGATTCCTTTGTGAGATAGAGTTACAGTGTGTGTCTGTGGTGGCGACCCCAAATGATAGTACACGAGACGCACTAGTTGCCTACTATTCTCAAGGGGGTAAAGTAAAGCCGAGATACTCCCAAACTAGTCAAGTGTGACTTTTTGGGTAAATCGCGCTCGCTCGTGGCAACTTTGTAACACCTAGGTGAGAGAACCACCTAGAGAATATACTTTGGCCAGAGCCCACTTTGACCATTTGAAAACAAAGTGTTGAGTTGTGAACCTTCTTTTTGAGAAACGTGTGACGTATTACTTTCACCTAGTTTTTACTTGCCTTAGGGTGAGGTGAAACTCGTCAAGTGAGGCTAGCATTTTTCGTCATTTTTCTTGATTTATTTTCTTCATATTCTTTTGACACTTTGTTGATCAAAAGAGGTGTGATTACCTTTGTGTTGCCATTCGACTATTTCTCTCACTTTTATGTCCGTTTACGCCCATCCATGTTTGCGGCTGGGTTAGTTAAACGTCTAAAGTGAGCGGAGGCATTTTCACGTCATTTGGTAGCCATTGTGATCTTGATACCCACGTCAAGATCATCATTGTAGTTAGGCGTGGTTCATCACCATGGACTTCCATAGAGGAGTTAGCTTGTTTGTCTCGTATCATTACAATTTTGATATTTACGTCTTGTTTCTTGTAAACTCGACATAAATACCTATATTGTATGGTTACGCTGCACACATTCTTAACTATTCCTAGCTATACTTTGATTTTTTTTTTTGTTCGGTTTTATTATTACCTCGATTTCAAAAGGTGTTAGGCACTACCATTTGTGCATGTTATATCAATAACACCTCGATATCAATACTTCACTTTCTTACAAAGTGGGTTAACATATCTTGGTGATATTGTTGTGTCATTCACAAATCAGTAATTCGCACTTTTTTGAGATATAGGTCTTAATCAGACTTGAGCTTGCTCATCGTATATCTTGATTGGGAGATCACATTTAACTTCATGTATTTACTTACGTCTTGTTCATTCCTTTGAACTTGGCATAAGTGGAGACATCTTGTTAATCATCTGGCGTCACAAATTACTTTGAAACGTAGTCTAGGAGGTACTTCATTTGATTAAGTTTTGGTACCAAACGATTGTTTCATTGGTGACTTTATCACTCTATCACATTGGTATTCTCACACTGTTAATTTACTCTTAACACGTACATCTTGTGTTTCACTTAGGGGTAGTCATTGAATTTTGAACAAATCTACAACTTACCTTAGTGAAATTTATCACGAAAACATGGCTCCCAAGACACGTCTAAGGTTAAAGAAACAAACATATGAGGAACAACAAGCACAAGCTTGGGAAACCTCTAATAGACAAGGGTCAAACCCATTTATTGGACACGATCTAGGACCACTATTTTCTGTAGAAAAGGAAACACAAGAAATGGTCGATCATAGTGGAAATGAATTAGAATCACCACACGCAGACTTTGATTTTGACCCCACTCTACTAGATGAGTTTCTCCTTAGAAACAAAGATAGAGTTTTGGCATGGGTCATGGAATTAGGGGCCAAATTGCCCACCGAGAATGAACCAATATTACCTACAAATGACACTACTAAGGAAGAATGCCCCCTTATCAATATGGAAGATATTTTAACAAAGTGGGCATGCTTCCACTTCTTACGTAGAAAATGATAAAGTGGTAGGGCATAGAATACCCCTCATCAAAGTTCCACGAAGAAACAAGATAGAACATGAGACAAGGGAAGAACCTCCACAATACGAAGAGGAAGAACCTTTAGAAGAAGAAGACACAAACCAAGTCACAATCCAACAACAACTCAGTAACCTAAGCCGACAACTAGCTTTGCTTACTTTCCAGGTACAAAAAGACACAAACAAGAATGTTCAAAAGTCAAGGCCTAAGTTTAGGATCCACGAACTCCATCGAGAAAACCAAGGAGAAGAAGACACGGGGTATCATCATGTACACGTCCCCGCTTCTCCCACTAGAGAACAATTGCTCGCACAAGAAGTGCAATCTATGAAAGCAACGCTTATGAGCATACAAGAAAGCAATATAGGGAGTATTAGGAAATACCAATACGAAGAACTATGCCCCTATCCTTTTGATAAGACAATGACCCTTCAACCCTTTCCAAAGAAATTTGATATGCCAAAGTTGACAAATACAAAGGAAAGGGAGACCCAAGGGATCATGTTAAAGATTTCTACATGGCATGTCAAGAGGTGTCTTATAGTGATAATTACCTCATCAGACTTTTTCCTAAGAGTCTCGGAGGTCAAGCATTGGAATGGTTTACGCGCTTACCACGAGGATCAATTTTCACCTGGCCAGAATTGGTGGAAAGATTCGTGCGTCATTTCTCATATAACATAGAGAGTGACATCACCATGGCAGACTTGTGTGGCACAAAACAACGCCCAAATGAGACCTTCGCCAGCTTCCTCCAACGATGGAGAGGGATAGCTAGTCGCTTCCCTTGCGCTTTCCCTGAGAAGCAACTGGTCAGTATTTTCGTCCCTAATCTCAACCCAGATATAGCTTTCCACCTCCAAATGCATTGTGTGTCCGCACCTTTGAGGAGGTTATCGAGAAAGGGATTCAAATAGAAAAGGCTCTCATTGCCAAAGGCACCCTCAAAACCCAATCTAAAGACAACCAAAGTGTCAAACCCATTGAAAAGCCAAAGATCTTTAACAAAAACAAAAACGTGGTGGGAGACGGAATCACTGATTCCAAACGTGTTCAAACGGTCCAAACCAGTCAACCTTTTAAACTAACCAAGGGCCCAATTCAACCACCACCAAAGCGACGAACATTCACCTCCCTCAATGAACCGTTGTCCCTCATACTAAAATAGTTGGATGTGGCCAACATGATGACCTATCCTACAACGCAACCATTTGATGACAACGCTCCTAAACCTTCATGGTATAAGGAGCATGAATATTGTGAAATGCATCGCGTTAAAGGTCATAAAATAGACAAATGTTTGTGACTTCGCCACTATATTCAAGACCTCATTGACAATGGGGAGATAGAGGTGGATAACCCTGGCCACATGCAAACACCTAACGAGAAAATGGGGATTTATAAGGAACCATTCCCCAAGCATGATAAGTCAGAAAAGACAAAGCCGGATCAGGGAGAGTCATCCCAAACCTATAAAGCCACGAATTACTTATATACCAAAAGAGATAACAATCATTACGATTCACTTATCGGATGTATTCACTCCCCTACTGACCGTGTCAATACCATCCGGATCAAGGGAAAGGACTGCACTACGGTAACAAGGCGTGCCCGCCTCGTGATTCCGAAACCCTCTCTATTGACCCCGCAAACTGATAAATATAACCTTTTAGAACAACTTGAGAGGACACCTGCTAAGATCTCGATCTTAGATCTTCTCAAGATATCCAATGTGCATAAGGACATTTTGTATCAAACTCTTCAAGGGTCGGGAGTGCCTTTAGAAGTCGATCCTACGTACCTTCAAGCCGCGGTGGAAAATATTGCATCAAGTGAGCATCTTACTTTCAACCATAGGGAGATCCCTGCCACGAATCCTACACATAATCTTCCCTTGTACATCGAGGTAGTTGTCACCCGCAGGAAAATCAAATGGGTGCTTGTGGACAACGGATCGGATGAACATCTCGCACGCTTTAATTGGTCAAACAATTGGGACATACGGAGGAAGATCTTGAGTCCCATATTATTACTATCACCGCATACGACAACGTGGAAAGAGAGTCAACAGGCACCATTACGCTACCCATGGAGGTGGGCCCCACTTGCCATCAGACAAAGTTTCACGTCCTAGACTTGGAACTTCCATATAATATGCTTCTAGGCCGACCATGGATTCATGCCATGCAGGCCGTGCCATCAACATTTCATCAATGCATCAAGCTGAAGCATGAGGGACATACGGTTACAATACCAGGAGATTCAGAGCCCTTTGCTCATTATAGAGCTCTTAATAGCTTTGCACGAAAGGGTACATATGCATGTCCCTCCATAGATATAGTTGTCCCTCTTCATTTTGAGGCCATGGAATCTCGAGTAGATTCAAATTCTCTTAGTTCTTACGCTCATGGGGCGTCCACTTCCACATCTCCATTTGATTCATGGGAGATGAAAATTTGGAATATGGTCATGGTGGGGAGTATAATGTACAACAAGCACTCTTGGTTTTCGACCTCTCCTCGTCACCCAAGACTAGAGGTCGACCCAACTACCGCTTCAGAGACCTAGAGAGGAACACACTATCGGGTCATTCCTACCGGAGGCTTGTTAGCCGAGGAAAATTACTTGATCCACCTACTACTGGGTCCCCGAGGACACTCAACCATCTTGTTATCAAACCCTAATATGAAAAATCTAGCAGAATGATGTACTCCATGGGCTACAAAGGCCTAGGATGTGGGAGGAATGAACAAGGACAAAGAGAACCAGTCCCTCTTCCACATTTCAAAATAGAAAGATATGGCATTGGGATTCACCCTTATGGAGCACACCCCAACGATCAAGATGTGACTTTTTTTGAGCATGAGGATAGCTTCGAGTACCTAGACAATGATACAGATTCCCATTATAGCCTATATGAGGATCTGGCCTCCACGAACCTTTTCATGAACAATGTTGTCCTGACCATAACCCCCACCGAACCGACCCTTGACCTTGTGTACCCTTCCCTTGTTGAATGGGACCAACAACGTCACATGCCACTAGATTTATTCGAGAACGACGAGGCTATTGCAGAGTTCATGGGCATAAGGGATACAATTCCCATTGGAGATCACAAGAAGGGTTTCTTTATCGACTTAGACACCTGCGCCTACTTCGGCGAGGAGGCTGAACTTGTGGTCAAGCAAAATTTAAAGAAAAGTGAGGGCAAGAGTTCTAAAGAAAAGCCTCGAAAAAATCAAAGTCCAAGTCACACAAGCTGAAAACCTCTTCGAGGCATCGGCCGACAAACAAATAAGAAAATCAAAGGACAAACAAAGTGACCACGCCAAGGATGAAAATCTCTCAGAGACATCCTGGATGAAGATCTCAACCTACCTCCCGATCCTACGCGTATGGAGGATTTATCAAAATTGTTAGTCAAGAAACCATTGATGTCAATATTGGTACCGAAGAAGATCCCAAGATAGTAAAATTGGGAGCATCACTCTCGGCCGAGAACAAAAGACATTCACTATGCTACTGTGAGAGTTTATTGATGTGTTCGCATGGTCTTACAAAGACATGCCCGGCTTAGATCCAACTTTAGTCGTGCACAACCTGGTTGTGCACGCAGACGCTAAGCCTATCAAACAGAAGCTCCGAAAGATGCACCCAAGAGTGGCCTTGTTAGTTAAAGAAGAGTTGGAAAGGTTACTTGCAGCAGGATTCATCAGGCCAATTGATTATTCTGAATGGATATCGAACATTGTTCTATGTCCGTAAGAAACCTATCAGTATCCGAATCGCATGCATTTTAGGACATCAATAAAGCTTGCCCTAAAGATGACTTTCCATTGCCCAACATTGACATGATTGTTGACTCAACCGCAGGGTACGAAATGCTATCACTCATGGATGGCTTTTCAGGTTATAATCAAATTAAGATCGCTGAGGAAGACCAACACAAAACAACTTTCACAACTCCTTGGGGCACCTTCTATTATCAGGTGATGCCATTTGGCCTTAAGAATGTGGGAGCAACTTATCAATGGGCCATGACAAGTAATATTTCATGATATGATTCATGACATCATGGAAGACTACGTAGACGACATCCTGGGAAAGTCCAAAACAAGAGAGGATCATCCTATCATTTTCATGGGTATATTGAACGCCTGCGTGAATACAAAGTCAGATTGAATCCAAAGAAATGTGTCTTCGGTGTGTTATCCGGGAAACTATTGGGCTTCATTGTGTCGAGACGAGGTATTGAGGTAGATCCCGCTAAAGTGTCTGCCATCACTGAAATGCCTCCACCTGAGAATATCAAGCAACTGCGTAGCTTGCAAGGGAAAATTCAAGCCATTCGCCGCTTTATCTCCCAGCTTGCAGATAAATGTCACTCATTCACCCATTTTCTTAAAAAGGACGTCACTTTCCTTTGGGGACCCGAGCAACAACAAGCCTTTGCTTTGCTTAAACAATACCTGGCTAATCCACCTGTCCTCATGCCTCCTACTCCAGGAGAACCACTTTTGCTCTATATTTCGCTACGCAATACGCTATTGGTGCGTTGCTCACCCAATATGACCTTAGCCATAAAGAGAAAGTGGTGTACTATCTGAGTCGCACCCTCATCACCTATGAACTTAATTATCCTCAGATTGAAAAGGCTTTGCTTGGCCGTCATTTTTACCTTTCGTAAACTTCGCCATTACTCGCTAAATACTAAGACCAAGCTCATATCCAAGGTCGACCCACTCAAGTATTTGTTGTCCAAACCCGCCCTCATAGGTAGAATGGCTAATTGGATCATTCTACTCAGTGAGTTTGATATAGAATTTGTCCATCAAAAATCAGTTAAAGGACAAGTACTTGCCGACCACCTAAAGCTGGAAGCACCTTTGCAAAGCACAAAACCTTTGAGTCCGGATCGCCAGATGCATCTTTGCTCTACATTGAAGAATATGTCATATGGCAGATACATTTTGATGGATCTTTTACGTTTCATGGTTCAAGTGCAGGAGTGGTCCTTATTACTCCTTCGGGTGATCCTATACCGCAGGCTTTCCGCCTCGGCCTTCCTCGCACGAACAACATATCATGGGAATATGAAGCACTCATCATAGGATGAAGCTAGCCATCAAGTGGAATATTCAACATGTTAAGGTTGTAGGTGATTCGCAGCTAATCATCAAACAAGTTAATGATGAGTATAAAGTTAAGGATGATAAGCTCATACCTTACAAAAAGTTAGTGGAAACTCTAAAGGAGTATTTTGTGCGCATCACCTTTGAGCAGATCCCAAGAGTGCAGAACAGATCGGTGGATGCCATGGCAATGGTGGGATCTATGCTTCTGTATTCCACCAGGGAACAATGATATGCCATTCTTCGTAGAAAATCTACGCCAGCCCGCGTATGACATGCCAGAATCTTGCCTGGCTTGTGAGGTTGTTGGTCCCCATTCCCCATGGTATGAACCCATCTTCACCTATCTTAAGGACAAGTATTTCCCTCCCAATATCTCCCATTCTGAAAAGCAAAGCCTGATTCGCCAGATAGCCCATTACACCCTTTTAGGAGGTACACTTTATCATCGTGGCTACGATGGGAATCTGTTACGTTGTCTGGATGTGACGGAGTCAATCCAGGCAATTAAAGAAGTACATGGAGGATGGAGCACATACAAATGGAATGGTCTTGGCTAAGAAACTGTTAAGAGTAGGTTACTATTGGCCCACCATGGAAACTGATTGTTGTAATTATGTTAGAAAATGTGTGCTTTGCCAAAAGTATGGAAATTTCATCCATGCTCCATCGCAACCATTGCAACCAATCACTACCCCGTGGCCATTCTCTAAATGGGGACTTGATCTAATAGGGAAGCTTACTCCTACCTCATCTGATGGTCATACACATATCATCACAACTATAGTAATACTTTACAAAATGGGTGGAGGCTGTCCCTTTAACCTATGTCACAGGAGCACAGATTTCTAAATTCATCATGAATCACATTATTTGCCGATATGGTATCCCTGCAGCCATTATCACATATAATGGGAAGTCATTTAAGAACAAAACTATGAAAGGTCTTTGCCAACGGTTCCAAATTAGATTAAAATGGTCCACGCCATATTACCCTCAGGGTAATGGACAAGCTGAGGCAACAAACAAGACTTTGGTAAGGATAATGGAGAAGATGGTTAGCAAAACCGGTCGAAACTGGCACCTACAAATCCACCCAGCCCTCTGGGCCTACCGAACATCAATTCACACTCCTACGGGTGCGACGCCATATTCCCTAGTGTTCGGGACAGAATCTATCATCCCTTTAGAGATGAACTCCCATCCCTGTGAATTTCTCTTCGGGACTATTTGGATAAGGATGAAGATTATCGAGTGGCAAGATTGGCTGAGTTAGAGCTCCTAGATGAGAGGCGCATTCGCGCTCTTAATCACCTGAAGGTATATCAACACAGAATCTCCCGCAACTACAACAAGAGAATCATCCCTCGCCAGTTTGAGGTGGGTGATTTAGTTATGAAGGAGAACCAGTTCAACACCAGAGCAGAGCGAGAAAAGAAAGGGAAGTTCGAACCACACTGGTTAGGACCCTATGTCATAGTTGCCAAGTATGGCATATGGGCATACAAGTTGGCTCACCCCAATGGTGATGAGCTCCGGGAGCCCATGAATGCCATGCATCTTAAGAGGTTTTATGCCTAAACATGGCACAAGAAAGTCATAAAAATCACAAAAAAATCAAAAAAAAAAAATACAAAAACATCAAAAAAAAAAAAAAAAAAAAATCGAAAAAGAAAAAGAGAAAAAAAAGTCATCCACTAGTGAAAACCACGCAATTGTGGCACTTTGACAAGTCCTGGGTGAAACCTAGTTTCGCGCCTCGGGAGGATTCGTTGTTCACAAGCATTTCAGTATTAGAAGGGTAGTTGTCTTGGCCCGGACCTCGGCCCCGCCTTCGAGTTTCCTTGTGCACACCATTCTGTCCAGCCTTGATCCGGCTTTGCCTTCTTCTATTCATCTGTGAGGGATGTGGTCTTTCGTTATTTCCCATCTTACGCTAGGGGCAACTCAACGAGTTCACCTTCTTGTTCATAAGCGTGGCTTTCGCCTCTTATATTCCCCACCTAACGCTGGGGGCATCCATGCTTTCTTGGTTACCTGCACATAGCTTTGGAAAACTGTTAAAACCACAAAAACAATATAAAATTGTTTCGAGAAAAACACAAAAACAATATAAAATTGTTTCGAGAAAAACACAAAAACAATATAAAATTGTTTCGAGAAAAACACAAAAACAATAAAATTGTTTTAGAAAAAACAAAAACAATAAAATTGTTTCGAGAAAAACACAAAAACAATAGAAAATTGTTTCGAGAAAAACACAAAAACAATAGAACATTGTTTCGAGAAAACACAAAAACAATAGAACATTGTTTTGAGAAAACACAAAAACAATAGAAAATTGTTTCACAAAACACCAAAACAATATAAAATTGTTTCACAAAAACCTAAACAATAGAAAATCAGTTTATGAAAACATATCTTACAAAAACATTTACTTGCATTGTCTTGTTTTCTTGCTTTGCTTGTTGCTTGTATAGTGTTTTGCATGTGCTTCGCTTTTGAGTTGTTTGTTGCTTGGGTGTACTTTTTCATAGTTTATCTTTTCTTCCTTAGAATAGATTCATTCTGCTGCTTGTGCATATCAGTAGTGGATTTCGACATGCTAGTGTGTTAATTCTTTCTTTCTTTCTTAATGCATTTGGTTGTGTTTTGTTACTTGTTAATAAGGCATGGTGATTCATGGTGTATTACATTGATTCCTGGTGTTCTTTGTAGCATTTGGCTGTGTTTCTTGCATGTGCTCTATTTTTGTTATCATTCACATCACATTACCATCACTATCATCACATCTAGCATCATCTATACATCATATATAAACAAAAATGCTAAGTTTTACATCATGCATGTATACTAAGCTAATCATCACATATCATATCATCAATGGGGGCAAGAGGGGTTATGCATAATCAAAAATCTATCCCCCCACACCAATATCATCATATCATCCCATCCATAGACATCAAAATAACACTTGAAAACAACATTTGATATTGTCTATAGATCTATCATCTACAATCTACAGCACGCCTCAAACGATCACGTGCGATCACCATCTCTCCTGAGTGTCAGAGCCTCATGGTAAGTTTTCTAAACTAAGTAGTTAAAATGAACTGATTGTGATGTTTTTACCCCCCCTGGGGGGTATATTAGCCTATTTTTCACTGATCGGATGGCCAGGACACCCATTTCGCTCACCGTTTTCTCCTCTGTTCGCTGTGGAATAATTATTTTTAATTAAATAATTATTTTTATCTTATTTTTCACTGTATTGGGGCATTTTTTTGTCCAATACCCTTTCTTTCTTCCCCAGACAATTTTATTGCTCCCTGGTGATTTTTATTCTTCTTCACACCCTCGTAAATAATTATTTTTCAAATAATTATTTTTTTCATTTTTCCACTAAACAAGGACATTATTTGTCGTTTGTTTCTCTTTTCTTCCACCTAGGGCACTTTCTGCTGCCCCTAGGCCCTTCTTTTTTCTTTTCTTTTCTTTCTTTTCACCATGGTTTGGAAAGCAAAAAAAAAAACAAAAAACAATAAATATATATATATATATAAAAAATCCAAAAACAAGGCAAAATTTTCAAAAAAATTCCTAAAAAGTAAAACACCCTACAAAATGGTAACTTGCTTCTTACGGCTGAAACTTTGTGTTCATGCATGGTATTTTCTCCATATCCCGTTGGTTTGTCTCACATCTTCCCGATTAATATGACTCATGGATCACCGGATTCACAACCATTCACAAAAGCTAGCTGCTTGCTTGCTTGCTCTGTACTGGGCACTTTTGGTTGCCTCGGGTGTTGTTTTTGCAGCACAAACGCTTTTCATGGACCCCGTGTCCATTTTCATTTCCCTCGCATGTATCCTTGCTTGGGGCATCATTTTTAACCCTTTTCATCAATCATGAACTTGTGGATCTCTTCAGCACTGATAACAAAACATTTGTACAACTGTCTTGACCTGTTGGGTTGGATATATGTGCGTTCGTACTTGTTTTCCCGTTATATGAGCTTGTTTCCTTCTCGTATTGCATTGCATTATTGTATGTTGCATGGAGTTGGTACTTTTAAGCAATGGACAATTGTTCTAGTATGGCTTTTCATGTCATTCTACCTTTGTCGTATGCTTATATTTTTCATAAGGACCGATGATGTAGTTCCTATGGCAATATGATGACATCAAATTTGTTCCAAACAAATAAGTGGCTAGAGGTTAAGCTCTTCTCTCCCTCATCCATATTTCTTCTACACCACTTCCTTTCACCCCTAATTCTCTCCTCTCCTGGGCATCCCGCCTCGTCCCCATTCTTCTGCCTACTTCTCATCTTTTTCGATCGTCGATCGACTTCCTTCATCACCCCATCGACACTCGAGGGGGCATCTCTCCTCCTACTAATTTTTCTTCTATCCCTTCAAAATCTCTTTGTCTACTATCTTTGAAGTGGCATCACTTACGCCACCCCAAAGAGGGGCAAATGTAGACACCTATAATTACGCCCAAGCAATTTAAATACTTAAATTGCGCTAATTATCCCCTTTCTCGCAAATCAACGACATATCATCAAAAGCACTCATTTTCCTCATATCATCATTAATTAATTACACTAAGCTAATTAATTAAGTTTCCTATCCAACAAATACCCTAATTAATGACCTTCCGTTAATAAATCACCCTTCTACCTAGACTAATTAATTATTATTAATTAATTAGCTTTCCCTTCCATTTAACCAATAAATCAATATTTAATTGATTTAATCCCTTATAATAGCCTAAATCACTAATATTCTTCTAATTGGCTTCTATAAGCTTACATCTACCTATTAATTAATCACCTTTGATTAATTAAAATACCCCCAACTCCCATGACTTGCTAAACATGTATTAAACCCTTCTAAAGTAAGGTTACCTTTAATAAAGCAACCTTATCCATTCCTAATCATGTTTTACCTTTATCCCACATTCATGAGAATGTGTTGAATCCTTTATCCTTTGGGCTATATAAAGAGCCCTCCACCTACCTTTTTACTTACACCTAAACTCCTAAGAGAGCAAATGCAAAGCATATAGCAAAGAGACTAAGAGCTTGCACCTTGCCCTTTTGAGAGTTCATCATCTTGAAGAGTTAAGCCTCTTTCTTAAAGTGCTTGGGTCATATGGGAGGTGTCAAAAGGGTCTCAGAGCCCAACTTTGATTAGCCCCCATTCCTAGGTTCTTGGAACATTAAGGACAACTATTTTGATAGCCATGGAGCTTACTTAGGTCCATTCATTTATTTGTTGTTAGAGAATAGAGGAGTTTAGATATTTAGCATTGTTAGTTTCAAAGTTTGTATTTATGAATGCTAGCATCTAACCCTTGTTTAATTCTTATCATGATGGTGTTTATGCTTTGTTTTAGCTAAATTGTAGAACTATTTTAGGTGGTAGTTCTTGCTTCATTTGATTTAGCATTAAGCAAAGTATACATGCACACTTTTGTTGAGTTTATATGTGTTGAGTCTTCCTTGTAGGTATGAAGGAGGTGAAGTAATGCCAAAATTGGAATTGATGGAAAGACTTCAAGATTTCTCCATGTTTTCATTTTTAGAGCTTACTTTTTCAACATTTTACATGCTAGTTTTGTCAATTTCTTGAAAATTTTCAATTCTTGAGCATGTAGGTTAGTGTTTGATAGTGTTGAGTCTTCTATTTACACATTAATGTGGTGGGTTGCTGTTAAAATTTAATATTGGTGAGAAAATTTCAAGATTTCATCATGTTTTCATTTTTAGAGCTTACTTTTTCAACATTTTACATGCTAGTTTTGTCAATTTCTTGAAAATTTTCAATTCTTGAGCATGTAGGTTAGTGTTTGATTATGCTGAGTCTATTATTTACATATTAATGTGGTGGGTTGCTGTCAAAATTTATTCTTGGTGAGAAAATTTCAATATTTCATCATGTTTTCATTTTTAGAGCTTACTTTTTCATCATTACACATACTAGTTTTGTCAATTTCTTGAAAATCTTAAATTCTTGAGCATGTATGTTAATGTTTGATAGCGTTGAGTCTTCTATTCATATATTAATGTGATGGGTTGTTGTCAAAATTGAATCTTGGTTGGAAATTTTTTCCCATTTTACAGATTAAGGGACGTTTTTTTGACATTTTTTGAGTGCATGTCAAGTGCATACCCATGAGCATAAGAGCATATGCGTAACCCATCTTCCGAAGGCCATAACTTTTGCTCCCGAACTCAAAATGACTCCATTTTTTTTTCGTTGGAAAGGTATTGAAGTTAAATATGCAATAAAAACATAAATTTGAGATTTGTATATACATAAGTTATAGGTTTTTCTATTATTTTAAAACTGGTCATTTTCTAACATGTCTAATGTTTTGATGAATGTTGTATTTCCATGCTTACTCGATTTAGACCAAAGCGTGTGTATGATCTTCTCTTGCACATTTTGGTGATCTTGAGAATCAAAAACAAATTTTATCTCTATCTTTTTAACATTGGGATTAAACTTGGAAACTTGATTATTCATTTTGCTTAAGGGAATGAACCTTTTACAAAGCATTTTTCAATGGTCCTTTGATTTGAAGTTTTCCATTTCTATATAGTTGGGATAAAGTTTGTGTATGCTCTTATCTTTCACCTTAGGGTGATCTTGAGAATCAAAAGCAACTTTAGTCTTCATTTTATAACATTTGGTAAATTGGAAACTTCATCTTTCACTTTTAGTTTAAGGGAATGAACCTTTTACAAAGTATTTTTCAATGGTCCTTTGATTTGAAGTTTTCTATTTCTATATAGTTGGGATAAAGTTTGTGTATGCTTTTCTCTTGCACCGTAGGGTGATCTTGAGAATCAAAAGCAACTTTAGTCTTCATTTCATAACAATTGGTAAATTAGAAACTTCATCTTTCACTTTTGGTTTAAGGGAATGAACATTTATCAAGAATTTTGTATGGTTCATTAATTGAAAAGATTTTCTTTACTTTTTAGTTGGATTATTTATTTTGTATGCTCTTCTCTTGAATCCTTGGATGATCTTGAGAATCAAAAGTAACTTTTAATCCTCTTTTAAATAATGTGATTTTCTTGGAGAACTACTAACGCTTGAGTGCAGGACCTAAAAACGCTTGTCAAAGAAATGAGGAACCAAAACAAAATAAAAAACTACTAATACAGTTGTTATACAAGTTGCCAAAAGGAGTTCAAGCAAACCACACCTAATTAAACAAGATAAAAATAACAACATGTTCAAAACATTGTATTGCAGTGCAGGTTTCGAAAAGGGTACGTCCCTCTCCGTTCAACTGGAACATAACCCCTTTGGCATAACACCTTAAGCTACAACAATGGGGTGGTTCCAGAACCCCAAAGTAGTCCACGCAAGAGGGAACCTTGTGGGACGAAACAGAAGTGCTCCACACTACCTACTTTACTAGTGATTCCTTTGTGAGATAGAGTTACAAGTTGTCCATTGTGGCGACTCCGGTGATAGTACACGTAGACGCACTAGTTGCCTACTATTCTTGAAGGGGGTAAAGTAAAGCTGAGATATCGTTCTTGAAGGGAGTAAAGTAAAGCTAAGATATCTTCAATGGAACTTAAAAATCCTTTCTCTTACACTAGAAATTGATTTAATCATTTTCGTAATTCCCATTAAAGGGATGTCTTACACTGTGGAGTCTCAGATTCAAAATTATATCTCACCGAAGTGAGATCTTTTGTACCCAAATCAGTCCTCCTTTGAGCTGTGTAACATCAACCATATGTTTAGAAGATGATACATCTAGATCAGTTTTTTTTTGTAGCCAAGGAAGGATATCATCATCTCTTTCTCACTCAATCTTGGAAGGATTCAGTAGCACCGTCTTTGAGGGTATGATCTACCCTCCTACTTTAGGTTCTACCTTTAGCCAGGGTGAGAGGGATCATTATATAGTCTATAATTGCAAGAGGAATGGATGTATCAACAATATTTACCACTCTTTAGTGAAATACTTAAGAAATAGCTTCGAGAAGACATGGTCACTTCAGAAAAGGCCAACTCTCAAGATTTGTCACTTCTAAACAGTGCAGATGTCTTCTAACCAAAGCTTAGACTACAAAAGATAGTAAGGAACCAAATTTCTTTGGAATTTTGTTGGATTTAATGAGACAAGCATGGGAAATTCTAGTAGGATTAGTTAGTTTTTGGCATATCTGATTTGGAGAATTAAACAAGATAAATTTGATTATACCATATTCCACAGAAAATTCAACAAATGTTAGGATATAGAAAAATACAAGACAAAGAAACCTCAAAATAGCTCACAATGATCCTTTAACTAGAGTATGTACACTTATGAAAGCCCAATAACACACTATTTAACACAATCAGTAAATGTTCAAACACAAAATCTCGTGTTGAAGATTTAATAAAACATCAGAGATTCATAATTTTTCATGCCTAAGATACACTCGAAGGCTTACAAACAACATTTAATAGATTGGTGACATAGTGATTTTAAAATTGTTTATTACACAAATGAAATGAAAGATATTCTCAACAATGTAATTTCAATTTCCAAAATGCTACCAAAACAATAAAATTATGTGTGACTTATGGGACCCATAAAATAAAATTGCAATGGGAGCATGAATAAATATTTTTAGTATATCATCTTGATGGCAAATACAACAATGCTCATGATTAACACCATTAATTCAAGACTCATCAAATTTATCAACAAGGGAAATTAAATCTATAGTCTCAATGCTTGTCAATGGTTGGACACTTGTAACCATATTGACATGATTAAATTTGAAAGCACAAAGAAAATAACATGTTTTACATATAAGCTCTTAGAAAAATGGTTTTTCTATCAGCTCTCTCTTTTCTTGACAGTTCTTAAAATTTTAACCCCCCCTTTTACAAGAGTATTCTCATCACTTTTATACAATTCCATCCCTATTTTATTTTCAATTTTCCCCCCAAAAATGTAGATATTTCAAAAGTATATTCCTCTTTTACAAAATTCCATGTGTATCAATGTTAATTTTATGAAAATACTTTATTTGGATTTTTCAGGTGTAAAGAGTATGGGCCCTCTTTATTTAATCTTGTCATATATGATTAGGATATCATGTCATTGCTTGTGAAAAATGATTTTATAATTCATTTCACTTGGTGATTGCATGGTTTCTTCTAATATCTTTTGAGCACTCTAAGGTGGCCTTAATTGTGAGATAATTTTCATCATTCCATTCAAAGATACATCTTGGGTGTTATGCATTTCCTCTTATGTATACTTGGTTTAATTATCCCACATGGATCTAGTCAAATCCACTGAATTCATCAATCATGCTTGCTCTGAATTCACTTCAAATTTTAAATTTTCCTTGTGTGGGTTGAGTAAGATCTTCCTTTATTTAGTGGAAATCATTTCTTTCAATTCAATCAGTCTGTGGAACTTCTACTATAAAAACCATTTTTATCCCTTCACAGGATGCATTTCTCTTCTTATCTTGTGAGGAAATTTTTCATAGTTTTCTACCAATGACATGGTGAAAGTACTTATGGAAATTAGTTTGAAGGAAATATTGTCATCTAAATTTTGAGTATTATGTTTGTCTTTTTTTGCCCTTGTTTTTAATTATGTAAATAGACTACTTTCAAGTGATGTTACATCTAAATTTTCATTTTTTGACATGCAATTCATTTATGTTCCTACATTAAGGACTCTCTAGCTTAGTATTAGCACTGGTAATGAAAATAAACCACCACTGTGCATTCAATGGTTCTCAATCATGCAATTTGCCTCATCCTCTTAGTGTATTGCATTATTTCAAACTTGTTGTAGCTCATCTAGAAGAGATGACCTATTTCATGGTGATTCACAACCCTCCTCACACTGCATTGTCTTCTTAGTTCGCAACACTATCCTTGAGTTGCACGGCTCTGAACATCAATTCATGGGGATTTCCTTCCTTCTGTGGGCCTTTCCTTTTTCTAAATTATGCTTGGGTGACATGTGGAAACATATGCACCCTCCCCCTTTCTTTGACTTTTCAGCTTACTAGGACTACCCTACCATGCATAAGCCACGTGGTGGATGCTCGTAACTTGGGGGACTACCTTGCTATACCTTTTCAAAGGTGCATTAGGGAAACACATGGAAAAACTTCCTTTCTTCCATGGGGACTGTCCTTTTAGCAGTTTCTAAATTTCATCTTTGACCATCCGCCGAGTTTATAGAAATATTTTTCATCCTGTAATTCATACTTGGGACAAGTGAGGTAACTATTATCCAAATAGCTCTCCTAGCGATTTAGATAACTTGCATACACATCCTAATCCCCTTCACATTATTATATCTCCTTCCATTTTCCCTTGTGTGCCTTCCTCCTTCACTTTCTCTCTTATCCCTTCATACACTCCTTGTGTGCACCTCTAAAGAATTACCTTCCAATCATTTAAGTCCATAGCATTCCTCTTGTGCACATTACTCGTGTCCCTCTTCACCTCTTTCTTCCATTTATCCTTTGTGCCCACACTCCATGCGTTCACCTTCTTTCTAGTCAGCTTGGTGCATCTCCAAAAGTTAAATCCCAAGGGTAGGCTCAAATGAGCGCCAAGCTTCCATGCGTCTAGAACCACAAAATTTGCACCAACTGTTGAAAATTATTTGACTTAGCGGAGGGTGCCAAGTCTCTTAACAAAGTGCACATTCAAAAGAAGGATCAAGGCCGACGACTCAAACTTTCACCACCCTCCATGTAACAATGGTCACAGAGATCAAAACCAAAAGTAAAAGTAGGCCTAAAAATGACTAAGTATAGAGAACCAAAGCACAAGCCTCCATGTGGATCAATGGTGCAATATCAAAAGGAAATTTTGGAGGTAGTCCCCAAACAAGCATGGGCCTTCCAGTGTCCTTAGTCC
This sequence comes from Taxus wallichiana var. yunnanensis, assembly GCA_018340775.1. Taxonomy (NCBI): domain Eukaryota; kingdom Viridiplantae; phylum Streptophyta; class Pinopsida; order Cupressales; family Taxaceae; genus Taxus; species Taxus wallichiana. The sequence continues at coordinate 78,464,414 of CM031242.1, forward strand.
AAAAAGGGACAGAATCAGGGGTTGAATAGTCAAATAAGAGGTAGGCCAATAGAGAGTGCCAAGTGTCAGCATGGTGTTATTTCAAAGATAAAATTTGGGGTAGGTTTCAAAAAAAGAGACAGCCGCCACATGGACCTGGTATGGACATAACTCTTCCTCTTATGTGCCCAAATATTCAAATGAGCATATCTTTTGGCTCAGTGCTCAAAATCTGACAAATCTGGCACCATTGGAAAGATCTCAACCTCATCTATGCCTTAAAGATCTAAAACTTTAATTTTGGAGAGGTTAGGTAGGGAGAAAATGGGAAAACATCTATCAGGACATTAACGTAGAATCAGATTTCTTCAACCACCAGATCTCATATGATTTGATCCACCATTCCTCCTCCTTTGAGGTGCCGAACAAATAATTGATGTAGACATGACAGATTTGGGGTGGCATTGATGATGGTGGTTGAGCTTTGAATTAATTTTCCCACTTCTCTCTCTCCTTCTTTCCTCTGGGCTGAATCTATAAAGACAGGTCGGGGCTCATTGTAATGGTTGGACACTCTGGATCCTTACACATGTTGCTAAGGACTCCATATTTTCTGTATTTTGAGTTGCAAACCTCCATGTTTGGCTCTTGCATGTGGATATTAGCCTCCTTATCATTGTAATAATTCTATTCATTCTTGGAAGTAATAGAAGCATCGTTTTGTGAATATTTCTGTGTCTAACGTGTTTGCATTCCTTCTTCTTGCCTCTTCTCTTGCATTATGTATTGTTGTACTACTTTAGGTTCCCTACTAGCCCATATTTGGTTGTGTTACATGAGAAAGATTTGGTGAACGTGTGTTTTTCGTGCTACTTGTGCTTAGCCTCCTTTCATGCATCCCCTATCATTCTCGCTCAAAACAAATAGTGTTTGTTAAACACTGCACAATTATATAAAAAACACCAAATATAATTATATTCAATTTAGAAATCATTCGAGATATTATTTCAATATAGAAGATTACAATATATAGATTGATAGTCTCCTACAAAGGAGGAGTCAATCATGATCTCCTAGAGTCTCTCTATCTCACACAAATCTCTCTAACAATTCCTAGTATCTCTCAACCTTATCTATGAGTTATATATGACAACTCATTATTGCACACACATAGATTTATCTAATGTTCACAATAACTAAACTATTCCTAACAGTGTTCACCCCTCTTTTCTAGTGTTATCACCTTTTAGTATAGTTTGCTTCATGTTATCCTTCTTTCTCTTGTCCATTGGCATTCTTAGTTTAGTTTCCCCTTTCATCACTAGAAGTAGCAATAGCGGTAGAAATAGATAGAGGAACCGGCCTTCTCTCGGAGATTCATCCTAAGCTCACAAGGTCCCACAACTTGGGGATGGTTCCATTATGGTCTCGTACACTTCAGCCCTTTTCAAAGTCCGAGACGTGGGTGCACATTTGACATTTTCTTGAGTATGAAGACCTCAAAGGTTTTGATCCAAGTGTTTCTCAACACTCCATTGACCTTGATCCTGGCATAAATCCTATCAAATAGAAACAATGGCCAGTCAATCCAAGGATAGATCCCCTCATGAGAAAGGAACTATCAAAACTCATTGAGGCAAAAATTATCTTTCCTATCAAATACTCTACCTGGGTCACAAATTTGGTTCCAGTATGCAAAAATAATGGTGAAATTAGACTTTGTGTTGATTTTAGAGATTTGAATAAGGCATCTCTAAAGGATCACTATCCTTTTCCTTTAATGGAGTAAATTCTATAGACTGTGGTTGGTGTGTAAAGGTTCTCCATGCTAGATGGGTATTCAAGTTTCAACCAGATCCTGGTCAAGGAAGAGGATCAATTCAAAAAAACATTTACAACCAAGTGGGGAACATATGCATACCATAAAATTCCCTTTGGTCTATCAAATGCAGGCACAACATTTTAGCACGCCATGGATATTGCCTTCAAAGGTTACATCAATGAGTTCATCTTGGTTTACCTTAATGATATAACTATCTTCTCAAAGTAGAGCGCAGATCACATGGTGCACCTAGAAAAGGTATTTGAGAGATGTATAGAATTTAGGGTATCTCTTAACCCCAAGAAGTGTAATTTTGTAGTGGCTCAGGGTAGGCTCTTGGGCCATGTAGTTTCAAAGGATGGCATCGTGATTGATCCTGAGCACATTTCAGCCATCCTAGCCCTTTCCTGTCGCGCACAAAAAGGCCTTACAGTCCTTCCTTGGAAAAATAAATTTTGTTAGGCATTTTATCCCTAACTTTGTGGGACTGGTTCGGCCCATCACCCTTATGCTCAAGAAGGACATAGCCTTTAGATGGATAGTAGAAGGAAGAGAAAGCTTCAACAAGATCAAGAAAGAGATTGCTTATGCGCCAACACTCCTCAATCCAAATTACTCAAAGGATTTCATCCTTTATGCTTATGGTGCTGATGCAAGCATTGTTGCTGTCCTAACATAGGAAAATGAACAAGGGTTAGAATAGCTAGTGGCCTTCTTCAGCTAGATGTTGAAGGATTATGAATTGAAATACAATCACATAGAGAAGTAGGTCTTTGCCATCATGTGCATGCTCAAAAAATTCAAGAGCATGCTCACCACAAATCATATCAAGGTGTTAGTCTCCCACTCATCTATCAGAGACTTCATCATGGGAGTAGAAATCAATGAGAAGAGAGTGTGATGGGTGACAAAAATCATGGAATATGATGTGACTATTAAGGCCACAAAGCTGGTAAGAGGTAGTGCACTCTGCAAGTAGATTACTGAGGATGCATGAGTGAACCTGATGCTTCATTATTTCTAGATGAATACTTCTCATGTGTAGAACATGAATAAAATATAGACCCCGGCACGCGTGACTAAATGAAGGACATGATCACATTCCTTTCTGAGGGTGTGTACCCTCTTGGTTTGAACAAAGAAAAGAGAAGGCATCTAAGGTTGCAATCCATCCCATATGTTTTTAGTGATGGACTTCTCTTCAAAATAAATCTAGATGGCATGATGTTAAGATGTATCAACAGCATGCAGACTGAATAAGTGTTAGCAAAATTTCATGATGGATTCTCTAGTGGACACTTCTCTTCCAAAACTACAGCAATGAAGATCAAAATGTAAGGTATCTTTTGGCCTACCTTGTTTATAGATGCACATAGGTGGGTCACAAAATGTAAGGAGTGCACTTTCTTTGTAGGAAAGAAAATATTGGCAGCACTTCCTCCACCAATCCAAGTAGATCATCCTTTTGTGCAATGGGGTCTTGACTTCATAGGCATGATCAATCCACCTTCAAGCACTAGACATAAGTGGGTGTTGATAGCTACAAATTACTTCACCATATGGACAGAAGTTGTCATGCTTAAGGAATCAACCGAGGTAGTCATCCTTGACTTTCCCAAAGGTTTAATCACAAGGTTTGGTGTTCCTCAAACCATTATCTCTAATAATGCAAAGGCCTTCCTTAGTGCTAAAATCATTGATTGGGCTCTAAATCTAGGCATTTACCTGAAAACCTCTTCCAACTATTACCCTCAAGGTAATGGTCTGGAAAAATCAACAAATAAGAACCTGATCAGAATCATGAAGCACACAATGAACATCATCTAAAGACAGTGGCATACAAAGGTCTTGTGTATGCTCTCGGCAAATAGAATCATAGTCAAAAAGGCAATAGGCACTTTTCCTTACAAGATTCTCTGGCGGGAGGATACCCTTCCTTTGACACTAGCACTAAATTCATTAGCACTTTCCCAAAGATGGAATTTAAGGGCATGGATCAAAGAGAAATTATGATGGAAAAGTTAGTTCATCTTGAAGAACTTAGAAACTCTGCCATGATCAAGCTAGAACAACATCAGCAAGCAACAAAGAAATGGTTTGACAGAAAGGATAGACCTCAAGCTCTCAAAGTTGGGGACCTGGTTCTAAAATGGGATGCTGACAAAACTAAACCAGGGTGCCATTCAACATTTGATGCACTTTGGAGTGGCCCATACATCATCAATTTCTGCAAAGAAGCTAACTCTTTTGAGTTAACTCATCCAAATGGAAGCCCACTGCAAATCCCAGTAAACAGGATTTATCTCAAACCCTTCCATTAGGTTTACTACATCATGTTATATATATTAATTAGTTTCAATTCCTCCAAGTGTGCTCCACACACATTTTTTGTTTGTACATAGTTCTTTCCCCTCATGTGCATCATGCACGTGTTCTTTTGTTACTTCCAGAATACAGAGCTTCTCTCAGCAGTTGAGAGATTCAGAACAAAGTGCAGACATTATTTTCAAGTGATTACATGGGCATTTTTATGATTGAACAAGTGGAATCCATACCCAATGGATTATTTAGGCTACTCATCTCTTTCATCTAGCAGGTAGATGGCCCCAAAAGTTACCAAAACTGTTATCCAAATAGCTCTCCTAGCGATTTGGATAACTTGCATACACATCCTTCTCCCCTTCACATTCTTCTATCTCCTTCCATTTTCCCTTGTGCACCTTCCTCCTATGTGCTTGCTTTCTCTCCTATCCCATCATGCACTCCTTGCACGCACCTCTGCAGACTTACCTTCTAATTAGCTAAGTCCCTGGCATTCCTCTTGCATGCATTGTGTGCACCCCTCTTCACCTCTTTCTTCCATTTCTCCTTTGTGCCCACACTCCATGCATTCACCTTCTTTCTATTCAGCTCGGTGCATCTCCAAAAGTTGAATCCCAAGGCGGACTCAAACAACCACAAACTTCCACATGTATAGAACCCCAAAAGTTGCACCGGCCATTGAAAATTCTTCGACTCAGCGGACGGTGCCAAGTGTCTTAACGGTTCACATTCAAAAGTGGGATCTAGGCTGAAGACTCAAACTTGCACCAGCCCTCCACGTAGCAATGGTCAACAGAGGTCAAAACCAAAAGTAAAAGTGGGCCTAAAAAATGACTAAGTATAGAGAACCAACAGAAGCCTCCACGTGGATCAACGACACAATATCAAAAGGAAAGTCTGGAGGCAAGTCCCCAAAGAAGTGCGGGCCTTCCACGTGTCCCTAGTCCAAAAAGGGACAGATTCAAGGGTTGAATAGTCAAATGAGAGGCAGAAAAATAGAGAGTGCCAAGTGTCAGCATGGCACTATTTCAAAGATAAATTTGGGGTGGGTTTCCAAACAAGTGTCAGGCCGCCACGTGGACCTGGTAAGGACAGTAACTCTTCCTCCTACATGCCCAAATATTCAAATGAGCATATCTTTTGGCTCAGTGCTTGAAATCGACAAATATGGCACCATTGGAAAGATCTCGGCCTCATCTATGCCTTGGAGATCTGAAACTTTAATTTTGGAGAGGTTAGGTAGGGAGAAAATGGGAAAATGTCTATTAGGCCATTAACACAAAATCAAATTTCTTCAACCACCAGATCTCATATGATTCAATCTATCGTTCCTCCTCCTTCGAGGTACCAAACAAATAATTGATGCAAAAAAATAGATTTGGGGCGGCATTGATGATGGTGGTTGAGCTTCGAATTATATTTCCTGCTTCTCTCTCTCCTTCTTTCCTCTAGGCTGAATCTATAAAGACATGGTCGGGGCTCATTGTAATGGTTAGACACTCTAGATCCTTATGCATATTGCTAAGGACTCGATATTTCCTATATTTTGAGTTACAGACCTCCATGTTTGGCTCATGCATATGGATATCGACCTCCTTATCATTATAACAGTTATATGCATTCTTGGAAGTAATAGAAGCATCATTTTGTGACTATTCTTTGTCCTAACATGTTTTCATTCCTTCTTCTTGCCTTTTCTCTTGCATTGTGTATTGTTTTGCTACTTTAGGTCCCCTGTAGTTCCATATTTGGTTGTGTTCCATGAGAATAATTTTGTGAACGTGAGTTTTGCTGTGCTACTCATGCCTAGCCTCCTTTTACTCATTCCCTATCATTATCACTCAGAACAGATAGTATTCACCCCTCTTTCCTAGTTCTATCACCTTTTAGTATAGTTTTCTTCATGTTATCCTTCTTTCCCTGGTCCCTTGTCATTCTTTGCTTAGTTTCCCCTTTTAGCACTAGGAGTAGCAGTAGCAGTAGAAATAGATAGAGGAACCAGCCTTCTCTGAAGATCCATCCAAGTTCACAAGGTTCCATAACTTAGGGATGGTTCCATTATGGTCTCAAACACTTCGGCCCTTTTCAAAGTCCGAGACGCAGTGCACATTTGAACAACCAACAATAACATTTGAAAAGGAAGAAAGTTAGAGGGATTTTCCAATGATGGCATAACTTTATGATCTTCAACCATAAAAGAGGATTCTCACAACATAAAGACCAGATTCCACATGATCGATTCATGAATTTTCCCTCAACATATCTGATTTTAAAATATATCAATTAGACAAAAGGAATTTGAAGGCAATACTCAGAGAAAAGGGAAATATTATTCGAGCTCCAACATTGGCTCTCACTGGGGATGGGTACCCCTTGCGGGTGCCACAAGAACTATTTAATGCAGACCAAGTGCCAAAAATCCATTGGGCTAAGGAGTCTTTGGTCATAGCAGACCAAGGAAAGAAAAAGGAAAACAAAAACAAAAAAATAATGAAAACAAAGTAGGAAAACTATACACTGTACATTTGTTCATACCTTTCTCCAAAAGCTAATCAAGAAAATGCTTCAGGTGCCTACCATTGATAGGAAACTCGAGAAACTCTCCATCTAGGTCTTTCAAGAAGAAATTATGTTCACAATCCTTGATATCAATGGAATAAGGGCCCATCCATAATGCATCAAACTTTATGTGTTTTCCCTTATCCTCATGTCTATTGTCCCATAACAATACAAGATCCCCAATGTTGAAAATTTTAGGAGTCACCTTTTTGTCAAATAATTTTTTGAGCTTTTCCCTAAACTTCAAATGCCTTTGGTGGGATTCTCGTCTTTCCTCATCCAACTTAATGATTTGGTTTATTCTCACATTATAAGGGATAACTTCCTCATCTTCAAGTTGTTGGATGAACTGATAAGAAGACAATTACAAGTGTAAAGGAAGGAGATCTTGGACTCCATAAACTAGCTCGAATGGAATTTTCCCAAAGTGGCTCTCTTAGCAGTAATTCTATCTGCCTAAACAAAGCAAACTTCAACTTCTCCCCCACTTTATTTTGTTGATTTCTAATGTCCTTCTAATTATCTTCAGTAAATTTTTGTTTCTTGATTCAACTTTTCCATTTCCTTGTGGGTTATAATTATATGCATATGTTAATTTTATACCATATTCTTCACACATAACTAATGGTTTGGATCGAAAACTCATGGTGTTGTCAACAACTATATTTTTGGGTACACCAAACCTACAAATTATATGATTCAAGATGAAATCAATAACAACCTGATGAGTCACCTTCTTGGTGGGGATAGCTTCAACCCATTTGGTGAAATAATCAATAGCCACCAATATCCATTTGTGGCCTGCACTAGAAGGTTTTGATAGTTTTCCTACAAAATCCATGCCCCACTACTTGAAAGGAGCCTCAATTGATACTAGTTATAGAGGGAGAGCACCAGAAGCCTTCATTTTCCCTGAAAATATCTGACAAATTTCACATTTTCTTACCAATAAGGTTGTATCCTTGAAAAGTGTGGGCCACCAATATCCCACCCTTAGTATCTTATGGGTAGTTACTCTTCCGAGAAAAATTCCCCCCACACACTCCCCCATGAAATTTTGAAATTAACCTGGGGGCTTCATCCTCCGTAACACATATGAGAAGAACCCCTTCAAGATTTTTCCAGGCTAACCCATAATCAGTGATGATATATTTTTGGGAGGCTAACTTGAGTGTCCTTCTTTGATTTTTATCTAAATGCCTTAGACATTCCAAATTTCTGAGGTAAAATATGATGTTTTGTACCATATAGAATTAATAAACTTCTCATGTACCTCCACATATCCTTCTTCTACGTCATTTACTTCCATCACTTGTAATTTGCTTTATCCCATTATCTTTATGAATCCCATACCTCTAATGAGTTTAGTGGTCTGAACATCCATATCATATTCCTACAATTTGTTCACCCATTGACATCTTTTTGCTAGAAACTTCCATCTCTGATAAAATGTCTTTGACCATTGTATGAGGAACATAAGCTATGATCTTTGAGCTTAGAATATATGGCCATGAAAGCTTTTGTTTCTCTAACCAAGGAAAAATCATGTTTTTCCATAATGGTGTATTTCAACTCAGCTCCCTGCAATGCTTTACTGAAAAAAGCAATTGGCCTTTCATTTCCCTCCTCATTTTTTGCAATAACACAGATGCGATGGTATTTTTAGATGCAAAAGAGAAAATTTGAAAAACCTTCTTATAATCAGGGGTCGCTAAGATAGAGGCATTTTTAATGCCTCTTTGATCCTAGTGAAAGCTTAGATAGCTTCATCCTCCCATTTAATAATTTGATCCTTCCTCAGCATCTTCGTGATAGGGATAGTCATTTCCGTAAAATTAGAAATGAATCTTCTTATGAAATTGATTTGGCTGAAAAAATATTGAATACCTTTCTTGTTCTTAGGGATATGAACTTTCCCAATAGCTTCCACTCTCTTAGGGTCAATCATGACCCCTTCCTTTGATATGATATGCCCTAGCAATTTGGCCTTCTGAACCCCAAAATGACATTTTTTAGGATTCAACGAGATACCGTATTCCCTGCACCTCTATAACATCTTTTCCAAATGTTGCAAATGATCATCCCTTTTTCTTGAAAATATTGTCACATCATCCTGGTATACAGCTATAAAATCACTTATATATCTAGTGAATGCCACATCCATAGCTCTTTGAAAAGTGGCACCAACATTCATCAAACCAAATGGCATTCTCACGTACACATAAGTACCCCAAGGAGTGGTGAAAGCAGTTTTGATTCATTCTGATTGCTTCACAACCACTTGGTTATATCCCAAGAATCCATCTAATGTAGACAATAGTTCTGACCCAGTGATTAATTGCAACATATTATCCATGTTAGGAAATGGATAATTATCTTTCATTGAGGCCTTATTCATATTTCTAAAATCTACACAGAGTCTTATATCCCCATTCTTTTTTCTAACTGGTACTAAATTTTCCACCCAAGAAGAATATCTCGTAGGTTGTATAATACCTCCATCCCTGAGTTTATTGAGTTCTTCTTGCATTTTCAGGGATAAGAGAGGATTAATTGGCCTCTTTTTTTGTTTGAATGGCTTGGCATTGGGTTCTAAAGGTATTTCATGTTGGAAAAGATCCTCCCTATATGCCTTCAATTCTGAATATGACTGCTCCAAGCAATCTGGTACTTTTTTAACAACTAGACATATGATTGCTTTTCTTCTTTACTCAGTTACTACCCAGACCATATTTTTCTAGGTTTACCATCATTCCCCAAGTTATGTTCCTCCACATCTCTTGATGTTTTCATATACTTATTAACAATGTGGTCAACGTTATCAAAGGTTTACTCTAATGAAACCAAACCTCTTAGAATGGTATTGGTTTTTAATTGAATAATGTATTTGCCAAATAGAGTCTCTTTACCCTCATAAACACAAACCATCGGTTCCCATTCCATATTATGATTTGTAAATTCTCTTTCATTTTGCAAAAACCTCTGAACCTGGGAATCATCTTTAAAAAGTTGCCAATGTTTGACATTGTCAGGGACAGATGGTCTTCTCAATACTTATATATCATACTCATAATAAGGAGACATTGTACAATTTTCAAATTTGTATCCCAATACTCCCAACTTGTCTGCAAAAGTATTTTACTTTCTATCATGGTATATTATATTGAAAGAATCAAACATTTCAATAAAATCCCAAACTGCATGCTTATACTGTTTCATTCTTTGATTTTTGGTTGCATACAATTTCCTAACTTGCTTGACTACCAATTTTGAATCTCCTTTGACAACCATATCTTTGATACCATACCTCCAAGAAATCCTTAAGCCTAAAATTAGTGCTTCATATTTTGCAATATTGTTAGTGCATTCAAACTTAAGTTTAAAGGAAAAATTGAAAGTCTCATGATTTGGGGACACAAGGACAACTTTGACACCATTCCCTAAATTAGAACAAGCTCCATCAAACATTAAAGTCCAAGGGATGCCCAATTTCTCTAGATACTTACATTTATCTATTCCATTCTCATCGAAATTAGCATAACCCACAAAATTATCAACATCCACATCAATATACAACACCTCATAGGATGCATTCTTAGGATCCTCAATCAGATGCAACATTATTTTTCTCCACATAGTTTAACAAGGATTCTATCTATTGGTATAGTTGCATATGAAAAATCCATTTGCACACTCCCTCCGACACTAGAATCCCATTTCCTTGACAACAACATTACCCATTTAGCAGACAATTCATAATGACTACATTCATGGTTAAACACTTTCTGGATAAGCTACCAATTTCATACCAATCCTTTGACATACCCAATCACTGGTACTTATCTTGAATCCGAATCAATGCATTTTCCAAAATATATTGTTACTTTGATATTCTACTCATTCATCACTTCAAGGGGCGTCACATTACAAAAGGCCCCCGAATCAAACATGCGATTATAAACTAACCTATCTTTTATGATAAACTTAGTATAAAAAAGGTCAACATCAAGTTGGGATTCAACAAGAGAAGTGCCCAAATATACCTCAAGTGGTTCTCCCAAGTATTCTAATGCTTTAGGTACTTCCAATTCTGTAATGATAGGGGGAGTATCCACATTATTCACATTTTTACATGAGGGTAGTGCATCCTCTTTGAACCCTAAGTACTCAAATGCTCTTTTTCTATGTTCGGGATCCAAAGTAATTCAACAATAGGAACTATGAATTTTATCTTGACTCAAAATATGGGAAATATCACATGGGACATATTTGGGTAAGATCATGTTAGGAGGAAGAGTAACAGTTCCTTCTAGTGGTAAAAGAATTTTTTACATTTTGGGCATGAACATGAACTGGGGTATAAGTTCTATTTGAGACAATCAGACCCTTAGTTGGTGTACCCGTCTTAGGAGAATCGTTTGGGAAATTGGTAAGAAGTGAATTATTGGGTTTGGGTTGTAGTCCTCCTACTTTAACAACTCGTTTTGAGATTATATTCCTTTTGTTGAGCAACAACTGCATTCATGAGTAATTTCCTATCCTCCACTGAAGGGACTCCTCCATCATACTTTTTTATCATCAAGGACCTTAAGTACTCAAATTCATGATTTTTTAATTCAAAATCCTACACCGTATTAATCTCAACATCATTATTATGAGAAAGGGGGCGCACTCAGTGAATGCACCTCCAGAAACTCTCTACAGTTCTTGCACTTATCAGTTCTATAGAAGTAGCTCTTTTCTGTGGATTATCATAGCACTCCATCATACATACATCACCGTAAGTCTCATCATGACCAACCTCTTCACCGTATTTAATAGGTTCAAAAGGGGAATGTGGAAAAAAACACCTATCACACCATTCAATAGCATGATTTTCTTCCACCATGGAAACTCTAGCAGTCAAAGGATCAGGGATTTGTTTATTTTCTCTAAGTTTTTATTTCTTGACCCCATGGGTCCCTTTCCTCTTTCATCTATTATGTGATCACTCCTAATATGATTTCCAAATCTATCTTTTCCCGGTGGTTTATGCTAACCTTAATAACTTTGTCCTACTCCCTTTACTTCTCTAGCAAGATTATAAGATATTTCTTTAACTACTCTAGCCAAAGTCTTCACAACCTCCTCCAGATCCACTACCTTGTTTGACTGAGGTCTATCAGGATTAATCAGTTTATCACCCTTCATCTTAGGGGTTTTCTAACTTCCTTAATGTTGTTTTCAATTTGCAAGGCCATTGTGAAATCCTACCTTAAAGTTCCAAGGTTCTTATCTCTCAAATAATAAACAACTTTCTTGTCAAAAGCATTAGAATATTTAATTAGGAAATACTCATCACTAGGCCTCAAAATTATGGGTAGTCTATTTAAAGTATTATTGAATCTAGTATTGAAGTCCTAGACAGACTCATTGGGATTATTCTTTATATTCTCAAACTCAGACAAGAGGAAATTTGGTTTTGTCTTATCCCCATATTATAATCTTAAGGCATTCTTCATCTCATTCCATGAATCTATTGAATTATCTCATAAATATTTGTACCAATCACGCGTGTTCTTCAAGAGTATGAATGAATAGCTTTATATATACATCTTCATATTCTATTTTGAAATCCTCCATCATATTAACAAAAATCTCAAATGTTGATCACCAGTGATGGCATTATTTCCCTAAAATTTAGGCAACCTATTTCTTACATCTTGTGGTACAAGCATTAGGATACCCAACCATGCCTCTAAAATTTATTGGTCCAAACGTGTTGACAACAAAAAGAGGTCTAGGTGGAGGCTGAGCCATGTTATTTTGAGGAGGTGATCCTACAAGAGGATTAATATAGTGTGGGACCAGGGGTCTTTGGGATACAAACATATGATCTTCAAAATAAATATCCTCTAGTGACTCAATTTCACAAAAAACCTTATTAGTCTTGAGTGATAAAGTAAATAAATGATTGACACTTATTCCAGATACAAATGATAGCCCTTCACCAGTTGGATTATTTAAATTCTCTTGAGGACTATTTGATTCTGAACTATTTGAAGATGTTGGATAATCCTCAAATATCGGTTGATCACTTTCCACGACTGGTACTACCATCTCTCTTAACTCTTGATCCCCCAATGCTTTCTAGACTTGTCTCTTTTTTGTATTTTTTTTCCCAAGCTATGGAAACAATCTTCTAGTAGTATCCTTGTTAAAGAAATACCTTCTTCCTTCTAGATTTATAAATATTAACAAAAAATCTTAAGACATTGACATTTACCGAAAATTTCAAACCAAAACAGAGTCACCACCAAGGATTTTCACCTTAGATGTTCTAAAGATTTGTAAGTAACTTTTCAAGTTCCTATCAATACTCAATTTCTATAAAGCTTGATAAATCTGATCATCCTTTGTCAATATTTATCAATAGCAATACAAATCTAGTGCAACATTCTCTTAAACCAGAAATATTACATAATAAACTTCTGATCTTGCTCAATCTTTACAAAAATTAACAAAGGATGACATTTAAACAACGTATTTTCATCTAAACATGTAAGAATCATTACCAGAGGTTAGTATGTGTATGTATTTGCACCAATAGTTCCACAAAAATGGTGTCAGATTGGTTTTGGTACCCAAATTGGTCCTCCCTTTGTAGCTAGGTAACATCAACCAGATGTTTAGAAGATGATAGATCTAGATCAATGTCATTTTGTAGCTAGGAAGGATCTCATCATCTCTTTTTCACTCAATCTTGAAAGGATTCAGTAGACCGTGCTTTGATGGAATGACCTACCCTCCTACTTTAGGCTTTGCCTTTAGCCAAGGTGAGAGGACTCATTCTATAGTTTATAATTATGAGAGGAATGGATGTATAAATAATATTTGGCACTCTTTTGTGAAATAATTGAGAAAAATATTTGGGAAGACATGGTCAATTAAGCAAAGACAAACTCTCATGAGTTGTCACTTTTAGACAAAGGAGCATATGTCTTCTAACCAAAGCTTAGACTACTAAATACAGTAAGGACTAGCTTGCTTTGGCATTTTGTTGGCTTTAATGAGAAAAACATGGGAAATTATGCTAGGATTAGTTAGTTTTTGTGTATTTAATTTGGGGAATTAAACAAGATAAATTTGATTATACCAAATTCCATAAAAACTTGAAAAAATGTTAGGATATCTACCAAATACAAGATAAAGAAACCTCAAAATAGATCACATTTATCCTTCAACCGAGAAGATGTATAGGAGACACAAGATGAACCTTGACGTATCAACAGGTTTGGCTCACACTCCTCTTAATGCTTTGATCGAATTAGTCCTTTTTCTCACCTTTCAATCCATGTATTTTCATCTCTTTCATTGGGAACACCATAAAACTCCTAAAGACCTAAAGAAATTATAGATTGAAAGGATGCCTCAAGCATCCGGGAAAACTAATTTTTAGTGTCCCTTTTTTATGTTATGAAGAATTTTTTATGAAGGATATCCCTAAGAAATCATATGTTTTGTATGAAAAGCATTCCATTGATATAAAGTGCCCATTATTTGTCATAAAATAATTGAATTAGAGAGCAGAGTATTATTTCTCTAGAAAATGGGTAAAAGTAAAAGATGTAATTAGAACCACTCAGATCCAATACCTACTTTAGGGAAGAGAAGGGGTGAGTCAAGATCCCAACCCCAATTATAATTTATGATGGAGAAGAATAGACGTCTTTTTCTTTTCCCAACTCTAGTGTGACAATTTCTTCTTTCGGGGACATCGGGGAAAGTTGTATGTTCGGTCATCCACTCATTAAGTGCATCATGCTCCTTTGTCATAGTATGAATTTTTGTGACCTCGGTCAGTTCCTTATGCAAGAGAATGCCCACCCCACATAAGCATATGGGAAGTTGTATCTATCTCAATACTTTGTAACCTACCCAAACCACTAGGTGGAGTTCTTTCTCTTCCAATCACTCTAGACGTTCCCTCTTAATCTGATCATAGTAAATCTACCCTTCACAAGGGGAAAGGGAAAACAATATTCTTCACATGAGGTTTGGATCTTTTAGACTAGGTATCTTCCTATCAAAATAAAATTGAGATAGAAAATATTATGGACAGTCCCAGAATGACTCTTGATTCTTTGATGGGCATGGGGATGTCCTTAGATCTAGCACAATTCATTATATTTGTCTAGATGGCACAAAGCTCAAATGAATTTATGCTGAGGAAGAACAAGATGTTGAACAAACTTCCCCCACTAGGAGGAAGTTATGAAAGAGTGAAGGGTATTTGAGAATTATGTTTTTCTTTTATGCCCTTATTTTCAATTATGTAAACAAACCCTTTTACCATGGGTTGGGGCTCTGTAGAATCCACATTTTGAATTATATTTGAGACTGCTTTCAAGTGATGTTACATCTAAATTTTCATTTTTTGATATGCAATTATTTTTTGTGGCTACATTAAGGACTCTCTAGCTTAGTATTAGCACCAGTACTGATAAAAAACCACCACTATGCATTTAATGGTTCTCAATCATGTGTTTTGCCTCATCCTCTTTGTTTATTGCATTATTTAAAACTTGTTTCAACTCATCTGGAAGAGATAACTTATTTCATGGTGATTCGCAACCCTCCTCGCACTTTCTTCTTAGTTCACAACACTATTCTTGAGTTTCCCAGCTATAAACATTAATTTGCAAGGATTTCATTCCTTCCACGGGCCTTTTATTTTTCTAAATTGTTCTAGGCAACATGTGGAAACATCCACACCCCTCCCCCTTTCTTTGACTTTTCACCATCGGGACTTCCTCGCTACGCATAACCCATGTGGTGGATGCTCGTAGCTTGGGTGGGGGTGACTTATTTTACCTTTTCATAGGTGCATTGGGGAAAAACATGGACACCCTTCCTTTCTTTAGTAGGTATTGTCCTTTTAGTGATTTCTTAATTTTTCTTTGACCATCCACCGATTTTATAGAAATCTTTTTCAACCTCTAATTTATACTTGGGAAAAGTGAGTTAACATTTGAAAAGGAATAAAGTTAGAGCGATTTTCCAATGATGGCATACCTTTAAGATCCTAAACCATAAAAGAGGATTCTCATAACATAGAGACCTGATTCCACATGATTTGAGTCATGAATTTTCCCCTCGACATATACACAATTTAAAATAGATCAATTGGACATGAGGACTTTGAAGGCAATACTCATAGAAAAGGGGCAAGATTATTCGATCTCCAAAAAATCCCAAGCACACCTCTAGGACATGAAATAACTAATTTATTCTATTAATGTAAGGAAATATTATAGAATGAGGAAAAATATATAACACTCCAATTATACTCTTATGACAAGATTTTTCAAGAAAGCTTCTAATAATTCTTCTTTTAGACCTATCATGAGCTTGTAAACTCTAAAAATCTTCTATAGGACCATGTTTGACTCAAATGAACAATAGATATTCATTCACTCCTTACTATTAGGAATTGTATGCTTATAGTATTACTAGCCTCTTCCGTGTATATGATCCATAGAAGCTTCTAGATGGAGAAAAATTCAAAAGTAAAGATACCTTGCAAAATATTCCCAAGATCACCTCAAATTTCCCTAGATATATTCTGGAAGCTATTCTCCATTGGTTAAAACTTAATCATATCACATAATTAATCCTATGTTATAGTGGATATATCGAGAACCATGTGTATCCTTGGTTAATTATATTTATGTTGACATTAGATATTATTTGATAGATATCTCATCGAGAAAAGAATGGGAGTGATTCCTCACATGTATATAGGATTTTTGACTTTGATAGTGATTAGTGGCTTAAGAAGTATGTTTAACATGGATAAACATTGGTTGTCTCAATTAAGCATTAGTGGTCTAAACAAGCCATGAATGTGTTCTAAGTAAGTCTAGTGTTATGTGGCTTGGAATATTACATGAGGGTATTATGTGGCTTGGTAGTTATGCATGATTTTGAAATTTTTAGGTAATATAAGGTTTCATAGAGAAGATAAAAATTTATAGCATAGTAAATCCTATGTGACATGAGCAGCTTTTGTGTAGCTTAGATAGGATTTTATGGCTTGAGTAAGAAATGGCTAAATTATTGAAAGTACTTGCAAAATGTTTAAGAGTGGTGCAACATTACTATTGGAGCTTAAACTTGCACTCATCCCAGATCAGTTAAATTGGGTTGTTGAGGAAATAATGCAATTGTCTCCAAGTTTTAGGACCTTGCACGCTTGATACATACCTTAGGAGAAGGCTGATTCCTCTACCTATTTCTACTTGTTAGTCAACTCCTAATTTAAGCTAATTCTAAAATGGAAATCCTAATTTAAACATGTCAAGGGACCAGCAATAGAAGGATATGAGGAATAAGAAAACTAAACTAAAGGAGGTGATAGCACCGAAATAAAGTAGATGAACATGACTATATTTGAGTGAAAATGAAGGAGAATTCACAGAGGAAGGCTAGGCATGCTTAGAATAGACCAAAACACAACCGCATAATATATTTTATGGGACACAATCAGAAAAGGAGTTGTAAGGGATGTGAGAGGGAATAAAAAGAACACAACGTAAAGGAAAGGCAAGGAAGAAGAATAAAAATAGGTTAAGGTAGAAAGTATCCACAAAAAAGTGATTTTATTACTTCCATAAATGCATAGTTTATTACAATGGCGTATAAGGAAGATATCCACAAGAAAATACCATATTTGAAGGTATGTAAATCAAAATTCAAGGTAATACCTATACAAACTAAAAGATTCCAACCCTTTACAATGAGAAATTTCTTTACATTTATAGAATAATGAAGGAGAGAAGAGGAGGAGAAAGGAGGAAATATCTAATTTGAATCTTCAACCACCAACATCTAGAAATGAATGCCTATAAATCCATCAAATGTGCTTCCCTATGACTTTTTTCATGTGGAGAAGGAAGGAGGTTATATTTGAATCAAAACAGGTGGTTGGAGTAATCAAACCCTATATTAATGGTGTGAAGGACATTTTCCTGCTTCTCACCTACCCAATCCTGCTAAAATTTGAACTTGAGTGATCTAGAGTGTACCCTACATCAACATCTTTCAAATAAGCTTAGGAACGCAGATGTCGAGCCTTGTAGCACACATTATGGCAATCAAGGCTACATTGGAATCTAAACATGTAATGACATGCGGCACATGTTTCTTGGTTGGAGATCAACCAACTATACATTTATTTTGTTGTTTATACCACGTGTCACACATTAGTTCATCACAAGGATTTGGGGCCTTGTTGGTATGCTTTGATAGGTTGCGTGTGACACATTATTTCGATGTGTTTCCACATGGCACAATAACTAGCAAAAATAAGGTGTAAAGGCATATGTGGAGGGGATACACGTGGAAGAAGAAAGAAAATAAAAGGAATGCAAAAGTAACACGTGTAGGGAGGAATGAGACATAATTAAAGGGGATAACTATGTAAACAGGTGTGATCATCTAGAAGGTAATGTGCGGTGGCAAGGAAAGGAGCACGTAAGAATGTTAATGACTTAGCTAATTTTGGAAATAAATTCGAGGTGTGCGCTAAGTGTGGATGACCTACTCAGAAGAATGTGGATGCTCCTTGAGTGCGCATAGGGGAAATGGAATAGATAGAGGAATGAGGGAGGAAATTGAAAGGCATACATGAAGATAAAATCATGCGAGGAAACTATAACCCATATAAATGTGCCAAGGGACAACCAAAGTGTGCATAACCTGCAATATTTGAAACTCACATCCAAAATGGGGATTTACATTTTATAAATAACTAGGGAGTTTATTTTAGACAAAAATACACAAGTATTTACCTACTAGCTCTAAATATTTTTAAGTGATGCAAGATTTCTCTTGAACCCGAATGCTTCTTAATCAAAGTATGATACAACTCCTATGACTTTGAGACTATAAGGGTATATTCTTACCATTGACCATAATATAGGTTATCAATGTAAATGTTTTGTAAGTTACCATGCATAAAAATTAGTGACTCTTGTACATGTTCTTAAAGTCTCCAACTCTTTTACTATCAATAAAGTTATTTTTCACATTCTAAATGGTGTTATGAGATTAAGAAGATACCATGATCTTGATGAAACCTTATATGAATGATGTAACCAATGAAACCTTCTATGAATGATGCAAATAATAATAAGTAATGACTCGACAACACTTGCACATTTCAATTGATATTGTATAACACTACGAACATATGTGTTATAGAGACTAGGTGCAAAACATAACATAAAATTGACATACATGAAGTTTCAAATATTACAAAGACACTATGTTAACCAAAACATGCATAAAAATATACCAACAAGGACTAAGAAAAAAAAACCTTACACAATGCTATACTTATCTTATTTTACTAACTTACGTTATTTTGGTTGATATGAGATTACAAGTCAACGCGATTTCAATAGAGGGAGTACTAGTTGTAGGAAATTCGATAGTTCTCTAGGGAAATAGAATTTATATTATAGGTTATTAATGTGAATTGTTGTAGAATTTTTATCTACTCAGATTGAAAATGTTATTGTTTTTGTATTTATTCAATTATCATGGAGAGAAAATTGGTCATGTATACTTCAATTAGAATTTGTCATTAGAACAACTACTCATATAAATGTTTGGAAGGATATCCATCTCTTTCATATATAAGAGTGAAATTTCAAAATAGCATCACAAATTTTGATGTGTAATGACTACATACCCAAAATAGGGAAATGTCAGGCTCTTATTTTCCTCCTCATTTTAGATCACAAAATCTATAGGGTATTGATCTTCCAAGGTCAATAAGGAGTTAATTGTTGGATTTTGAGAATCCTTCTAAAGCACCACTCCCTATACTTTCTTCACTAAATTTACCTTTCAATAATTCCTAATTCTAATCTATTAAAGAGTAGTTCTCAAAATAAAACTAAAAATAAAAAATAGGGTGAAAAGAAAAGAAATCCTGCATGAACCAGATTTAATGAGATTGATCATATTGAATGTGAGTATCATACGCTTTAAAATAAACAAGAATTCCCAATTTAGATCTTGCACAAATTGATATGTTATTGAAGCATAAATTAAGTGGACCTTTAAAATATGATTGTAACATGTTATCTATAAATTAAGAAAATCACCCGACTATTGACTACACATCTACTTTGACTTATCAAACTACGGATAATGCTACATTTCTATTAAAATTATATAAGAAAAATTTAATGATCACAAATAAATATCACTAAGATCATAACATCAATCTCATTTTATCAAAAGAACACACAATGAATGGATATGATAACATATGGTTATTGTATTGTAAATAGTAATGGCATTAAGTAGCTTATAAAATATTTTGAAAGTATAAATGAAAATTAAGGCTAACTTATTCTTCTCTTCTTTTAACCATATAAGTCCCTCTCTAACTGTCTTAAGTGTAAATAAAATATAAAATAAATCTAAACATGGAAATACCTCTTGTTTATCCATAAATAGATGTAATCCAATCATCTTTAGCACCTTAATGTCTATGGATATTTGAACTTGGTCAGCAGGAATGTCGACCTCATCAATGACGTTTACCAAGGTTATTTCTCTCCGAATTACCAAGAAAACAACAAATTAGTGATGGAATTCAAGGTCTAGTTCCATGGGGTTGAAAACTATGTCCCTTACCATCCTCTAGTCTTAGTAGGATTATAGGAAAGAATCCATATTTTGAAGGCCATGTGTATCCTACCATAGCTTTGGATTGAGATTTACATGTGAAGGGATATCTTATGTTCTAGAAGCTTGACTCTAAAGAATAAATGCTAAATTGGGGTCCTATAAATTATTTCAAAAATAGTTCTTTGTAAATTTCCATGGTTAATGCATTCCTTTAGATTAGAATATTTATATACCTCAATTCGGTGTGCTCGCATTGATGGAACTTATTGTGTGACTTGATGTTGTTTTTCCGAGGGAATGTTACTTTTGAATTGATATAGTTTTTTTAATATAGGCCTCAAATTTGTGTGATCTAGGTTTAATCATATCCACTGGTTTTAATTATCCTTCCTTTTGATCCTCAAGGACATGTATGCACCATATAGGAGGCCATGTGTAATACTAGGATTGGCTCATTATTCTTTGAATATAATAGTGTCCTTGAATTTTACCTTTTCTTGCATATTTGAAGTGAGAGGCCTTTTGAGCATGAAGTTCATGATCCTCACCAAAGTTTCGAGTCCTCGCATCTTTGGAGGGGACCCTTTTAAATTCTCACACTTGGGAAGTGTGATTTCTCGCTCCTTGAACTATAAGGAAAACTCAAACTTAAAGTTAGTGAACTTATTTGCGAGTTAGAGAAAAAATGTGAAACCTTAAGTTTTCCAAATGTCAGTAATGCAAATTTTTTAAATGAAATAAAACTTTGGAGTGTGAGTGTGAGGAACGATAAATAACCAAGTGTGATTCCTCACAACATGAAGTGCAAGTATTAAATTTTTAATAAGTAAAAATATTTAATTTATTATAGTGTGAGTACTAAGAAACTTCAAAATAAGATTAATAAATAATTATTTAGGAAAACAAGGGTCATTTTTTAATACCTTAGGTAGGGGTAAGTGCAACAAGTGGGGGACAATAAAGTGGACATCAAATCCTAAATTTTACATAAAAATAGTAAAACATCAAATTTAGTCTTCCGTGGACTTGAACCATCCCGAAAACTCAAAAATATGTCATAAAAATGGTACCATCATGTAGGGAGACTTTTAGCTTTGTAGAAATATTGATTTTAAAGTGAATGGAATAGGATAAATATCATTTTGTAATTTTTTACTAATAGTAAGTCTTTAAGACAATTTTTCGCGTGAATGTTTATGTCTATGTTTAAGACTGCCAATTTTATTTCACTTTTCAAAATGTGATAAAACTTATACCATCCCAACCATGGTTAAATTATATACATGTTCAAAAAAAATTATTTGATTTCAATATTTTTTATGAAGTTATGGTGGGCAAACGGAAAGTGCTCTATTTTCTTTATGTTTTCAGATCACTTTCAGGGAAAAAATCATAAAAATGAAATATTGCTCAAAAAAATACAAAATAAAATCTATCCCAAGATAGATAGTGGCATCTAACTTCTCAAAAAGGAAAAAAATATATCAATTTTTGGTCATCCAAATCGAGGGCAAACAAACTACAATCTTATAGGCATTTTTAAAAAATACCAAGTCATTGAATTTTGAGTGTTTAATATAGCTAAACGTGTCCATTTTAAAAAAAAATAGTAGTTTAGAAACTAGATTCAAGATCACGATTCATATTGATATAATTTTTTCTAATTTTGAGTGTATGCATTGCTAATAATCCCTACAAGTTGATATTATGTTGTTATTTGCAATATGACATCCACTTATGACCCCTTTTTGGCCCCCCAACTTGCTGCACTTGCCCGTAGATATCCAACTCTTATGTCTCTATTTTAGACTAAAGAGGGTCCATATTTTAAAAGGAAATCATTTTAAAAATAATGGTGTGTTATGTAATAACAAATAGTGACTCAATGGGGAAAATACTACTAAGTATTTATAACTTCATATCTCTAGGTTAAAAGCACTAATGAAAGATTATGAATCTAAAATTAGTATTTCCAATTCAAGTATACATTTTGAAATGAAATACTTATGAGTAATCAGTGACATACAATGTCTGTACATTAAGAGGAAATATGCTTTGTCTATGTCGTGTATTCATTAACCTTGGTCTACTTGAAACATGATGTTAGTTTAAGATTAAAAATCATTTGATAGTTCATTGGCTTGTTTTTATTTCATTATTTATTTTCTTTACATTGGCTTGAGGAGGGAGTGCATGGGAATTTCTCTCCTTCCATACAAAAATCTATAGCTCCAACAGATATACCTTTGGTTTCTTTAATGGCCTTGCTCCATTGATAAATAAGCATCCATAGCGCTAGTGGAGATCACCATAATCACCTATTATTGGAATGCCTTTTGTTTTCATTTATTTGAATTTTTTTCTAACCTTTCTCTAGAGGTTTAGGAACCAAGTTAGTAGGTTTCAAGGATTTTGTCAAATAAATTCATTTGTGCACTCCTTTTTATAACAATTATGATCTATTAGAACAACTTTCTGGTATTTTTTTAGTGTATCTCATTTATCCTAAATGAATGGAACCTTTCTTAAATTTCCTTTAATCTTTGGGTGATTTTATTTCTTAAGGGAATATTTATTTAGAAATACTTGAGTTTTATTTTGATATTTTTACTATTTTTTTCTACTAATTATCTCAAACTATAAACATAGTAATATTACTTTTATATGAGTGTTTAATTTTATAAATTCTTGATTACGAATGCAAGGGTGAAAAATACAAAACAACAAAGAAAAAAACTAACAAGAGGAACAAATTAATCTAAAAAAGAAAAAAATGTAGAAAATAAATCTATTCTACGAAAGAAGGAAAATGCAAAAAATAAATCTAAACTACTTCCATGTTTTGGTCATTCTATTGATACTTGAGATGGAGTAGAGAAATAATTCTTTAAAAATATCCATTGATCGACAACATTATTTCTTTTTCTTGCAGATCCTTCAATTTACAGGAATTGTGGGCTTGTATTTCAACTATCTTGTAAGGTGCAATCCACAACAGCATAAAATTTCTATATTTCCATTTATTTTCATGTTATTTATCCCATAGAAGCACAAGATTTGATATTATAAATTTTTTAATATCGCTCTTTTGTCAAACCACCTTTTGAAAATGCCGATCTTGTTTATTGAAGTTTTGTGATGCCTTGTCTCTTGCATCTTCCATTTGGAGGATGTCTAGGATTATAGATTTAATATTTTCTTCCCTACACGTTGATACATAAATTCACAAGTTAGTAATCTAAGAATTATTGGGAATATTGGTTGTTGACAATATCGATAGGAAAAGAGAATCCTTTAAATCCTATTTGTATCTAGATTTTTCATCCCATAAAGCATACTTTAGAAGGGAATGTCATTCCCTTGAATTCTCTCGATCCAGAGATTTTTGGGTGTTGGACATTTTCTAAACCTCCCTAAACCATTATCATGTTGTATATCATTATGATACCTTTTCGACGGTATGCATAACTTCGAAACCAAGTCCGGATGTAAAATACATCATTGGTCAAATTTTGGGTTCGAAAACTAGTCAACGGGGTCAACAAGTGAATCTAGATGTAACACATGGAAAAATAGTAAATTGTTTGAAAAGGGTTAAAAAAATTTACCTCGGTCTTCAACATATGAGGGAAAAATTAGTGGGCCCCAATATTTTTGGTCGGGGCCCTCCGCCAGTTGCCTTCTTTTCATATTATCGATATCGCAATTTTGATTATATATGCCACATATTGTTTTACTCACTGCCAATGTGAGATTTTATGTTGTAGAGTTGATTTTTCATTTCTTGTGTATATATTAGCTTGGCAGTCTATTTTATTAGCTCGATGGGGTTCTTAACTCCCCAATGAGTTGATCACACCAAGATACATATCCACATTTCTCGAGATAGTTTATCCGTTATGTTCGGGTTGGGACTCATCCCCTTATACCTTGGAAAATAACATGGCCCAAGCATTGGCCTTATGGCCTATTAACTTGGTCAATAGTTGCAACGAATGTCGGCGAGCCATATTTAAGTGACATCTCCACAATATGGGTGATAAACCAATGCACAGATCAGTAGCCTAATAGTCCAATGGCTTGGCAAAGATGTGGAATCCAATAAAATAATAACATGTGTGGATAAAGCCACGTGGTTATAGGCCTATATGTCTATTTTTGAACCCTCACACAAACCATCACATAGGAAATGTGGGACTATTCCCACTATGTGAATAAACAAAGTGCTACAAAAGGAGACTTGATGACTCGAACACCCTACCTATCACGGGCCATTAAAAGTGACTCATTAACTCTCCTAGGAAGCTTGACATGACATAAAAGGAGCTCACAGAGTTTTAAACAAGACATTGCAGGGATTTTGTAAAGGAAAAATAGAGAAAGTTATAGAAAACCTCAATTTTGAGGCACCTAGAGACGTTTTCAAAGCTCGGTGTTAAAAGAAAAGTTTCTCAAAATTCAAAGATGAAGACAATGGTGGTCTTATTTTTCCATGAATTTTTATGGATTTATTTTTCAATTATGAAAAAAATTCAAAGTAATTTTTGGATTTTCATTGTATGTTAAAGGATATATTTACATGTTTTTAATTACTTTGAAATTGGAAAAGTGAGGTCACCTATAAGAGGATCTGGGAGAAAGTTTTAAAATACTCATATTTAACTTTGTATATGTTAAGGTTGATAAATACCAATTTCTATTTTTAGCAACAATATACGAGAATTCAATGGGCATGTGAATAATGTCTAATTTTGGAATGCATTTTTAAGTTATTGTTGTTAAATGTCATTGTGCAAGTCTGTGACACCTTTTTGATTTTGTAGGTAATATACAAATCTATTGTGTCTTCACAAGTAATTTCACATTCATGATGAACCTTATTTTTAGGGAATGTATTTGTAACTACCCAATGTAGTTTGCAATCAAAGTGTACATTATTTGCACTAACAAAATGGTGTGCAGGTATGCCTGGTGATAATTTGTTACAGATGGTAGTTCACTATTTTTAGTAAGCACAATTACAGTTTATTTTCTATCCTTTTACATTAGAATAGTTATGGATAGAATTGGTAGATTCATGTTGATTCAGATTTTAACTATAGCTATTTTTGGTCATTGATGGTCTAATTATTCTAGATAGTGAATATTTGCAGTTGTAATCAGCCATATCACCAAGTGTCAGTTGAACACTAGCTTTCGTAATAGAATGGGTGTTATTATCTAACTTGTTGTTTGTGATGGCATTACAGCGGTTTTGGGTAGATTCACATGAATTCCGGTTTTATGACTATATATATTTTGGCATTGATAGTATGATTTAATCTGGATATTATATATTTGCATGGTTTTACAGTTTGAGTAAAGACGGTGGACATTATCCTAATTAGGGATAGTTTAGATGTTTGTTATACTAAGCTATTTTTATGGAATTATAATTTTTAATCGGATGTATCGTAAAGTAATAGTTTAACACTATATTTTTGTAATAGAATGGGTGTTATTATCTGATCAATTATTTGTGATGGCATTACAATGGTATTTTACGCTCATTTCATTGTTGTGTGCAGAGTTGATAAGGTTTCTGCGTATCAGTTGGACACTAGCATAATTGGGTGTTATTATATGATCGGTGTATGTGACTATCTAATCAAATATTTGCATTTAATTAACCTATGATGGTATTTTTGGTTTTTTTATGTTATTGTACAATTCAGTAAGAGTTAGCATGTTTTGTGGGTTGATAAACAACTTTTTGTGGACAAAAATCATTCCTAGTTGGGAGGAGTGATCTGGAGGATTTTTAGGTGTTGAAAGTTTCCTAAACCTCCCTAAACTATTACCATGTTGTAAAATAATCCGATACCTTTCTGATGGTATGTAGAACTCCAAAAATGGAGTCCGGATGTAGAAGATATCGTTGGTCAAATTTTGGGTCCAAAAACTAGTCAACGGGATCAATAGGTGAATCTGGACATAACACTTGGAAAAATGGTAAAAAGGTTGAAAAGGGTTAAAAAAATTTACCTCCGGTATTTGACATATGAGGGAAACACTAGTGGGCCCCATTATTTTCTAGTTGGGGGCCCTCACCGTGGTCGGCACACTCTTATATAGGAGGGTGCTTTTTACGCCTTTTTCATATTATTGATATTGTAATTTCGATTATATATGCCACATATTTTTCTAACTCTGTCAATATGGGACTATATGGTTTGCATAGTTAAATTATGCATTATTGGATTATATCATTGCATTACAGATCTTGGGTGAGCTATTAACTAGATCACTGGGGTGATCAACTCCCCACCGATTTGATCACAATTATTATTTCCACATTATTTTGGCTTATATCCATATGGTTCGGGAAATTGCTATCCCTTATTACCTTAGTAGCATATCCACATAGCTTAGGGTCAATCTTACCATCTCGGTACCTCATCCACCTAAAGCTTGGCCCAAGAGACCAATCTATGCCAACTTGGCCACATGACTCATCTATATGACTTGGTGAACCCATAGGATCATTTAAACCAACAAAGCCTATACATATGGAAATAAAATTAACACATCGATAGTCAACAAAAATAGCTCAACATTCAACCAATGTAGTAATCATGATTTGGCCCCAAGCCGGGAGTATAATGATTGGCAAAAAAATGTTTCTTGTGTGTCTTATGCCACGATTGATAGGGTTGGACCACCCAAATATAAACAAGGCCACCTATCGCCACAAATGTGGGATTTTATCCCCACAGTTAATCAAACCCGATCGGCACAAAAGGAGGTTCCAAAACTCAAACCCATGACCTATAGGATCCAAAGCACATCACTCTAACCAACTCACCTAGTGGCTCAGTTGGGTAGTTAAATGAGCTCAGAGGGTTTTATTAAAGCACAAAGAGTAGACTATGTGAAGACTAACCGGGGGTAACATTATGGAAATCCTTAATTTTGGAGCACTTAGGGGCCAAACCAAGCCTTGGAGTAAAAATAAAAAGTGCTCAAAATTTCATAGGGATTCTATAAATGTAATTTTGTTCATGTAATGTTTTAAAATATCCATTTTTAGGTGTTTTCGGTCACGGTTGTAGGGGTCACATTGTAAAGACACCGTAGGAGCCACGGATGGACTTGAATGGTTTTCGGTTAATTATAGAGTTCCATGAGGTCTGGTATTAGCCCATTTATAGATTCCAAAGGTCTATTTTCATTATGGAAGGGTAATTGTACTTATTTGGACTTTAAATAGATTGATTCTATTTTGAGAATCGAGACGTATCCTTCAGAAAATTCTATTATTAATTTCATTTTTGGATGATTTCATTTCTATTTTAATTAATTTTTGATCACATAAAATATGTTTAAGGATTTTTATTAATTTGGTTAAGCAATCATCATTAAAAATGGGAAAATGGATTTAAGTTCAATTTCAGTATCCATAATCCACAAAGTACAAATGAATGCACATTTCAGTGTTGTGATTAAAAATCAGATTGAGGTGCATCTATTAAGAGGAATTAATAAATATTTGGTTAATTGATCGAATAAATTGTTGTTGAGTTCATAGATCCATGAAAACAATTAGAAAGTTAATAATTAACTCACTCGTTTTTGGATCATTCTTGTTTGCTTATTTCTTGATAGCATTGATGAGATTTTTTTGATGATTCTACTACTCAATTATGTTAGGGGTAGTAATTAGATGATAATTTTATGATTATCCATTTATCATAAGCCCATTTATTTAATTCTATAGAATTAAATATTGGTCCATTATCACATATGAGAGAGAATGGGTAACCAACTATTGTTATGATATTTTCCTCAAGGAACTGGAAAACATCAATTGTCCTCCAATTTTGGGTAGCTATGGCTTAGTTCATTTGGTGCAATATCCACTAGAAATTAACACAAAATTTTGGCCTACCAATGAGTTTGGGTTGATGATTCCAATGAAATCCAAGCCCCATTATGTAAAATTTTTTCTCTTAATTATTGGTTTCAATGACATAGTTGCATGTGTTTCTCTATTGGAAAAGGTTTGACATTGGTGACAACTTATCACATAGGCATGAGCATCTTTGAATATTGTTGGATAATATTAACTAACCTTCATAATCTTCTGGATAATTAAACTTTTTAATGGATGACCATTTCCTAACTTCTCATGAAAACTATGCATTATGTCCATGACCTCTTATGTAGATTTAAACCTTAAGTAAATGCCCTCATAATTTTTCCTACATATTATTCCTATTTTGATCATTAAGTGGGGGATTTTATTCTTAATTCACTCCTTTCTTCACTTTTTAATTCAGGCAGGCATGTGCCATATAGTATATAATGGATAATATTACCATATAATTCATCTTTGCATATTTTATTTTCATCAACCTACATTATGTGAATCCTTGGGTCTACATACTTTTTGAGTTGTGCTAAGCATTAGCCTTAGACAATCTTATAAGGTTTATTCTTTAAATAAAATTCTTACAATTTTTTCATTCATTTTCCCCTTTTCTCACCCAACCCATTTCATCCCAACTTCAGTTTAATGGTTGGATCTATGACAATTGCATGTACTTTATTCCTAAGTATGTAATCTCTAAAATTTTTAACTTCCTTTATCCTTGGAAAATATTTCTTATCCATCATAGAATAATTGATTTGTGCATATTTCAAGTTGGTACTCATTAATGCAATTGGGTGTTCATTGTCTCCTCATTTTTGACTCATTAATGTAATAGTATGTTCAAAAGTATACAAATATAAGTAAAAGTGTCTCTTAAATTCATGGATGACCAACATTAATACTGGGCTATTAATTTTTGTATATCTCAAAAATAATACTTATCATATATAGTCCATTCAAATTTGGCATCTTTCTTTAGCATGAAATTCAATGGCTTGACATTTTAAGAAAAAGTAGAAACAAATTTCCTCATAAAATTGATCTTGCCAAAAAAAATCAACTCCTTTTTACTATTTAGTGGGATGATCTTGGAAATGTTATTAATCATATAATGGTTAATATATACACCTTATTTTTGCATATGGCCAAGTGATTTACCTTTTATTCTACATAATGTGCTCTTTTTTGGATTTAAGGAAATGGCATGCCTTCTGCAACTTTCTTAAACTTTCTACATATGTCCTATGTGGTCGAACCCACTCTTGAAAACACAGTTAGATCATCCATATAAATGATGATACACTTACCATTGAGACCTTAGAAAGCATTATCTATGGCCCTTTGAAAATTTTCTCCAACATTGATTAAGTTAAATGGAGTCCTTTTGTATGTATATGTTCCCCATTTGGTGGTGAAGGTTATTTTCATTATGTCATCATTGTCTATTGATACTTGATTGTATCCTAAAAAACCATCAAGAAAAGACATCATCTCAGACCCACTTACTATTTGTATGACCTCATATAGAGAGGGAAAGGATAATTGTTCCTTTTTAGGCTATTTTTAAGTTCCTAAAGTCTACACAAAATATGATTTCTACACTCTTTTTCAAACAAGAACTAGATTAGCCACCCAAGTAGAGTGTCTAATGGGAAAGATTATCTTAGCAACCAAGTAACTTCTTTACTTATTTTTTAAATAGGGGCTATAAAATTTGGTTTATTTTTCTTTACCTCTTTCTATAAGGTTTGTGGCATTGTATTAGTGGTATGGTATGGGTGATAACTCTAGGATTAAATATATTCAAATTATCATAAGACCAAGTTATGAAATCTATATAATTTTTGGGAGAGATGTTATATTGTTCTTCTCATCATTTGAACATGTCAAGCCTATGTTCACAAAATTAGGTTATTCTCTTGTGTCAAGGTTTACTTGAGTATAATCCTTATCACTAGCTTTGGGATTTGTATTATTTTGCACCCATTGGTATGGTTCAAAAATTCATTCAAGTCATATCATACCTTTATGAATTCTATTTTCCTTAAGATTCATGACATCATCCTCTGTTAATTCATTCATATGGTTTTATCAATGATTTGAGACTCAAATTTTTTGAATTATTCATAAACGACATGATTTGGTGTTCATCATTAAATACCTAAAATTTATCTATGTTATATAACACAAAGGGAGTGGGGACCATTTCGCAAGCATTCTTTCCTCCCTCAACTCTTTGGTAGGAATGAGGGCAATAGTAGAAGTAGCTAATGCATGAGCCTCTTAATTATATTTCATGAGGATATATAGAATGTTAACACATAAAAATATTCAATAAGATTCTAGAATTTATGTTTCTATCTCTTGAGATAAGATTATTTGCATTGATATTAACTCCTAATTTGATTTACTACAAATTTTTAGTCTCTAAAATCTTTTAATTCATTGATCTTGTGTTTAATAGAATTTTTTTCCCAAGTACTAATGCTTCATGCTCAGCTAAGTTGATATTGTAGGTGAATTATAGTTTGTAGGAGGAAAAATGTTGTTTTTTGGGCCTTTCGGGACAACTCCTACTTCAAAGCCATGTTTAGAGAAACATCCATCAAAGTTTAAAGACCACAATCTTGGTGTATCTTGGGTTTCTAATGACATTTTTGTTTCCTTCATATCCACATTATATACTTCATTTTTTTGAGAAGAACTTGGTTTCTTCATTTTTAGTATTATACTTAGTAATCATATGTTTCATCATGCGATCTCTTTCTATCTTGATCTGATTTGGGATACCTCTCCATGGTAACCACATATGGGAAAAATCAATGGACATGTAACCATTCAATACTTTTGACCAATCTTGGCTTAGCAACATATCATAAGATTTCAGGATTTCCACAACTTGTATGTCCATGAGCTGTTAGATCCTAATCTCATAGGCTAGTTACATGTGCACATTAAGGATTTCACCTATTACTTCTACCTTGGAATTGTCTAATTAGACTACTACTCGCTAGATTTAATTGGGGTTATGTCGATATTCTTACATATACTTGAGGGAATAATGTTGGAAGAGGCTCCAGAGTCAACCAAGAAGTTATGTAGGTTCTTCCCAAAAATTATAAAGTGAGTAGGAGCGGTAGAACTTTAAAAAAATTTATAAGGAATCATTGGTGTGAGGGGAATTTTGAGGGTCGTTAGTAGCTTTATTAGCTAAAAATTTTAACAATAAATATATTTTTTCAGTTTATATCGAGCTAATTCATGAAATGTGATGTTTGCCTTGATTTTATTCATATCATCTACAATGTTGTAACTAGTTTTCAGAATACTTGAAGTAGTTTCTTTTGGATGGGGGTAACTTCCTTTAGGAGGAGAAGGATCATTTTCAACCTTTGGGTCAGGTGGAGTTGTGTTAAAATTTGGGGGAATTGAAGTAGTATTGTTTGTCCTACTTAGTTCATAGTTACCCTTCTTATATGACTAAAATGTATGTATCTCATTTGTATTTTCTTGTAGTGCATTATCCTCCTATGAGTGAAATAATAGGTCTCTACCATCATAGCAATATTAGGTGGTTTTTTATTATCAACTAGGTTAGATAAACTAGAAATATCACTAGTATTTAGAACTATTTCATAGTTATCTAACTCATTTTAGAAGACTTAAAAATCATGAAAAAAAACGCAACATAATTCAATTCACCATGCTTAGTTGTATTGTGTACCCTACACCAATTTGGTAAAGTAATTTCACAAACATTTATTTTTGGAATTTTTGTGAAGATTCTACCTAATTGTTGTTATTCTTGTTAAAGGTCCTATTATTGTACATCTGGTAACTATAATTCCTATTTGGGTTCCCATACCTAGTATATCTTACTTGCTTTTGTAGATTCAAGAAGTCCTAACCAAGTTTTCTGACCATTCTTTAGATGGAATCCAATTCTTCTTTTTCATTTTCTTGATTTGGTACCTTGGAATTGGTATTATTAACGGGGACTAAGGCTTGATTATCAATTTCTTATGCATCAATGAAGGGTATAAAATTGGTTAGGTCTTGATATTTATTTTGAGATATTTAAGTGATAGAAAAAGCATTTAGAAATAGTGTTTGTATGGTATTTGGCAGGTTTTTTCTAGTCCGAGGGAATTGGTTGAGATGTGGATTCGGAAATAAAATTCAAGTATATCCTTGAGGGTGCATATTTTATTCAATTTGAATGGATTTATTATATGCAACTATTAAGGTGTTGATTTTTTGATATCTTCTCAAGAAGATTGGGTTCATTGGATCCAAATCATTTTTGTAAATATCTAGTGTCAAATCATCAATGGGTTTGTATGGTTAGGTGGTCAAGTTATAGATATTTTAGAACCAAGCATTGAAATCTATGATAGGATATTTAAAATCTCTTCATCGGGTGGTGAACCTCATATAGAAGAATTCTAGACTAGTGATTCTCTCAGGCTGGGAAAAAATGATATCATAGAAACATTTCCATATAGTTATTAGATATTCTGAGATATTTAATAACTAGTCATACGTTGTGCTTTAAGTGAAAATGGTAAAATCCTACAGACTACATCTTCATGTGTTGCATTCAAAATCCTTAGATATGATTTGAAGGTCCTAATACGCCCTTAAAAATATATTATTGGCATGGTCAAATATAGGGTGGTATTTCTTTAGGTTTCTAGGCATGGCATGGAAAGGACTAGGGATATTAATGGAAGATCGGACCAACCAAGCCATTTTGGGCACTATTGTGAAAATTGGGTTTCCTAATTTGAGATGACTTGGTGATTTACCTATCTTGGGAGTACTTGGAGGGGCCTTTAGACTCTTGTGATTCCCTTTATCATAGCAGAATTTCCCATGAGAATCAAAATAAATATGATATAAACTAGTATCATAATAATACTTGGTTATAATTCTTGGTAAATCCAGTTGTATATACACAACTTAATGATCAAGTTCAAATAAACTTCAAAGAAGATGTATAAATATATAATTTCAAGACTATGTGTGTGTTATTGCAAAGAATTTTATTCTTTCTTAAAATTAACAATAAGTCCCTAATTTTAGTGTCATTATTTTCCCTTTTCTCTTGTTGATGTGTATTGACTACACACCCAAACTAGGAAAACATCATGCTCTTATTGTCCTCATCATTTTAGAGGAAAGGTGTGACTCAAGTACACAAGTTGCAAGGTATTGATCTTCTAATATCAATAAGGATTTAATTGCTAGATTTTGAGAATCCTTATAGCACCATTTCCTACACTTTATTTACTAAATTTACCTTTCAAGAATTCCTAAGTCTAATTTACTAAAGAGTATTGCTAAAAAAAATTGAAAATAAAAAATAGGGCAAAGAGAAAACAAATCCGTGTGAACCAAATTTAATGAGATTGAACTTATTCAACGTGAGTATCCTATGCTTTAAATTATCTAGGAATGCTCAATTTATATCATGCACAAATTGATACATTATTAATGCATAAATTCAAAGTGGACCTTGAAACCGTGATTGTAACATGCTATCTATAAATTGAGAAGGTCAATATGATTATTGACTACACATCTACGGTGAATTATCAACCTATGGATAATGTTAAGTTTCCATTAAACTTGCATGATCATAAATAAAAAGCATAAATATCATAACATCAACCCCATTTTATCAAAATAACACATATAAAATGGAGATGATAATAAATAATATCAACTTGCTCGAATTGTCAAACTAGCTTGCATTAATTTCTCAATAATTCACCTCCTTTTGTGAAAATAGTAGTATCGATATTTATACAAAATAGTTGTTCAAATAGTGATTGTATAGGATCAAAGGGAATATCCTTAGACAACTAGTCCTTACAAAATATCCTAACTAATTTATGTTAGGATGATTATAATGGAAAAATGACTCAACTTTGCCATCTAGGATATTCCTAAAGAATTACTCATCATTCTTGTTTAGGTGGACCCGAGGTTGGGGTGGAACTAGCTATGCAAACCTAGCTCCCTAACTCGGGCTGAGTGGCCCTAGTTGTTGATGCCACCAGAGCATCCTTGCACATGTTGTAATATTTCAATATCTTTTTAAGGTTAATGATATGATGACTAAAAATCTTGTTAGCCTTATCTAATAGTATATTTTGAGATGCCGCTATAGTTCCCAACATCTCCTAAAGATTGGCCACCTTTTGAATCTTTTCCTTATAGGTAGAGACCAACTCAATGACTTGGGAAGCACTTTTCTTGTTTAAATGGGTCATGAATTACCTTATGTGACATATAAATTATTCTTCTTTTATGGGCTCCTCATTCTGTTAGGACCACGGGAATTGTTTCCTCCATTAATATTTGGATTATCTTGAAATAATAGAATCAAGTTATGGGATCATCATATATAATTTCTCAGCCCATTCTTCTATAACATTCTTTGTGTAATTGGTATATGTTTGGCACATAATAACATCTTCGATTTTAAAATTGTGAAATCTTTGCAAGATCCTTCTTCTATTCCTCTAATAATGACTTAGACCATTTGTAGTAGGATGTCAATTTTAATGGTGAGTGATTTATATTTTTCAAGTGATTCTTGCATCTCTCCTTGGATCATATGCCCTCATTTATTACCTTGATAAGAGATAATAAGACCTTATCGACTTCATTCACAATGTTGTTAGGGGTGGTGGCCTTGAATTGGGTTTTCGGTTCCTACTTTCGACCTACATACCTCATACCATCTCTACTAAAACTTTATCATAGGCTTGAATAAATGAAATTTCTTCTTATTCATACTCATCTACTTGTGGTCTCTTTGTTTTCTTTATATTCGTGAGGTGAATAGCTCCTCGAAGTCTCGTTCCAAATAATATCTTTATTAGTGGCCATCCTCTTCCTTTTCACTCTCCTCAAATTCCCCATCCTTTTATTACATTTAATTTTTATTTGATGTCCTCTTGTGCATTCCAATCACCTTAATCCATTTTGCGACCACTCTTTTCTCAATTCACCCATGTTCGGGTTTGGGTGTTGGCACATCTTAAGAAGGTAGTATGATTTGGGCACTACATACTTATTCTACCTCGGTGTGTCTTCTCTTTCTAGCATGGTGGCATTGTATATATCCTTAAATGAGGATAATTTAGATGCTTCCAATGTGGGCTATGCATCCGGTTCGGGGTTACTTCTTGTACTTCTATAGTTCCTTCCTCTTCACTAGACCCTCAAGGGTGTACCTCTTCTTGTGAACTCCCTTTAATTTTTCCTCTTACTAGAGTTTCCTTGGCCATTTACATGTTATTTTGGACAATTTTTCCATCCTCCTAGGTGATCCATACCCAATCATTGACATCTACCTTATGAGTGTATGCAAGGATAATTCGATAGATTCAGGTGCTTAGCCACCCTTTTCTAGGATCATATTTCTTGTGTGGGTACTTTGGAATATTGAAGGAATTCATGTGGTTTTTTTCACTCGACATCCAGGACATATCTTAAATTATCTAAATCTAAATTTAAATTCCAAATATAGGTGGGTCATTAGTTTTTATTCCTTACCTAGGTTTTCCACTCCATTGATAATTTGGAGTGTTATCTCATGTTTAACTAGTTTATGTAATATATATTAAGGGAGATGCAAACGTGTGAAAATTCAATAGGTCATCTATCATAGTCAATTTATACTCATGATAAACGAAAACATTCCCGATTGGTCTGTAATACATAATATTTTTGTAGATATTCTTAGCATAGACTTCTCCGTGAGTATCATGCATACACTAGGGTAGAAAACATTACATACATACTCCATGTGAGCCCTAAATATTTGGGCATAAAGATATGAATATTCTTCATTTAATTTTTGAATGCATTCTAGCTTCCATGGTGAACAAAATTTAGAGCACACTAGGACTCTATAGATAGTATCTAATAAATACAAAGTGTCATATAAAAATGTTTTTTATGAAGGAAAACGTCATCCCTACATTGAATAAATTGGATGCCACAAATTGGCCAAGGGCATGGATTTTTATTCATCAATAATCAAGGAAAGAATGTGAACCCGAAGGCGATGTCCAATTTCATGATAAAAGGATTGCCATAAAATTGTTTCATCAAGGCCATTCCAATCCTTACATCAGGCATAAATCTTTAGATTAGGATATTACTCAAAGCTTTCATCATCCATGTTATGCATTGGGTCCTTGATCTAATTCTACATAATGATTTTAAAATCATGGGTGGTCATCCATGACTTGATGGTTCTAGTATTATAAACACTAGTAGCATCGGGTAGCTTATCAAATACTTTGAAAGTAAAACCATAAATGAAGGCTACCTTATTCTTCTCTTATTTTTACCATAGAATTCCCTCTCTATTTTTGGTAAGGGTAAATACAAGAGAATAAATCTTGAAAATAGCTCTAGTTTATCCCTAACTATGTGCAATTTGGTCCTCTTAAGTGCACTAATATTTTTAGATCTTTAAACTTTGTTAGCATAGCCCATTTCATCAATGATGTCTACCAAAGTCCTTTTTATTTAAATTATCAGTAAAACAATAGAGAAATGAGGGAATTCATGGTCTAGCACCGTGAGATCAAAAATTGTGTCCCTTACTAACATTTGGTTTTGATAGGAGTATAGGAAAGCATCCATATTTAAAGGCCATACGTCTCCCACCACAACTTTGGATTTAGCTTTGACTGTGAGGGGATCTCTTAGGTTATGGAAGCTCATCTTTTAAGAACAAACATTGAATTCGATTCTTGAAAATTATTTTGAAAATAACTCTTTGGAAATTTATTTGGTTAATGTATTCTTTCATATTACACAATTTATCAACCTCGATTCAGTGTGTTATTCATTAGGGGTAATTAATGCATGACTTTATGTTTTTTCTCCTAAGGGAATGTTGATTTTTGAATTGATATATATTTTTGAATATAGGTCTTTCACTTACATAGCCTAGGTTTAATCATATCCATAATTTTTAATGATCCTTCCTTTTGATCCTTGAAGGTCATATATGCACTATATAGGAGGACACATGTCATAATACAATTGGCTCATTATTCTTTAGATATAATAGTTTCCTTGAATTTATTTTAATTTTAGCTTTTCTCACATTTTTCAAGTGTGAGGCCTTATGAGCATGAAGCTGCGAGGTGCGAGATTTCAGTTCAGCCTCCTCATCAAAGTTTTGATTCCTTGAGTCCTTGAAGAGAATCCTTTTAAATTCTCATACTTAGAAAGTACAAATTTTAAGTACTTGCATCTATGAGTTTTTCCTTTAAGGATTATGACACTTGGGAGGTGTGACTTCTCATTCCTTAAACTACGAGGACAAGTAAAACTTGAAGTTAATTAAATTCCTTGCAAGTTAGAGAAAACGTGAAACCTTAAGTTTTCCAAATACATGTAATGCAAAAATTTAAATGCAAAAAAATTTTGAGTGCGAGTGTAAGCACTAAGAAATAATTGTTGACTTTTCAAGTCACCTTGCCGCTTTTTCTTCTTTATTTATTACTTCCTTGCAAATTTTTCCTTTTTACCCAAAAATCCTTTTTGATAAATATTTTTAAAAAAATCCCAAGTGTTATAAAACTTCCATTATATTTCAGATTTTGGGTTTCATGAACCAATTTGAAATTTACATGCAAATTGATTCTCAAAACCTAAAACCTGAAATACACTTACGAAACCTAACACGACTTGAAATTACATTTTGGATTTTGGGTTCCGATTTGTAATTTATATGCAAATTATAAATCAAATTCCAAAACTCGGTAAACAAATAAGATAATGTATTTCAGATTTCAGGGTTACAAATCCAAATTATATGTAAAGTTGCAATTCATCCTCGAAAGTTGAAACCTAAACGAGTTGCAAAAAGGTGGTTAACTTCCAAAATCCAATCATCATATTAAATACCACCAACATGCACATGTCATCTACATGTAATTAATGCACATTTTTTCAATTTAAGGTTCTTAATTTACACCATAATTTTTACCTAAAAATTGTACATCAAACTTCTTTGGCAACACCCCAACTTCCAACCGTATTTTTTCATAACATCTCAAACATTTTTCACAATTTTTCCTTCAACCCACTAGATATTTGTATAAGAGGTAATGTTTAAATGATTTTTGTAAGTTTTTTTCATCATTTGAGGCATTTTCTCCATTTTTCTTAAGGATTTTAGGTTGTTCTTGTTGAAGCAAGGTTTTTTTCATTTTTAAAGGTTTTTTCCTTATATTTCGTTTAAGTAGCCTTATAATCCCTCTTTCTTTACTTGTTTTGGTTTGTGTGAGTTAAAGTTTAAAATATATGGTTTGGTCAAAGAAAAGGGAATTTTATACAACTTACAAACCAGAGATTTGTGGGTGTAAAAATTATTAACTTCCTCTCGTATCGTAAGTTGAGGGTTATAATAAAAGTCTCAAATTCTCCTCGGGTATAAATCAGAGGTTTAATGGTGTAAAACAAGTGTTGACTTCTGTCATTTATTTCAGAAGTCAGATGTTGTAAAACAAGTTTTAAGTTCCATCATAGACTATTTCAAGGGTTGGAGGTTGTAAAGCAAGTGCCAATGTCCACTTGTGTTTTTAGGAGTTTGTTACTTTTTTAAGGCCCTACTTCCGCAACTTGTATCACATCCTTATAAGGAGTTTTCAGATATTTTTCCAAAGAAAGTGTTTGAATATTCATCAAACAGGAAAGGAGAGATGAAGTTTAGTTTCCAAAGGTTGGATCCCCCTTCACGTATCACGTTAGACCTCGACAATATTAGAGATACTAACTTTTGTCCACGTTAACTTATTAGAATTTTGGAAGAGGTTCTAAGCTCCATATAGTTCTATTTGGATCAAGATAACTTATGAAAGTGGGGTTAACTTATCTAATTCCTTTTTTTCCTTCAATGCAATGTCTATAATTTGTACTCACAAGAATGGCACACTTGAGATTCGAACTTCCGGATTGGTAAAAGATCAAGATGCAAAAGTAGTGATCAAGTTAGACATGTATTCCTTCGAGGACTTTCTCAAAATCCCTGATGTCAATGGGTATGCATCAATCTCTCTCAAAACAGATCTCAAACATTGGAAAGGAAATCCATATGCTTACATTAAATTCCTTAAGAAAATCTACGCACGAAGCCCAAGCCAATGATAACTAGATTTTAAGAAAATGTTCCTCGATCAAACTTCATCCAAGAGGTCAATGATCCGATTACATTGTTACTTAGAGTAATAGGACTTACCTCTTCACAATAATTCTAGAAGTGGATATATCAATATATTTCAACTAATTTTTAAGAATAATGATCTAATCTGATGGGTGGAACACATCATCAATGCCATAAACACCAAATTTTTATAGGTCTAAACCATGGTAAAATTCTACATTACCTCTCATATTATTTACTCCATAGCAAGAATGCAAAATTATCCTAGATTGAAATTCATTGGTGTAAGAAAATCATCACAAATTTATGATTTATATCCTTATATAATAATGAAAGAAGGATTAAAGAACTTTAGAAGGTTAAATACTTCCTTTTTCTTTTCCCTCATGTGTATCTTTGTGAGAGATATTTATAATCATCAAATATCGGATAGTGCATGGAATGTAGTTAGGATTTGGGGGTGTATCTTCCTACAATTCCCAACCTTCACATACATCAAAGTTGCATAATTTTTGGTTATCTAGATAAGCTACAAAGGTGCTGAAAATATCAATGGGTTTTAATGGAATTTCTCCGACAATTACTCCACCTCCATAAGTGTTAGCAAAGCAAGCATAAGATGGGATTTCAGTTCCATGTAACATGTGAAAGATATATATGTGCATCATCATATAAATCCAAAAATTTCAAGGGTGAGATGCATTAGATGATAATAAAAACCTATCACCCATAAGTTATCTTTGATTACTAGGGTATAGTTGGTAGAATCGGACCGACTAGTGTCCATATACCACAATTGGAAGATATTTGGATCGACTACAGGATGACATGGTCGCGTGCATGAGAGTGATTATTATAGGATAATTATGGAGGAGGTAACCATGTATGACATTACAGATGTAATGGAGGGCCTTTGTGATGATGAATAAGCCTTGGATCCTATTTACACGTAAATTAATATAAAATATCAATTGTTTTCTTCGATCAATTGGATGCTTCACGAATGCACAATCTACAAGGATTCTATAGTGAACATTCTTAAGTGGACCCATAAATGGTTTATTTCATTTTGAATCACACCTATGGTTTTATAAAAAGCCATACCTCAAGTAAAAATAATGGTAGGGCAACATATCACTACAAAAGGAGAACATCCCACCCCAAGCCTCATAGAATCAAGTTTTTAATCAAATGTTCTAGATCTCCTTTTTTTTCCTTCTATAAAATTCCTATATCTAATTGTGTTTCCATCATCCACCACCCAAGTTTTTTAGTCACCTCCTTAATCTCCTCTTCCTTCTTCCCCATTTTTGGTTCCTCCACCTTTCATACTTCCTTTACTCATATCTTTTGTTCCTTCTCCTTCCATATCCCCTACTCTCACTTTCACTAATTCCTCTCCTATCATGGCTCAATTATTTTCCTCCCTTCCTTCCCTCTCATCTAGGGATGGTTTGTCTCTTATTTCCCTTCTAAGGACTCCTCTTCCTCAGTAGTCTCTTCCCACTTCCTCTCTCATCACTCTTCCCATTTCATCCATGCCTACAAGATATATTTTCCATACCTTCCCCACTTGTCACTCCTTTTCCACTCATAATTGTTACATAAATTTCCCTTTCATCACCAATTATTTCTACCACCATGGTATATTTTCCTTTTTCATCCTCTCAAGAGTTGATTTATTCTTCCACTCCTTTTTGGATGAGTAGGAAGATCCTAAAGAAGAAGAAAAAGATACTTATTATTGATGATTTCAATATCAATACCTTATATCTTACTCCCCAGTGTCAATAAAAGAAGCCAAAGGTCATTTCTCACATATCGGTTAATCAACCAGGGAAGGAATTTTTAAGATTGTGACACCACCTATGTAAAATATAAGATTTCCAAGATCTCTCTAGGAAATTCCACTCATTAAAGAGCTAAGAAGTATATTAAAATTTCTCACAACAACCTTCTACAAAAATTTGATAAAGATAAGGCTACTAAGGATGAGTGATAAGGCCAAAATATGTCTTGTTAATGTGCAATAAATGATCTTATTTTACTCTCCTTTTTATCAAGTTTGACTACATTTTGTGACTTTTGTTTGATATATTATAAGTTAGGATGTAATTTTCCATATTTTTTTGGATTTAGTTCTAACGTCTAAAAACTCTATAATTCCTAAAAAAGTGTGTGGAAATTTAGTTTTTGTAATAAAATAGGTCACAATCA
Organism: Taxus wallichiana var. yunnanensis; assembly: GCA_018340775.1. Lineage (NCBI taxonomy): Eukaryota > Viridiplantae > Streptophyta > Pinopsida > Cupressales > Taxaceae > Taxus > Taxus wallichiana. Next base: position 78,506,114 of record CM031242.1, read on the forward strand.
GTCAAGAGAACGAAGTATGAAGCAATCAACATGTTTTTGGGAGCATTGGCTTCAATATGGCTTAGTTCGGAACCTCCAGACTTATTTCCGGAACTCCATCACATAGCTAAGGAGCTCTATTGCTTAGTTTTGGAACCTTCAGATTTAGTTCCAGAACTCTAGCACTTAATTCGAACTCCAGCACTTAGTTCCGGAACTATTACACATAGCTCCGAAACTTTTACAGGTAGTTCTGGAATAGTTCCCTTTGGTTTTAGAACTTATCCAAAGTTCTAGAATAAATGGGGATCTGTTTATTTTTTAAAAATCTGATTGTAGATCAATCAATGGGCCTTCCAATCAGGAGCAAATCAACATATTGTCAATTATTCATACTCAAAATCCAAAGATAACTTATCAGAAAGTTGTACATCCAACAAGGTTTCTAAATTCCACATCTATTTTGGGAACTATTCAGTTCCATTTGAATTGGTAGAACAAATATGGTTGTAAATGCATCTTTGGATGATGAAATATACATAAATACCTATAGATATATTTAATATATATAGATTTTTGGTTGTGGAGCCCGATAGCGAAGGGGGTTGCAGTATGGAGGGGGGCGGCTTCACCCCCTTTCGGGTCGAGGGGGATTGCCCCCCCAACAGGGGGCTCAAGGGAAGTGCCCCGTAAGCCACATTTAATATGTATTTATGCATTGTGAAATCTAGACCATTCCTTATTAGGTCACAGATCTAATAGGTGGTTTTTATATGTTTCCCTAAAATGATAAAAAAACCTAATATCTGAAAAGGGTCATTATATAAGAGGCTCATTGTATCGGTGGTTGCACTGTGTGTTAGAGAGTTTTAGCTAGATAGAATAAAAGGATTGACTATTTCTAGTGGACGTAGCCCATTTTTGGGTGAACCACGTTAAATATGTATCTCTGTTTTATTGAATTTATTTCTATTTTACATTTTCCGCATTATTCATTACATGCTTATTTATCTGTACAACTGGTATAATCCTAACAATTGGTATCAGAGCACGCTTGAGATTTATTTGTTGGCAGTATACTCACAGAAGGATTTTTGTTTTAGTGGGAGAAGCATCAATGATAGAGGAAAATAAGTTTAGAGTTGAGAATTTTGATGGCTGAAATTACCATGTATGGAAAATGCAGGTGGAAGATTACCTGTATCAAAAGGATCTATACCTACCATTGGGAGGTGAAGGAGTAAATCCCCCATTCATGTCTGATGATGAGTGGAAGGTTTTGGATAAGAAGGCTCTTGGTGCGATTTGATTGAGTTTGGCATCATCCATAGCTTCAAATATCTCATAGGTGAAGAGTATGGTAGAGTTGATTAAAACCCTAGCTAATTTATATGAAACACCTAGTGCATCCAATAAATTTTATTTGATGAAAAGATTGTTTAATCTAAAAATGTAAGAAGGTGGATCTATATCTAACCATATTAATGATTTCCACACTATTATAAATCAGTTAGATTCAGTTAATATCCCATTTGATGAGGAAGTGAGAGCATTATTATTCCTATGTTCTTTGCTAGAAAGTTGTGATAACTTAGTAATGGCAGTTAGTAATACATCATCTACTTCTCTTAAATTTGAAGATGTAGTAAGTGTCATTTTAAATGAGGAAATGTGCAGGAAAAGTACAGGGGAAAATTCTTCTTCGAAATGCATTGAATATGGAGAGTAGAGGGAAGAGCAAGGAGAACTCAAAGAGTAAGGCTCGTGGGAGATCTAAATCAAATATGGGCAAATCCAAATATAGGAGTAGAGGCATTACTTATTGGAACTGTGGAAAGAGAGGACATGCTAAAAAGGATTTTTGGTTCAAAGGAAACAAAGAAAACCAGCCTAAAGGTATTAAAGAGGAAAATATGATAGGTAATATTGTTCAGGATGCTCTTATACTTTCTCTTGATACTAGAGTAGAATCTTGGGTAATAGATTTAGGTGCCTCTTTCCATGTAACCCCTAATAAGGGCTATTTTAAAGAGTATGTCTAAGGAAATTTTGGACAGGTTTATTTGGGTGATGATGAGCCATCTCGACATTGTCGGGAAGGGAAATGTACACTTGAAATTACATAATGGAACTACATGGATATTAAGAGACGTGAGGCATGTACCTAGTCTTAGGATAAATTTCATCTCTGCAAGACAATTGAGTGGTGAAGGTTGTTCACTTGATTCTTGGAAGGTTTCAAGGGTGTCCTAGTAGTGGCACAAGGTAAGAAAGTAGGCACTCTTTATTTGTCTACTTGTATATATGATTCTTCTACCATATTGTCTACTTCAGATGAGGATGTCAGCATGTGGCACTAAGAGATTGGGACATATGAGTGAGAAGGGAATGAAAATTCTATAGGAAAAAGGTAATCTTTCAAGTTTGAAGCAATTGGACTTAGAGTTTTGTGAGCATTGCATTTTTGGGAAACAGAAAAGAGTTAGATTTCTCAAGGCAGGGAATACCAAGAAAGAGAAAAAGTTAGAGCTAGTTCATACAGATGTGTGGGGGCCAGCCCATGTTACATCTCATGGTGGTTCTCTGTACTATGTCACATTCATAGATGATGCCACAAGGAAGGTATGGGTATATTAAATTAAATGTAAGTCTAATGTCTTTTATACATTTAAGAAATGGAAAGCACTTGTTGAGAATGAATGTGGTTCTAAATTGAAATATTTGGGATCTGATAATGGCAGTGAGTATTGCAATAAGAAATTTGATGATTATTGTTCCTTGAATGGGATTCATAGAGAGAAAATAGTTCCCAGGACTCCGCAACAAAATGGTGTTAGTGAGAGGATGAATAGAACAATAATGGAGCATGCACGGTCAATGAGATTACATACGGGGCTGCCTCTTCAGTTTTAGGAAGAGGCCGTAGATACTATTATGTACTTAATCAACCGTGGGCCTTCAAGTGCATTAGATGGAGGAATTCCTAAAGAATCCTAGACCAAGAAAGAGGTAGACCTTTCATTTTTAAGAGTATTTAGTTCAGAGGCATTTGTGCATGTTAATAAAGAAAAAAAAAAAATTGGATTCGAAATCCAAACGTTGTACATTCATAGGCTATGGCTCCAATGGTGATTATGGATTTCAGTTTTGGGATCTAGATGAATCTAAGATAATTAGGAGTCGTGATGTTGTTTGGCGTGAAAATAGAATGTATAGGGATCAGGTACATGATGAAAAAAGCCCAAGGAAGAATTGGTTGAGGATATAGCTCCTAAAAATGAACTCTCAGGTGGAAAATATCCACCTACAGGTACCAAGGTTGACAATCTTGTAGGTCGAGCATGACAGCTAGTGTCAGCATTGGCACCTCTGTCAGAAATTCAAGAAAATGAGCAGCAAGAAAATAATGATCCCATGACATCCCCATCTTTGGTAAGAAGGTCACAACATATTAGTAGACCTCCAGAAAGATTTTCCCTACTTTGTATTACTTGTTACTAACAGATAGTGGTGAGCCAGAGAGATTTGATGAGGCAATGTAGGTGGAGTCCACTAAGGAGTGGGAACATGGCATGAATGAGGAGATGGACTCCCTGGAGAAGAACCAAACATGGGATTTAGTCAAATTTCTGGTTGGGAAGAGAGTACTACAAAACAAATGGGTCTACCATGTGAAAGAAGAAGAAGGTGGACGGAAAAGGTACAAAGAAAGGCTTGTAGTGAAGGGGTATGAACAAAAGAAAGGTATCAATTTTGATGAAATTTTCTCCCCTGTTGTAAAGATGTCTTCCATTTGTACTGTATTAAGTTTAGTTGTTGTTGAAGATTTACACTTAGAGAAACTTGATGTCAAGATGACATTTCTCCATGGTGACTTGGAGGAGGATATTTATATGTAGAAACCACTTGGATATGAGGTGAAGGGTAAGGAGAAATTGGTTTTCAAGTTGAAGAAGAGCCTATACGGGCTCAAGCAAGCTCCCTGGAAATGGTATCTAAAGTTTGATAGTTTTATGCATGAGCATGGTTTTACTAGATGTCAATCAGATCATTGTGTATACTTTAAATGGTTGGATAGTGGGAGCTACATTATTCTTCTATTATATGTAGATGATATGCTTGTAGCAGGGTCTAATATGCAAGAAATTGCAAAGCTTAAGGAAAAGCTTGCACAAACATTTGCAATGAAGGATTTGGGTACAACAAAGAAAATCCTTGGTATGCAAATCAAGAGGGATAGAAAAATAAGAAATTGGTGTTGTCTCAAGAGGACTATGTAGAAAAGGTGTTAGAAAGGTTTTAGATGTAGAATGCAAAACCAATTAGTACACCATTGGTTGGGCATTTTAGATTAAGCAAAGAGCAATGCCCAACAACACAAGAGGAAAAATATTATATGGCACAAGTTCCTTATTCTTCAGTAGTTGGGAGCCTTATGTATGCCATGGTTTATACCAGGCCAGACATTTCCGAGTAGTGGGATTTGTTAGCAAGTATATGGAAAATCCAAGTAAAGCACACTAGAAGGCAGTCCAGTGGATTCTCAGGTATTTGAGAGGGACCACTAGTAGGCACTTGTGCTTCGGAGGGTCAGATTATACTTTACAGGGATTTGTGGATTCAGATATGGCAGGAGATATGGATAGCAGGAGGAGCACTACTAGATACATGTTTACAGTTGGTGGTGTGGTAGTGAGTTGGATCTCAAAGTTGCAGAAGGTAGTTTCCCTATCTACTACAGAGGCAGAATATGTTATAGTGACTGAGGCAAGTAAGGAAATGTTATGGATGAGCAGGTTCATGGAGGATTTGGGTAAGGAGAAAGGGGATTGTAAGTTACACAGTGATAGTCAAAGTGTAATTCACCTAGAAAAGAACTCAGCCTTCCATTCAAGAACAAAACACATTCAGCTAAGATATCACTTCATATGACAAGTGTTGGAGGATGGGAAGCTTGAGTTAGTGAAGATTCATATAGATGATAATCCTACTAATATGTTTACTAAGCCAATGAAAAAGGAGAAGTTGGATTTGCATTCAACTTTTGTGGGTCTTCAAGATTGATCTTGAAGTGGAAGAAACAAGCCAAGAAGAAAAGTCCAAACAGAGTTGTAGTGGTGGAGTTACAACAATCAGTCTCAAAGTGGGAGATTGTTATTTATGGAGCTTGATAGTGATGGGGATTGTAAGCGGGGGCTTTTCCCCCCTTGCAAGGTCTGGGGGGGATTTCCCCCTAGCAAGGGGCTCGAGGGCAGTGCCCCCATAAGCCACATTTAATATGTATTTATGCATTTTGAAATATGGACCATTCCTTATTAGGTCACAGATCTAACGGGTTTTTATATGTTTCCCGAAATGATAAAAAACCCTAATATTTGAAAAGGGTCATTATGTAAGAGGCTCATTGTATCAGTGGTTGCATTGTGTTAGAGAGTTTTAGCTAGACGGAATAAAAGGATTGGCTATTTCTAGTGGACGTAGCCCATTTTTGGGTGAACCATGTTGAATTTGTGTCTGTTTTATTGAATTTATTTCTATTTTACGTTTTCCGCATTATTCATTGCATGCTTGTTTATCTGTACAACCGGTATAATCCTAACATAGATAGACAAATATATATATATATATGAGAGAGATAAAGTGAAGTTTTGCAAGATATAATGTTTAAGTAGTAAAATAGCCACTTCGTTTTGAGATAATCATAATTTATCAAATCCTGATTCAAGGTGGAGCAAGGACCCGCTCCTCCAAGAACCAGGATCCTTGTTTTATTGGTATTTATATTTCTAAGCAAATCATGTAGATCTGTTAATTCTGCAAATGATTTTGATTCTTTAGTTGAATTTTGTTATGTACTTGTCGTTGTAGGTGTTAGAGACTAGACTCCCATTTCCTTGCAATCATTTTCATAGCATTTTCAAACATGTTTTTATTTCCGAGAAAGTGTGTTTATTTATGTAACGTGTGTTTATTTCTAGCAATTTATTTCATTTTGTAATGTGGGTTTATTTCTAGTAATTTATCCCAGCAATGAGAGTTTATTTTAGCAAGTTTCTTGTAACATATATATAATAAGGCTTTGGCCATGGAGTCCTAAGGACATTGCAAAAACCCCCAAAAAATAAAATAACAAATACCTATAGTCGGTTACTAGATCATGGGATTCTTCTTGTTGGATATATCTTCAAACACACCCCTAGTTTGATTATGACATCAACTACGAGTTGATTAAATGAAGGGAATATCAACACCCATAATTTTTGGTGCCATTTCCGGGGAACCACTAGTTAGAATTTTCTAATTAGGTGTCAATAAGAGAAAAAATCATACATATAGTAATTGAAAAAATCTTCCCTACGTTATCATAAAATTTATGAGTAGACCAAGAGACTCAAAGGGTAGATTTCTCCCAAAAATATCTCAACAAGAATTATCAGCATCCTCTAGTTCAAATAAGGAAGTTGACCAAGAATTGGAAGCACCATTATCTCCTATTAGACAAGAAGCATAACTACCACCTTTGGAATTCTTGGATTAGTCACTAGAAGGAAGTGGAAATTTTAGAAGAAGGATTATCTCCCAAGACCTATTTAGATAAAGTTTTGATTCTCAGTTGAGTAGTCAACCTCTTACTCCTGAATTCCCACCTTCCCTAAAGCAAATCACATACCACATTGATTGAGAGAAAAGTCTAGAAATTACTGAAGAAATGGCATGAGAAGATGAAAGAGAACTCGATAGGACCTTTACTTATCTAATTCAGTTGGATGATGAGTATACACCTATGAAGAATATTTCACCTGCACATTTACCCACATTTATAGGGATGTCATCTAAATATCCTGACCAATTTCTGTTTGAGTGTAAAGTATTGTGTCAGACTTATGATTACAAAACAAATAATCAAAAGCTCAAGTTGTTTCCATCTACTCTAAAGGAGGAAGCAATGAGGCGGTTTATTGGATTAACATCTGATTCTATTACCACTTGGGCACAAATGGAAACTTCCTTCCTAGAGAAGTATCAAGACTACTGTAGGGGGAGAAATAGGGAGGAAATTTTTTCAAAATCAAGGAGGAGGATGAGAATATGGAAGATTATTTAGACATGATTCCTCTTTGTAAGTAAAAGGTGTGGATTTGTACTTCAAGAAGAGTTGAGAAAAAACTTTTTGCTTAAAGGTCCTGGATGATAAATCCAAGTAATCTCTTAATTTAATAGGATGTGGAAACATTGATCAATTAAGAATGAATGATATTAAATATATTTGTAGAAGCTATTCAAGAATAAGGGGTGGACCTAGGAAAGGAAAAATAGTGAAAAGTTTGAATCCAGATATGAACAAACTGATGGATGAACTAGCAAACTTTAAAACAAACATTCTAGTTTAATTAACCTCCACCATGGATGGATTGCAAGCTAAAGAAAATGCTAAAACTAAACCATTAGCTATGTATTGTCCTAGATGTAGGAAGAAACATGCAATAAGAGATTGTCCTCTGGATAAAATAGAAATGTGTCTTATCTGTGAATCTAGGGACCATGAGAGTAATGCTTGTTCTCTTCTTCCATTTATAAAAATCATCTTAAACAAACTAGCACTCCATCCACAATAGAAGAAGTAAAATTTGTCCAGAGACAACCTAGCCAGGGGTAGTTCATGCCAAGGTCAGCTCCTAATCCCTGGATGATGCCATGGGTAGCTCAGACAAGTACCAAAAAATTGGGGGAAACCACCTTGGGCCCCTCAACCAGCATAGAATCCCTAGGATTTGGTAGGACAATCTTGGTATGTTCAAGGACACCAACAACCATGGTCTGGTCAAGGTAACTCGAATGCTTGGTCACAACCTAGGTAGAGGCCTAATAAATACACTCAAGGGAGGACATATCCTAGTCATAATCAACAATCCATAATGGGTTCCCCAACACAAAATTCATAGACTAAAAATGTGGTTCAAACACAAATACCAGCACAACCAGTGGCTAATCCCATAAATAAACAAACAACTCCTGTCTATGGGGCAGAACAATAAAAACTAGTTGATCTTAATGCCATGGATTGTAAGTATATTCAAACCAGATATGGTAAAATAATTATTAATCCACCTATTATAATTACTGAAATGACAGAAGAAACTGAAACCCCTAGTTTGGTTGTTCCTAAGAAGGATGAAAAATAAAAAGATAAGGAGCTAGATAGCAACTCTACTGAAACTCCATTTCTAGAGAGATTTAAAGAAGTCATAGAGACCAAGGAATTTTAGTTGGTGCAGGAATAGAGGAAATTCAATATTGAAATACCATTGTTGCAAGCAATCAAGGACATTCCCGAGTTAAACAAGTTAATCAAAATGCTATGTTTAAAAATACCTGGAAGAAAGAAGCAATACCCAAGGACTATTAAGGTAGATGGGAAACTTGTTGATTTATTAGCAGGAAAACTCTTACTTACCAAATATGGAGATCCTAGAAGCCCTTATATTTCTATCTCTATAGGGAATAAATATATACATAATTTTTGGTTAATTTGGGAGCAAATTTATAAATGTAATGATAGTAGACACTTTGAAAACATTACCATTAACAGGTATACAACCTACTAGCACCATATTGTAAATGGCAGATCAGTCTGTACCAAAGAAAGAAGGAGTTACTTGAATATTTTGTAGTTATGGTGGAGTCATGGGAATATCCATTGGACTTCCTTCTATTACGGCCAAAAGGTAAAACACTTGGTTATCCCATTATTTTGGGCAAACCATGGTTAGCTACAGTTTCTTCCTTAATTGATTATAGATCAAGTGATATGACTATCTCAAATGGTAATAATTCTAAGAAAATTTCCTTATATCCTTCTACATGACCTTTTATTGATAATCAAGAACAATTATGGGTAGACGATCCTGATACTAATAAGCAAATCATGTCTGCTATGATAACATTACAGGATCACGTAAAAGAGGTGGAAGATATGATTAATCAAACATTGAATGAACACCAATTTTTCTAGGAGCAATCTGGGATAGTTCTAAAACCTAAAGACTTGGTTCTGGAACCATCATATTTAGTTCGAACATTCACACTTGTCTTTGGAACCACACCAACAACAATTCCCTGCAAATGCAAATAATTTAGATCTAGAGGAATGTGATTTATCTTGGGGAGAGGAAAAAATAACTATGGAATTAGTAGCTTCAGTCTCAAATATATTAGGAAATGGTGAAGAATTTTTGGAAAATAGTAGTGACGAGGATTTTGACCGACAACGAGATAAGTATCATAACTCTGCCTACTGTCCTTTTTCTAGTATTCTTTCTCAAGGAAATTTTGGAGATATTTCTACATATCATATGTTATTACCACATTCATGTCCACTAAACACCCTAATGGAACCCTTTCAACAAATCAGTTCATCACACACTGGAACCAAACATGTTGAGATTTAACTGTAAAATTTTGAACATTAATAACTAGTTGAAGAATGATGAAGAAGATAAATTGTTTGATGTTCTGAAATATCATACTAGAGATTTTTCGGGGACTATAAAGACATGAAAGGAAGACATATAACTATTTTCACCCATCACATCTATACTGAAAACATTAAACCCGGTTGGATAACCTCGAGAGAAGGATTAATCCAGTCTTAAGGGACATAGTCAAGCAAGAAATTGAAAAACTATTACAAGTGGGTTTTATCTACCCTATCTCGAGATAGTCATTGGATGTCTCCTCTTGCAATTGTGCCTAAAAATAATGGAAAATGGAGAATTTGTGTTGATTATAGGGAGCTGAACAAATCCACACCGAGATTTATTTTCCCTTACCATTCATAGATCAAGTTTTGGAAAACCTTGCGGGTAAACAATAATTTTTCTTCTGGATGGCTTTAGTGGATATAATCAAATCAATCTTATTGTTGAGGATTAGGTCAAAACTACCTTTACTTTTCCATGGGGTACCTTTGCCTATAGTGTATTTCCATTTGGACTATGTAATGCTCCAATGACCTTCCAAAGAGCTGTATTAGCAATTTTTGCAGACCTAATGAATGATTGTGTAGAGGTATACATGGATGAATTTACTATGCATGGAGACACATTTGATGATGCTTTGAATAATTTGGATAGAGTACTAACAAGATGTGAGAAACACCATTTTTCTCTTAGTCATGAGAAATGTTTGATGATGGTTGATGAGGGGATGTATTAGGATGCGACATTTCAAAAAGAAGAATTCAAGTTGACCAAAACAAAATCAAGATTATTTCATACTTACATGTTCCTCAAACCCCCACAAATATCAAGTAATTATTAGGGCATGTTAGATACTATAGGCATTTTATCAAGGATTTTAATAAAATTTATGCCCCCATGTTTAGTTTACTTACCAAAGATTGTGAATTTTTTTGGGATGAAAAGTGTCAACATGCTTTTGAAGAAATTAAAGAAAAATTAATTACTACCCCAATATTGAGAAGACATAATTGGGAGAAACCTTTTCACATCCAAATAGATGCCTTAAATAACTCAATTGGTGTAGTTTTGAGACAGAAAGATGAAGAAGGGAAAATGTATGTTATTTACTACCTTAGTAAAAATATTACTTCCACTGAAAGAAATTACACCACCACTGAAAAATAATTTATTATTGTGATTTATGAAATTAATAAGTTCAGACATTATATTAAAGGGTACAAAATATTTGTACATATAAATCACTCAAAGAATTAGATACTTAATGAACAAACCAGGGGTTAGAGGTAGGATAATTAGATGGTTATTACTTTTACAAGAATTTGATAACACCATTTTGGATAATCCAAGAAAATCTAATGTTTTAGTTGATTTCTTGTCAACATTAACCCACTACAGGGGAGCAAGATCTAGTTAACGAAAACTTTCCACATGAACAATTATTTTTATTTCAACCGATACACCATGGTTTGCTGATATGGAAAATTATCTTATAACAGGGAAGTTTCCTCCTTTTACTAAGAAACAATGAAGAATTTAATAAAAACCAGCACCCAATTTAAATGGATAAATGGAATGTTATTTAAATGTGGTCCTAATTTGGTTTTACATAGGTGTGTCGAGAAGATGAAATCTTTAACATACTCAGGGCATGTCATGATGAACCAAGTGGAGGACACTTTTTAGTGAAAATAACAACACACAAAATACTTGACACTAGCTATTATTGGCCATCTCTATATAAAGATGTGAAGAAATACATCAAGAAGTGTGATCCTTGTCAAAGGATGGGACAACCAACTTTCACCAATGAAATGCCTCTACAACCTCAAGTAGTAATTGAACCATTTGAAAGGTGGGGGCTGGATTTTGTTGGTCCCTTTAGTCCTCCTTCACAAGGAAAGGATCACATTCTTATGTGTACTGATTATGTGACAAAGTGGGAAGAGGTGCAAGCTTTAACAAATGCTACTGAAGAAGCAGTTACCTATTTCCTTTGGTACAGAATTATGATGAAGTTTGGTGCACCAAGGAGCATAGTTTCATATCAAGGGACATAGTTCATGTCTAATATGATCTAGGCCTTCAAAATTTACTATCAAATCAATCATAGGAAGTCATCTCCCTATCACCCAAAATCAAATGGACAAGCTAGAGTAACAAACAAAGAATTGGAAAACATCCTTACCGAAACAATGGAATCATGTAGAAGAGACTAGGTAAAGAGACTACATGAGGTTGTCTGCGGGATTATAATATAACTTGGAAGACTACAACGGGGTTCTTACTATATGAGTTAGTCTATAGGGAAAATACCTTATTACCTATTGAATTTGAACTACAAACATTTAGAACATCAGCTAAACTGGGTATTGAATTAGATGTAGCACAAAAGGAAAGAATTTTTCAACTCAATGAATTTGGTGAGATGAGATTTGAAGCACTTCCTCAGACAAAGATAATCCAATACCAAAGGAAGTAGTGGCATGATACACATATCAAGGAAAGGTAATTTAAGATAGGAGATTGGGCATTACTTTTTTATTCCATGTACCAGAAATTCAAAGGCAAGTTGAGAACTAGATGGTTAGGACCCTATCAAATTGAGAATATATTTGAAAATGGGTCTATTCAACTACTTCCCATTGATGGCAGTAGAATAACATTTTTGGTCAATGGACAATAGGAAGCCTCCTACTAGGGATGAATTCTTGAAGCAGATTGAAGCAAACAAATAATTTGATCATATGGAAGAACCTAGTTCTTCCAAAATGATCAAATAATCATGCATGAATCCAAAATAAAGGGAAGAGAATGAAAACTAGTAAATGGCATTCTCTTCCCCAAAACAAAATCTCTCAAAAGACCAATTGAAAACCAGAAATGGTGGTTGGTCTCTTCAATAAATGGCTAATGTAAAATAAAAGGAATTTCTTAGTAATTCCAACTATCTTTTCTAACCATTTTTCCTTTTTCACTTTTAGGAATGATGAGTCATCAAGGTGGAGGGATTACATCAGCAAGGACAGTAATTATGTCTTGATCTTATTAAAGGTTAAATTAAAAGTTTGCATGTGTGATTAGACTTGATTTAAAAGTCAGTATGATGAGTCATTTATTGTGCATTATGATTAAAAGAAAGTAATCATGAGGGTGATGTCGATGGAATAAGAAAGTGGCAGTGTGTTTATAATGAGCTATCATTTGGGAATAATAAATGAAGTTGAGAAGAATTTGCAGAAGAACTTCAAGGAAGAAGTAGAATAATTGTATTTGAATTTCGCAGCTAAACCCAGCAATTCCGCAACTAAACACAACAGATTCTGCAGCTAAAACTAATAGTTTTTCACCTAAATCCATTATTTCACAGCTAATTCTGAATTTGAATAAAGAATAATTTGAATCATCCTCTTTGTCAATGGGGATTAAAAATAAGTCAGAACCAAAGGATGATACTCAAATTCTTGTAGATAGAGAAGTGGTAGCCATTTTTGGACGAGTAGGGTGGCTAGGCTTCTTGAAAAAGTTTTCGAGGTACAATGATGAATTGGTAAGGGAATTTTTTTAAAATTTAGAAGAATCCAAAACTAGAGTTAAAATTATTATAATTCCTTTTACTTTCAATATAATGAGTAATGTATCAGGTGTACCGATTGTACATGTTCCTAATCCTGTAAAAGGGACCCTCAAAGAACTAGTGGAAACCTTGATACAAGAGGGGAATCGAACCCCAATACATTTATAACACTAAGAAAATCATACAGGGGGTCAGAAGAGTCACTTTACCAAACCCTTTGACAGGGTATCATTTTTGGTAGTTAAGTACCTAACCTATGATGGCCAATTTGGGACTGTGGGAAGAGAAGTCCTTAAGATGTTAATATATCTTAGGTATGGGGTTACAAAACCAGAATATATAGTAAACCTTCTAGGGTTCCTTTTTGACTCCATCCATAAAATGGCTCAGAGGTATTCTTGGGGAGTTGGAATAATTAGACATCATGGATTAGTCCATCTGGTCTGTCAGCACCATTTTCTTTCAAATAAAAATGGAGAAGAAGCATGGGAAAAGTTCCTTAACAAATTCAAAAAAATCCCGATATTATCAGGAGGGGAATACCAACCCCTTTCTCCCCTAAAATTAATTTGGAGATTGATCCCTTGAAGAGAAAAATAAGGAAATAGGAGGGGTTAATGTACCAAAGATGAGAATATATGAAATAATGATTAAAACTGTAAAACCTATTGTTCCTTCAAAAGAATCCTCTTCCTCTACATTAATAATAGAAGAAGTAATATCCATCTCTGACAATAGCAATTCACCTAAGCTAGATCATGAAGTGAAAATCAGAAGAAGCTCTAGGAGGAAACCCACTTCATGACATTTTGAAGCTCCTCAAAGAAGAAGAGTTCATAAGAGGTCTAGAGAAACTCTAAAGGATATTGAAGAACAAGATGGTTTGGAGAAATAAGTTGCTAATATTTTGGGCAGCATGGCAATGAATCCTCCTCAACCAAGTCAAACTGAGGTGGAAAAAGAAGAGGAGAGATTTGAAGAACATGATTTTCAAGAGATGAGTGAATCAACAGTATAGTCACATGAAGAAGAGGAATTGGCATCTTGGAAATGAAAAGGGAAATCCCCTTTGGTAGAAGAGGAATGCTCATTTCCCAAGGAAATTTCAGAAAAGGAGGAAAAATAACACTTAAAATAGACTTTGTTCTTGTCTAGAGCAAAACTTATCATCAGGGAGAAAGATGAGGAATTAAATTTCCTCAAACTCAAATTGGAACAGAGGGAAATGCTCATTGAGAAACTAAAAACTCAGCTCACAGATAGGACTGAAGAATTGACATTGGTCAAACAACAAGTGGTAGAAAAAGAGGAAGAATGTCAATTGGCTAGTAAACAAAATGATATGTCAAAAACATCTTCTATGAATCAGGTTGTGCAAACTGAATTGACTTATTGGCCACTTAAGCAGTTGTGGGATGATACTTGTAGGGAACTTAATGAATTTAAAACATCAAATGAGGAATTAAGAAGCAAGATGGAAGAGGAGAAGAAGGAAAGGAAGGAATGGGAAGAAAAATTTTACAAAGAGGAAGAAAAAAATTTAAATGTCTAGTAAAGATACAAATGGTTTGCATAATGAGTGAGAAATTACTCACATGCAGGAGACCTTCTCCGCATATACATCGTCTTTCTAGAGGAACAATTTATTCATTGGTAGCTATCAAGAATTACATGTGGCCTTCCACATGAAATAAAATATGAATCGAGTTCATGACGAATATTCCTCAACTAGTCCATAATAGAAAAATCTTCTCTGTGAATTCTATCTCTCGAAATTTTATCTTTGGAAAAGAATACAAAGCTTCATGATCAATTTGTATGTAGGGGAAATCCAATTTGAATGTATTTGTTTTTGTACTTCAAAATCAGATTGTGTGGAAAGAGGGGATTCTAAGAATCTATTAAAAACTAGTTCATCCGACATCTACATGAGGGATCACTCGGAAAACCATCCGCCTTTTCTATACATTTCAGATCCCATGCCTTTTATAGTCGATTCAAGGCACATTATCTGGCCAGTTTACAGAAAATTATTGATGCCTTCACCTCTTATGAGGAGTAAAATTTTGAAGATATTTATGATGGATGTTTGAAAAGATGGTAGTTTCTCATAGTTGCATTGAGAAGAAGAGAAGTGATATCTCCCACAAACTTAATATGGAGCCTAGAAAGAGCTAAAGCCTTGTGTACACTAATCCCTTAGGTCAATGAAAAATGTAGGGGCATATGGATGTGAATGAGAAAAAGGACTCCTCTCCTTCTCACCCCCATGTCTCCATGGAAAAATAGAGAGCCTCAAGATTCCACTCACTTTGAGGAGTGGCAAAGGAAGATAGAAGTAAGATCAGGGTATAGTACTTCTGAGCTAAAGCACTAAGATATTCAATTTCAGCCATTTGACCTAAGTAGTCAATTGGAATGTAGAATCCACAACCCAAGATTTGAAGAATAAATTTTGTGAAGATTATACCTATTTTTGTTATTCTTACTAAAGGGCCTATTATTGTACATATGGTAACTATAATTCCTATTTGGGATCCCATCCCTAGTATTTGTTACTTGCTTTTGCAAATACAAGAAGTATTGGCCAAGTTTTCTTAACATTATTTAGATGGAATCCAATTCTCCTTTTTCATTTTCTTGATTCGGTACCTTCAAATTGGTATTATTAACAGGGACCAAGGCTTGATTATCAATTGTTTATGCATCAATTAAGGGTATAAGACTGATTAGGTCTTGTTATTTATTTTGGGATATTTAAGTGATAGAAAAAGCATTTAGAAATAGTGTTTGTATGGGATTTGCCATGTTTTTCTAGTCTGAGGGAATTGGTTGAGATGTGGATTCTAGAAATAAAATTCATTATATCCTTAAGGGTGCATCGTTTATTCAATTTGGATGGCTTTAGTATATGCAACTATTAAGGTGTTGATGTTTTGAGATCTTCTCATAAAGATCGGGGTCATTGGATCCAAGTTATTTTTGTAAATATCTTGTGCCAAATCATCAATGGGTTTTTATGGTTAGGTGGTTAAGTTATAGATATTTTAGAACCTAGCATTGAACTCTATGATAGGATATTTAAAAATCCCTTTATAAGGTGGTGAACCTCATATAGAAGACTTATAGACTAGTGACTCTCTCGGAATGGGTGAAAATAATATCATAGAAACCTTTCCATCTAATTATTATATCTTGGTAGATTTAAGAAATAGTCATATATTGTGCTTTAAGTGAAAATGGGAAGAGCCTACAGACTACATCTTCATGTGTTACATTCAAAATCTTTAGATATGATTTGAAGGTCCTAATACGTCCCTTAAAAAATATATTATTGGCATGGTCAAATATAGGGAGGTATTTATTTGGGTTTCTAGGCATGGAATTGAAAGGACTAGGGATATTAATAGAAGATCGAACCAACCAAGCCATTGTGGGCACTATTGTGAAAAATTGGTTCCACGATTTGAGATGAATTGGTGATTTACCAATCTTGGGAGTACTTGGAGGGGCATTTAGACTCTTGTGATTCCCTTTATCATAGCATTATTTCCCATGAGAATCAAAATAAATATGAGATAAACTATTATCATAATAATACTTGGTTATAATTCTTGGTAAATCTAGTGCATATACACAACTTAATGATCAAGTTCAAATAAACTTGAGAGAAGATGTATAAAATATATGATTTCAAGACTATGTGTGTGTTATTTAAAGAATTGTCTTCTTTCTTAAAATTAACAAGGATTTCATCCTTTTAGTGTCATCCTTTTCCATTTTCTCTTGTTCATGTGTATTGACTACACACCCAAAATAAGAAAACATCGGGCTCTTATTGTCCTCATCATTTTAGAGACAGTGGTATGACTCATTGCACGAGTTGCAGTAAGGTATTGATCTTCTAATATCAATAAGGATTTAATTGTTGGATTTTGAGATTCCTTATTGTTTGAACAACAATATTCTTACACAGGAAATAATATAATGAAATTGTATTTGACTCCTTTTGAATTACATTCATAGGCTATTATATAGCCATATACATAGCTTTTAATAACCTCCTACAAAATAAGAAGGTGTTACAACAAATAAACCTATTTAGTTGTGATTGTTACTCCCGTAACAATACACAACTCAACACCAATAATATATTATTGTTAATATAACAATAATATATTAATAACACATCAAACTATATAATAATAATTACCAGTGTAATTATTATCGTACACAATGTAAATAGTAATTCCTAACATTCCCCCCCTTAGTGTTTACATGGTAGAAAAACATCCACCCACTCAACTACAGTATGCTCACCCCTGTGGCATGTCTAACTCGTGACTCATGACCTTGATCCAAAGAAAGGCTCTCTCCTTCCATGGTTTTAAACAGCTTACCACAAACCTTGACGTAACAGGAACCTCATCAACTGTTGACCTCGTGTGGTTTTCTGGATCCTCCCACAAACCCTTTCAAGATCCATGAACTAACTTACTCTGACTGTTCACCACTATGCTTATACATCAGGGAATTATGTAGGAAACACAACTTGCATATCACAAAACTGCACAATAGAAGATATATTGAAAAAATTTCACATTACTTCCTATAAGAATCGTAATGTTCTTAATCATAGTCTCTATCATTGATCGCTGCCACTTGATCTCGAACAACATAGAAAACTGCCACTGCCACTGGAAGCTTTCCTTGACTAAGTCGTTTTGGGTATAGAATGGGAATGGAACATTGGTATGTATTCCCCCCCACAATGTGAAATTCCACTCAAATAGATACTGAGAAGCAAAATGCATCGAAGAACATACTCCTGAATGGATCTTGCTAGTTAGGTCTTGCTGCACATGGTCACTAATGCTAGTGAACGTATTCTCCTAGCTGACCATCTTCTAACGAAGTATGGTAGTCAGAGGACCAAGTCAGTCAGAGGATCACTGACAGTCATCTATGCTCCAACACAACTTTCTTTCCAACATCCATCAAATACCAAACAAAATAGGAACTCTGAAAAAGAATCACACCAAGCTGAAATTCACACCACACAACTGAATCTGGAACACTGCAAAACTCAAAAACAAGTACTCACACTGCACACTGTGCAGTGTGCAAATCATTCTCATGACGGCCCCATCGTTGGTGACTGACGAGAGGTCGTTGTTCGACCTCCTTCCTCCGATGCCTCCTTCCTCCATCTTTCATGCTACTCGCTCAACTGGATTTGATCATGGAGCTCAAATGCATATTAAAGGACGTCGGATTCCACCGATAGTGCATCCAGTTGAAATGAAGGCAAAAAAATTTTACAATTTTATTTTTGGACTTTTACAAGGACTCAATTTTTCGACTCTTTGACAATAAAATTACTGACACAAAATAATGACACTTTATACTCAAAACTACAATACGAATAATCCTAAGATCACCTATTTAACATTGACTACCTATATTCACCTAAACACAATATAACAATGTTGACAATACAACTTTTTGACTATGGACCCAAGAAGACTTGACATCAACTTTGATAATTGACTTGACGGACATACTTTTGATGATAAAACAAACATTGACTCTTTTGATAAAAATTTTGACTTTGACAAAAATACTTATTATAAACAAAATTGACTCAATAACAAAAATACCTATACACGACCTAACGAAGATATGCTGAGTGCCAATGAGACGTGATAACAATGACCTGCAAACTTGTCTTGTCGTTGTTGAAGACTACACATGGGTGACATCTATTGGAGCGAGTTGTGCAATGTTGAAACAATCTTGATTACAATGTAGACAAGCTGAAAATGGTTTGAAAATGGTACGTCACCAAAAATAGAAATTCAGCTCAGTTGTAGCCGCATGATATCAACTTTCTACCAACTAGATTTGAAGTCAATGCATGCAGGAGCCATAGACTAAGATCAAGAATTATATCCACCAATCAACTCATGATCAGGATTCGGTACATATGCCAATGCTGAGTATTTGATAGATCACGGCTCAGATGAGAGAAAAAGACATTTTCATCTCGATGCAAGGATTGAAGCCACAATTACGAGCTCAAATACAAGCCAAATTAATGCCAAGGTTGATCTTACCAGGCTGGGCAATGACAAATCCGATGCAAACTCTGCAAAATGAAAAAAAGAAAACTCTAATGCATGATTCAAAACTTGATCCCGTCTCAATGAATGCAATCACAGCGTCAATTTGAGACCATGTTTGGTTCTTTGCAAGCTTGAAACAGCTGTCACTTAGGAAGATGGCTGGTTTGGATCAACACGCACTTTGGAATTTTGGACAACAAAATGCATGAAAAGATTACAACCAATTCTGATCTCAAGTAATAGTAGTTGTGCATTGTTTTTAAATAAAAAACTCAAAACCGCATTCTTTGAATTTCAATTCAAGAACCAATAAACGATCGCTTGACTGTACCAAATGCAGACCTCATGCGAATTTGGAAATAAACGCATTTCTACATGAACATTGGCTTTGCTTAAAATGGTCTGCAACAAACACAATGCTTGCTTAGATCTGTCACATCGGCCACAAACCTCTTTCGCTCTGATATCAAATGTTTGAACAACAATATTCTTACACAGGAAATAATATAATGATATTGTATTCGAATCCTTTTGAATTACATTCATAGGCTATTATATAGCCATATACATAGCCAAAATAACCTCCTACAAAATAGGAAGGTGTTACACAAATAAACCTATTTAGTTGTGATTGTTACTCCGTAACAATACACAACTCAACACAATAATATATTATTGTTAATATAACAATAATATATTAATAACACATCAAACTATATAATAATAATTACCAAAGTGTAATTATTATCGTACAATGTAAATACTAATTCCTAACACTTATAGCACCATTCCCTACACTTTATATACTAAATTTACCTTTCAATAATTCCTAAGTCTAATCTACTAAGATTATTGCTCGAAGAAACTGAAAATAAAAAATAGGGCAAAGAGAAAAGAAATCATACGTGAAAAAAATTTAATGAGATTGAACTTATTCAATGTGAATATCCTATGCTTTAAAATAGCTAGGAATGCTAAATTTATATCATGCAAAAATTGATACGTTATTAATGCATAAATTGGTGAACCTTGAAACCGTGATTGTAAAATGTTATCTATAAATTGAGAAAGTCAACACGATTGTTGACTACACATCTACTGTGACTTATCAACCTATGGATAATGTTAATTTTTCATTAAACTTGCATGATCATAACTTAATGATCATAAATAAAAAGCATAAAGATCATAACATCAACCTCATTTTATCAAAATAACACATATAAAATGGAGATGATAATAAATAATCTCAACTTGCTTGAATTTTTAAACTAGCTTGCATTCATTTCTAAATAATTCACCTCCTTTTGTGAAAATAGGAGTATATATATTTATAAAAAAGAGGGCCTCATTTCACCACCATGTTCAAATAGTGATTGTATAGGATCAAAGGGAATATCCTTAGACAACTAGTCCTTACAAAAATATCTTAACTAATTTATGTTAGGATGATTATAATGGAATCATGGCTCAACATTCCATCTAGAATATTCCTAAGGAATTACTCATCATTCTTATTTAGGTTGGCCCATGTTAGGTGGAACTAACTATGCAAACCTAGATCCCCGACTTTGGCCGAGTGGCCCTAGTTGTTGATGCCGCCAAAGATTCCTTGCACGTGTTGTAATATTTCTATATATTTTTAAGGTTAATGATAGGATGAATAAAACACTTGTTAGCCTTATCCAATAGTATATTTTTAGAGGCCGTCATAGTTCCCAACATCTCCTAAAGATTGGCCACCTTTTGAATATTTTCCGATAGGTAGAGACGAACTCAATGACTTGGGAAGCACTTTGCTTGTCTAAATGAGCCATGAATTGTCTCATGTGACATGTAAATTACCTAACGATGGAAGCACTTTTCTTTTTTGATTTTGAATTCATTCTAGCTTCCATGGTGAACAAAATTTAGGGCACACTAGGACTCCATAGATAGTATCTAATAAATAAAATTTCATATAAAAATGTTTGTTATGAAGGACAATGTCATCCCTACGGTGAATAAATTGGATGCCGAAACTTAGCCAAGGGCATGGATTTTTTATTCATCAATAATCAAGGAAATAATGGGAACCTAGGTGATGTCCAATTTCATGATAAAAGGATTGCCATAACATTGTTTCATCAAGGCCATTCCAATCCTTACACCATGCATAAATCTTTAGATTAGGATATTACTCAGGATTTCATCATCCATGTTATACATTGTGTCCCATATCTAATTCTACATAATGATTTTAAAATCATTGGTGGTCATCCATGACTTGATGGTTCTGGCATTGTAAACACTAGTAGCATCAAGTAGCTTATCAAATACTTTGAAAGTAAAACCAGAAATGAAGGCTACCTTATTCTTCTCTTATTTTGACCATATAATTTCCTCTCTAGTTTTGGTAATGGTAAACCCAAGAGAATAAATCTTTGAAATACCTCTAGTTTATCCCTAACAATGTGTAATTTTGTCCTCTTAAGTTCCCTAATATTTTTAGATCTTTGAACTTGGTTAGCAAGGCCCATTTCATCAATGGTGTCTACCAAATTTGTTTTTATTTGAATTACCAGGAAAACAATAGAGAAACAAGGAATTCATGGTCTAGCACGCTGGGTCAAAAATTGTGTCCCTTACTAACATTTGGTTTTGATAAGAGTATAGGAAAGAATCCATATTTAAAGGTCATACGTCTCCAACCATAACTTTGGATTTAGGTTTGATTGTGAGGGGATCTCGTAGGTTACGGAAGCTTGAATCTGAGAAAAACATTGAATTTGAGTCTTACAAATGCTTTTCAAAATAATTCTTTGTAAATTTCTTTGGTTAATGTATTCTTTCATATTACAAAATTTATCAACCTTGATTCAAAGTGTGTGTTATTCATTAGGGAACTTAATGCATGACTTGATGTTTTTTCTCCTAAGGAAATGTTTATTTTTGAATCGATATATTTTTTAGAATACAAGCCTTTCACTTTTGTAGGCTAGGTTTAATCATATCCATAAGTTTTAATTATCCTTCCTTTTGTTCCTTGAAGGTCATATATGAACTATATAGGAGGCCACATGTAATAATAGGATTAGCTCATTATTATTTAGATATAACAGTTGTCCTTGAATTTATTTTAATTTTATCTTTTCTCGCATTTGTCAATTGTGAGGCCTTATGAGCTTGAATCGCAAGGTGTGAGATTTCATCTCAAACTCCTTGTCAAATTTTTTATTCTTCAAGTCCTGAAGAGCATCCTTTTAAATTCTCATACTTAGGAAGTATGAATTTTAAATAATTGCATATGTGAGTTTTTCCTTTAAGGATTATCACACTTGGGAGGTGTGACTTCTCGTTCCTTAAAGCTGAGGACAAGTAAAACTTGAAGTTAATTAAATTCCTTGCAAGTTAGAGAAAAACTTGAAACCTTAAGTTTTCCAAATACAAGTAATGCAAAAGTTTTAAATGCAAGAAAAAAATTGAGTGTGATTGCAAGGACCGAGAAATAAGCTGTTGAATTTTTAAGTCACCTTGCTGCTTTTTCTTCTTTACTTATTACTTCCTTGCAAAATTTTCCTTTTACCCAAAAAAATCCGCTTTGAGAAATATTTAAAAAAATTCCCAAGTGTTAGAAAACTTCCTTTATATTTTAGATTTTGGGTTTCAGGAACCAATTTGTAATTTGCATGCATATTGATTCTCAAAACTTGAAACCTGAAATACAAATGAAGTAGTGTATTTCGGGGATCGGGGATTGATTTACAATTTACATGCAAATTATCAAGTGACTTATGAAACCTAACACCTGACCTTGAAATTACATTCTGGGTTTTGGGATCCGATTTCTAATTTATATGCAAATTATAAATCGAATTCTGAAAAATTAGTAAACAAAGAAGAGAATGCAGTTCGGTTTTCAAGGTTAAAAATGTAAATTATATTTAAAGTTGCAATTGATCCTCGAAATTTGAAACCTAAACAAGTTACAAAAAGGTGGTTGAATTCTAAAATCCAATCATCGTATTAAATACCACCAACCTGCATGTGTCATCTATGTGATATTAATGTGCCTTTTTTCAATTTAAGGTTCTTAATTTACACCATAATTTTTACCTAAAAATGTACGTCGAACTTCTTTGACAACACCCCAAATTTCGACCGTACTTTTCATAACTTCTCAAACATTTTTCATGATTTTTCCTTCAACCCACCAGATTTTTGTATAAGATGTCATGTTTAAATGATTTTTGTAAGTTTTTTTCATCATTTGAGGCATTTTCTCCATTTTTCTTAAGGATTTTAGGTTGTTCTTGTTCAAGTAAGGTTTTTTTCATTTGTTAAAGGTTTTGTCCTTATATTTGGTTTAAGTAGCCTTATAATCCCTCTCTCTTTACGTGTTTTGGTTTGTGTGAGTTAAAGTTTAAAATCTATGGTTTGGTCAAAGAAAAGGGAATTTTATACAACTTACAAACTAGAGATTCGTGGGTGTAAAAAAATTATTCAGTTCCTTCGTATCGAGAAAATGAGGTTCAAAATAAGCTTCAAATTATCCTTAGGTATAAATGAGAGTTTCAATGGTGTAAAACAAGTTTTGACTTTTGCCATTTATTTTAGTAGTCGAGGTTGCAAAACAAGTTTTAAGTTCCATCGTAAACTATTTTGGGGGTTGGAGGTAGCAAAGCAAGTGCCAATGTCCACACTATGTATTTAGTAGTCTGTTATTTTTTTTAAAGGCCCCACTTCCACATCTTGTATCATGTCCTTATAAGGAGTTTTCAGAGATTTTTCCAAAGAAAGTGTTTGAATATTCATCAAAGGGGAAAGGAGAGATGAAGTTTAATTTCCAAGGGGTGGATCCCCCTTCAAGTATCACATCATACCTAGACAATATTAGAGATACTAACCTTTTCCACATTGACTAATCAGAATTTTGGAAGAGGTTTAGAGATCAATATAGGTCTATTTGGATCAAGAGAATTTATGACAGTGGGGTTACCTTGGCTACTTACTTTTTTCCTTCAATGCAATGTGTATAATTTGTACTCACAGTGAGTGGCACACCGAGATTCGTAACTTCCCAATTGGTAAAATATCAAGATGGGAAAGTAGTGATCAAGTTAGACACATATTCCTTTGAGGACTTTCTCAAACTCCCGATGTCAATGGGTATGCATCAATCTCTCCCAAAACAGCTCTCAAACATTGGAAATGAAATACATATGCTTAAATTAAAGTCCTTAACAAAATCTATGTCAAAACCCAAGCAAATGATAACTAGATTTCCATAAAATGTCCCTCGGTCAAACTTCATCCGGGAGGTCAATGATCCGATTACATTGTTAAGCGAGAATAGTAAGACTTCCTCTTCGAAATATTTATAGGAGTGGATATGTCAATGTATTTCAACTAATTTTTAAGAATAATGATATGATCTCGATGGGTAGAACACATCATCGATGCCATAAACACCAAATTTCTATAGGTCTAAACCATGGTAAAATTCTACATGACCACTTATATTGTGTACTCCATAGCAAGAATGCAAAATTATCTTAGATTGACATCTGTTGGTACAAGAAAATCATCACAAATTTATGATTTCTATCCTTAGATAATGATGAAATAAGGATTAAATAAATTTATAAGGTTAAATGATGCCTCTTTCTTTTCCCTCATGTGTACTTTTGACAGAGATATTTATAATCGTTGAATCTCGAGATAGTGTGTGGGATGTAGTTAGGATTAGGGGGTGTATCTTCCTACTATTCCCAACCTTCACATTCATCGAGTTGCATAAATTTTTAGTTATCCAGATAAGCTACCAAGGTTCTCAAAATAAAAATTGGTTTTAATGGAATTTCTTTGATAGTTACTGCACCTCCATAAGTATCAGCAAAGCAAGCATAAGATGGGATTTCAGTTCCATATAACATGTGGAAGATATATATGTGCATCGTCATATAAATCCATAAATTTCAAGGGTGAGATGCATCAGATGATAAACAAAACCTATCACCCACAAGCTAGCTTTTATTATTAGGGTATAGTTTTTAGAATCAAACCAACTAGTGTCCATATACCACAATTGGAAGATATTTGGATCAATTACAGGGATGAAGTGGTCATGCATGAGAGAGATTATTTTAGGCTAATTATGGAGGAGATAACTATGTATGGCATTACAAATGTAATGAAGGGCCTCTGTGATGATGAAGAAGTCTTAGATCCTATTTACACGAAAATGAATATAAAATATCAATTGTTTCCTTCGATCAATTGGTTGTTTTAGGAATTCACAATCGACAAGGATTCTATAGTGAACATTCTTAAGTGGACCCATAAATGGTTTATTTCATTTTGAATCACACCTAAGTTTTTATAACAAGCCATAACTCAAGTAAAAAGAATTTTTGGCCACCCTATCACTACAAAACAATAAAATCCCACCCCAATCCTCATAGAATCAATTTTGTAATCAAATGTTCTAGATATTCTTTTTTTCCTTTTATAAAATTCATAGATTTGAGTTTGTATCAATCATCCACTACCCAAGTTTTGTAGTCACCTCCTTCATCTCCTCTTCCTTCTTCCCCATTTTTGGTTCATCTACCTTTCATACTTCCTTTACTCATATCTTTTGTTCCTTATCCTTCCATATCCCCTACTCTCACTTTCACTAATTCCTCTCCTACCATGGCTCAGGTATTTTCCTCCCTTCCTTCCCTCTCATCTAGGGATGGTTTGTCTCTTATTTCTCTTATAAGGACTCTTCTTCCTTAGTTGTCTCTTCCCACTTCCTCGTTCATCACTCTTCCCATTTCATCCATGTCTGCAGATATATTTTCCATACCTTCCCCACTTGTCACTCCTTTTCCACTCATAATTGTTACAAAAATTGGCCTTTCATCACCAATTATTTCTACCACCATGGCATATTTTCCTTTTTCATCATCTCAAGAATTGATTTATTCTTCCACTCCTTTCTGGATGAGTAGGAAGATCGTGAAGAAGAAGAAAAAGATACTTATTATCAATGATTTCAATATCAGTACCTTGTATCTTACTCCCGGTGTCAATCAAAGAAGCCAAAGGTCATTTCTCACATATCAATTGATCAATCGGGGAAGGAATTTTTAAGATTGTGACACCACCTATCGACAAATCTAAAGAAGACCTCAAAGCAAAGAGACTATCGGACTTCCAAGATCTCTATGGGAAATTCCACTCATTAAAGAGCTAAAAAATATGTTCAAATTTATCATGACAACATTCTGAAAAAAATTGATAAATATAAGTTTACTAAGGATGAGTGATAAGGCCAAAATATGTATCGTTAATGTGCAATAAATGATCTTATTTTACTCTCCTTTTTATCAAGTTTGACTACATTTTGTGACTTTTGTTTGATCTAGTATAATTTAGGATGTAATTGTCCATATTTTGTTGGATTTAGTTATAATGTCTAAAAACTCTATAATTCCTAACAAAGTGTGTGGAAATTCAGTTTTTGTAATAAAATAGTTTACGATAAGTCAAGAGAATGAAGTATGAATCAATCGACATGTATTTGGGAGCATTGGCTTTAATAGGGCTTAGTTATAGAACCTCCATACTTAGTTTTAGAACTCCATCACACAACTAAGGAGCTCTATCGCTTAGTTCGGAACCTTCAGACTTAGTTCTAGAACTCTAGCACTTAGTTCTGGAACTATTGCACATATCTTCGAAACTTTCACAGGTAGTTTTGGAATAGTTCCCTTTGGTTCTGGAACTTCTTCAAAGTTCGGAATCAATGGGGATCTATTTATTTTTGACAAAATCCAATCATAGATCAATCAATGGGCCTTCTAATCAAGATCAGATCAACAGATTGTCAATTCTTCATACTCCAAATCTAGAGATAGCTTATCAGACAGTTGTACATCCATGAAGGTTTCTAAATTCCACATCTATTTTGAGAACTATTCATTTACATTTGAATAGGTAGAAAAATTATGGTTATAAATGCATCTTCGAATGATGAAATATACATAAATACCTGTAGATATATTTAATATATATAGATATAGATAGAAATATATATATGTGAGAGAGATACAGTGAAGTTTTGTAAGACATAACATTTCAGTAATAAAATAGCCACTTTGTTTTGAGAGAATCATACTTTGTCAAATCCTGATTCAAGGTGGAGCAAGGGCCCACTCCTCCAAGAACTAGGATCCTTGTTTTATTGGTATTTATATTTCTAATCAAATTGTGTAGATCTGTTAATTCTGTAAATTATTTTAATTCTTTAGTTGAATTTTGTTATGTACTTGTCACCGTAGGTGTTAAAGACTAGACTCCCATTTCCTTGCAAGAATTTTCACATCATTTTCAAACGTGTGTTTATTTTTTAGTAAGTGTGTTTATTTTTTAGTAAGTGTGTTTATTTCCAGAAATTTATTTCATTTTGTAATGTGTGTTTATTTCTAGTAATTTATTCCAGCAATGAGTGTTTATTTTAGCAAGTTTCTTGTAGCATAGTTATAATAAGGCTTTGGCCATGGAATCCTAAGGACACTACAAAAACCTTATAAAATAAAATAACAAATGCCTACAATCATTTACTAGATCACTAGGATTCTTCTTGTTGCATGTAGCTTAAGACACACCCCTAGTTTGAATATGACATCAACTAAGAGTTGATTAAATGAAGGGAATAACGACACCCATCAATGAGTTGAAGAGTAATGTGTAACAATTAGTGGTTATCCTTCATAATATCACAAAACCATCTCATTCAACTTCTCTTGCAATATCAACAAGCTTTGATGTTAATTCATTTTACTGATTGAGAAAATTAGACAACAAGGGTGGTAAGTTAGAGCTTGGGTTGAATTTCTGATCCAAAAATTAATGTAGGTGATTGAATATGCAATGGGCTTGTATAATGAACTTGAACTAGAAAAAGATATGTTGACTAAGATTTACGGTATTCTGAGAGAAGAGTTTGATAATTTAGAACTCACTCTAGAGGGTTGGAGACTAAGTATGAAATGTTAAATTTCATCTTCTCCTTGGATAGGGGATCATCGATGACTTTTTAAAAAAATTTAACACAATGAATCCATTGAGTTCTACATCTAAATTCTTAAGGAGGTGACCTTGAAATTGGCCGATGGAAGGAAATAAGGGATAATGGACATGATGATATTAGTGATGAATTTGATAAGATCCATTATAGATTTTAAGATGATGATCTTAATGTACTCCCAAAGTGGAAAACATTGTTGCTAATTTCAAGAGCCTAGTCAAAGAGGATATGGGGGTGACCCAATATTTTGGTCTTGAATCTATTAACAGGATGGTGTTGCGTCAAAATTTCTTAAGCCAACTCTCGAAAATCATAAATCGAGTCAAGAATTTTCCTAGAAAACTAAAACCAATAGTTGACTCTATTGAGGTCTTGAATCACTATGCATACAAACTTGAGGATAAATAAGTACAAGAAATAATCATATTATTTCTTGATTATTAGAAAAAGAAATCTAGAAAGGATACCAAAGGAACTAATACGGATTAGGGCTCATAAGTAAATGGTGGCACCAGTCCTAGTTATATTTTGTTGTCATTGATGCATATTCTTCTAGCCAAAGTCCACCGATGGAGTTGCAGGTTTGACCCAATCAAAGTTACACAACCACCTGTCTATTTTCAAGGAAGAATTTTTCATAATTGTAAATGCACCTTATTTTTAGAATGTAATAGTTAAGAAGAGTAGCTAATATTTCTCAACCTTCTTAATCTATATATAGGAGGATGCATTATGTATTTAGACACTTTTTTGATCTATTGTATAAGGAGGATCTTCCTTTTTTGAGCACATGTATATAGACTTAAGCCTTAATATTATCTATGTAGAACTAATATTTAGCCTTCTTCCACTTTATGTGTTATGTATATTGCTAGTGAATGTTTTACTCATGAATATGTTTTTCCTTGTACTTGCATAATCCATATTTACCTTTATGTTAAGCTAATTTTTATCTTAGCAAGTTGTATGTTATGAAAAACAAAACTTATTTATGATATTTGTGGAATTGTAAATGAATCCCTTATATTATCATTTAGATTTCTAATCTTCATTAAAAGTACTTATTTTAAGAAGAAGTTAGGAAGATGTGTATTTTATTATCCTTATGTTGAATATTTTGTGCTTGAATACGCAAATCATTTTGTTCCTTAAGTATTGGTGCATCACCATTTCCATTTATTCCAGTTACCCTTCTTCCCTTTTATCGAAAATATTTGAATAGTTTTAGTTTATTTCTATTATAGTAGGTTTGGAGCCTAGTCTCTTATCGATGCACTTAGTTTAGAAGGAATCCAGAATTTTCAGAGGTTCATCCCATTGAACCAAGGTCCCACACCTTTTGGATGTTTCTATGTTGCATTGGATCATCTAACAATCTATCACATGCATGATCCAAGTGACAACAATTTTTGGCACGCCTGATGGGAGGAGAGATAAGAGTCATTACTTATCTTAGCATTTTCATTAACTAAAGTACTTGGTGACTCCACATTTATGGATTTAAAATAATATCACATATATGCATATGATTCAAACAAGGGATTCTTCATGTAAAGGGAATCAGTGTATCACCGATCTCTCTTTATCACCACCTAGAAGAAGAAAAGGGGGAGTTGCATCATCTTAATTTACAACAAAGTCAACACCTCCATTTTGAACATTCACTCGTCCATGAGGAGATCGACCAAAATTTGTTGCGGTGGAAGTAAGGAACAAGTCATCCCCACCCTAAATGGATACAATCCTCTTATTCTCACCCAATGAGATGTTGTTCTTGTAGCATATCTTAAGATTCTACCATTCTTCACTAGAAACAGTAATGTTACTCTTATTGAGCACATACAAGATGTTTCCAAATTTTTTTGGGTTCATAATATCATAGAGGATAATGTAACAGTCAAGATTCTCACCACTTCTCTAAAATTAAAGGTGCTTTAATGGTTTCAAGGCCTGTAACCCAACTCCATACACAATAGGGATGAGTTAGGAGAATAAATCTACAAATAATTTGAAGATAAGAGTGATCATCTGTCTCTCATGGAGTAGTTGACTACCATCAAAATATCTCCTCAAGAATTCTTGGGAGACTTCAATTTTCGTTTCTAGAAGACATGGAATAGGATTCCACCACTAATTAAGCCCTCTCAGAATAAAGCATTTTTGTATTACTTGTGGGCTTTGAATAGTGATGTTGTGGTCATGATCCAATCAATGGGTGGAACAACTCTCCCAAACTCTTATGATATTTCCATATGAGCCCAAAGTTATCGATTCAATTGGGAAAGATAATACCTAGGCCACTAATTCACTTATTTCCTAAGTTTTCCACAAATTAGCCTAGTGTTTACCCTCTTACTTTGGTTTTGAATCAACCATCGCAACCAAGTACCAACTTTAAATGATCTCTATGATGTCAAATATTTGCTTCATATTTTTATTAATAAACTAGTTTCTCTCAAAGGAAAATAGTCTCGGTATAACCACCCCTATAAACCCCCAAATCAGCCATATCATACTGATTGGAAACCTTTCCAAACTAATTCCCGAATCCAAAATCAAATTTCCAATGTAAAACATTTAAACACCATGAGTCTCCTTGCTACTAGATCTTATAGAGATATCGATCTGATCCAAAATAGTCTTGTACAAGATTATGAATGGTGTTACCCTTTCTCTCAACCACATAATCAAAATATGTTCCCAAATAGGATCCTCAACCAAGAACTCATTATTAAAATCATATCGACACCCACGGAACAATAAGTGGAATATTCTCCATAAGAATACGTAGCCCAACCACAAACACAAAGGGAGTCAACTTTGTTAAATTGGAAAGAAGAGTATTTTTTGGTCTTAATATGGAATCTTTAGTAGCGATAGCATCTAATACAAAATCCAAAAAGAGAGTGATATAAGGATAACCATCCGAGGTTGATGAGGCTTCAAATTCCCATCCTTATGTAAGTAGATGTGAGCAAATATGTTCAATGCTAGTCAAGATATAATAAGGGATAATCATCCTAGCACAATAACACCGAATGCCCAACTTCAAAAGGAGGATGTAGCAACAAAAAGTCCCAATATAAGATTGGGATCATTTCCTTCATCATAGTAGAGAAAATTAAAAGGATAAACCCGAATGTCACTATGTCGAAGGCACTTTCTATCCCTTCACAAACAAACTTTTTGTAGGAAGTTTTGAAGAGTTTCGATGTACCAAGTGAGACAATGAAGCACATACCATCCACTTCTACTAGATTGTTCCAAGAGGGGAGGATTTCTACTAAGAATAATAATCCACCTCATTTTTACATCTCTTTAATCATCAGTAAGCACCTTGTGCACAAATATATTATCGACTCTAGTGCTAGCAATTTTGTAATGCCTAAACAGATTGTTGATGTATTGGGTATTCAATATACATTGGTAGCTAGGGGATTTTTTCATCTAGATGGAACTAATTTTTAGACTATTGGATTTATTAAGGAATTAAACCTAACCATTCATATGTGCTAAAGCCTTTTAATTACCCAAGATATATTTTTCATTGACCATGCTCCCTTCTTTTCCATATACGTTTCCCAATATTTCATAGCCAAGATGGGTGGGTATTTGTCTATTGATTGGTCACACATGATTTTTAGGACTAAGTATGGGAATAATGTAGCCATAAGTGTTAAACCAATATGTAAACACCATGTCAAACCCTATACTCCTACTTTCATCAAAATTAATTGTACTCTGCATGATCAAGAAGATGTCATTGAATATCATGAAGCCATTACTCTTGTTTAAGAAATCAGAGATATATTGCTTGATAATTGGGGAGATGAAATTAAATTTGACCCATATGTCCAGGAGTTTGAAAATATAGGATTGAGGACTTATTGTATTCATGAAGAAGGAGATATTATACCCAATATTCTCAAATCCCGAGATGATCTTGAAGGATTATGGAAACCTTTCTTCATTGGTTCAAGAATTAGAAATGGTGCTAATGTCGGTTTCATGACGATTTCTGCAAAGGAAATAAATATTTCTCACATTTAAGGCTCCAATTTATTTATACTAATAATGTAGCCAAATACAAAGCACTAGTAAAGGGTATCCAATTGGCCCAAAAAGATGAGACGAGGCATTTGAATTTTTCATAGATACTTGAACTTACAAGTACATAAAATTAGGGGTCGAGTGCAATAAAGAATAATCTATTGAAATTCTATTAAAATAAGGTATGGGAATTGTTCAAGGATTTTGAATCTTTTGGCCTTCATGTGGTCCATAGGAATGAAACAAGGACACATGCAGACAAGCTTGTAATAGTAGGATCTCAATATGATGTCCCCAAAAACATTATGAAGTAAGAAAATAAGTCGGTCAAGTTGCTTATAATGCCAATAGTACCAGATAATGTAGATAATTGGCATGTTTTGAAAGTGATGATCAACATATCATTATTTTCCTTCAAGAAGAGGTTGAGTTCTCATCAAAGAATTAGTCTAGGTTAAAGGAAAGTTATTTTGATCAAATAATCCATCCGAGAACTAATAAGTAACCAAAGGGTTTTGTCACTCTATAATATATCTTCAATTCGAATATTAATTTAAAAGTGAACAAACTAACATGACCATAAAGGAAGATGATTTTGAACATGTTGGTGCTTGATTTGATCTCAACCTGTTTGTCCTTGAAATTCTTCAATTTACGGGCTCTTTCTGTTTTCTATCTCCCGTATTGATGCATGAAAATTTTGTCCTCCATTTGGTTTCCATGATCAGCCCCTTCCTTGTTCAAGGATCGCTTAAAGTCCAAATTTTGTTATCCGTTCCTCTGTCCATGAGAAATATCTGTAACTTGGGCATAAAATTAGGTTTTTTCCCTTCCTTCCATTTTCCACAGTCACATTTTGTTGTCCTTATTTTTTTTTTCCAAGTATCTGTGAAAATTTTATTTGATGCAGCTCAAAGGATCATATTTGGGCCTTATATCATTTCTAAATTCTATGTCTTAAAAGAAAGATTCATTTCAAGATCAAATGGTGATTATCCCGCATTTTAAAGTTTGACGGGTGTGTTTTCCCTCATCAAATTTATATCTCAGCATCTATGGAAACGTGGCCCTTTTTGGTTAGATGTGACTCTACGAGGCACTTTAAAACTCTAAGGCCCACTTCAGAATCAAAACTTGTCCACGTGGAGGGCCAGTGCTCATCTGAAAATTCACCCTTTTGGTTTGGCCTTGGAAGTGCACCAGGGAGACACATGGAGGTTTCTGATGCCTTAACTAGACTTACACAATTTTTTCATGCAGGCGGTGTAGATTTTGCAGACCATGGACAAGTGGATGTTTGGTGCTCATTTGAGGATCTACCTCAGGGTCCCACATTAACAATTATGACAAGGAGACATGTGGAGGCTTCCACCGACTCCGCTCTATACTTAAAATTTTCAAAGAAATTTTAAAAGGCCTCGGACACATGGAGGGACAAAGGTGTCATTGGGGATCGACCCCAAATTTTTATTTTGAAGAAGTGCCAGGAGGACACTTGGAGGCTTCCACTCACTCTACCCTTGCTTGGACTTTTCAATGGCCAAGGAAAACTATCTCGGACCCTAGACACATGGCACCTTCCACTGATCCTTCAACTTTTTTAAACAACTCTATCGAGATAAGAAACGTGGTGAGGCCATGCTTGTTTGGGGTCTCCTCTTTTGGGACCACCTCAAAGTACACCATTGAGATACGTGGAGATTTCCGCTAGCTTTTTTTTTTTAGACTTTTTCAAAGGCCAAAAGGCATTTTTCTTGGGCCCAAGGCACGTGGAAGGCCCGCGCTTGTTTAGAAAATTTCCCTGTACTTCTCCTTTGCAGTTACGCTAAGGAAACATGTGGACAGCTATAAAATAAAGTAGAGAAGGGGCAAAATCAATAATTGTTGTGAATGACGTCTATTTTTCACCATTTTTTCTCCAAGACTCCTGGAGATGTGAATACGTAATGTTTTTCATCATTTTTTGATGAAATTCCTTGTCATTTTTTCTGCAAAGTGTCATTGAATGATTTTGAAACTTAATTTGTGAGTCCAAGGATTGTTAAGATTGATATTTTGAAGTTGGAGTTGGTCGGGCATTTGCAAAAATGTGAACTACCAGAGAAGATGGATGTGGGGTAGAATTGCAGAGGAAAAAGAGGGAAAAGGATGAAATAAAAAAGGTTGCAAGCACAAAGGATGGAAAATGTGTTGCCTCAAGAGCGAAAAGGATTACCTGTCAGATCCAGTTGTGCAGAGCCTCCGGAAAATGATTAAAAAGGGGATTTATCACATGATATAATCAGAATGATTAGGAGGACTGCTAAAAAGTTGTGGTATGGCATACTATTCATTATTCGAGGGCCCAAGAAATGTGATCAATTCATAATTGGTCCACCTGGCAGCGTTTGGATTTGAATTTTTTAAACATCACTTTCTGAGAAAAATTGGTAACAACAAAAGGTATCTCAAATATTCTTATTTTTTGGGGGGGAAATTTGGGATGAGTGAGTGAGTGAAATGTATAAATGCAATGAGAATACTCTTGTAAAGGGTCGGGAGGTTGAATTCTTAAGAGAAAAATTTGAGAATTTTGTCTTCCTGAGAGACCAATCCGAGATAACATGTTAATTTCTTCTGTGTTATATTTTCTATCATGTCAAGTTGGTTACAGATGTATAGCCATTGATGAGCACTGAGATTGCTCTAAAGCTTTCCCCTGCTGATGAATCTAAGCAATTTTGAAATTAATTTGTGTTCAATCTCTAGCAATTTGTGTCTACTTTGTTTCATAATGTCTACAAATGGTTTCTTTTATTCCTATTGCAATCTTACATTGAAATATTTTTGAAATCACATAGGATATCATTCCTATGACAATTTAGTGGAATTTTCAATTTCATTTCAAGAATATCCTTCATCCTATGATGAGATAAACAAATTTAAAATCACTTCACTATCATTTTTTGATAAATATTGTTTATAAGTCTTTGGGTGTACCTTATGCATGATTGATCATAGATTTTGGTGTTTAATTAAGTCTTCTAACTCAAGCCTTTGTGCTAGATTATCAAATACTATGTGAAAACGTGTGGATCTAGGCCTCCATTGAAGCACACCTTTTGGTTGAAGGAACATCTTAACTATTCTGAAGATTTTTATTGTTGAGTTGTCCATTGTTGTGAAGTATCTAGAATATTTGGTATAATCAAATTTATCCTGCTTAATCTCCCACCAAAATTATTCAAAAACCATGAATCCATCCTAAACTACCCCTGTTTTCCTTGTATATCAACAAAGGAACAAAATATATTTACTAAAATATGCAGAACAATCAGGATTTCATAATGTCTTCAGTAACCTTAGCCTTGTTTTGAAAATATCTCCATCTTTTAGAAGTGACAACTCTTGAGAGTTAAATTATGGAGTATTGACCGTATTTTCCCAAGGTTTTCTTCATAAAATTTGTGCAAAAGAAGGATATCTCCATCTCCTTCATCAAACAGAGGTTACACTACGGATCCTTTCACCCTGGTCAAAAGGCACGTCCTAAAGTAGTGAGGATAGGTCAAATCCTATTGAAGGTGCTATCCATCTCTCTACAAATCTAAGTGACAAAGGGCCAGTTAGATCTCATCCTTGGCTAAAAAATGACACACATTATGATCTATTTTTATCTAAGCTCCATTTCAAATATATGATGCTACTCATATTTAAAAGGAGAAAAAAATTAGATACCAACACTATTGGCATGTTTAATGCGTTGGGGACTCTTTGAACTATTTTACAAATGTAGTACATACGAGACCTCAGTAATACTTCTTACACATGTTGTGTGCTAATACATTTCTAAAAACATTTCTCTATTTAGATATGTAATAATTGTTCAAAGTTGTAAGTTCTAAGTGCAATATTTCTAGCTTATACAGTTATTGCACTAAGGTTTGTATCATCATTGACAAATTTGGGTAGAAGAAGAGAAGATATTATAAGCTTTACATGAATCTGGTATTAACAGACATTTGATAGGTCTTTCATAGTGCATTTACACAAACTAAGGTGAAAATACTTAGTGGCGACTCCGTGTTGTTTAAATTCTTTATAAATACCAATGTCTTAACATATATCAAGTAATATTTGTCATTAATATCTACAAAGCTGGAAGGAAGAAGATTTGTCTTCACCAAGGACCCTAGTAGAAGGTTGTTTCAAGAGTTGGGAAAGTATAATTTAGAAGAAAGAATAATTTGGAAGGTTGTTGGAGATCAAGCATCAAGAAAAGAGATCTCCATTGGTGAAACTGATCAGCCTATGATTGAATATTGCAATACTTCCTCAAGTTCTTTTGAATCAGGTAGTCTCTTTGTTGAATTGAATTCTCCATCTAGAGAGGGTCCTTCTTTTGTATTTCAAAATTTTTCTTCTCAATATGCCCCCATATTTTACATATCTGATAGATTTTTCTAAGAAACAGAGCCTTTAGAGGGTAGTCATTTTGAGAATTGCATCCATGTACCACACAAGCCCCTCACTCATCATTTTGTTTCTCCTATAAGATCACCTCCTCAGAATAATATGGCTCACCTCCACCTAGACCTCCATTTTTTGTTAATACTTTTGGTCCCATCAATTTTAGAGGTATGGCTAGCTATCCAAATGTTGTGCCACAAGATGTAAGAAATAGATTTCCTAAGTTTCAAGGAAATAATGCAATCACTGGTGATCAAGCACTTGAAGCTCTTTGTCAATATGATGGAGGACTTTGAAATAGAATTTGAGGATGTATACATTAAATTGTTTATCCATACTCTAGAATAAGATGTAAGGGACTGGTATAAATATTTTCCAGATAATTCCATTGATTCTTGGATAGAGATGAAAAGTTCTTTTAGAATGCAGTATGGCGATAAAACAAACCCTAGGTTTCTTTTATCATAGTTTGAAAATATAAAAAATAATCCTAATGAATCATTACATGATTTCAATACAAGATTTAACAAAAAATTGATAATACTACCTATTAATTTGATGTCATGTGATGAATCATGTCTGATAAAATATTCAAATGCATTTGATAATAAATTTGCTTACTATTTGAGGGATAAGAACCCTAGAACTTTAAGGCAAGACTTTACCATGGCTCTGCAAATTGAGAACAACATTAAAGTAGTTGGAAAACCTCCTAAGAGGGAGGGTGTTAAAATGATCAACCCAGAGAATCCACAATCAAGCAAGGTTGTGGATCTTGAGGAAGTTGTAAAGAATTTGGCCAGAGCTATCAAAGAAATCTCTTACAAGCTAGTCAGGGCAAAGAAAGGAATTGGACAAGGTTCTTAAGGTTAGCATAGGCAACAAGGACAATATATAATTACAAATCATCCTATAAATGATCATATATCTAATGACAGAGTAAAGACCCATGGGAGCTAGAAAACCCCAAGCTAGGGAAAATAGAGTAGTGCATGATCCTCTAAATACCGAGTTGTTGTTGAAGAGACAAATAAAATTTATTGGTGTGACAAATGTCTCTTACCCCACCTTCCATGTGAAGTAGATCAGAAATTTGAAGAAGTAATTGATGATGATGACAACACGATGATGATGCATGCATGGTGGACTACTCTATAATCTCACAAAGAAGGAGCAACTTATCTGAAGTAATAAGTGCAAGAACTGTTGCAAGTTTTTGGGACTGCATTCATCGGGTACCTCTTCTTCCTCCTTCTCATGCTTTAGAAATAGATATGGTACAAGATTTTTAATTTCCTAATAATTATTTTGAGTACCTAAGATCTCTAATGATTAAGAATTATGATTGAGGAATCACATCAAAAGAGGATAGATAGTTGTTAATGAATTTTTTTGCTACCCAAGAAAAAGAGTATATCGCAAGAAGTAAAATGTCAAAGGGCGGGGCCTCAAGCCAAACCAAATACCCTAGTTCTCACTAATATCCCAAAAGATGCTCCAAAGAAAGATACATTTGGCAAAGGCCTTGTTGTCTCAAGTAGGACTGGTGTTCCCACCCATGCCCAAAATGTGAAAAATCTTGTGCCATTTGATGAGTTTGTCAATCTTTCTCCAAATGATGCTTTTCCCAAATACATTGCTTATGAAATTTACCAAGTATTGAGTCAAATCAATATTTTTGTCCCAATTGTTGAACTATTTAGGATTCCTGAGCACAAGAAGAGGGCCTTTGAGTATTTGGGATTGGAAGAAAATAGGAGTGCCCAAGGCATAAATATAAATAATGTAAACACTCCTCCTCCAACCATTACAGACCTAGAAAACCCCAAGTATTGGAAGAACTAGGTGAACCACCTACGTTTACTTGGGAACATATTTGGTTGAGTCTCAATTAAATTTTGATCAATTTTTTACAACGTTGATTATTAAGGACAGACTTCTACATAATTATATGTTTGATTCCGGAGCATCATACAATGTTATGCCTCTAGAGATCATGAATGAATTGAACATTAAAGTGACATCAACTTATGGAAAGTGTACTGCAATGGATTCTAGAGAGGTTCCAGTTGTAGGATGTATAAAAGGTTTGGTGGTATAACTTGCAGCTTATCCGAGTAAGAACTTGAAAGTTGATGTTGTTGTTTTTGATTACCCTGCCAAATAGGGCATGTTGTTATCAAGAAAATGGGCTGCAAGTGTTAGTGGAAGTGTTCATATAGACATTTATTATGACACCATACCAATTGAGGGTAGGCTTGTGAAGTTACCTCGTGAAAAGAAATTTTATATCTTATTGAGGACCCTAACAATGCTTCTTATGAAGTATTACATGCAGATATTGATATTGATAACTCTGTGAGCTATGTTGCTTTCAAGGAATATGAAATTGATCAATGCAAGTATCATGAGCAGGATGATTTTCTTGAGACTTTGATGTTTGATGCAGCCTCAAAATATGTTAAAAACTTGACCCAGGCACAAAGGATAATCCTAAAAAAGTGGTCAGATAGCGACTTGGATGGAAAAGAGAGACAATCATATGACCAACTATTAAAGACATATCAGAACTACTTAGCATGGTCATATCTAGAATGACAGGCACTTGAATATTTTCCTTGATTGTTTTCTTTGAATCAGGATGCTTGCCATTGTATAGTGTATAGTCTTCTAGTTTCTTTTTACTTTCGTGTTTTTCTGTTTTGTTTCATCCTGGTCCTTGGCGATCGTTTTGTTGGTTTCTTGGTTCATCCTTGGGGAGTTGGTTATTATTGTTCTACTCTACAAGCTTATTCTTTGACTCTGTTGCCCAATGGTTTTTTTTGGCACTTGGTCTGCTATTTGTTCTTGTGGCACTCACAGGGAGTGCCCATCCCCGAGTCAGAGCTAATCTTGGTGCTCAATTTGATCTTGCCCTAGTTTTCCTTGAAATTATTCAATTTGTGGGATCTATCCATGAGAAATATTTGTAATTTGCGAGGCTCTGTCCTCCATTTGGTTGATATGATCAACCCCTTCCTTGTTCAAGGATCACTTAAAGTCCAAAATTTGTTTTTCGTTCCTCTTTCCATGAGAAAGATCTGTAACTTGGGCGTAAAATTGGGTTTTTTTCCCTTCCTTCCATTTTCCACAGTCATGTTTTGTTGTCCTTGTCTTTTTTTTTCCAAGTATATGTGAAAACATGATTGGATGTGGCTTAGAGGATCATATTTGGGCCTTATATCATTTCCAAATTCTTTTTCTTGAAAGAAATATTCATTTCCGAGCTCAAATGGTGATTTTCCTACATTTTACGGTTTGACAGGTGTGTTTTTCCCCATCAAATTTATATCTCAAAGCATCTATGGAAATGTGGCCCTTTTTGGTTGGATGCGGCGGTGGGGAACTTTGAAACTCTAAGGCCCACTTCAGACTCAAAACTTGTCCACATGGAGGGTCAGAGCTCAACTGAAAATTCACCCTTTTGGTTTGGCCTTGGAGATGCATCGGGAGACACATGGAGGTTTCCACTACCTTGCCCAGACTTAGACAAATTTTTCATGCAATCGGTGCAATTTTGGCAAACCATGGACACATGGAGGGTTGGCACTCATTTGAGGATCCACCTCAAGGTCCCACCTTAACAATTACGATAAGGAGACATGTGGAGGCTTCCACCAACTCCACTCTATACTTAAACTTTTCAAAGTAATTTTGAAAGGCCTGGGACACATGGAGGGACCACGCCTATTTGGGGACCGACCCCTAAATTTTATTTTGAAGAAGCGCCAGGAGGACACTTGGAGGCTTCCGCTCACTCTACCCTTGCTTGGACTTTTCAATGGCCAAGGAAAACTATCTCGGATCCTAAACACATGGTGCGTTCCGCTGATCCTTTAACTTTTTAAACAACTCTACCGGGCTGAGACACGTGGTGAGCCCATGCTTTTTAGGGTCTCCACTTTTGGGGACCATCTCAAAGTGCACCATTGAGATATGTGGAGGTTTTCGCTAGCTCCTTTTTTACTGAGACTTTTCAAAATCCAAAAGGCATTTTTCTTGGGCCTGGGCACGTGGAAGGCCCGCGCTTGTTTGGAAACTTGCCCCTATACTTATCCTTTGTAGTTGCACCAAGGAAACACATGGACGGCTATAAAATAAAGTAGAGAAGGGGCAGAATCAACGGTTATTGTGCATTGCATCTATTTTCCACCATTTTTCTCCAAGACTCCTAGAGATGTGAATACACATTGTTTTTCATCATTTTTGATGAAATTCCTTGTCATTTTTTTCTACAAAGTGCCATTGAATGGATTTAAAACTTAATTTTTGAGTCCAAGGATTGTTAAGATCGATATTTTGAAGTTGGAGTTGCTCGGGAATTTGCAAAAATGTGAATTACTAGAGAAGATGGATGCGTGGTAGAATTACAGAGGAAAAAGAGGGAAAAGGATGAAATAATAAAGGTTATAGGTGCAAAGGATGGAAAACATGTTACCTCAAGAGCAAAAAGGATTTCTGTCAAATCTAGTTGTGCAGAGCCTCCAGAAAATGATTAAAAAGGGGATTTCTCGCATGATAGAATTAGAATGATTAGGAGGACTGCTAAAAATTTGTGGCATGGCATCCTATTCATTAGTTGAGGGCCCAAGAAATGTGATCAATTCATAATTGGTCCACCTGGTAGCTTTTGGATGTGAATTTGTTAAACGTCACTTTCTGAGACAAATTGGTAACAAGAAAAGGTCCCTCAAATATTCTTCTTTTTGGGGGAGAATTTGGGATGAGTGAGTGAGTGAAATGTATAAATGTAATGAGAATACTCTTGCAAAGGGTTGGGAGGTTGAATTCTTAAGAGAAAATTTGAGAAAGTCGTCTTCCTGAGAGACCAATCCGAGATAACCTATTAATTTCTTCTATGTTAGATTTTATATCATGTCAAGTTGGTTGCAGATGTATAGCCATTGATGAGCACTGAGATTGCTCTGGAAGCTTTCCCTTGTTGATGAATCTAAGCAATTTTGAAATTAATTTGTGTTCAATCTCTAGCAATTTGTGTCTGCTTTGTTTCAGAATGTCTGCAAATGGTTTCTTTTGTTCCTATTGCAATCTTACATTGAAATATTTTTGAAATCACACATGATCTTGTCCCTATGAAAATTTAGTGGCATTTGTAATTTCATTTCAAGAATATCCTTCATCTTATGATGAGATAAAAAAATTTAAAATCACTTCACTATCATTTGTTGATAAAGATTGTTTGTAAGTCTTTGGGTGTACATTAGGCGTGATTGATCATAGATTTTGGTGTTTAATTAAGTCTTCTAACTCGAGCCTTTGTGCTAGATTATCAAAGACTGTGTGAAAATGTGTTGATCTGGGCCTCCATTGAAGCACACCTTCTGGTTGAAGGAACATCTTAACTATTCTGAAGCTTTCTATTGTTGAGTTGTCTATTGTTGTGAAGTCTCTCAAAGATCTAGTATAATCAACTTTATCCTGCTTAATCTCCCACCAAAATTATTCAAAAACCATGAATCCATCCTAAACTACCCCTGTTTTCCTTGTATATCAACAAAGGAACAAAATCTATTTACTAAAATATGCAAGAACAATCAGGATTTCATAATGTCTTCATAACCTTAGCCTTATTTTGAAAGTATCTCCATCTTTTAGAAGTCACAACTCTTGAGAGTTAAATTTTGGAGTATTGAATGTAGTTTCCCAAGGTTTTCTTCATAAAATTTGTGCAAAATAAGGATATCTCCATCTCCTTCATCAAATAGAGGTTACACTACGGGTCCTCTCACCCTGGTCGAAAGGCATTGCCTAAAGTAGTGAGGATAGGTCAAATCCTCTTGAAGGTGCTATCTATCTCTCCACAAATCTAAGTGAAAAAGGGCCAGTTAGATCTCATCTCTGACTAAAAATGACACACATTATGATCTATTTTTCTCTAAGCTCCATGTCGAATCTGTGATGCTTCTTAGCTTGAAAAGGAGAACAAATTTGGATACCAAAAGAACACGTCCAAGTTTCGAGAAGATAAGTACTTGAATATTGGAAAGGTATATACTCCATTTGAAAGGAAGGATTTTGTGGCATTTTTCAAGAATACAATGACATATTTTCTTAGAGATATGAATATCTCAAGGGGGTTTGATCTAGGCTTTTCCCAACATACCATTGAAATTGATCTTACTTTTAAGCCAAATAAGCAGAAGTAGAGACTGGTCAATCCCAAGATTGAACCATTAATGGGGAAAGAGCTCTCCAAATTCATCAAGGTTAGAATTATTTTCGCAATCAAGCATTCCTCCTGGGTGGCGAACCTGGTTCCAGTAAGGAGAAAAAATGGGTAAATCAGATTATGCATGGATTTTAGGGATCTCAATAGAGCTTATCTTAAGGATCGCTATCCTCTCCTATCCACGGAATAGATTCTCCAAATTGTGGTGGGAGAAAAAATATTTTCATTTATTTATGGATATTCTTGTTATAAATAGATACTTTTCAAAGAATCATATCAATTTAAAATGGGTCTCACCACCAAGTGGGGTACTTTTTCCTATAATAAGATTTCATTCAAATTGTCTAACTTTGGCGCCACCTTCCAACGAGATATGGACCTGGCCTTCAAAGGGATCATAAATGATATGATCCTTATGTACTTAGATTATATGATGATGTATTCTAAGCTTGCACATGAGCATATGAATCATCGAGGAAATTTTTGATAGGTGTAGTGAATTCAGTCTTTTGTTGAACCTAAAAAAATGTATTTTTGTTGTCCATGAAGGAAAATTGTTAGGGCATATCATTTTGGTAGAAGGAATTTCAATTGATCTAGAAAGAATATGTGTTATCTTGGAACTTTCTCTTCCAATCCATAAGAAGGTTATTAAAATATTTTTGGGGACCATCAACTTTGTAAGGAGGTTTATACCTCAATTTTCCACTTTGGCCAAACCACTCAATACTATGTTAAAGAAGAAGATACCATTCAGCTGGACTAAAGATTGTAATAATAGCTTTAAGGCTACTAAGAAAGACATTTCCTAGGATCCCACATTGGTAATTCCTTACTATGAAATGAAATTCATCATCTATGTCATCACAGGATTAAAGAGCATCTCTGGGATTATAACCCAACAAAATAATGACAAGATGGAACAACCAATTACCTTCTTTAGTCAATCCATCAAATATTATAAACTGAAGTATTCCTTCCTTAAGAAACATGTTCTTTTTGTTGTAAGGGAATTAAATAAATTTAGGCATATGTTATCCAACAACAGTATCTAGTTGATGGTATCACATCTAGGGGTGAAATATTTTTGTTGAATAAGGATATAAATGAGAAGAGAGTTGGATGGATTACAAGGGTCATGGAGTATGATGTTCACATTAAGGTCACCAAGTTGGTTAGAGGAAAAGGTATGTGTCAACATCTTGCTTCTGACTTAGAAAAGAAATAAGAATGTGATCATATGCTACACAACCATCATTCGGATGAGACTCATGCTCCTATCAATTGGATGTGCCACATGAGGACCTATTTGCAATATAGAGAGTGTCCATCAGATCTAGGAAGAGACCAAAGAAGGAGCTTTAGGCTTCAATCCATTCCTTGTGTTCTTATCAATGATGTGCTCTTTCGAAAGAACCTAAATGGAGTTCTTCTAAGATATATCTGCCCATACCAAGTTGAAAAATTACTTGAATAATTTTATAACGGGTTATCAGGAGGCCATTACTCGACAAGGATGATTTCTACTAAGATCATGAAGGATTTTTATTACTAGTCCAACCTATTTAAATATGTCCATAAATGGGTAAGGAGTTGTAAAGAGTGTAACCTATTCACAAGAAAGTAGAGGTTTTCTACTCTACCTCTTCATCTAATTTAGACACACCAGTCTTTTGTGTAATGGGGCTTAGATTTAATTAGTATGATAAATCCTCCATCTAGCACTAGTCATAGATGGGTAATAACTACTAATAATTAGTTCACC
Organism: Taxus wallichiana var. yunnanensis; assembly: GCA_018340775.1. Taxonomy (NCBI): domain Eukaryota; kingdom Viridiplantae; phylum Streptophyta; class Pinopsida; order Cupressales; family Taxaceae; genus Taxus; species Taxus wallichiana. The sequence goes on from CM031242.1 coordinate 78,550,825, forward strand.
TTATTGATAAAGGTGGTGGCATTAAAGGAGGATACCGCAAATTTTATTTTGAAATTCCTCAAAGGAATAATGACAAGGTTTGGTGTGCCCTTCTACATCATTTTATACAAGCCAAGGAATTGATGGGTATGAGGATTAGTGAATGGGTTATGAAGCATGGTGTGTATCTAAAGAATTTGTCAAATTATCACCCTCAAGTTAATGTATTGGCTGATTCTAGTAATAATAATATGATAAGGATTATCAAAATGTCTATGGTGAGAAACCATAAAACCTTGCATGCTCAACTCAAAACTTCCCTTTGGGAAAATAGAATTACCCCAAAGAGAGCCATTGTAAATTCTCCATTTATGTTACTATATGGGAGGGAGGAAAAGTTTACTTTATATTTGGATTTATTATCTCCGGAATAAGCCCTCTTTCTTTACTTGTTTTGGTTTGTGTGATTTGAAGTTTCAGATATAAGTTTTTCAAAAATAAAATGGAATTTTTACAAGTTACAAACTGAAGATTTGTGTGTGCAAAACAATTATTAACTTCATCGAAGAAACCGAATCGGAAGTTGATGGTTACAAAACAAGTTTCAATTCCACTTAAGTGTAAATCGAGAGGTTCAAGGGTGTAAAAACAAGTTTTGAATTCCACCGTCTAATTTGGGATATGGGAGTTTCAAAACAAGTCTTAAGTTCCTTTGTAGAAAATTTTGGGGTTGGAGGTTGTAAAGAAAGTTCCGACTTCCACAATATGTTTTCCTGAGTCTCACGGTTTTCAAGGCCCTACTTCCGTAGCTTGTATCAAGTCATTCTAAGGATTTTTCAACAATTTTTCCAAAGAAAATGTTTGAATCTTCATTAAATGGGAAAGGAAAGATGAATTATAGTTTTCAAGGGTGCCTCCCCCTTCAAGTATCATGTCAGACCTCAATAATATTAGATATACTAGCCTTTTCCACATTAACTTATCAAAATATTTGGAGAGGGTTAGAGCTCCTTCTAAATATGTTTGGATCAAGAGAATTTATGACATTCAGGTTTCCTTGGCTGCTGCCTTTCTTCCTTCAATGAAATTTCCATATTGTTTACTCGCAACAAAGTGGCACACTATGATTCAAAACTTCCCATTTGATAAAATATCAAGATAGGATAATAGTGATCAAGTTAGACATGGATTACTTTGAGGACTTGCTCAAACTCCCTAATGTCGAGGGGTATGCATCAATATCTCCCACAAAGGATCTCAAACTTTAGAAAATAAATCACGATGCTTACATTAAAATCCTTAACAAAATTTACCTCACGAATCCCAAGTCAACGGTAACTAGATTTTTTAAAACTTTTCCTTGCTCAAACTTCATCCAGGAGGTCAATGATTTGATTACATTGTTGAGAAGAGTACTAGGACTTCCCTCTTAAAAATACTTCCAAGAGTGGATGTATTAATATATTTCCATTATTCGCAAGAATACTAATCTCATCCGATGGGTGGAACACATCAACGATTTCATATACACCTAATTGCTAGATGTCCAAACTACTTGCAACTTCTACATCACATATTATCTTATGTACACTACAACATGAATGAGAAATTATCCTGGATTGACATCTGTTGGTGCAAGGAACTCATCACAAATTTATGATTTCTATCCTCAATTGATGATGAAAGAAGGATCAAAGCACTTTAGGAGAGTAAATGATGCCTTTTTCTTTTCCTCATGTGTATCTTTGACAAAGATATTTACAATAGAAAAATCTCAGATAGTGCATGGAATGTAGTTAGGATTTGGGGGTGTATCTTCCTAAAATTCATAATATTCACCTACATCGAGTGGGAGGATTTTTGGGTGCTCCCTATAAGCTACCAAGGTTCCCAACATATAAATGGGTTTTAATGGAATTGGTCCGACAATTGCTCCACCTCCATAAGTATCAAAAAATAAGGCATAAGATGGTAGTTCAGTTCCCTATAACGTTGGGAAGATACATTTGTTCATCATTGTATAAAGCTAAAAATGTTGAGGGTGATATACATCAGATGACAATCAAAACATATCACCCATGAGTTACATTTTATTACTAGGATATAGTTGGTGGAATTTGTAGGCACCCAAAATTTGGTCAAACAATTTTAATACCTAAATTGCACTAATTATCCTATTTCCTATAAATTGAAGACACTTTATCACTAAACCACCATTTTCCCTCTATCATCATTAAATAATTACATTTTTATAATTAATTATCCCTTTTATCATTTAGGATGTTGATTAACGACCTTTCTTTAATTAACATCCACTTCTACCTAGGTCAATTAATTATTTTTAAGTAATTATAACCACTAATCTAAATCTCCATTTATCGGACCAATTCTCTCTCTTAAATCTCCGAATCATACTAAATTTATTCTAAAGCCTCTATAGGCATACCCCTTTCTATTAATTAATCACCTTGGATTAATTAAACCCTATTTCAACTCCCACAAAGTACACATATTTTATCAAATATACATGACCTTTGTATTTCCTCTTTGGGGTTATCCCACATTCATCAATTTTCTAGCCTTATTAGTTCAGGCAAGCTATATAACAAACCATCCCCCTTACCTTTCTTCTTACACCTTATTTTCCCTAGGATAAACTATAAGCATTTTTATCTTGAGCCATTCTCCATTGAAGGAAATAGATTCTCCATCTTGTATCCATTATCTCAAATTGAAGAGAATAGGAAGATCCAAAAAGGCCTTGAGCCATGTTCGGTGATATTCCATCTTCAAACCTTGAGGAAAGCACTCCCTTTTTTATTGCTAAAGTGATTTAAATAGGTTTATTTATTAGATTAGAAATCTAAAGAGTAATAAATAGCGTAGCATTTGGATTTGAGATTGTTCATGCATTAAAGAAATTATTTCTCATAAGCTCTTATCTTGATGGTATTATAGTAGGTTTGATTGATTTCTTAGAAGATACTAGGTGTTAGATTTGTTTTAGCATGAAAAAATTCTATATGTTCACATTTGGCATGCCCGGTAGGATTCTTAGATCGAAAATCTAAGATTCCACCACACTTCCTCTAGTGTGGTGGTCTTCTCGCTAGTAATGAAGCGAAAGAACTAACTCTCATTATGCCATATCTCAGCTACGACCATCAGCGAGGTTGTGAGATAAATTAATGTGTGGCATATGCACCACATAAGAAATTCCATTCATGTCTAGGGTCATCTCGAGGTAAATCTACTTGTCTCGAGTCAAGGTCTCCTAGAAAGAGCACACCTCACGTGTCACTTTTGTGTCTCCAAGAAAGGTAGATTACTCTACAAGATCAAGAAAAACACTCATTAACTTCATTTCTTATAACACATAACATCTAATTTTCTTCTTTTCATCCATGTGTTCTTCTAAAAATTTCCTAATTTCTTCAAAGGTGGCCTAAAAACTACTTTTTCTCACCAAGTACATTCTTTTAAGAGCCTACACACTCCTTTTAATGCATGCATGCCCCAATTGGGTCATGTGCGCTTGCACACTTGTCAAATCATCCCCTCATGCATACACACCCCATTTGGCTCATGCATGCTTACACACTTGTCAAATCCTTCCCTCGTGCATACGCACCCCATTTTGCGCATGTACACCCACACACATGTCCATATTTCCCCAATGCATGTGCACCCCATTTGGTGCATGCGCGCCACATGCTTGCCTAATTCTAACCCTAGTTCATGCATGCCCTTGACAACAAATGCATGCCCCAAGGGCCACGCATATCTAAATCAAAATAAATGCAATAAATGACATGAAAAATACAAGGTTTTCGCTTCACATACTCTGGGTCCATTGTCAGAGGCCACATATATTGTCAAGTGATGTATGCACATCTCATCTAGACCTGAACTCGAGCAATCTCTCCTCCACATCAAAGTAAAATAAATCAACAAAATAATAGAGTTTGGTATCAAATAACTCACCGCGATGATTTACACCCCCATGGCTTGGTATATATAGATTTTTTTGACCCCGCGGTGATTTTCACTCATCGCGATGATCATGGGAGGTGGTGTGACCAACATGATTGTTCAATTTTATTCTACCACCCATCGTGATAATTATTTTAACTAAATAATTATTTTTTATTTCTTTTTCACTACGCTGGGACATTTTTGCTACCTAGAACTCCTTTTTTCTCCCCGGGGCAATTTTTTTGCTTCCATGCAATCTTCTCTATAATAATTCTTCAAAAATCAAAATTCCTAAAAATTCATTAAAATTTGGGAAAATTCAAAATCCTAAAAATGGGTAATAATTATTTAAAAACCTAAAAAATTATAATAAAAAAATAAAAATTAGTAAACAACATGCATGCAAACTAAAATGCATTCCAAATGCATTGTACTCAAAAATCAAAAATTGTCCTACAAAACATATTTCTTAAAATCTTGCATGTTCTTTTCCATGACTCGTGGATCATTTGGATCTACCCTCCATCAACAAAAGTTGGTTTTCTCATTGTCTTTGTCTTCCTTTGCACGAACACATTACTTGGGGCAGTTTCCTAGGCCATGATAACTTTTCCATTGGAATTTTACGTCCTTCAATTATTCACCTCACATGTATCCTTGCTTAGGGTGCCATTGTTAACCCTTTTCATTAATTTGCACATGTCAGAATCAAAGCTTGATAACAAAAACATTTGTACAACTATCTTTAACATTGTTTGTTTGAGTATGTGTGTTTGTATTTGTTTCCCTGTTAGTTTAGCTTGTTTACTTTCTCGTATTGACTTACATTTTATATGTTGCATTGAGTTAGTGCTTTGACAATGAAAAAATGTTCGTGTGATGGAATTTCATGTCATTATACATTTTTGTTGAATGTGTATGTTTTAATGAGGATCGATGATGTAGATCACTTGCAATATGATGACATTACTTCAGCTAGATGAAATCTATTCCCATCCCCTTTGTATTCATTTTTCTTCCATATCATTCTCTTCTATCAACATTATTCTTCCAAATCACTTGGGACAATAGGGATCACCTATTATAAATTATTTATACTCATTTGTTAAGAAAATTATTTCTTGCGTTTCACAATGATACCCACATGAAATTTTTCAACAAAATAGTTCATACTGGTATTATGCAGGGATCGAGGCTAATGTATTTCCATGATACCTCAATCATGATAGACCCCAAAGTGCCATCGGATAGGGAGTCAAAAGGCTTATTTTGGTTAGTGGGATAAGCTTCCATGAAGCTGTGAAGGTTTAGAGATGTACATGCAATGGCGAGATACGAGAACATAGATATGATACGGTGGAGCTTATTTCACACATAAGGTGTCTTGGTTCGGGAGTAGGAAGCATGCCTATCATATGCCATGAGTTCTGCGTAGAGGATTGGGAGGCTAGAGGTGCAGATGGAGAGAGCATGAGGAGAGGCCTCTAGAGCCCAATCTAGGGTGGCAGAATATCTAGCTCGCACAACCCAAGTATCCAAGTGTGGTAGCTTTAGTACAAATAATCTAGAGGCCACCCCAAGGTGGTGAGGATGCTTGAGCAACCTAGATAGTGATAATGTATCATGATGGATTTTGAAGTTATTTTCCGATGTATAAATAAATTGATTCAATATGTATGTATGTATATATGTATGTATGTATGTATGTATACATCTATATACATATATACATACATATACATGTATATATGTATATATACCTAATATATATATATATATATATATATGATTATTTTGATGATGTTGGTGAATATTAAAATTGATGGATGATGATTTACTTATCACTTTCCTTTCTTTCTCATGCATGTATGTAGTAATACTCATGGTACTTAGGAATAATGATAATGATGATTAGGTAAGAAATATGGTAAGATGAGAGATAAATCCAAGCAAGGTCAAGGATATAAGAGAGAATGCACAAGACCACAACAATCCACTTAAGGAAACCCATGGTGAATTACATCCAAAAGAGGTAGAATCAAGACCATGAAATTCTAATGGTAGGAGATGTCAAAGAAAATAAAATTGATGGAAAACCCGAGCGAGGGTGGATATCCCAAGCAAGGATAAGATTAGTTTAGATGTGAAGAAACCCAATGGGATCCGAGATCCAAGATAATGCAAGAGCCAATACTAAATAAAATGATCAAGGTATGCTTAACAGAGGTGATTAACCATGATGGAAAATGATCGTAGATTATTAGTAATGATATCATCTACTTGGTTCAATATATGACTACGTACGCACCGGTCATGTGGTCCTCTATAGCATGTTAGGTAATGGCTTCTTGACAATGGAATTCATATCATGTGGAAAAAGGGTGTAATCTATGCAGTCTTCTAACCGAGAAAGGACATCATGTTGAATGTCATTAAGACAGGGCGAGGCTTAAGGCAAGGTGGAGGCCCATATGTAGGTTGTGGTTTAGATGGTCTAGAGGAAGGAGGATGGATTTGAGAGGAGTCATATCTATGCTTGTTTCCATGCAAAGAGGACTTGAGAACTCGGGAACTTGTTGCACATGACCCGATAGTTGGCATCGGTAAGAAATAAATAACCATGGTATGAACAATATAATAGGGCTAAGGAAGAAGTTCGAGCATCCTTTCAAGATTTATCTCATCTCACCTTAGCTTCAATATTTTCATGTGCTTTCTATAGGCTCTACAATTAGACACATCATGTCCCGAAGCCTCATTTCATGTATAGCATGGATTTTCCTGAAGGTGGATCACCTATAATGGTGATGGGTAATGGATGATGTGAGTGTTCAATGCGGTCAAAGCACAAATGATGTCGAGAACCTCGGTGCTTCATCACCCATGAAATTGTCGATTCATAGTAAAAATCATATATATATTCCCCTCAGTTTAGATGAGGAATTACATTGGGTGATATATTACTAGAGTTTAGGGGATAATATGAGGCTAGTGGAGTTGTTCAAGGACTAGGAACCCATCATCTAGAGGAGGCTCAATTGAATGTGAAGGGTATTCTTATATAATAATAAAATTCACATCATAGGAGAGAAATCTTTGGAGGAAATTTTGGTAATGTTGAACCTCTCTATCCTAAATTTGAGTGTAACTAGCCAAATGGGGATCATCTAGAGTGTAACCATCATCATAGTCAGGGGTGATAGTATCTATCATGCAAGAAATAACTGTGGTTTTAAGTTGAACCTTTTTTTCAGGTGCAGGTTGATGTGTTTGAGAAATAGTAGCAAGAATTGATGTCTCCTTCTTGTGAGGTTGCAAGTTAGGAGGAATTTATGAGATGACAATATTCAGTAGGTCGAAGTATTTATTTTGATGGTAATATCATCAAGTTCGTCATCTTCAGAATCCAAGCTATTGGGATATGTTCACCCAACCAACTCTAGATGACCCACATTACCGCAAAGGGACGTAACGGGATAAATGAAATATATATATTCATGAAATGGGATAGGTGATAGTTCTTAAAGAGTGGGGAACTTATAAGTTCCCTTTTATTAGAGAGCATAGTAATTCTAGGGATTCAGGTCACCTGGGATTTTTTATATTTCCCCTTGGTGTGTGAACTTAACACATTGATATGTTGAAGAGGAAACAACATGCATGTGGTGAGTCCAAGGTAAATAAAGGATAATATTGTAAGATAGAGTAAATTTAAATACAATAACCTTTACACGCACTATCTTGGGAGGGATAGTGATAGGAATCCAAATGCAACCCATGGGTGGTATTTTATGACTATCATACCCTTGAGAAGTAGTACGTGTGGTCTAGAGATTGTCTAAATATGCCACAAAAGTGACAACACCCTCATCAATGAGCACACGTTTGACTATGTTTTGACCAATTTTCATGGAAATAAAGAGTGGAGGAACGTCTCGCCTATAGTAGGAGCTTGTATGGAATCATAGCCGCCATGGGAAAATAGATTCAAGTTTTGACGTCGGTGGTATGGTCTATATAAATGGAGAGTTCCTTGACCGATGTTAGATACTCTCTTCTAAGCCATACAACATAGGATACTACCACAAATATACAACATAGGATATCGCCCCAAATATTTAGAGATTGTCTAAATATGACACACAAGTAACAACACCCTCATCAATGAGCACACGCTTGACTATATTTTGACCAATTTTCATGGAAATAAAGAGCGGAGGCATGTCTTCCCATAGAAGGAGTTTATATGGAATCACAGTTGCCATGGAAAAATAGATTTAAGTTTTAATGTCGGTGGTATGGTCCATATAAATGGAGAGTTCCTTGCACTAATGTTAGATACTCTCTTCTAATCCATAAAACATAGGAGACTACCCCAAAGTAGGAGGGAAGGGAATGTTCATGTCAAACATCGTAGTCATGATACACTCACAATGTTGAGGTGTTGTATGCATAATATCTAAAAATGGGATTGGTTTGGGAATCTAAGAAATTTCTTCCAAAGGATCCCACTGGTTGTGGTTGATCTTATAAAAAGGATGAGTTTGTTTTGAATCCTTAAAATAGGCTCGAGAAGGTGGAGGAGTAACTAGAGATAGTTCAAAATTATTTGTTGTCTTATGCTTGACGCCATTAGCCCAACCAAAGGCATATATGGTTATAAAAATAGTTTCGCTTTCCCTCGACCCTCGTAGAAGTTTTGTTACGAGGGAAAATGACGTCTATGGAAGATGGGATTATGTGATTCCCACTTGAAAAACCCACTTGAGACCCAAGAAACAACCTAGGATTAGTCAAGAAAATTATGGAATAATTTTTTTGATTAGAAGTGTCTACAACCAAGTTGCAAGACAACAATTGTCACTAATAGGTTCTAGAACAATTTTAATCTATTAGAACATACTTTTCTTTTATTAACAATTATCAGAGGTCACAAGGTCCAAATTTTATGGTTAGAAGTTTCAGTTAGGTTCAGGGGGTAAAATTATCACCATACCCACTCTCTAACATGATCAAAGTTTCAACTTGATTTTTCTCACACTTAACACATTCAAAATTTCCCTAAATCATTTCCATTGGATAGGAAATTTTCTCACCTTTCCGATGATATAAAGAAGTCCTCCTAACTCCTTGTAAAACTCCAGTTATGGACCAGTGGGCCCTGGGGTGGAAATTTTCCCAAAAGGGACACGTGTTGAGCGGGGAAAATGTACCTTTTTGGGTTGGTGGGTTGTGGGGTGGTGTTTGGAAATTTTCTCCATGTGGGTGTAAAGTCCACATTTCTCCCGCACCTTTGTGGGTCCTCCAAGGACACGTTTGAGCTCCAAGCCAAAGCGGGAGAGGATGAGGGAAGGGCGGGATGGCGGAGGCATTTAGGAAATTTCACCAAAGGGAGGGAAAAGGAGAATTTTGACACGTGGGTGTATGCATCCATGGAAGGTTCTTCTCCGAGGCGGGGTGGAAGTGCGGGGTTCATGAGGGTTTTAGCAAAAATTTCCAAACACAAAATTTTCAAAAATGATAAGGTTTGCGAGGGTTCCGCCTCTTCATCATGCCATTTGGCAGCCTCTAATTGGCGTGCGAGGTGGCGGGCGATGGGGAAAATTTAAAAATCTTCCCAAAAAATTTTCAAAAATTTTTCTAAGGATTTTCAAGGGGAATATTTCGGGCCACGGCCCGCCAAGGAAGGAAAACTTCAAAGGGCCATAAATTTTGCCGTAAAGCTCAATTTTGTGGAAAAGAGGACTTTCGGAAATATCTCGATGCCTCTTTGTACAAGAATCATAAATTTTATATTTTGATATATTTTAAGGGGTCAATTTCATGAGAACGTTCGCATGCCTTTAAAAAGCCAATGGTAAATTTTGACTTATAAATTTGGTTCAATTTGGTCTTCTCCTTCGCTCTACATCCCAAACAGACATGGAGGATTATTCTAAGAATTATTTAGGATGCTTAGGAAGGCAATTTTTCTTGTTTGATTTCCAATTTGCATTTTTTTCCAACATTTGACAAAAATGGCTGCAAGGTAACTTGTGAAAGGTTAGGGCTTGATTTGCAATGTTTTAAATGATTTCCTTAAGTTTTTCTATCAAATTGAGTTCATTGATATTATCTCATGCTAAATTTTATGGTTTCAATGTTAATTATTATCTACAGTCCGAATTGTGCATTTTAAATAACTTATTTTCCAGTTTTAAGTTTACAATGACGGAATCAATTCTTGAGGGATCTATTTAACAATTTCATCTTCCATATATTCAAGTTTCATCTTTCATCTAGTCTAATACATTTAGTTGATATAAACAAACCATTTAAAAGCTAAATTGTAAAGTCTCGGTATCCAATTTAATACATTTTTCAAAAGAGACAAAATAATACAATTCCTTCATACGTGTTTCTTCCTTTTCCATTTTTCTAAACAGGGATTTCAATTACAATCTGATATTCCAATTTAAATAAACAATGCAAAAGAGGAAAGGTCTTGCAATCCTTTATTAATTCTAAAAGAAATACATCTTTACATTTTTCCATTCCTTGAATGCAATTAGCAGATTTCACTTTCTTTCTTTCAAATGTACAGAACAGAATATAAATATCTTTCACATTTCAAATATGCAACTTTCATAACTAATTACAAACATCTTCTCTTCACAAAATACATTACAATTTCATCCACTTCAAAGTGGGAAAGGTTACAAATGATTTTGTTTCACAAGGTACTTATCAAAACTGTATTTCCCTCTGCTCCAGAACAACAACATGCCAAGTTCCCTTTTCTTCAATTTGATCACAACAAAAGTGGGGGAAAGGAAATTCTCTCCACCCAACCAAGACATCCAATGAAAGGATAAGCCATCCTTCATCATTGGCCCCTAAGCCCGAACCAAAATGTAATAAAATGTGTGATTCAACCCATGGCAACAACTAACTTCCACAAAAACCACAACATTCTTTCAACATGCACATTTCAATATAAAACACAATCCAAATGAGAATAGTAGTTTACAACTGCATTGAAAGACAACAAACAAAACTCAATATTCTTCATTACAAGCCAAAGGAGAAAGAGCTATGGGGGAAGCTGCTTATGCCTCCCAATGGGAATTGGGCATCCACCTGTAACAAACTCAATCCCTCCTTATGCCCCCACATATTTCCTTATGCCCCCACAAAGTAATAAATGTAAGCTATTTATTTTCCATGGTGGATCCCAAACCCAAACTCCCTCCACAAAATATGATGCCACTGGCATTCCCTTATGCCCCCACATGGATTCCCCATAGCCTTCTCCTACACCATTCCTATGGCATTCTACCCAACAGCCAATAAATACACAAAAACATTCACCATTCACACAATACAAAAAGAAATAAAAGCATAAATGAAGAACTAAGCTCCTACCTCTCCATGGTATAATTTGTTCCAACACAGCAAGCTTTCAATGCCGAAAAATAAAGTCCCAAAATTAGTAACCAACAAGCATGCAAGTTCTCCAAAATCCTTCCAAAATAAAGAGCTCCAATCATAAGAAAATTCTCCCCAAGGAAGCATGCAAAATGTTTCAACAACCCAAAAAAATCAAAGAGTTTGAATTTTATAGAGAGAGAAGAGAATAGGATGATGTGGATCCATGTAGGATGCCACATCACACATCCTCAACTCCAACACAAAATAAAAATTTCATTCTCCCAAGCACAATAAAGAGGTGGGTGAAAATATGACAAATTACTTGCACACTCCAAAAGCCCACACCCCAAAGGACTGAATTAAATAAAATGTAAGAAGAGTGCAATTAAAACTTGCAACATGATTTATAAAAATGCATTAAAAAGGTCTAAAAACAACCTTCCAACCATAGGTATGGTTGGTAAATAAACTTAAGAGGTATGGGACAAGTTTTACTTGTCCCACAAGCCTCCAAAAACAGCCTCCAAGGAAAAATTCGAGTTTCCAAGAAGGTGGAGTGTTTCATACTCCAAATCTGACTTACACAACTCTTACACATACTTACACATCACTTACATATTTAATACAAAAGCCAACAACTCTTATAATTACTTTCTCATATCCCAATTTGATTTATTTATTTATTTATTTAACTTTTAACCATATGTTTTCTCACATTAATCTACCACAATTTAATTAATAAAAGAAAGGGACACATCACTAATAAAACACATACAATAAAACAAGGAACCTCATAATGAAATACAAAAATCTCATGGTCACATTTAAAGGTGATCCCCCCATGGGAATCCCTAACAACAATCAAACACAAACACAATAAAACAAGTTGCCATGGTGACCTTACTGAATTCATCTAGAATTCCAAGGTAGTTGGTCTCCAATCCACCGATGTTTGTTGTGATATTTTAACCTGAAAAACACAAATACCTCCTTCGGCCTCATGGCCATATCATAACATCCAACATGATATAAATATAATCACAAAATCAACTATACATATGAATCACAACACATCAAGGTAATCAACAATATCACTTACAATTTATATCAACAACTATATCATCATCATATAATGTCCATTTTCTAGGTCTACTCACAATATCCAAAATCACATGTCCGAACAACATTCATAATATATCCATGTCAAATAGTATATCATCATCCACATATGAAGTGTCTCTAATAATCATCATGCATCATAACCAATTCAAGATCAACAATAATCCATGATCAAATATCTAACATCACACTAAATCAAAATCATAATAATGTCCATAATGAGATCAAAAATATTAAGATCAGTATCAAAAGGTGTCAAAGGGAAGTGGGCACTACAGATTATAACTTTAGGAATCTAATTTTTGAAGACACTCGGGATAAATTACTTTTTGATTCTTATGTTAAATTGATGGAGGGTATTATGGATCTATGTATGCAATCACACAACTCACATAATTTATAGCCACTATGTTCTCAAGAGGATAGTCAAGATCAACCACGTTTGTTGTGGTGTTTTCTAGTTTCTTAGAGCTTTCACCTGAGCTAAGATTTGGCATATGGTCAAAAACATTTTAAGTTATTTATTTTCTTGATTAATGGCATTATTTCAATCCTTTTGTCTTTGAGCATCAAAATCCTTGACTCCTTCAATCAATTTCTCTTTAGATATAGCCTCATGGTTAAATTGAGGGCCTAAAATTAAAGTAATGGCATCCATGTAAATGGGATGAAATTTCTCATGGGAGTGCCCCCAATTTGTGTGCCACCAACAAAATTTATTTTCATCATGACATTGGGGAATGGTGTGAGAAGGATCAAGGATCTGACTAAATCATTTAGGCATATGCTTTCTCAACTTATCCTTAGTTAATGGCTAATAATGGGAAGGTTGAATCTTATTATTATTAGTTTTTTTATCAATAGCAAAGATGCTTTTATTTGCAAAATACATGAGAGGAAGGGTATCAGAGACCCCATCATCCATGGCATTCTTTTTATTTGATTTTTGTAGGGTCTGTATCTGTTTAGTCATTTGGATCTTAGGAGGAACCTTATCAAAATCCCTCATGAGATAATCTTGTCTTTTTGCTTGTTCAAAATCCTCATCTAGGGAGGTAGGAGAAAAAGACCTAAACTTGTAATAAAGGAAAGATTATAAGACTCAAAGGAAGATTTGGAATAGACTATCATTCAACATATTATGTTCTACCTTAGTAGATAAAGTTTTCCAACACTTGATTAACACTTGAGCTGATTCATTCTCATGTTGTTTGTAGTTAATGAAATCATTAATGTTATTTTCAAGTAATTCATGATATTGAAACTCATTAACTAAATCTATTACTAGAGATTATAACTCCACTATAGACTTTGGGTAGAAAGCAAAGGTTGATGTTCAACACTTAGTTTCTAAAAGTGACTATTCACCTGGAGTTTAATAACCCCACGCCAAGATACTCCATGATAAAGTGTTGATCTTATTAATAAGAATCTTAGAAAAATAAGCTACCGATACAATCAATGGTGTAAAAAGTGTCTCATTGTGGCCGAAGGCATCTGTGGTAAAGATTAGAAGAGATAATAGGATCGGCCTTGTATAACAATGAAACAAGGGCTAATGATGTCTATGGAGAGGTTATTCAAGACATACAAGATCACCCTTGTACTAAAATGATACATGGGCTGATCGTGTCTAGAAAGATTTATCTTTGGATTTTTTTTGGAATTTTAAAGACTAAAACAAGAAAAAAATGAAAATTGGGTGCTTTTAATGAGTTTTTCTTGATCACAAGGGACAAAAAAGGATTCACGTCGAGTTCACAAATAATGTATGTTGGGAAAATATATGTCTAGGCACCCCGTACTTTTATCATCCATTCAACTAGGGTATTCAAGGAAACGAGTGAGGGACACACCAAAATCAACACACTAACTGATAGAATTAAATGGGGTACAAGGACTATTGTGATCACATACTCTAAGGGAAGTAACCCTTACACTAGGAAAAACTAATTTTTCCATGGCCTTGGATTGAAGAAGAGGAAGGAACCCTATGGGGGTGTTGGCACTATGGGGGTAATGATAAATTAAAGTAGCATGTAAATATTATGCTAACCTAAGGAAAGAATGTAACATGAAATAAGAAATGAAATACAATATTCTAACCTAGCATGTCCATAAAATACTAAGCTAACATAAAGTATACAATAAATGTAGGGAAATACTCTATACAAAATGAAAAAGTGAGTTAGAGAACTTAACTATTGGGGTGTGGTTTCGATGCATCTATCTCCCAAAGGACCATACACCAAGAGAGAACAAATTTCAGGTGGAGAAGGGGAAACAATCTAGTCCTAGCTCACTATAGATGACCCAAAAGTGCAAGAAAACAAATCCATGCAAGAATAATCTCCAAGCCAAGATTCAAGATGTACAAAATCTAGAAGCAAATCGAAAGCAGATGCAAGTTTGCGCGAGAATAGAAAATCTAATTGCATGTTACTTTTTGCAATTATGTGATTTTTTTTATGTACAAATAGGATTTTAGGTATTTATACCGACACCATTATCCGTGGATGAAGGCGTTGGTAGGGATTTTAATTTTTCACAGACACAATCACCCATGGGAGATGGCATTGGAAAGGGAGGAAAAAGAAAGGGGATATATATAAAGAGTCATGAACAATAAGAATCATGAAAAATGAAATAAGAAGGGTCATGAGAAAGAAAGATGTCAGAAGAATGTGAGGAAAATAAGAAGAATATGAGCAAAAAGAAACACATAAATGGGACCAAAATTTGTTCTCTCTCCATATATCATCCCTAACCCAATGGTTATGTGAATAACCATACCCATATCATGAACCATCCCCTTAATTCAACCGTTCTAGAGATAGATGCATTAGCGACCACTAACCTCAAAAGAGAACTTGTTAATAACATTAGAAATCTTAAAATATTAGGTGTATACAAAGATTAGTGATTTCTATTAAGGAGATATATTCTTCAAAAAGAGGATTTACCATCACTAATCTTCGAGAAAATATTATATGTAAAAACATCTAAAATGGAAGAATTTAGAATAGGAATGAGATACACAATACCCTAGAAAAACAAGATTAACTTGCATCTTATAGGTGAAGAGTGTTAAGATATGATAATGAAATGATAGAGATATCTACCAATGGATGAAACAATTAAAACTATTTGTATAAGTGGCCTCCTCCTAGTGTGGAGAGTACCCATGAATAAGATTTTTTTGCTTTTGAACTTTTATTTATTTTTAATTAATCGTAAATAAGGGTTAAGGGGACCCTACCCTGTACAATAATTCAAATCAAAAGATAATTGTAGTGCCCACATTTTTATAGCTCTAGTATCTATTGGTTCCTTTATGCATAGACATGTTTTTATTGAGACTCTGATAGATTTTAAACATTTTGCTATGTTATTTTATCCTCATGGACATTATGGTATTTTGGGCGCATAGTGCCAATTGGACTAGATTCGTATATTGATATATTTCTTGTGATGTTGATGACACTGACAGGGGTACATGATAGTGAGATTTATTGGTTAGATGTTGATTCTTGTGGTCGATTTGATTAATGATATAGTTTTCTGGATTTAATAATGGTAATCTCATGCTAGCCTAAGTGTATGTCGTTGTAATTTTATCTGTGGATGATTTGTGACTGAACTATGTGTATAATTGTATGCATTGCACTATCAATGGTATAATGATGTTAGGACATTATAAGTTTGATTAAAATTGTGATGTGTAGATGATGTTTATTATATTGGATAGATGTGGTTAATGTGTGCAATGAGTGTGCAGGTGACAGGTATAGGAGAGCATGGGTTTCAGGGTGGCTACGCAATTGTGCACGAGCGGCCCATGGGTTGAGTCCTAACCATGCTAAATGTTTGAGGCCTTAGAATAGGTGTATTAATTGGGCACCATGGGTGAACCCTCAATTGTAATGTATTTATGTCTTGTAAAATTAATTATGTTTAGGGTGTGTTTTATTAAGTAAACTAGTTTAGGGGTTTAATGATCTCATCTTAATTTAAGTGATGGTTTTGGGTAAGTGTGTGTGTGTTGGTAGAAGGGATTGGGGACCACATGTGAACCTTGGGTGGACCCCACACCCTCTACCCTTGTGCCCAAGCATGCCAAACCCGAAATTGGGTTATTTTAGGCATTTTTAGGGACCCCTTTTGAGTTTGGGAGTTCCCTTAGCATGAAAATGGGCCCTTGGACCCTACCTAATAGGTAGGGGGGCTCATTTCCAAGGTTTGGAGGGAGTTTCCCTCCCATTTTTCCCTCCTTAGTCACCATCCATGTAAGATGGTTGGTTTGTGTGTATTTGTTAAAAGTTGCTCCACTTTGTTTTACTTTCGTTTTTAGTATTTTGGGTGATAAGGGCTAAAAGGTGAGTTTACTTTTACTTATTTGGTTTTTGGAATATTTGACTTGTGAGAGGAGAGGGGGTGACACTTGTCACTTTCCTATTGGTGAGGAAACTTTTGGGTTCCTCTTCTTATTCTTCCTCATGTGGAAGGAAGGGGTCTTCTTGCCTCATTTTTTTGGAGAACTTGGAGAATTTTGGGAGCTTGGAAGTTTGCTTGGAAAAAGGAAAAAGCTTAGAGTCTTGGAAAGCATTGTAGAGGTAGGATTCTTAATCCTTTTCTTTCCTAGTTGTTCTTATCTTGTTAACTATGCAATGGTCAATAAAATAATGTGTGTGAAATGATGTGTTGTAAAGTTGTATGGAGAATGTAGGTTTTTTGTTTTGTTGCTTTGTTGTTTTCTTTTGTTTTCTCTCCACCATCATTTGGATTGATGGTTTTTGGAGAATGTAGGGGAAGAGAGGAATTTCCTCTCAAGCCTCATGGTTGTTGGTCAAGCCATGAAGGTCCCTTCTCATCCCCTCATATGGTTTGAGGTGGTAGAAAGTTTCATATGGCTTGAACCTTTCCCCATTCTTGGTGAGGAAACCCCTTTGGGGTTTGAAAATCCTCCCAAGAAGGATTTATTTGACATAAAAGAGGAATAAGGAGGATGAATGATTAGGAGGAATAAGGAGTTTTGTATCATGCTTTTGTTGGTGTTCCTATGTTTGGAAACCTTTGCTTTGGGCATCCTATTTCTTCTCTTATCCCTTTGTGAGGTTAACCTTGTTCTCCTCATGTTGTTGTTTTAGCATGTGTAGTATGTCTAAGTGATTAAATGGTCTTATGTATTTCTTGTTGTGTTTTATCCCCATTATACTTGTGCACATTGTGGAAGTTTGTTCCTCTCTCCCATGGGCTTGGGGGAGGCTAGCATGGCTTCCAACCATGGAAAGGCATGTGATGATGCCTATTGGTTGGGTGGTAAACAAGCCATGTCTCTTGTTGCAGCACTCTTAGGAGAACACTCAAGGTTGGAGACTCAAGGATGAAGCTTTGTTGAAGTGGTGACTTGTTCTTTTATCCTCAAAAATTCATTGTAAATATTACACCTCCTTGTATCTATGTGATATGGCTGATTGTGGATAGCCTCATCTTGTAAACTTATCTTTTTGGTGATTTGGGAAAACTTGTGTTTTATGGATCTTTGTTATATAGCTTTTGTTCAACCTTGCAAAGAGGACTTGATTTATTGGACTTGGATGTGTTGAATGTCTTAAAAGCCATTTTGGAAATTTGTAAACTAAACTATGTTGAAGAAAGAAATCTGGTATTAAAGGATCCCTTCTTATTTTTATGTTTTAATGGGTTTGGACAAAACAATGTTTTGTTAAAAAAATCTATGAAATGGCATATGTATAATTTTTTGAAAATAAATCTAAACTTTATAAGTTAAGCATTCTTTTAAATCTGCATTTTTTTATGGCATTACAATAAGAAGCCATGGCCAAGGGTAAACTCATTAAAGCCAAAAACCAACAACAAGTAAAAAGTAATGCCATCACAACCAAACTAATGTACCACGCACGCCAAAGTGAACAAAACTAACATCCAAAAGAGAAACATTCTTCCATAACATAAAATAAAAACTACCAAAGATCCTTCAACTTATAAACTTGAATTTAATCTTTGACAATTTCATCCATTGATTGCATGGATTCAATCCATTCTTTATCTAACCCTACAGTAATCACTCTCCACCTCTTGTTATCAGGTTCAATCTTTTCCTTTTTGTGAATATCACCATCCTTCTCCTTCTGTTTGGCCTTTTTGCATGGTATTGACCAATGCTGCCATAATTTTCAAATGTTCCACTGTGCATTTCATATTCGGGATATGCATTTCTTTTATGTGAAGCAAAGTTTCCTTCATAAGTTAAGAATTTCCTTTTCCATGGTTTCACATCCTTTGTTTGTGGTTTCAAATTTATCATTGACCAAAATTGAAGTAATTTTTTCATCCTTTCATGCACCCCATTTAGTTCAATAGAGACCATGTTAATCCTATGTATGTTGACGTCTGTATCAAGCCTGTAATGTTTAAATTATTTTCTAAAAGTACTAAATTTTACCATTGTATCTTAGGCTGAAAATAGATCCTTTTGAGCCACTTTCTGCACTTTAAGGTTAGAAATATCCTCCTCTATGCTTTGGTTTTGGGTTTATGAATCTTCTTCCTTATCTTGGCATGTGGTAGAACTCTCATTCATCACTTTCACATCTTCCATTTCTGGTTTTATATCATCATGGGTTTCACTTCCACTACTTCTTTTCTCACCTTCCATATTCTCCTTATGATCATTTTTAGGGCTTGTATCTATTTTCTTCTACTTTGTATATGTAGCTTCCTTCCCTTTGTTCTATCGAGTCTATTCTGAACTATACGTGTTCTAGGCCTCTTCCTGAGCTTTCCTTTGTTCCTTAGACACCAATTTCACCTCACTAGGTCGATTTATCAGCCCTACATACCATGGAGTCCTTGTATAGATCACGGATTTGATAAGTCCTTGGTGTAACAAGACTTTAAAATTCCCTTTCTTCACCGATCAATAGATTTTCCAGGATCTAAATAAGAAAGTTGGAAAGCAGATTTGCTTCCCGTGTCTCAAGTTATTTAACATTGGAAAGTGATAGGCATACACCACCTTAAATATACCTTCTAATGGAATATATTTCATTATGAGTAAATAAATTTATTGAAAAGGAGAGGGAAAATATTCCCTTTCATACCCATTAAATTGTTGATTTAAAACTTCCTTATCTTGAAGAAAATAGTCAACTTCTAAGATGCAATCACTTTTAGTCTTGAACACCATCCTTCCCTCCAAGGAGGCCAGTAAGAACTTGCAATGAGCTTATCCATGTTTGAGAAAGATAAACCCTTCAAGAGAACTCTCCATTCACTCTAAGATTTAGCTATCTCTAAACCGAACTTCTCATCATGCCCCTTAAAATTTTTGAAGAAATTCTCCATTCTAGCTTTCTCTATGATCTTTTTAGCTTCACTACTTATTTCCATCATTGTTTTTGGTTTGATTCTCACCAGTTTTCCTCCCATTATTAATATTAGAGAATAAATATTTACACCTCGATGCTCCTAGAACCAAAGTAACAAGTGTTTAAAACCTAGGCTTCTCATAGTTCCCACAGTCCAACCAAATATTTTATTCCCCTCACTAAATTTAGCTTGCATGGATTTGCAAACTCATTTGCATACTTCTCATCAAGGATGAAATTAATAATACAATCTTGCACATTTTCCTTAACATCATTTATATTATCATTATAAAAGTCCTCTCCTCTTTATCATTTGAAATTATTTTGGGTAAGCCATCCTTCCTCATATCAATAAAATTATTAAACTTCATTAAAATGTTAGGGTTAATTTCTACATCAAGTAAAGAGTTGGTTTGTTCATCCAATTTCCTTATGTTTTCAACCAAAATTAGTTCAGTGGCCATCATTCCCCTATTAGCAAAGGAATCTATTATCCTATTACCTTACCGTAAACATGTTGGAAAGATATATGCTTGAAGAAGGGAATATGTTGTTTTGTTCCTTTAATAAAATACTCTATTGATACTAAGATTGAATTTTCCCCATTCATGTTGTAAATGATGTTTTGTGAGTCGCCCTCCACTATTAAGGACCTGAAACCGCTTTCAACAACTGTCTTAACTCCCCAATACATTTTAGTTGCTTCCGCTACGTGATTTGTTTGGTTCTCGAGGTTGAAAAATAAGCAAGCACAAAATTTCTATTAGAATCCTAGAATACCCCTCCACCTCCATCTTTTCTTGGATTACATTTCACCGCACCATCAAAATTTAGTTTAATTTTTCCTTCCATTCATCAATTCCATCTGACCCCGTCTCTAGGATTCCATCTTTAAGTCGTCCTTTCACTCACTATTCCCCATCTTTTTAGATATTAATTTCCCCCTCCAATATCTCATCCTCCTTTTTTAGAATATAGAAGTTATTTCTAAAAAATTGGACACACCTTTTGGTAATTTGTTGATATGTTTCCTTTCCCCTAAAAATCCTTCTATTTCTCTCTTTCCACACTTCCCACCAAAAATGGCCAAGGCTAAGGATCCATAAATGTTTTAGGCCATGAATTTTGTAGGGTCATTTCTATTGTTCCAATGAATTCTTTACCTCTTTTGGGATTACCCAAACAATCATAAATAAGGATAGGATAGATCTTATAATCAATAAGGAAAAGGGGCATCCCACAAAAAGATGATTAGTTGTCTCAAGGTCCTTTTCACATAATACACATCTATTGACCATATGGTACCCTCGTTTAGTTAGATTTTATACAATCAACATCTTATTAAGAAAAGTTAACCAATTGAAAACATTTACTTTAGGAGTGATGTTTTTATTCCATACCTTCCCCCATAAAATTCCCTCTATAGGCTCATCCTCTTCAAAAAACTGGGAATAAGCAGATTTGACTAAAAAGATGCCCATCTCCTCTTTATCCCAAATTATTTTGTCTTGTTCGTCTTGATTGTAGATTAACCTGGTCGCTTAAGAAGTCATTAAGTGTCTCCATTTTTGATTTAAATACTCCCTATCCACCCATAGGTTCTTCCAATTTTTGAAATTTCCTTCTTCAACTAGATAATTTCTAACTAGAATGTCATATTTCTTTTGTAAAATCTGAGATAGAACTAGAAATTTTTCCTCCATGGTAAAATGACCATCCCATTTATCTTTCCAAAACGTGTTTTTGGTTCCATTTACATCCCTTTCTCGGGAGGTCCTTAGACTAGTTGATCGCCTTCCATATGCCTGATCCATTAAAGGTAGGAGATTTAAAAACCCACTTATCATCTTGATCATCAGTCCAATACTTCTTTTTTAGGATATTAGTCCACATGCTTTCTTCAAAGTGATCATTCTCCATCCTATTTTAGATATAATAACTTTATTCATATCCATCCAGTCCCTTAAATCCTCCAAGTCTTTTGGGTGCATACTTTTTCCGTGCCACTAGCAGAATGCGGTCCTTGCTTTCATTTCACTCCACATGAATTATATTTTTATGTTTTCTAGTAATTTTTCCACCTTTGTAGGGAGCTAAAAAAGTGACATTACATAGACTAGAAGAATTTGTAATGAACGTTTCAACAAAGTGTAACTTTTCCGGCGTGTGTGCAAGTAAATTGGATTTCCACCGTGAGAGTTTTCTTTTGAACCTTTCGTAAGGAAATTCCATTCATTGCTTTGGGGTTTCCTTTCTCCCAAAGGCATGCCAAGGTAAAAGGAGGGGAAGGATTTCATATCACATTCCAGAACTCTAGCTATTATCCTTTTCCTGATTTCTAGAGTATTGAGGAAAAAAACTGAAATCTTTCGGTAATTGACAAGTTGCCCCAAAACTTCCATATAATCATCCAACACCTGTTTAAAAGAGCGCGCTTCTAGCACCAAGGCTTCACCTAGTAATATTTTATCATCAAAGAAATATTGGTGGGATACATTATCAACATCCAAATCTAGGGTTAAACCTTTAATAATTCCAGCAAAAGTGGCTTCATTTATTTTTCTACTCAAAGCTTCAATAATTAGAATGAAAAGTAAAGTGGATAGTAGGTCACATTTCCTTAAACCATGAGAGCTTGAAAAAAGCCAGATGACACGCCATTGATGAGAACTGAAAAGTAAGTTGTTTATAAGCAAACATTGACCATACCTCTGAAAGAATTGTCAAAACCAAATCTCCTCAATACCTTATCCAAGAAGGTCCATGAGACTCTGTCATAGGCTTTTGCCATATCTAACTTGATGATCATTTTCGGTTTCTTTCTCACCTTGATAGAATAAATAGTTTCTTGAATTGTTATTATTCCATCTTCGATTTGTCTTCCCATGACAAAACCTCTTTGTTGTTCCTAGATTATTGATGGAAAGAACAATCGAAGGTGAAGATCTAAAATATTGGCGCTTTCTATTTTCAAATAGAACTGCGATGAGGATTTTTATACGCAATGTCTTTTTCTCTTTTTACACTTTTTGCTTTTTTGAATTTTTGTGGATAAAAATTTGTAATGAAATTACCATCATAGAAGAGATCCATGGTTAAGTGAGTTGAATGGCCCCTGACTTATTATATTTAGGAAGATGAGGTCTAAATCAAAAGTGAATGTAGAAAAGTTTGTGTTGAACCTGTGATTTGATTGATTTTGGTGTATGAGTCTTAAGAGGACTATTTCCAAGTCAAGAGACTAGTAGAAAGATTTTCAATGAGTAATTTTGTATGATATAGATCATCGGAAAATACATGTGTAGATAAAGGTAATACATAATTTACATTTTATATTTCATACTCTCCAATAACTTTGTTAATGATATACAATGTAGATGGAGTAGAATATCGAGATGAAGTACAAGATATAGATGGATGAGATTTGAAAATAATATCAACACCAATGTGGTCCTCTTCTGTGAATGGAATGAAGTATTGATCTATAGATGGTCGTTTAAGGCATTTCAACAATTTCATTGGAAAAATGTCCAACGCTTTGTTATCTATAAGAACTCCGCCCTCAGTTTGTTTCGATGGAGCCCAGGAGTGAAGTCTGACTACGCATTTCCAAATCTTCCAGTTTAGATATGAATACCTGCTCTTCCTCTGTAATTTTGGGATCTTGAAGTTATTTTAGGCGTGGCAAGATCGATGGGTGTTCTAATAACCGTGGACCCAGCTACAAAGGCATGCTCAAGACTAATGTTTTCAAGGATGTGCGTTGACGTGCCTGTGGGGTCTAAAGTACCACACACTTTTTTTTTGAACACCTCAACAGACCAATGCAAACAGGAGATTTTTGTTGAAACATCACAAATCGTGTGTGCAAAATGTAGGTATGTGGGACAAGATGCCATATCGTGCTACAGGGGTGTTATGTCTTCTCAGACAGTGGTTAGCAATGGTGAGGTTGCATGTATTCGATTCACCCAATTCGAGGATGAGATGAACGAGGAGGAAGATGAAGAGATTGAAGACGATGACTGCTCGCTGGAAGAGACAGATGCAGAGACCAGAAGAATTGGCGAACAGAAAGGAGTAATTACAAGCATGGTGAATGCGGATGGTCTGCACTGTGCAGGAAGGAGAGGGATACCAGTCCAACGTGGCTGGCTAGGTTTGTGAGCTCGATTGGACGAATGAAAACCAAAATCCTGCAATTAATATTGTGTCATAAAAGTCAAAGGACGATTGGTGTCAGCGTGATGAATGCTATAAGAAGTTAGAACTGTTACAATAGTGAGCGGGAGAATCCCAATGTTAAATCAAATTCAAATGTGGCAGAAACTTCCAAAAATACGGTTGGGAATAGACACGGGGTAAGAACCCCATCCTTGAGCAAGCGCATGAAGATTTGCATGGTAAATTATAAGTATTTATTATCACCAACATTAAGGAGGATCTTGATTCTTATGCCATCCTCAAATTTAGACGATGGGTGGACTAAGGTCCACCACAAAAAAACATATTCCTAAGACCGATTGTATATTGCAAAGCCGTCCTTCGACACTTCAGTCTTATTATTTTTCTCGAGGGACCGGCTGGGGTTGATGAGTGGAATTTTGCCCGTCATTGGAATTCAAGCTTATCTTTTTCTTTCTGCCCTCAGTGTTGATGTTGTATTGTTGTTATAGGTCATTGTCCTATTCTTCATTATTTTATCTTGCTTTATAGGCTTGTTGTGGACCTGTTGATTTGATGTTGCTTTGGTGTTGTTTGGTTGTTGTTTTTCGGTTCTATTCTGGGTAGGTTGTTTTTTACTGATTGGGATTTCATGTTAAATATTGTTGTTGTTCTTTTTTGATTTCGTAAATTGTAAAATTTGGCTTTTGAGCCTCTTTGTACAAGGGTATAGTCCCTTTCAAAAAACTATTTACCAATAATAGAAAAAAGAAAAACTATTTTTATTTTATTATTAGGAATGAATATTTTAATGCATAAGTAATTGATGTTTATAATGTAATATTTTAAAATATCATGAGGATTAAATGATAATATTGGATTATTTGATGAAAAAATATTCACAATTAAAGATTTAAAAGGTTGTGTATTGATACCCCTAGGAATATGTACATCGTGGAGTTCACGTGTAAGGATGTCTCGAAATGTAGGTATCTCTTTAGTTATATCCATGATATATATTTATGTAGATGTCTTCTTTTAATGTTTGTTAATGTCATAAAAAATAGATGAAGAATTTGCATTAGATGGCTATTGTGAAATAGCCACAGACTAAGGATTGGACATTTGAGGTGTCGTGGATTCTTTTCAAACCTATTTTTGTAGTGTTTCTATAACAAAGCTAGGGGTGTTAGTTTTGATGGTATCCATGGAGTTAAACATAGGATCTATCAATGATAAGATAGAATCAATCTTAACATAGTTTAGTGATTGACCTTTATCTTTAGTTATTTCATTGGTACCATGATTTGATAAGGAGTCTTGAATTGCTTCAAATTATTCTTTTAGAAAGGTTAGATTAGCAGTGTCTTCAATTTTAATGTCTCCATTAGCAAGTAAATATTGGATTTAATGGTGAATATTTGAACAATCTATAGAATGGCCATTGATGTGGTGATATTCACAATATTCATTTTATTTATACCACTTGGGTTTTGGTTTCCCTTCGTTGAAGGGTATTATGAGTGGATAAGTGATCATGTTATCTTTCGATAATTAATGGAGTATGCTAGAGATAATTTCTTCAAGAGGTTTGAATTGTATTCATTTGAATTCACGAGGAGTAGTTTCTTTGCTAGAGTTTACAATTGTTTGTTTGTTTGATTTTGCATTGACACGGGAATCCATATGAGATATTTCTTTTGACATCATATGATTTTTTTCTAATAAATCGTGTTTGATGAGTGCATGAGCTCACCACTTTACTAAACTTAACAGACAAAAGTAAAAAGGTGGTTTGTGATATTGATGAATCTAATATGAAAAGGTTTATTTTATAGGGATTTAGATTTGATTGATATCTGATTTGGAAATATTTATCTGATATGAATTCAAATTTCAGTGATTTGTTTAAACTTTGATAAAGTGAATATGTGAGAGTATAAGACTTGGATTTAGTAGAATTTATATGCTTAAATTTGGACAAAGTAAATGTCCAAAAGATAATACTTTTGATTAGGATTTGATAGACTTGAATTTGAAAAAATGAATGCTTGAAAGATAAGGTTTTTATTGAATGTGATAGAATTAACTTCAAACAAAGTGAATTTTTGAAAGGTAAGGTTTTTTATTAAAATTTGATAGAATTAAATTCAAACAAAGTGAATGTTCGAAAGGTAAGATTTTCAATAGACTTAAATTTGAACAAAGTGAATTTTGAAAAGATAAGGTTTTGATTGATAGAATAGATTTAACTTTAAACATATCTAATGTTCAAAAAGATAAGGTTTTGATTGATAGAACATGTTTAACTTTGAACAAAGTGAATGTTCGAGAAATATAAGGTTTTTGATTGATAGAGTGAATAGGCTTAAATTTGAAAAAACCGAATGTACAAAAGATAAGACTTCGATTGATACAATAGGATAATATTAAATTTGCACAAACCGAATGTCCAGGAAGATAAGTCCTTTAATTGATAGAATGGATAGGTTTAAATTTGAACAAAGTGAATGTCCGAAAAATAAGACTTTGTTTGAAAGGATATGAATGAGTTTATAGTCTTTTCAAACTAATTTGGATTTTATTAGCCTTGAATAAAGTGAATATTCAAAATATAAGACTTTGATTGAGATTTGATAAACTTATACTTGAATATGGGTACTTAAGATATAAGAAATGGTTTGAGATTTTGATATCTTGTGATAGGATGATTTTTATTAATCGAGCTTTTGATAGTTTTAGATAATTTTTTATTTGGGTTTGGACAAATTGTGACTTAGATTTGGATGTGGATTGGATAGAAATATTTTTGATTTTATGATTGAATTTAATGTGGATAAAATGAGATGTGGAACACAAACTATTTTAAACCAACAATATAGACATTAAGAAAAGGTGATATTTTTTAGAACTAATTTTCAAATAAGTTGTAAACTATCAATCAATCAAGAAAGGAATAATAGGATCTTTTTGTAAAAATGATTTTGAGAATGGTTTTGAACGAATAATAAAAAACAATAAAGGAAAATAGTTTTGAACGAAAAATGAAAATATTAAAGGAAAATAGGATTTTTTAATAACAAATTTTTGAAATGATTTTGAACAAATAATTGAAATAAAGGAAAAGTTGGCCCCGGTTTTGTTAAGTTTCCTAGGGATTTGGATAGTATTCACTCACCAAGATTTGTTTGAATGAGTATGCGTACTGAATAAATTCTAAATACAAACTATACCCAATAATAAATTAAGAGGGGCCATCACCATGGACAACTTTTTGTATTCCTCATGGGTATTACTAGTCAAGTAGGAAGGGGTATTACCCATTTAATTGGCTAGTTCCCTCAATGTGCCAACTACTTTTGGGTTCCTATGGTACTCCTCATAATGAGTTTTAGGACTATGTCCAAGTACTTCCCATAGTTAAGCGAGACATGTTTAAACCCTTATCCGAACTGTAATGCACATTTTTAGTTATTATTATTTTTAATAAAGTTTGATTTATCTTTGTCAGAAGAAATATGATGACAAGATATTAGTAGTTTTTATGTCATATTGATTATATTTCTAAATGAAAAGGTCCTATATAATAGTGATTAGTAGTTTCCCTGTAAGCACAAGATAAGAAGAAAATAACAAGTGATCATGGTCATTTATGATTTTCAATATTTCCTGAGAACACGAGAAAAGAGCATATATGGATTTGATTGACATAAAATAAATAGATATATAAAGATATAGACTCTTATCAGTTATAACTAATTAATCAACAAATTAGAAGCGGAAAAACAAAAAAAAAACAAGTAAATAACTATGAGATAGATAGAAAATTAAAATATAAGTTACCATAGTATGCTAGCCCATGCGGTGATAAACTAGTGTGTGAAGTAACACAGTAGTACGTGAACAAAGACAATTAATGGTAGCACTTGAACTGAGATGCTAGCCTATGAACATATACAATTACATGACAGGTTAACGATTGAGAATGAACTTATAAACTATCACATGAAGTGAGATGCTAGTGCGTGTAGTTATAAATTAGTGCAAAAAGTTATACAGTAACACAAATCGCATGTAATTCTAGCACGTGTCATGATATGCTAGCGCAAATAACCTGTAGATGAACAAAAAGCAAAAAACAATACGACTAATTTGAATTCTTTTTCATAAACTTCTTTGAAATTACTCCATGATAAGCCCTAAAAATTGGTTAGTGATTCCAAAATAGTATGAAGAACACAAAAACAAGGTTGATTTTATGAAAAATAATGAAGACACAATAAATATGTGGGTTGGTCCCACCGAGCATGACAAAAATGTATATAAATAAAAACTACATAACCAAAGAAACAGAGTAATTAAAATCAAACCAGTATCTTCCTTCGTATCTATTTGCAACCTCAGATGAGAGTGATAAATATTGGAATAAAGCACCAAACTTTTTGAATCCCTTGATCAATTTGTTTCTAGATGCTCCGAATGTTCAATGGAATTAGATTAGCTACGAGAAACGTAATTTGAATGTAGATTCGTGATCATTTGGACAATGTAACAGTGTGTGATATTGAATGATAATCGAACAAAATGATAATGAAATTCTCAAAGCTTCCAAAGATGATAATTGGAGAAGAATGAGTGATTATTTATAGAATAATGAATGGAATTCTAAATATAGAATTTTAATAATTAACTTGTTGTTTCACTCGGAAATGCTTCGTTCCTTATAGAAACAGATAAGGTTAGGGTTAGGAGGAATACCTGTAGAATGTCGAGAGGATGTGCGCGTACCGTAGAGAAAGATCAGGCTGACTGCGAAGAACTCCTTTTTGTCTGGGAAGGACTACCTGCAAATAAGAACACAAGACCACAAGATTTTGATTAGATAATAAATGAGGAAACTGCCTTGGGCCCAGGAAATGTAAAACTTCCTTTCGAAGGTGGTCAGTTTCCCTGCTAACATGAGTTAACACAAAATATTGTAAAATATCAATCAAATTGCTTGGCTGAACTGGGTAGGGGAAAGGCTGTTTTTCCTGGTTTTGATCAAAGGAACCGATGCCGGTTACCTATAACCGATGGCGGTTACTGATAACCGATACCGGTGGGTTCTAGGATCTTCTGGGCTGGTTGTGGAGTTTGTAATGGCTGATTTTTGGATGGTATTGGGAAATGGGATGGTTAGAAGCTAAGGAATGATAGTTAGAGGCAATGGTACGTTGGATAATGGATTCAGGAACGGATTTGGGAGGACTGTAATTCCAAAAGCATAAGAAATGTTATAATGGAGGACATGCAAGATGTAACTTACTGGTTTTTGACGAAGATGCCAGTTGATCTCCTTGGCTGCCAACTCTTCTGGTTTCTTCACTCGTCTCTGCTTGGTCAAGTGAAGTTCTGGACTCTGCTAATCGCTTTGGACTCTCCTTTGATTCAAAAATCCTTCGACTGATCTCCAAAAATGAAATTCCGATCCGTTGTTTTGGTTTGGGAAGCCCATTTACAGGGAACCGATGGCGGTTGCGTAACCGACGGCGGTCGAGTAGGAACCGGCATCGGTTAAGAAAAAGTAGGCTATTTTTAGTAAAATAGCCCACCTTCCCTGCTTTTCTCCCGAGAGATCAGTTGCGGGCTTGGTCAAGTGGCTAGAAGGTCGGCTTTGGGTGCGAGTAAGGAGGCATTAGTTATGGATGTGAGTCTAGACCAAGTCATGGGTCTTAATTAGGTTAGTTTAGGGTTAGGGCTAGGTCATGATGAGGTGGCAAAGTGAGGTGGCGGATAAGGTGATGTGGATTTATCAATTACAAGGTAATTAATAAATAATTGTGTGAAGTTTAGGTAATGAGGTTAGGTTGCGAAATGGGATGCGGGTCACAAGGGGTCGTGAGACACGAATTTGGTGTCTACATTAGCCCCTTATTGTCGTGTAGCTTGTTCTGTAAAGCTGCGCGGACAATAATATGAAGTGGTTTCTCATGTTAAAGATATAGGTAATCCCCCTCAAATCTATCACAGATTGAGTGAACGGGAAATCAGGGATAGGGTTGATAAAGGGTATATGTGGTAGAGAGGATGGTAAGGTGATGGTGTAGGTCCAAGGAAGCAGACGCATGTTGAAATGCAATAGTACGACTAGGGTACATGATTTGACGAGCAAACCAGCAATGTATAGGCAAAGGTCGATAGTTTATCCAAACAAGGGTGATATAATCCTGGTATCCAAGGCATAGGAAGTAGCTCCAGGGTATATAACAGGTAAAAGGTGTGAGGAGCGTTTAGGCATGTTCGGCAGTACCAAATGGTTGGTTTGGTTGAGATAAACGTCACGGTCTAGGTCTAGGCAAAGTTGGTCGACAGATCAAGTCAAGGACCCTAATCATGCTAAAACACGAACAAATGAGCTCGATGGAACACAAGGTACAGGATGGATGGATAAAATAAAACGTTGATTGTGGGTATAGTATGGAAGTGATGCGGCCTTGGGTCGGGCCAAGTTGTTGGGTGGTGGCCATGGGTCAGCCCAAATAAGTGGGTTGAGGCCTTGGGTCGGGCCAATTGGTAGGGCGAGGCCTTGGGTCGGGCCAAATAGGTAGGTGAGGTTGAGGCCTTGGGTCGGGGTGGTAGGGCGAGCGCCTTGGGTCGGGCCAAATAGGTAGGTTGAGGCCTTGGGTCGGGCCAATTGGGTAGTAGGCGAGGCCTTGGGTCGGGCAAATAGGTAGGTTGAGGCCTTGGGTCGGGCCAATTGGTAGGCGAGGCCTTGGGTCGGGCCAACAGGTAGGTTGAGGCCTTGGGTCGGGCCAAATAAGTGGGGCGAGGCCTTGGGTGGCCTTAGGTCGGGCCAAATAGGTAGGTTGAGGCCTTGGGTCGGGCCAAATAAGTGGGGCGAGGCCTTGGGTCGGGCCAAATAGGTAGGTTGAGGCCTTGGGTCGGGCCAAATAAGTGGGGCGAGGCCTTGGGTCGGGCCAAATAGGTAGGTTGAGGCCTTGGGTCGGGCCAAATAAGTGGGGTGAGGCCTTGGGTCGGGCCAATTGGTAGGGCGAGGCCTTGGGTCGGGCCAAATAGGTAGGTTGAGGCCTTGGGTCGGGCCAAATAGGTAGGTTGAGGCCTTGGGTCGGGCCAAATAGGTAGGTTGAGGCCTTGGGTCGGGCCAAATAGGTAGGTTGAGGCCTTGGGTCGGGCCAAATAGGTAGGTTGAGGCCTTACGGGAACTATATGGTAACAGAGAACATAGTGAGGAGTTGAGGGTGTCGAGCGATTGAGGTGGATCGCAGGGCACAGGCCGGGTGAGTATGAGAGGATTCCTATAGATCGCGTACGGCGACAATTTGGATTTGTGCAGGACATACCCCTGGCTTATAGACCATATATGAGGATCGACGCCGAGGCAACATTCTCACCTCCCCGGCCAACACCTCCAGAAGGGCCTGAAGAGGTAGCGGTGATCGCGGAGGTAATGGATGCGAGGAACGACAGAGGCCTATAGATTATGGTGGGTAGCAGAACTGCGAGGTGTACGTGAGCGCCCTGACATAGCGGTGATTACAGCAGAGAGGGAACGTCTGCAGCGTTTGGTTCAGCAGCTCCAAACGCAGGTGAATGAGACAAGAGGATTGTTAGTGGTTGCGGAGTCACGGGCGGGGAGACTAGAGGTTGAAGTCCTCCATGCGAGAGGCGTATTCACATGTTACAGGGGAGAGATTGGCGAGATCGGTGGCGGTACCAATAGCCGCGGTACCTTTGAGGACAGAGAGGCCCGGCGAGAGGGGTCGATGATCACGATCATCACCTAGTTCGGGATGAGTTGTGATGGTCTGAGTATATGTTAGCGAGGTATGAGAATAAATAAGGATGCCGACCTGCGTGTCGATGATAGAGAAGATGTATTTGTTTAACATCTAAATAAAATTGAGTATGTATGTTGATTTGAGTTATGATAATAATAAGATTGTCGGTGTTTTGATTTTCGGTGTTTCGAAAAAGGATAAAGAGAAATGTGATAAAAATAAAAATACACAAAAATATTTATATTCACCACACAAGATAGGTTATGGTAGGGGATGGTCGAGCTAACCTTGGGAGACCCCATGTCTCCGAAGTGCTGCCTACATAGCCCATTGCACAAAGCAAGGAAGGGCCTCAGACCGATGTAGTTCTCCCTTAGGATCAGGGAGGGGTGAATTTAGGCAATTTGGTATGGTTTAGGCAATTTGTCGTTTGGTAAAAAAATTTGATGTTGGTAGGGTAATGGTGTTGGTGCTGGTAGGATAATGTTGTTGGTGTAGGTATAGGTAAAGCAAAGGTTAGCATACCAAAGTAGTAGGGAATAGTGTCCTGATTAAGATCAACACACAATTCTAGATGCGAGGCAAAGCGGGAAGAGTGCTCCATAGGTGAAAAGAGCTAAACAAACCACACAACGTAGAACGAGCCTGAAGCCCTAAGTGCCGTGTATAGACGAGAAGTCCATAGTTGAAAAGAGTTGTATGATCACAATATATCAGGTGTACGTTACGTCCCTTGAGTTGAAACAAATGGTGAGGTGATGTGGATGATATAGCTGAGGTACAAAGAACTTGTTACAACGAAAGAGAACCTACCCTAAATAGACAAGTCCATGACCCAAAAAGTTCTTTTGCATGAGGCTTTTATTTTACTGAAGATAGACTGATCAATGCGGGAAGTCTATAAGGGATATTGATTGTATTATTCTTGAGGTCTTCACGAAGCTGATCAATGCGAGAAGCTTCTGATAAAGGCTGACTGTGTATAGCTGTCCTTCGGGGGAACAGTCTATTTATAGTAGCAGCGATGATTTTAGTGCATAGCTGTCCTTCAGGGGAGCAGTCTATTTATAGTAGCAGCAATAGTTTGGCATATAGCTGTCCTTCGAGGGAGCAGTCTATATTTAATTTTAGATAACTAGATGTTCTTTTGGCGTGAAGCATCTAGTTTAGTAGGAAGTTTGACTCAAGAAAATCCCATAAGAATACGGCTTATTTTAATACTTTGAAGTCATGGACTAGACTAAGAAGGGGAAGGCATCGTAAGGGGAGGTGAGGGGTGAGCTTGATTTTATTTCGAGATGTAAGAGACAAGTGTATGTGGTGGTATGTGAGCTCAAGGGACGAGCAGTAGGCGGATAAGAAGTGATATAACCCTAATTTCAACAGTAGAATGGTCGAAGATGCAAGGCATTAAGGGGTTCAGGCTCAGGTTTACCATTAAGCGAAGCTAAACGATAAGTGCCTGATCCATAGGTGTGAGTGATTATATAAGGCCCAATCCAATTGGGAGCAAATTTTCCGCGTTTGCTCTTTTCCAGTTTGGTTACATGTTGATTCTCTTTGAGGACGAGATCACCAACCTTAAAGGTACGCTCATGAAGTCGCTTATCATAAGCACGCTTGATGCGTTTTTGATAGATTTGAAGATGATCAAGAGTGTAAGGCGGCGTTTCGTCAAGAAGCTCCAATTGGGCTAACCGCTCTTGGCGGAAATCATCGTTAGTGAGAATATCCTGAAGAGATATTCTAAGGGAGGGTATTTGTATTTCGAGAGGCAAAACAGCCTCGGTACCGTATACCAAAGAAAAAGGTGTGGCATTAGTAGAAGTACGAATGCTAGTACGATAAGCCCAAAGGGCAAAGGGAATGTGATCGTGCCAATTTCTTCCAGATTCATTGACAACTTTCATGAGGATTTTGGTTAGTGTTTTATTAGAAGACTCGGCTTGCCCATTGGCTTGTGGATAGTAAGGTGACGAGAAACTAAGTTTGATACCAAAGTTGTCACAAAGGTCTCGCAACAACTTGTTTTTGAAAGATTTTCCATTATCTGTTATCAGGCGATGAGGAACACCAAAACGACAGATAATGTGGTGGTTAATGAACTCGACAATTTTTTCTTTTTTGATTGAAATGAGTGGAATAGCCTCCACCCATTTTGTGTAATATTCGGTCGCTGTGAGTATCCAACGGTGACGTTGTGAAGAGGTTGGGTGAATCTCACCAATAAGGTCTAAACCCCATTGTGAGAAAGGCCAAAGATCTCGAGCGATCTGGAGCGGGTGGCTAGGAGTATGTTGAAGGTTGGCATGTTGCTGACACATAACACAACGCTTAACATATTCGTAGCAGTCGTTATTGAGAGTAGGCCAATAATAACCAAGGCGAAGGATTCGTTTGGCCACGGCAAGGCCGCTAAAATGTCCACCACAAATACCGTCATGGACCTGTTGGATGGTATGAGTGGCCTCCATGCTAGTTAGACAGCGAAGGAGGATACCATCAAAGCCACGTTTATAGAGGAGTCCCCCCATGACAACATAACGCGAAACACTTTTAAGAAAAGCACGTTTGCCGTTACTAGTAAGATCAGGTGGGAGGACAGAGATTGTAAGGTAGTCATGAAATTGGTGGTACCAGGTATCCTGAGAATTAGTAGACACAGTATTTATCATACAAACTACCGGGGTTGAATAGGATGGGGAAAAAAGTTGTTGGACCACGACGAATAATTCAGAGTCAGTTGGCGCGGCGGGAATTTGCGAGGCTAAGCAAGCCATAGTATCCGCAAATTTGTTAGTGGAGCGGGGAATGGTTTGTATAGAATAGTGGGTAAATAAAGCTAGAAGTGAATCCACATAGTGTTTGTATTTTTGAAGTTCCTCGTTTTTGCATTGGTAGACGCCCATAACTTGATTGACTACCAATTGAGAGTCACCAAAAATGTTGATAGATTTGATACCTAAGTGTAACGCAACTTGGAGACCTAGAACAAGGGCCTCGTATTCCGCTGTATTATTAGTGCAAGGGAAATCAAGTCGGAATGAAAGAGGCATAGGTTCAGCGTTGAGAGGAATGAGAACAACGCCGGCTCCTCCGCCTTGGCCCGGCATTTAGATCCATTGAAGAAGAGGGTCATTGGGTACGACTCTCTGCGTGAGGGAAAGAGTAGCGATGAGTTCGTCGGGAAATGTGAAATTGGTAAATTGTTCCCCGGTACAGGAGCGTCCGCTAGTTGGTCTGCGATGGTTTGTCCTTTGATTGATTTCTGGTGGATAAACTCGAGATCGAGGTCGGCGAGAAGCATGAGCCATCTAGCAATGCGTTGGTTCAGATGAGGTTTGGCGTACATGTAATGGATGGGGTCTGTATTGGTGATGACGAAAGTCTTGTGATTTAGAAGGTAGTGTCGGAGTTTGGTGGCAACGAATGATAGGGCAAGGCACAATTTTTCTACATGTGTGTACCTAGTCTCATAGTCCACCAAAGTACGACTTATATAATAAACGGCTTGTTCGTGATTCTCAGAGTCACGATGTGCAAGCATGGCTCCTACAGCGTGGTCGGTGGCGGAAAGGTAAAGGTAGAAAGGGCGGTTATCTTGGGGTGGGATAAGCACGGGTGGCTGTAAGAGATAAGATTTGAGAGCTTCGAAGGCTTGGTGACATTCTTCGCTCCATTGGAATGCAATATCCTTTTTAAGGAGGTGGTGGAAAGGTTGACACCGATCCGAGAGTTGGGAGATGAAACGTCGGATAGATTGGAGCTTACCTTGTAAACTACGCAATTGTTTGAGATTTTTGGGTGGGGGCATTTCTAGGATAGCTTTGACTTTCGATGGGTCGACCTCAATGCCACGCAAAGAGACGATAAAGCCAAGAAGTTTTCCCGAAAGAACACCAAAGACACATTTCTTCGGTTGAAGGCGGACAGAATATTGTAACAGGCGATCAAAAATAATGGTTAAAACATCGAGATGTTCACTACGATGTTTAGACTTGCCAAGAAGATCGTCGACATAGTCTTCAAGGATAGTGTGCATAATGTCATGAAAAATGTAGGTCATAGCCCGCTGATAGGTAGCACCAGCATTCTTAAGGCCAAATGGCATGACACGATAACAAAAGGTTCCCCAAGGAGTTATGAAGGCAGTCTTGTGTTGATCGGCAGGGGCGACCAAAATTTGGTTGTATCCTGAAAAGCCATCCATGAGAGAAAGCATTTCATGACCCGCAGTGAGATCAACAAGTTGATCAATACTTGGGAGGGGGAAGTCATCCTTAGGGCAAGCGAGGTTAAGATCTCGGAAATCCGTGCATATCCGAAGTCCCCCCGTCGCTTTCGTGATAGGTACGATGTTAGAAATCCATTGAGGATAGTCAATAGGCAGAATGAAGGAAAGCGAGAAAGGAGTCGTTGGAGTTCCTCTTTGACCAAGAGAGCAATGCGTGGATGCATTTTTCTCAATTTCTGTTTGACTGGTTTGGAATCGGGGTTTAGGGTGATGTTATGGACGGCAATGGTAGGATCAATTCCTGGCATGTCAGCGTAAGACCATGCGAAAGCTTGGTTGCGAGCACGGAGAAAGGTAGTAAAGGCGGCTTGTTCTGATGTGTTAAGGGATTGTCCAATCTTCACTATGTGAGGATCTTCCTCCGTGTGGATGTTGATTTCTATAGTAGATTCGTTCAGCATAGTTTGGGTTTCAGATGGTAAGGCACGTTGAATATAAGAATCATCCGCGCCCAGGTAAGTGAGGATGGAGTCGTCATCCTGGCATTCAACAACATTAATCAAAGGCGAATCCTCTTCGATCATGTCTGGATACAGAAGGGGAAGAGAAGATGGGTCCTCATTATCGCGTTGATAAGTGAGAGGACCTATGAAGATAGCATTTATGAAAAAAAAAAAAGTTAGGAGGGATAGATTCAGGGTCCATCGATTCTGTGGGAGATGATGGCAAAGTGGGTGATGATGTTTCGGTAGGGGCAACATCTTCCTCTTCCAGGATACAGCTGACAGGAGGTGTCTCTTGTGTAGGTGTTTCGGAAAAACCGAGACCACTGCGATCATTATGTTTGCGTGTGGTCACGGGAATAAGTGTATGTCGGCCTTGTTCGTAAAGGCCAAAACCAAAGCCTTTCCACGCACAGCGAGTCAAGAAGGTGAGGGCGAAACGACGATTTGTCAAGTATTGAAAATCGGATTGGAAGGGAACCACACCAAGAGGAGGTTCAGGGGTAATGGAGGATGCGTCAACACCCCCATACGTTAGGTTAGTGCGACAATGGGGTGGTCCGTAAGAGATTACCTCCCCCACGCGACGGTCGTAGGTGGGATGCGCATGTAATTGTCCGTACTCCTGTGGGGTAGGGAAAGAACTAACGTTATATAGGCGGTACTCCCCCAGCGTGAGGCGATGAAAAACATCTACTAAGGGGTCGGAGGTTGGGATGTTAGCTGCGGGAAGAGAAGTGGTTTGTGCGACGGTGGTTTCATCAGTTGAAGGCGTAGGTGCAGTTGAGGTGGATGGTTGAGGTACATTTGAAGAGGATGGTTGGGTTGAATGTATGGGTGTCTTAATTGGTATAAGCACATCGTTTGGGCGGTATAACATATTGCAAGTTTTGAAGGGGGGAGGATCAGCTTTTACAGTGTAGGACTTCCCCTCGTACTCAAATTTTATACATCGATGTAATGTTGAGGAACGCATCCCATGGCCGGATCAAGGGCGACCAAAGCAATATATTATATTGGAACTCTCCTTCAAGGACATAGAAGAGTTCGGGCAAAGTACGTGGGCCTACGCGAATGTTGAGGATCACGGTGCCTAAGGTAGAAGTAATAGCGTCATTGAATGATCGCAACATGATGGGGTTGGCACACATGCAACTAGAAGGGATGTTCATTTGTTGGAAGGCTTTTGAAGAGATGATGTTTAGGCTAGCGCCCCCGTCAATCATAACCCGACGTACTCGAATGTCTCGGACGTAAGCGGAAATGAAAAGGGCAGGGTCAGGGTCTTCTGTACCAAAGTCGATAATTTCATCTTCCGAGAAACTAACCGCAGCGGCTTGTTGTTTTGAGACAGAAGTGGTGGGGGAGATGGATTGTTTGGTGAGAGAGGCAACGTGATTGGGTGTTAGAATGGAGGTAACAGGCAGGGTTTCGTTGGGTAAAACCTCTATCCCTTGAAGGATCTCAACGAGAGCTTGTCGATGAGATTCAGAGGTCTGAATGAGATCATATAGTGTCATTTTTACGGGCGATTGATGAAGCTGTTTGATCATGGTTCGGTGGGCAACTCCATTAGAGACGGGATAGGCGGGTCCACGAATAACCACTTTAGGTGGTGGTGTAATCGGGATGGTTGAAGGAGAAAGAGATGCCGCAGGTGTGTTTTCTTTCGCTTTCCCATTGTTTTTCTGTCCTCGAGTAGCGACACTAATCATATTAATCTCGTAGACCTGAGATGAAGAAGATGGTTGGGATAATTCATGGTCTTTAAGAGGTGGGGTTGTAATAATGATCGATCTTGGTGAGGCGGGGACAGATGGTATAGTAGAGGGAATTGACGCTAGAGGTCTCTCCCTTCGTAAGTTGTCTTTCTTAACCTTTGTATCCGGAAGAGGTGACTGGCGAAGGATGGTTTTTAGAGCTTTGCATCCTTCTACATCATGTCCAGGTGTGCGGTGATAGGCGCAGATTTTAGACTCATCATAATCCACAGGTCGGGGCTTAGACGGGTCATAAGGTCTAAGTGGAGGTAGGGAGATGGTCGCATTCTCCACCAACATAGCAAGGATTTTGGCGTAAGATCCTTTGAGTGGGTCAAAATCAGAAGAAGATGAGGGTATTGATTGTGTGGGTTGTGGTAATGTTTGGGCGTGTTTAGTTCGTATGGGTGGTGGTTTAGCCGAGGGGTGCTGACACATGTTTTTCACTAAACGTGGTTTCTTAGAACCACGAAGTTACGTCAACCGTGGTTAGATGATGAGGCTACGAGATGGCATGGTAGCGAGGAAACAACCACGGAGAAAGGGGAGTGACAGAAAATAAATCCTTTGATGATGGGATTGGTTTAGGGTTGATAGGTGGACCGGATACGTGGGGTAACGATGTTGTGATACCCTTTGATCTCTGTATAGGTGTAAAAGGCGTAGGTCGTTTTGCAGAAAACAACGGAGGTATGATATATTGGTGTAATGTGGAGGGATGAGGTCCCAATATGGAAGGTGGGTGTGACGATGAGGGTTTTAATTGTGATAGAGGCCCGGATTGCGTTCGTCTCCTAGGTGGCGGAACGGATTTATTTTTGGATAGATCGAGTCGCTTAGGCGGGTGTGTTAGACTGGGCATTGGTGAGGTCCCAAGCGTAGGGGAAGATCTGGTTAAGTTGATAGAAGTGGACGGGGCGTTTGGTAGAGGTGAGGGGGGTGAAGGCGAGAACAGGGGCATTTTAAGCTTCTGTAAGCACTTCGGGTAAATGGTGGAGACATCAGGATCAGTCATTTGCATTTGAGTAGAAACAGGAGTACTCAAACGTTCCCATAGGGCCTGTCTATCTTCTGTGGAATGACAGTCTCCAGGTGTGATTTGTAATTTTGGTACAGAGGAAAAGTGAGTTGTAATTCCAGTCCATTGCGGGTGTGACACAGGAGGCGGATGAGGCACTGTATCAATAGATGTCAGGAGGTCAACCGGTCGTTGAAAAGATTTAGGCGATGAGGGACTAATAGGTAGGAGGGCGTGTTCGAGGAGATCTGTCATGTTAAAAGAATGTGGTGATGTTAGTGTAAGAGATTTCTCGTCTAATGTCAGGATGTCAAAAGGAGTGGTGAGCCTTCCTGTGTAGCAAGAGTGGTAGAAGGGGACGTTTGGGAAATAGATAAATTAGATAGCATCCGCTCACAGTCTTGTAGGGATGTGGTGTAAGAAGACTCATTGATGGGAAGGAAGCACAGGCGAGTTAACTCTTCTATGAGTAAAGGGCGATTTCGCTTTGGCTTGATGGTGGTAAAGGAGGTTCGGGCTCTGTGTTAGTGAAGAGGCTTGACTCAAAATTTTCTCGATAGAGGCTTTTGGTGAGAATCGAAGAAAGCTGCATGGATCTCATGAACACTCTCCTCGCCTAAGATATCTTGGTTTACGTTTTCTTTGGACGAGTGATTCGGGAATGGCTTGTTGAAAATTTTCAGATTTCGGTTAGCAGGGGCGTTAGGATTATCGAGTGTTATATCCCCTGCATCAACCATTTCCTGCACTATGTTTTTCAACATCTTGCAGTTTTCATGACTATGTCCTTTTACGCGGTGAAAGTTACAAAAGTCATTTTCTTTGTACCAGGAAGGTATTGCGCGGGTGGAGTCAAACCCAGAGTGAGGTTTTACAGGGGGCAAGGTGATAGCCCCAGCTTTGAGCAATTTCTCTAGGATGACGCCATAAGTTTCTCCCAAGGGAGTGTAATTGGTGGGCTCAGCTTTGTATTTATAGGTGGTTTTTGGTGGAGTATTGGACGGTGATTGGGATTTGACCATCACCGCGTGGACAGCTCCTTTTGATTTAGAAGAGGTGGACGCGTGAGGAGTGGTGGTATTTGGTTTATTGGTAGAATCAGGAGTTCGGAAAGTGGAGTTCTTGTTGCGCAACCGTAGTTTCTCTTCCTCTAAGGCTCGAATTTCTAATTTTCGAGCCATAGTAAAGGCCTCGTCGAATGTACGGAAAGTTTGAATTTGGAGGGTAGGGGAGATGTGCGTAGCGCAGCCCGCGTAAAACATGATCGATAAGTTCGGTTTGAGGCAAGGCATACATAAGTTGGTTGATAAGGCCCCGCCATCGTCCAACGAAATCTGCGATAGATTCGTCTTGAATTGTCGGATGGCATAGAGTCGATGATAGATACTTTCTTGGCAATGTTAATGGAGAAATGATCCAAGAAAGATTGGGCTAGTTGGTTAAAAGAGAAGATTGAGTCTTGGGTTAAAGCACTATACCACTCAAGCGAGGCCCGTAATAAGGACATGGGAAAGGTGCGAGTAACAAGGCATCATCATGGGCAATCAAATAACAAGCATGTCTAAATGATCGCAGTGTTGTTGAGGATCTCTCTTTATTTGTTAAAACGAGTAAACTTTGGCAACTCCCATTGAGGAGGATATGAATGAAGGGGGACGAGAAGGGTGAATGGGCTCCCGAAAAACTTGCTCGTATGTCATAGGCGCTACGACTTCACAAACGGAAGCCTCGGGTTTTACATTTTGTCCATCATTTGCTTGATGAAATCTGTGGTTGGATGAGATGATGGTGCCACAGAATAGGGATGTCCCATATAAGGTGTTGAGGTTCACTGGATACGTATATGGGAATGAAAAGGTAGGCGGAGCTTGAGAAGGAAAGCTCGTTTGAATAGGTGGCAGAGAGTAAGTCATGAATGGAGTGGTCTGAAAGAGAGATGAGATAGGGGCAGTTGGTGGTGGCGATACATGGGGTCCAAGATTAACAAAAGGAAAGCTAATCGGGGTCGTATGAACCTCTGCCGCTGTCGGATTGGGAGACGGGGCTAGTGATGCGGGAAGTAAGGTATTGTTATCAGGAGGAGTAGGAGCTAAATGAGCAGCTATACTAATAGGCATGCCCATAAGGAGAGTGACCATCGGGCGTATGGTCGTGGGTATGAGACAAATAGTATTGTACGCTGGGATTAGCATCCAGAAATTTGGCAAAGTCCTTGTCTCCTACAGGAATTTGGGGGATCTCACTGGTGTCCGTAGGGTTTCTATAGAATGTGAAGGGGGTGATTGCAAAGAAGCAGAGCAAGCGTGTGAGAAACCATGGCAGCGGCTCGCTTCGAGTGATGACAACCATAGACCGAGAACACGGGGAAAGTTTCAATCTATCAAGAACAAAAACAACCTCGAATGGTGAATTTGGCAAGTTCTTTGGTTTGTCGGTTTGAGAGAGAGACAAGAATCGAGATATCGGTTTACTAACCGGTGTCGGATCGAGGGAAACGACGTCGGTCCCTTAACCGATGTCGTGTCAAAAAAAAAAATCTAGGATAAGAAGATACAAAGGGCCGCTAATTTGATTTTTAGCAACGTTGAGTAGTTTTATCAACTTATTGATCACAAAAGACAGAGTATGACAGAGAAAAAAGAACAAGACAAACAAGCAAGATGCACACGCAAATGCGAGAGATTAACCTTAGGGTTGATTTTAATTATTGTGGGCTTATGCCTTTAGACGTAGAATGATGTCGAGAATCCTAAACAAGAGACTTAGGGAAATGTCAAGTTGTTTTGGCTTATAAGGTTACCTCAATCTAGGCGGAGGAATACCGCGGAAAAAGGGGGATGTTTGAGATGTTGTGTTAATTGTGAAGTGATTCGGTATGTGTTGTGCAGTGAAACTAAGGTTAATTTCCTGTCAATACCGTGGATATCACCCCCACGTGTACGACCTGTTACTTAATCTATGTTCACTAGAATTGAAAAACAACAGGCAGGAATGTAATGCATGTGTTTTAAAACCCAAATCGAAAGTGATATTCGATGAAGCAAAAGAGATGACTTTTACTAATGCAAGATGCAAAAACAAAGCAAGTTCTTTTACCAGAATAATAAAATACCCTGTGAATATCTCTAGAAGAAGAAAACAGCAAGTATGCTCCCTATAATAAAAGCAAGCAAGAAATAAAGAAAAACCCAAAATGGGTCCCACCGGGCGTGCCAAAATGTTTCACTCGGAAATGCTTCGTTCCTTATAGAAACAGATAAGGTTAGGGTTAGGAGGAATACCTGTAGAATGTCGAGATGATGTGCGCGTACCGTAGAGAAAGATCAGGCTGACTGCGAAGAACTCCTTTTGTATGCAGGAAGGACTACCGCAAATAAGAACACAAGACCACAAGATTTTGATTAGATAATAAATGAGGAAACTGCCTTGGGCCCAGGAAATGTAAAACTTCCTTTCGAAGGTGGTCAGTTTCCCTGCTAACATGAGTTAACACAAAATATTGTAAAATATCAATCAAATTGCTTGGCGAACCAGGTAGGGGAAAGGCTATTTTTTTTTCGGTTTTGATC
Source organism: Taxus wallichiana var. yunnanensis (assembly GCA_018340775.1). Classification (NCBI taxonomy): domain Eukaryota; kingdom Viridiplantae; phylum Streptophyta; class Pinopsida; order Cupressales; family Taxaceae; genus Taxus; species Taxus wallichiana. The sequence continues at coordinate 78,593,728 of CM031242.1, forward strand.
AAAGGAACCGATGGGTTAACCGATGGCGTTCCGATATCGATAACCGATACCGGTGGGTTCTAGGATCTTCGGGCTGGTTGTGGAGTTTGTAATGGCTGATTTTTGGATGGTATTGGGAAATGGGATGGTTGAAGCTAAGGAATGATAGTTAGAGGCAATGGATACGTTGGATAATGGATTTGGAAGCGGATTTGGGAGGACCTGTGAATTCCAAAAGCATAAGAAATGTTATAATGGAGGACATGTAAGATGTAATTATCTGGTTTTGACGGTTTAAGATGCGAAGATGGCCAGAAGTTTCTCGCATAATCGCTCTGACTCTCCTTCGATTCAAAATCGAATCCGTTGTTTCCTGGGGTAATTCCAAAAGCATAAGAAATGTTATAATGGAGGACATGCAAGATGTAACTTTCTTGGTTTTTGGACGAAGATGCCAGTTGATCTCCTTGGCTGCAACTCTTCCGGTTTCTTCACTCGTCTCGCTTGGTCAAGTGAAGTTACGGACTCGCTAATCGCTTTGGACTCTCCTTTGATTCAAAATCCTTGATCTCCAAAAATGAAATTCCGATCCGTTGTTTTGGTTTGGGAAGCCCATTTACAGGGAACCGATGGCGGTTGCGTAACCGACGGCGGTCGAGTAGGAACCGGCATCGGTTAAGAAAAAGTAGGCTATTTTTAGTAAAATAGCCCACCTTCCCTGCTTTTCTCCCGAGAGATCAGTTGCGGGCTTGGTCAAGTGGCTAGAAGGTCGGCTTTGGGTGCGAGTAAGGAGGCATTAGTTATGGATGTGAGTCTAGACCAAGTCACAGGTCTTAATTAGGTTAGTTTAGGGTTAGGGCTAGGTCATGATGAGGTGGCAAAGTGAGGTGGCGGATAAGGTGATGTGGATTTATCAATTACAAGGTAATTAATAAATAATTGTGTGAAGTTTAGGTAATGAGGTTAGGTTGCGAAATGGGATGCGGGTCACAAGGGGTCGTGAGACACGAATTTGGTGTCTACACTTGTCGATATGAAGTTAATTGAAGAAATATTGAATTTTTTTAATTGAGTTTCCAATCTATTTAAAGAATTGATTTTCTACTTTGAGTTAACATGGATGAGATATTCTTGAGCTAAGAAAAAACGGAAAATGTTTTTGCATATTTATAATTAAATATTAATTCTTTGATTTTTGTTTTATTTATCCAAAAATGGATGTGACTTTTAGCCTTTTACACTCGATTTGATTTATTTTTGTAAGTGTCATGCTTTTTTGAAGATGTTTTGTTAAGTCGAATGCATGTTTGATTTATTCTAAATTTTCTTGCACATGTATTTAATTGATTTAGTTTTTAATTAATTCCTTTTTTTCTAGTTAACTTGAGATGTTGACTAGTGAATTAATATTAATTAATTGAATAAGGGGATGAGATGTAAATGGATAATGTAAGAATTATTTAATTATTTATATTAAAATATTAGCTAATAAAATTAACTAATAGGAAAGGGGATGAATAATTAATAGTGATAGGATTAATTAATTAATCCTAGGAATGGGATAGGGTCTATAGTACACATATTTAATTATTTGAGACCATACGTGAATGAGAGGAATGTTTAAGATAGCTGCAGGATGATGTCATAGAACATTGTTAAAAATAGTGATATATATTAAAAGTAGTTGAAAGTGGTCAAAATTGGTGTTAATGTCTTTGTGAAGTAATTACAAGATGATTATGGACTTTTAAAATGTGCAATGTGATATTTTTAGGGTTTCTACATATTTCCCTCTTTAAATTTTTATTGTTGATGCGGAATCACAACACCCCCAAATTTCCCGGTTTGAGATGGGGCATTCGGTGTGATTGCACAACATGGAGTTTTCATGAAGTGTGGGACCTCACGAATCGACAACTCTTCTAGAGAAGGATGGTTCCTTTTCCTAACCTACCTGTCACTAACTACTCTAAATGCAGGAAAATAATCACCGATCCTAAACTACAGCTTCCAAGGGGACTAGGATATAAGGATGCATGAAGTAAACCTACACTATGAGTGGTGATACACAAAGAAAGGAGTGCTAATCACTCTTCCCAAGCCCTAAAAATTGGAGAAAGGGTGAATCCTGGGGAGGCTAGAAAAATGAAACACAACCCAAGTCCCACCAATGCATTAAGGGGATGTTGGACAACTGCAACACAAACCTGAAATGCTAACAATATTCACTCCAGAATGAGAACAACCAAAGAAACATTGTAATGGGATAAGAAAATACGCATATTTGCAAGAAAAATGAGAGGTAAATTGAAAACAACAAACCATGAGAGATTAAAGAGATCAACACAGACAAAATTTTATTACTCCATGTAAATATACAGTACATTGAATTAGCAAAAATGACATGAAGCCATTACAAAGATTTGGGGAAGGCTTGAGGACCCAAGAAGAAATGGGGTGCATGGAAGAAGAATGTGATCAACAAACTTTTCTTGTGACAACCCTTACATATTTAAAGTAGAAATTTGAGGGGAGGAGAGAGAAAAATGAAACCGAACTTACTCCAAACTATTCAAAAAATTATTATTTTAATCCTACCATGAATGTGGAGGATTTGCAAAATATTTGATCCATTAATGGGGTTACCTTGTTCTTGAAGAAACTTGTTGTGATTGCACCTCTTTCTAGTCTAGCTCTTGTAGCTTCATGATGACCCTACCTTTTCACCCACCTCCATTAATGGTCTTCACCTACCAAAGGGACCTTTTTTGTTCCCTAATTTTAGAGGTATAGAACCTCCAAAATTTGTGAATTTATGACTCCATGTTGTAGGTCATTCTCCCACAATTCCAATGACTATTTGTTTGTAAGAATTGGACATCGGGAGCTCAAGATATGCAATATCATAGTTGAGGGACCCTATAATTTTGGGGTTTAAAAAACCTCTGAAAAATCCATTTTCATGATTTCATCATGCTTCCATTTCAAAGGTTTCTCTCTCAGATTTCCATTGAAAGTAATTTTCAAGATTTTGATGCTCGAGAGATCTAAATACAATGTTCTAGGTGAGGGGGTTTTGCATTTTTTTGGGCTCTGCATGGTTGAGTCAACTCATTGAGCTACCAAATGAGTTGCTTATCGAGCTCTCATTCATTAACTCATGTTTCGAGCTTATGGAAAACCCCTTCCATATTTCGAGAACATAACTCCCGCATGATGTCCTTTTTTCATTTTCAGATCGACCAAACTGATTTAAATCCTCACCGGCCATTTGCAAAGACTTTTCTTCGTCATCCAACGGTGACAACTCATCCATCAAGCTCACCATGACTCGGGATTTCCTCCCTCACGTATTGGTCGATCTTACATCCTTGGGCACATCCAAACACTTCCCCAATTCCACACCTCAAAATATACATTGCTCCCTGAAAACATCTCGGCTTGTCCCACGTGGCACCTATTATCTTGACACCCCGGGTCACTTTGAGACCACACAACTTGACGGTATTCAATTTTACATGTTCATTGCTTACCTCGTTCAAACATATTTCACCTACCTTACCATGTGGATTTTGAAATCCTTATGTTCGTGGTTTGAGACCCTTTTGATTCCAACTTGAAAGCTATATGTTTTGAGTTTCGAAACCTCTAACCCTGAAAACATTCCCGAATGCCTCGACCTCCAAAGTCCAAAATTTTGGACTTCGGTCCTCTCTTGTTTTAGAATCTCCGTTTCAACCCATTTCGTGGTCCCCACCATGTCGATCTTGAAATCAACTTGGTGTTGACCCCAAACCCGAAGTTGACCCCAAAACATCAATACAGTGCCATGTAGCTCACCCATTTTGGACTTTCGGTGTTTCACATTTTCGGGAGGGGGAAATCATTTTTCATTTTTACGGCAATTTTCTCCAAACCCTAAATCCGAAAGCCCAAAATCTTTGGGGTTCAGACCTTGATTTTATTCTCCAACGAGTTGGATCACTTTGACTCCTTGTTTGAGTTCATCTCCATTACGACCGAGCTAATTTGGCCCGTTTCAATGATGAGCTCATCAATTTTTGTTATGTGCAAGTTTCTTTACGCCGCTTCAATTTCGACTCAAATTCAACACCTCCCACAATGGCTTCTTCGATAGCAATGAGATTCTATGATCTTGATGCGATGAGCTATTTCCTTGGTATCATGGCTAACTCCACCCTACACCTAGTCCTACCAACCCTATGGAAAACTCGCCAACCTCGCCTTGGTTCATTGTGAGCTTGACCTGAGGCCATCCACCACTATTGCTTATCTCATCCATTGACTTATGCCCATGAACCATCTCCCAACTTGCCCGCGAACCCTAACATTGCCTCCCATGATGTGTTTGTAATGGCTGAGCTCCGGGATCTCGATCTCTCCTCCATCTCGCATCGATGTCTCTAACCGCGATGAGCTCACCCCTGAACCCTACACCATCCTTGCCCTGGTTTCTGCCGTGACTCACCCGAGCGAGCCCCTTCATGAGCTCAATGATCTCATAGAGCACCTCACCGAACATCCATCGGCTTGGCTCACCGAGTAGCTTTCTAAGCTACTCGGTGAGTTGTTTCTAGCTCATTGGCCATTCAAAGGCCCAATTTGCAACTTTTGACCCTGAAGCCCTACATTAGGGAAATTTTGAAATTTTTTACTGAGGGAGAGGGGAATGAGTGCCTAGAACCTCAAAATGTTAAATTTTTCCCTCATAGGCCATTTTTCTCATTTTTTGGGACAGAAGGCCATTTTTGCACTACAATGGGACCATAAGCCTAGTATGACTCGAATGCTCACGATTTAGCTTGAATTCTTCTTAAATTCTTAGAAATGTTCCCTGAGACCCTAAATACCACTAGTTACTTGTTCACAACCTATGGCACCCACTTGGGAGTTTGGGATTACTTTAGGACCCTTGTGGACAAATTTTCCCATGGGGGAAAAAATGTCAACAATTTGGCAACTCGCGGGGACATCTTCCCGGCTAGATGTTCAACCAACATTAGCCTAGGCATATCCATTGGGTGTGGAGTCACTATTCTCCCACAACTTATCCTAAAAATATCACATTTTAAACCTAAAACCATCTACATACTTTTGCGCAAGCTTGGCACTCGGATCATTGTGAATTTTCAATCTTCCTAAGAAGATTTTTTGAGTTTCAACATCATGGAACTCTATTAAACCTGATCCCCTTCTTTCTCTTCTGGTTGTATGTATGTTGTGGTGATCCTGAATGGCCCTATGGGAGGCTACTTTTTTTGCTTGCACTCTCAATTTTTGTAAGAAAATCTTAAAATTAAGATTTGTGAGAGTAGAAAATTATCTTGATTGAATATTTTCACCTGCTCCTCTCTCTACAACCTTGTCCTACGAGGCTGAAATGGACTGTCCCAAAACCTGATTTTGCCAAGTAAAAACACACAACTAATGTTTTCTTGGCATGTATGCATGCTACAGAGTTTTGAATAAGACAATTTTCAAATTCTTACATCATGGAACTCTATTAAATTTGGATTTTCTCCTTCTTCTGAAAGTTCCATTCTTCGACATGATGTTAGAGGCCATTTCCTAACATGGTGGAGGTACTATAAGTTCACCTGTGATTGGCCCGAGAGTACTCAAGATATGAGAACTCAAAAAAATTGTCCTTAACCTAATTTTAGTTACTCTGCATTTGTTTTCTTTTAAGATCAACAACTGTTCCTTATAAGTATGAACTTCTGAAAGATATTCTTCCAGGAGGACTATTGAGACACAATGTACTGTGCTTGGATCAAAACGAAAAAAAATTATGTACAAAATCCCAAATCATAGATGCCTAAGTAGACATGAAGAGTGTGTCAAAGCACTTGTTATGCTAAAAACAACTCCTACAGCTACCCTACACTAACCGGAAGTAGAGAAAATTTGAAAAAAATCCCACCACCGATAGTCCAAAGTAGCATCCTCTCTTCTTACAATAGGCAGCCATGTGGATGTTTTGACACTAGAAATGGTTGTATGGATGAGTGAAAAACTGATAAGGGACCAGTCCTTCACCCAAATCATTAAGGTATCAACCTGAAATAAAATGAACACCTCTTCAGAATGAATTGCATGAGATTCCTGGAGGTCTTTCCACTGATGTGGCTGATCCTTAATATTGTGAAGCTCACCCTCATGTTCAGGAATGAACATGACCGGTTATGACATCTATAGTCCTAGCTCCAACAAAGTTAAATATCCGATGGGATATGGCCCGAACTACCAAATGTGCCTATGTTGATCCGAATTGGAATTTTAATAAGAAAATCTTTAAGTAGACTTTCCTAGAAAAGGTGACTGTATGTATCCGAAATTTATTCTCTTTGCACATCTATAGATAACTGATTTGTCACCTTAGCAGATTTTATGGAAGAAGTGGTCTCATCATGCTCTTTTCCCTCCATGGCAACATGTAACACCTTGAAATCACTTATGACCTCCAATGGAACTATCGATGGATTGTTGAAAGTGGTTGAGTGTAGCTAATTACATGAAAGTTCCTCCTCCTTGTTTGACATGTTATTGGGAAGATTTAATTCCTCTAGATCAAATCTAAGATGATTCTTATTTGAGATGGGTTATGATCACATATTCCATTTTGTGTCCATGAGAAACCCATCTATAACATGTAACTCTTTGGGACTACTGCAACGTATGATTGTGATGTCGTTGGCTTAGTGAAAGTAATTTAAGGTTGTTGTGCATGCATTGCGGCCGTGGAGTTTCTCTTTCCCCTCTTGAGAACAAGGTTTTCTGCACATTTTTCTTCCTTGTTCAACATAGGGTTTGAACCACCAAACCCCTCTTCCTGTTGCTCTGAGTTTCCATTATCAATGGGTTCTTAAAGGATCTCTTCCTTAATGGGTTCATCAAATAAGCCACCTTCAAATGAAAATGAAGGAAGAGGAAAATTTGTATTTTCATCAGAGTAAGAAAGCAAAAATATTTCTATGATCTCGTCCTCTTCTAGATTCCCTGAAGTTGACATGTATTCCTCCATGGTGTGAAAATGCTCCTCCTTCGAGGTACCCTTTGAATCATCAACCTGCTTATCATGGTTATCTCCATCATTGAATATGAAATTTGAAAGCTTAAATTAACCCCCGAAATCAAAATCCAGAGAGGATGAAGTGGAGGGAGGGATGGGAGTTCCTTGCACGACCTATCTTGAATTGGAATCCTTTGAATTTATTTGATCTTCATTCGGTCATGGAGCTCCTTTTCCTCTTCCCTAGCTGATTTTGCAACCTATGTTTGATGAATATTATCTGAAAACAAAGTGCCCTCATGAATGCTACATTCGAACACTTTGATTATTGATCATCTTCAATGTGTTCTTTCTCTGCAACTATTGCAACCAGATCAGCCTTCACCATCTGATCTTCTCCAACTTTAGCCTCCTCCAAAGGCCTAACAAATAGAGGGATTTTTCTTTATTCTAAGCTTAGCAACCTAATTATAAATAAAATTTAGGCATATCTTTCATGTTAGGATCCTTTTTCTATTGTTCTTCTTTACTAGTTTTTTGAGTTTCGTCCCCACATGGATTTGGGGAAGTGAGAGGAGTATTGGGTTGAGTCTTGATAGGTGTTTTTTTGGTGGTGGAGATGGTGGGAGGGTTTTACAAATATGCTCTTATAGAGGGAATATTTTTGGAAGGGAAGAGGACAAAGGAACTGAGATGAGATGGAAGGGTGGAAGACAAAGAAGTGGAATCCACAATAGGTGCAGCAAATGGGAAACTTGGGAATTGAGGTTTGGGTTGAAATGATACTGATTGGGGTGAAGGAAAATAACTATGAGAGGGTAATGCAAGGGTCTCTTGTAGACAAGGTTGACTTGCATAACATTTAATGTCCTTGATCCATCCTTCTAGTTGGGGTAACATCTCAACTATGAAGCTTAGTTTCTCCTGTAGGCTAAGATAATATGGAAAGGGGCCTTCCCATGGACAAGGGGCTCCTGAATCTGATCTTAAATTCCTTCATTTGGGTTGAATCCTAGACTACACCATACTTGCCATTATTTTTGGATCTTCATTTGTAACTCAACATTTCTAGGTGAAGAATGTCCTTCAAAATCCACATACCCCTGCTCTTGAAAATATGGATGGTTTGGTGGATAACCAAACTGACCTGTCTCTTGTTCATCTAGGCATGCATATTGAATTTTATTTCCATTACAATATGGATCCGAAGATGGTTGATTAATGTACGCACCAAAAATTACATGTGCTACATTGTTGGAAAATAGTTACAAAATTCCCCAATGATGATTCATGTCCTTTCAGAAGGTGTTCGAGTTCCTAAGCTCATTCACAGTGTATATTTGTAACCTAGACATCTTTACTTAGCTTTTCCACACTTTCTTCCAGCTTCCCACTCTTTTTATGCATGTTTTGGCCTTAAGTGTCAAAACCGCCGCCTGTCTCTGGGTGATGGTTTTATGACTCGCCACCCAAAGCAGGCAATGGTCTGCGATCATCACCCTATGGAGGGTGGTGGTCCAGATTGATTTTTGTAGAACTCCTCATGCATGATTTTAACACATGATGCTTCACTTAACTTGACTTCCAAGGTGCGTTTTTGAACCAAATTACCTAAAAATAGTCTTGATTGCATGGTATTCCTTCCTTCTTCTATTTTTAAATAGATTTAATTAGTTTGAACTACCTCTTCACCCAATTATTTGGCACTCCAAGGCTGCCTTGTGCATGAAGGAACATCCCAAAAAATTCCTTTATAATGCTTGTATTCAAGAAAATGACATGAGAATTTTGTGTATCTTGCACAATATTCTTGAATAATCCTCGCTAGAAATTGCATAGCCAAGCTTTGTTCACTTGTGTTATCCCTCTTTCACTTGCATTACAACTAGACTAGCTTCAAGCTTCCATTTCTAAAGCACCTTTTCCTGTTGTTTCCTTTGCATTCCCAAATTCCTTGGACTCATATGGAAACACAAAGAAAGAAAGGATAAACTAAGGGGATAATTCATCACACAGAGGGATTTATATTTATTATGTAAATTCCAGGTTGGATTTATTTTTTGATTTTCCTTCATTACTGCAATTTATTACTATTATATCATATCAAATAGAGTAGATAAAAAGTATTCTTTCATTTGCAAGTAATTAGTTAATTTCTAAGAGGTTTTAAATCATTAATAGCAGCTCCGTGATGGATATTATTTTTCATATCCCTATGGATTTAAAGGAGAAAATATTTGTAGGAAGTTTTCTACATATCATAGATTATTTGGAAAAGTTATTTTTATGTTAACGTTATTTAGAATACACTCAAGACGGGTAAATAACCACATCGGGTTATTTTGTTGGTTTAGTTTTAGTGTAGAAGTAGATTTGACTATTTAGAATGAAATTAAATTGTTGTTTGTAATTATGATGTTTTATTTTTATTGTTTAATGTAGGTTAGTTTCCTTTCAGCAGTAACATAGATTGTTAGTTTCATCTTAGTTAATTTGGACACTTCAAACTAGTTCAACATTGAGATTCAGTTAGACAAACCATAGGGAATTTATGCTACCCATTCATAGCCTCTAAATCTCCCCTTTTCCAACTCAACTACTAGGAGATCACACTACCAAATCTTAGTCATTGATCCTCCTATAGTTAGCCACACATATTTCCACATCGGCTTCCCTAGCACGACCTCGGGGGTTGAGTGTAGATGAGGGTTGCATGTCAATTTTTATCCATAGAATAACACCTTGAAAATGAATTTTGTAACTATGAAGGAGGGATGTACTAATATTGTTGTTGTTCTAGATGTGAATCCTAAGAGGAAAATGAAGCCATGACTGCAAGACTTCATGAAATGGAAGAAAATGAAAGAGATGGAAGAGAGAAAAATGGATGGAAATGGATGGTGAAGAAAAGGAAAGTCTGCTACTCAAAGAAATGGGTTTGTTACCTAGATGGAGTCACCAATTGTGATTGTATGTATGTCTCTAAAGACTAAAATTACACCAAGTGAACAAAAACTTGATGGAATTAAATGGATACTTGTATGCACACCTTGAAGAGCTCAAAAACTATTATGAGGTTGGACTGGTTCGGCTGTAAATGATCCTCTAAAATTTGAATTTTAGAACTGGATCCTCTTGAAAACCTCTGAAATACAAAGTGGTTGAAACTATGAAACTTGAAGTGCACACAAGTCTGAAATTTCAAAAGTCCCGAAATCTTGAAACCCAAAATCCTGAAATTCAAAAAACTTTGAAATTTTGAAAATCAAAATTTCAAAAATATGAAAATACCCTTTTGAATTTCATTCCCGATCTATCATTTGGTGAAGTTTGAGCCCATTTTTCACATGTTAAGCCCTCAAAAATTGATTTCATACTTTGACCTTGCAAAAAAGCTACCAAAATTTGAAATTTACAACTCTCGAATTTTGAAATGCAAGGAAACCTCTAAAATTGAAGTGCTTGAATCTGGCTTGAATGTTAAAAAGTTTTGCATTGGAATAAATTTAAAAAATATATTCTCTCAATCCTTTGTTGTCCCACCGGGCGTGCCAAAATTGTTGATGTGGAATCACAAAACCCCGGATTTCCCGGTTTGAGATGGGGCATTCGGCAAGATTACACAACATGGAGTTTTCGTGAAGTGTGGGACCTTGTGAATCGGACAAATCTCTAGAGAAGGATGGTTCTAGATCGTAACCCACCTACTACTAACTACTCCAAGTGTAGGCCAAACTACTCATTGATCCTAAACTACAACTTCCAAGGGGAAAGGGATAGAAGGATGCATGAGGAGAGAGAAATGAAATCTTAAATCACTCCAAAATATTCAAAAAAATATTAATTCAAAATCTCTGCTCCATTAATGGGGTTTCCTTATGCTTGAAGAAACTTGTTTTGATTGCACCTCTATCTAGTCTAGCTCCCGTAGCTTCATGATGACCCTACTATTTCACCCACCTCCATTAATGGTATTCACCTACCCAAGGGAATTGTATGTTGTTCTTGAATTTTTGAGGTCTGAAAAATTTAAAATTATGAAATCAATTATTCTATGATGTATAATTTTCTCCCACGATTCCAATGACTATTTGTTTGCAAGAATCAGACATCGGGAGCTCAAGATATGCAATATTAGAGTTGAGGGACCCTATTATTTCGGGGTTAAAAAAACCTCCTAAAAATCCATTTTCATGATTTCTTCATGCTTCAATTGCAAAGGTATCTCTCTCATCTTTCCATTGACTATAATTTTGTGAGATTTTGATTCTCGAGAACTAGAGATATAGTGTTCTAGGTGAGGGGTTTTGCATTGTTTTCGGGCTCTTCATGGTTAAGCTAGCTCACCGAGTAGCTCACCGAACTACCCGACGAGATGATTATGGAGCTCCTTCATCAAGTCATGTTTCGTGATTATGTAAAATCCCTTCCATATATTGAGTTCCTAACTCCCACATGATCTCCTTTGCTTTGCATGTCGGATCGACTGATGCTTTTAAATCCTCATTGGCCATTTGCAAAGAATTTTCTCTGTCACCCAACACCAAAAACTCCTCCATTTATCTCACTGTGAGTTTGGGATTCTATCCCTCATTCATTTGTCAACTCTTATATCTTTGGTAGAATCCAAACACTTCCCCAAATCTATGCCTCAAACTCTACATTGCTCCCCGAAAATAAATCGGTTGGTTCCACGTGACACCTAACATCTTAACACCCTGTCTCGCCTTGAGACCACACGACTTGATTGTATTCAATTTTGCATATTCATTACTTACCTCAATTAAAAACATTTCACCTACCTTGCCACATGGATTTTGGAATCCTTGTGTTCAATGTTTTAGTCCCTTTTGATTCGGACTTGGCAAGCTTGATGTTTGGTCTCGATGCCTCTAACCCCAAAACATTCTTGAATGCTTCGACCTCTGAAGTCTAAAAATTTCAAACTTTAGATCTCTCTCATTTTAGAATATCCTTTCAACCCATTTCAGGTTTCCCACCATGGTGATCCTAAAATCAACTCAGCGTTGACCCCGAACATGAAGTTTTCCCGAATCGTCCATACACTACCACGTAGCTCGCCCATTTCGGGATTTCGGGTTTCACATTTTCGGGAGGGTGAAATTTTTATTCATTTTTATGGTGAGTTTGTTCAAACCCCAAATCCCAAAAAAACCAAAATATTCGGGGTTCGGACCCCATTTTTCTTCTCCAATGAGTTGGCTCACTTCAGCTCCCTATCTCGAGCTTCGCTCCATTTCGACTGGCTGAGTTGTCCCGTTCCCACGACGAGCTCATCAATTTTTGATGTGTGCAAGTTTGGCCCCACTACTTCCATCTCGAATTGGCTCTAGCACCTTTTGCCATGGATTCTTTGATAGTGATGAGCTTCCATGAGCTTGATGCGATGAGATATTTCCATGGTATTGTGTCGACTCCACCCTCTGCCGAGTCGGGCCAACCCTCTCGCAAAATTGCTAACCTCACCTTCATTGTCTTAGATCTCAACTTGAGGCCATATGCCACTATTTCTTAGCTCGGCCCTTGACTTGTGCTCGTGAACCATCTCCGAGCTTCCTTACGAAACCCGGCATCACCTCTGTGATGCTTTTGTAATTTTCAATCTTGGGAGCTCGACCTCTCCTCCGTCTGCATCGATGTCTCTAACTGCGACGATCTCTCCCCCAAACTCTCAAACATCCTTACACTTGTTTACCGAGACTCACCGAGCCAGCCCCTTCATGAGCTCGATGAGCTCATAGAGTACCCATCGAATATCCATCTAACTTGGCTCACTGAGTAGCTCACCGAGCTACTTGGCACGTTGTTTCTAGCTCGGTGGCCATTCAAAGCCCCAATTTGCAACTTTTAATTCTGAAGCACTTGCATTAGGGAAATTTTTAAAAATTTTATCAAGGGAGAGGGGAATGAGTGCCTAAAACCTCAAAATGTTAAATTTTTCCCTCATAGGCCATTTTTTTCTCATTTTTTGGGACCAGAGGCCATTTTTGCACTGCAATGGGACCATGATCCCGGTAAGACCCTAAATGGCCTGATTTATCTTGAATGCTTCCTAAATGCCTAGAAATGTTCCCCAAGACCCTTGATACCACATGTGACTTGTTCACAACCTATGGGGCCCACTTAGAAGCTTGGGCTTACTCTAGGACCCTGTTGGGAAGTTTTTCCCATAGGGGAAAAATTATCAACAATTATTATGAAGTAATAACGCTTCAAAGATAATAGACATGTGTAAATTAGTGAAAAAATGATGAGGAAGTTTGATGGAGTTCTTAATTTACCCAGTGAAGAATTTGGATGCCCAGGTGAGTTAAAATATTTTAGAGGTTCAAAATGTGCAATGTGATATTTTTAGGGTATCTACAATTGACAAACGATTTGATTTAGTTGTATTCAACATTCTTTGGATGTTTTATCCTTATCTATTTGATATATTTTGGCTTCTTCATGTTTAGGGAAAGGATCTTTGAACATATAAAAAAATTCGTTGGGATTTTTTTGTTGAAAGTATTTTCAACTTCTATGTCTCCGCAATCAATTAAGTCTTGAATGTAGTGGTATACTTACACACCAAAATCCATATGGTGGTCATTGAGACGATGGTACTCACAATAGTCATTTTCCTTTTACCATCTTGGTTTCAGTTTCCCTTCTTCAAAGGTTTTTTGTGATTGGATAGATGATCATATCTACATTTTATAGGTGACGTAATATTCTAGAAAGAATTTATCTAACAGTAGTGAACTATCTTCGTCAAAATTCCCAAGGAGTAGCTTCCTTACTAGGAATCATGATTGGTTTTTTATTTGATTTTTTTGGTTTAAATTGTTTTTTCTCAATGTTCGAACATATCGATAATTAGTGACCCTGTCCTTCAAAAAATTATGGTTTCAATTGAATAACCTTGAATTGTCTTGATTTTGATTGATTTATTTGTGAGGGTAATCCTTATAATGAGTTTTGATGAGGCCTTGAGCAATAAGGGCTCTTTTTATTTCTATTCATTTTTCAATTACTTCCTCAAAATTGGTTAAACAATGCATTTATATTTGGGATGATAGCTTGGGATTGTGATTAGGTATAAAGATGCTAACTAATTATATCTCAGTAATGGAACAAAGGAATCATATTACAATCTATCATAACCTTTGAAGGAAGGATGCATTTTTTTTGTTGTTGCAAAGGTCCATCATGGTGACCTTGGAGTCTAAGTTAAAGGAAAAGTGTTTAAAAAAATTCTTATAGGTAGGAAAAAGTGGTAATGGATCCTTTTGGAAGATAAAAGAACTGATCTAAGGCTTGTCCTCAAAATTTAGGGAAAATATGCAAAATATATATGTCATCATATGTTACTTCTTGACATTACATGAATAATTATTTTACATGTTCTCTTGGATCGTGTTTTCCTTTGTATTTGTCGAATTTAGGAGTTTCAAATAATGGAGGAAATGGTATTTATAACATGGCCTTATCAAATGGGTAAGGAAAAAGTTCCTCAAAGTTGAATTGCTTGGTATTTTTTGTAACCCCATGATTGTTTCTTTCATTTTCTTCTATTTTTGTACAAATGAATATTTTTTAGGGGTATCTATGATATCGTTAATTTTTTTGGTGAGGTTATTATTTCACTTTATCATTTGAGTTTTTGGAAACCTTATAAATCATGTGAGTAAGTTGTTGTGTCATTTCATGAATTTTTGGTAACAAGACATCATAGATTTGTTCGTTGAATTGTTGGATGTGTGATTTTTTTACTTGATTCGGGATTTTCTAAAAGGTGACTCAAGTTTTCTTCACTGAAATTAGAAGGTATCTTTTCCCTCATTTCTAGGATGTGAAGAAGGTATTGGTTTTTGTTTTTCCTTAATAGTTTATCTATTTGTTCTTATTCTTCATCATTGATTTCATTTTGTCTTACCTCATTATCTTCATCCAAACTATTATTATATAGAGGACTGAATATATCGAGTTATCGTAGATAGTGTGACTCTTATTACGAGTTACCACCATGTTGCTAATAGGTAAGAACCTAGGTAAGATCAAACAAGATAATAGGTAAGAACCTAGGTAAGATTAAATAGGCTAATAGGTAAGAACCTAGGTAACCTCAAACAAACTAATAGGTGGTTAACCATATAGGAGAGCATTGGATTTTTTTCTAGGTGTTTACTCGTAAACAAGTTTAATAAATCAAGTTCTAGTTTGATCAAAAGGTTGTGTATCCAAAGGATAAAGTTTATTTTTGGATGGGGTAGATTGGATTCTTGATTTTGATTGGATGTAATTTGGATGGTGTTTATGGAACACAAGTTTTGATCTACAAGAGTCAATTCAAAAATATAAAGAATGTATATAAACAACAAGCAATGTTTAGATATATTTTGTCTTGATAAGTATAATACCGCTAGGAAGTGTAATGTTAAATACAATAAATATAATGTTGTCGAGTAATGGATGCAAAGATATTATCACTTTAAATAGATGCATATTTTGATATATCCTAGTCCTCTTATCCTAAATTTTTCATGGGCACCGAAATGGTATGAGAACCCTTAAAATCCGAAAGAGAATAATCTAATCTAATGTAGCCAACTTTAACACAAACTCAATACACTGCAAATATATTTAATTCAAAGAAAATAAATAGGAAAAAAACTCCCAACTCAAGTTTCCAAGAAAAATCTAACTAACTTTGACTAAATCTACTCTAAGTGGCATAATTTACTATTTTTAGTAGTTTACTAGAACATGTTATTCTTAGTAAGTTTGTATGTTTATTCATACGAGCACAAAATTGCTAAGAATATTCTACATGCCTAAATTAGAAGAATTTACAAATTTCTAACATACTATGCATTCAAGAGACTACAATTGACTAATGCCATAAAATAGGGGAAAACCAAATTATAACTTAGATCCTAATTTTTGGCCTTTAGATGGAAGATTTTGGGCCTGAAAATGTGCCAAAACTCGATACAACCAGCAAGTATGGTTGACCGGTGCATCCACCTCATCGAAATAGGTGAAAAAAAGGACTCAAATGGACACCCGGAGCACAAGTGATGACCTTTTCAAGTTCCTGTTCAAAGTAGTGCATCATTCTCCCCTGCTTGAAAAACATGTAGCTCCTGCAAGTTTTCTTCTTCAAATTTCTACCATTTATTTTTATCTAGCTTCTTAATCTCCCACTCTTTGACCCATGTACTATCCTCTTGTGTCAATCCTTTCCAATGTACCAAATATTTGCTATATTTTCCATGTCGCATGGTCACTATTTTTATCCAAAATCTGATCCACTTCTTTCTTTTTCACTATAACTTGTTTCCTCCAATCTACTAATTCTTCAATAAAATCCCCTTCTTCACTATCCCCATGAAAAGGATATAAGTTTGAAACATTAAACACTGGAGAGATATCAAAATTTCTGGTAATTCTACCTCATAAGCATTATCATTTATCTTCTTCACGATTTTGTAGGGACCAATATTTTTGTACTTCATCTTGTTATAGGTTCCTTTTGGAAACCTTTCCTTTCGAAGGTATACCATAACCAACTCACCCACTATAAATAATTTCCTCCTTCTGTACACATTTGATATTTCCTTATATTGTTCATTAATAGTCCGCAACCTCTTCCACACTTCTTCCTACTATTATTGTATATATTGAGAAAATGACTCTGCATCATCACTAACTCTGCCATCCATTGGTAGTTGCACCAAATCTAACACCCCTTTTGGATTACTCCCATACACAATATAAAATGGGGACTTTCTGTGGATATATTTATGGAGATATTATAAGAAAAATCATCTTTTGGTAATGCTAAGTCCCATTTTTTAGGATTTTCCCCAGCTATTTACCTTAATAGGTTATCAAACTCATATTTACCACCTTTGTTTTCCCATCAGTCTAAGGATGATAAGAACTGCTGAAATGTAGTTTATTTCCTAACTTCTTCCATAAAGTCCTCTAGAAATGACCTAAGAACCTTGTGTTGCTATCTGAAGTAATGGATTTTGGAACATCATGCAAGTGAACAACTTCTCTGAAAAAAATCTACTACTCATGTCACATCACTAGTTTTCTTGCAGGAAATAATATAAACCATCTTAGAAAATATTTCAACAACCAAAAAAATCGATTCATTACCTCATTGTGTTTTTGGTAATCCCTACTCAAATCTATCCACATCCCTTTGGGAACATGAAATGGGATATTCAACCTTGTATTTTGTGCATGACCTTTCGAGACTTGGAAAATTTGACACCTCTCCACATATCTTACCACATCTCTTTTTAGCTTTGGCCAATATCATTTCTCTAATACCAAGGATATCGTCTTATCCTTACCAAAGTTCCTAGCCAATCCTCCTCTATGTAGCTCTTTCAATATATTATGTCTCATAGACCCAACTAGAATACATAGTTTTCATCCCTTAAATAGATAACCATCCTACAAAAGGTACTCATTCGAAATCTCTTGCATCGCATGACAATGGTCTACTTAACCTTTCAAAAATATCCTTAAAATTAGAATTAGAAAAATACAAATCCTTTATTGCTACAAAACCAACCACCTCATTCTCTATATTTGTAAATAGAGTCACACGACTACTCAATGGATCCGTAACTTGATTCTCGTTTTCCTTATTTTTGCTTTAGAGAAATAGTATAACCCTACAAAAATGATACCCACTTTACATTCCTATTATTCAACTTTTTTATGTATTCACATACTTTAAGGCTATATGGTCAGTAAATAAGAAAAACTCATTAGGAACTAAGTAATGCCTCCAATGCCTTAGTGCTTGTATAATTGCATAAAATTCCACATCATAAGTAGAGTAGTTATTTCTTACCTCATTCAATTTCTCACTAAAGAAATATATTGGCTTCCCTCCTTGACTTAGGACAACACCAATACCCACATGTGAGGCATCACAATCAACCTCGAACACTTTATCAAAATATGGTAGTGCCAAAATAGGTGTTTCTATCACCTTATTCTTCAAGAATTGAAAGTTATCCTCAGCTACCTTTTTCCACAAAAACTCCCTTCCCTTTGTATAATCTATTATACGCGCTACAATACTACTAATTTTTTTATAAAATTTCTGTAAATTTTTTAAACCATGAAAGCTTCATACCTTTGTTATACTCCGTGGAGTAGGCCATTCAATAATTTCATTTATCTTTTATGAGTCCATATGTACCCCATCTTCTCAAATAATAAAACCCAAAAATACCAAACTCTCTTGCATAAACGTGAAATTCTTCAAATTTGTATAGAGCTTCTCTTTCCTTAACACTTCAAATATCACCCTCATTTTCCTCAAATGCGGGGAAAATTTAGTGGCGAATTTTTGTAAACTTGTAAAAATCGAGCTTTATCGAAATTTGAATTGGTGAATTTTCTGTAATTCACAATCGACTTATTCATCAAAAAAATTGACTGACATGTCCCTTGTACTATTAATTTCACCTAGATTTTACACATATATAAGAGCTTATGAATGTAATTTTCCACCATTTCAAATCATTTCGTGTGCATATTTGCCAAAGTAAACATAAACAACCAACACCGTACAACATATGCTATCAAACCACAACTGCAAGCCGTCAAACTCCAACCCCAAGTCCATCCAACCTCAGACTCTAAGACCCATCCAACCCCTTATTTTTCCAACCCATTAGCAGTCTAAACCCTTAGCCATCTAACCCCTTAACGCGCCCAACCCTTTAATCACCCAATTCAACCATCCAACCTCTTAGCCGTCCAACCCTTAGTCGTCTAACCCTTCAACCATCCAACCACTTAGTTGTCTAACCCTTAACCATCCAACCCTTTAATAGTCCGAATCTTCCATCTAATCCCTTAGCTGTCCAACCCTTGGTCATCCAACTCTTTATTCCAATCCCTTAGCCATCCAACCCCTTAGCCATCTAACCCTTATCTATACAACCAAAAATTCATCTAACCCAAGAGTCATCCAACCTAGATCCGTCTAACCCTAATCTATCTAATCTCAGAGCCTTCAAACATAAGAGTCATCCCTTAGTAGTCATGGATTCTAGAAATCAGGGTAGAAAGGTTCCAAATTCAGTTAGTTCAAAAAAGGGTGCAAAGAATTTTCTTGGCTATTTTGGAAAATAAAAAAGGAACGTGGTTTCTACATCAATGGAAAATATCGGTATGTGCTATTTACAGGTTATTTAGTCTTACAATATTTGATAATTATGTTTTTCATATTGTTCTTGAACTCTTTTTACTCTGTGTAAAAATTTAACTATAGATAAAATTAATATTATATATGTAACAATTTTATAGAATTATATGTAGACGTTTCAGAAATTCCTTCACAAAATAATCAATTTAAAGATATCGATGATCCATTATATGTTGAGGAAAATTTTTGTCCCTTGATGACATAGAAGTACAAGAAAATTCATTGAATTCTCATGATACACCAGTCAAAGGAAGCTTCTACTCCAAGGTCTATTTCTAGAAAAAGGAGACATGAGAATCAAGATATTCCTGCTAAGAGCCCAGATGCAGAAGTTAAACCCCAAGAAAAAAAAGAAAATATGTCAGAAGAAAGAGGACAAACTAGACAATTGGAAGGAAATTCTAGTTTGAATGGGATACAAAATATTTGTTTATTGAACCTATGTACACTGAAAATGGTAATGATGTTCCAACACAATGTCGATGCAAAATATGTGGTTGAAAAAAGGGGAAGGATTGCATGATGCAGCTCAAAATGGACACAATTGAAAATCAACGTGGGAAAATATACATTTTCGAAAAGCAAAAGGATGGCAACATAGTCGATTGCATAAATAGAAAGATGAAAAATAGTGTCTACATATAAAATATATAGAAGAATATGAAAAGGAACAAAAATGTATGAAAAATCTAAATGTAAAAGGTCGCACCACAATAAAAAGATTGAGCAAAGCTATGGAAGTAGAAATGCATGCAAAAAGTATTCAGTTTGCTACCGTATTCCATATATTGAAAAGGGAAGACCCATGTCGTATTTTAGAGAAAATAAAATTTTGTATTAGGTTATTGGTCTACAGAATGTTCCTCAATCTCATTGGTCAGATACAGCAGAAATTTGGGAAATTGCAAAATTTCTATCATTGGTAGAAAAGGAGGATCTGAAATAGTGTGTTCAAAAGGAAAAGTATATTTCCCTTTCAATAGATGAGGTTATTGTAGTGGATAATACTTCATGGATTTGTATTCATTTTTACACATTTGCTAATGAAATAATAACTCCACACCTCTTAGCAATTCATAAAATGACTGAGAATTACAATTATGAAAATATTTATAAATTTTTGGTCTCAAATTTGAAGGATATCACCAGAATGGATGACCTTTCCATTGCAACAAAATTATTTTGGTTTTGGAATTGATGGTGTAGTTGTAATGTATGGAGCCAAAAATGGTCTATGCATTTGAATTCAGACAACTATTTCTCCTTATATGATTGTTATCCATTACATGGCTCACATAATGAATATGGCTTACAAAATTGTGAGCACATTTAAAAATGTAGCTAAAGTGGAGGAATCGATACGTGGTTTACATTCTTATTATTCTAGCATTCTAAAGAGATTTTTAGAATTTCATAAATTTACAATTGGACTGAAAGAGGGAGAAAATATTCTCAAAGATTTAGATACCAAATGGATATCTATGTATGAACCTTCCTATAAAATATTGTATGAATATCCTTTATTGACATGATTTGTATATAAATACCGTAGGGATGTAGATAAAGCTAAAGATCTATTGTGTCGTCTAACAAACATAAAAAATTTACTCACACTCTACGGTATTTTTCCCATGTTGAGGGAGCTTAATATTTTAACAAAGCATGCACAAGATCATTCTTTCTACATAACAGACTTCATAAGACTCAAAAGACATGTGTGTTGGAGTCTTTAAAGTTTATATATTTCTGATGGGAGTTTTTAGGGTGCTGCTTTTGAAAACTAGAATGCATTTGAGACTTGAAAAATCCCAAGTGCTTCTTAAAATACAATATACATGATCATCTATGTATAACAACACATGGAAAAGAGATTCCACTTCATACGTTCCAAAAAGAGTTGATATGGTTGTCTTAGAAATGGAAGAAGTAAGAGTGACATGAAATTTATATGATGCAATATTATTAGAAACTAGGAATAAATTAAGAAAGATATCTAAATCTTTAGTTAAAGAGATCCGGGAAAGATTCAAAAATGATAAAATACTTGAAGCAATGGGAGTTGTAAATCTGCAATTTTGGAATTTGTCTAGCGAGAAAACCTTATACATATATCAGTTCTTTGTTTTTCAAAAACATGAGTGATCTAACTGATCATTTCTCTAAGACTGAAGAGATAAACGAAGTTTCTGTAGAAGGTATTTTACAAAGAAAAATACTTAGTTCCTAGTCAATGGATCATGCTCATACTATGATACGAAAAGTTCAGCTTCTACAAAACCTACAAGAATATGGTGCCATGAAAAGGATTTGGAAGGATATTCGTTCCAGTAGTATTCTAAGTGAAGATTTGAGTGAGTATATTAAGTTGTATGAACTCTTTCAAATAATGATTTTGGGTTGTGGAAGATGAGAGGGTTTTTAGTGCACTTTGTCCTTTTAAATTCAAAAGTTTGAAGCAGTTGGATAGGAATCTAGAAATTTTTTGAGGTTGTATGTATCACGTTACTCAGTGGATTCTTTTCCTTATGATAGAGCACTCACATTATGGAATTCACTAGTAGAAAGAAGAGGAGTTAGTAATATTCTTCCTGACCTAGGGGATCAAGACACATCCACAGTAATGCTACAGTTGATTAACAATACATGAATGAAAGTGTTGCTCCAAGACCATTTGTATTCACATAGATTTCATTTCTTCTATACATTATTGAGACTATTTATAATAATTTGATGTAATAAGTATTGATGTATTTCATACAGAGATTACAACTTTCAATAAATGCAATATTATATTTGTCTTTATTTGATCCATTGCCATTGGAACATTGTCACTATCATTTTCTTGTATCCCATTTGTTTTTATATTTGGTTTTCAGACTAAAATAAGGACATATTTGTCTTTTATATCTATTAATTGATTTTTACATCTGCAAGAAATCAGAAACATAAATATTTTAAACAAACAAAATCATGAAAATTTAAGCAACATTTACGTAAACAAAGAAACATAAACATCATTTGTATTATGTAGAAATCCATTAACAATAAATATAGTTACAATTCCAAAGTACTCTTGAAATCGTTCTCTCATGTGGTGGATTACTTTATGAAGAAAAGTATCAATTCATAAAGCATTTTCAGCCAATACAATTCCAAAAGGGGGTTGTACATAACATTTCAAAGCTTCCAGAAAAGTTCTGTCATATAAGGACACATTATGAGGGCATCCTCTTTTCTACCTATGATTTTGAATCATAGTTTTCCTTACGTCTGCCACACAGAATAAAAACAAAAAAGGGCTGGCCACTATCTTTTAATTCCTATGTCAGTGTCGGAATTGTGACAACACACTTGTCACATGGTGAACTTAACTAACATATTGAATTTTTATGTTGTAGGAGAAGCTTGATCTTTTTCTTGCGTAAGAGGTGGAGGAATCTACTCTATCTGTATAGAGCTATCTACTATAACTCTTGATGCTTGCAAATCTCATGTTGCGGTATTGATATTTTCAAGAATATTCTTCTCCTCCCTCACTACATCTCTTGCTGACAAAAGTGTTGGATCTACATCTATCTTTTCCTTCAGTAAGACTTATGGATCCATCTTATGCTCCTTGATTATCCTTCTCAATGTATTATTTTGTTTATTTAATACTATGAGTTTTTCCTTCAACTGTGTAAATGAATTTAGGATTTTGCAGGAATTCTTTAAATGTGCTTCAAATACAATTGCTTCTTTCTTTAAATTTTCATATTTTTCCTGCAAAACAGAAATATTAAATTTTTAGTCTATTAGATAAGTTGAAAAATATATTGCAATGCTTATAATATTAGGATTTTACATGTAAAATCCCACTCACCAATTTTTTTTTTTTTGCATTTGCTATTAAAACATTTGTCTTATCTTTAGCCCATTTGTTATAGTAAGCATGTGCTTCAACATTCAAATTCTCCAACCTGTTTAACATTATGTCTATAATATCATCATTGTAATCATTAGTATATGAAATTGTCCCTGATTGAGCTTTGTTTAGCAAAATGTCATGCCTTTCGGTTGGCTCTCTATGGCAATGAACAATGAATGCCTTTGAGCGTGATTATGGTATCGTGTATTTATTTATTTTATCAAAATTTTATCTCTCCTCTCCCAAGACCGCACCAAATCCACATCAAACATTACAATTTCTTGAATTGTTTCCCCCATACTATCGATATCATATTTTCTAATATAAAATGTGTCTTTTCATCATCTATTTGTGGAGCTTTTCTTGGAGGAGGAGGAGAGTCATTTTCATGTACTTCATGCACATTTTTTGTGGTTGTGGTGGAGGCAAAGTAGATTGAATCATATCATGGGTGTCAAAATAGTTACCCTTATCTACATCACCACTATCAAATCCCAAATACTCCTCATCAAGGGTGATGTTGTTGAAAATTTGTGTGGCTGTTACACTTAAAACACCACCTAGTGAGAGTCCAGGAAATTATGTGGTTGTAGGATGAACTATTCCAGCTGATTCTGTAAGAAACCTTATATTCTTGTTCGAAGATCTTATTTTTGTTTGGACTATACATTTTGGCTAGTATTGGTGGCCTCCTTGCAAGTGGAATGTGCTCAAAAGCCATATTACCTGCAAGAAGCAAACAAAAAATTGTTAGAAAATTATCATTATATAGTTGGGCCTTGTAAATGCTAAAAAATTGTAACTAAACAAAACATGCTAAATATTAAATATTACAATTTACCTTGCATGTTTGGAGACGCAAACGTGACATTTCGATCTTGACCGTCAGAATGAGTTTGATCTTCCTCACCAGTTTCAGTAGTTTCTAAATATAATAAATGTAGAAAAGAAGAGTAGAAATATTAAAAAATAGTACTACTTACATAATCTATACTTGTTTGAATTAGTTAATAATTATATAAAAAGAAAAATTCATACATGTAGTTAAATGTGATGGTAGACATGATGCACATACCGACCCCCTAGGTCACTTTTGACAAGGAACTTGAATTGGTGTTGATTGTTGAATCCATGTTAGAATTTGCAAAGACCTCTAGAGGGGATTTACCTCAAGAAATTACCTCCTTATGAGATGTTGTAGCTATAATTATTCTCTGTAAAAGAAAATCTTACAATTATTATTTTATTGAAAAATATTGAATAAGAAATCATTATAACAAGAAAACTGTAAAAGTAATTGTTACCTATTGTTCTTCAAGAGTGAGACCAATCATTTTATCATTAATTGCAGTTGGAATTTTTTCTTGCTACAATTCAAAGAAATATTCTTGATAGAAAGCAATAATATAATTGCAACAAGAGAATACAATCTTGGATTTATCCGATGCATTGCTAGTGTTTGTAATATATATTGAAGCGCCCAATACTGAGAATGTCTAAAGATCTTCCCTGTAATACAATCCTTCTGAAAAAGTGATGCGACTGCAAGAAAGAATTGGCTTGTAATACCCTATAGAAGAAGGCATCTTGTTGAATGATTAAGAGGAGCTACAATAATAGACAAGAAATGTTAGAGGCTTGGGTGGTCGAGTAATGTTAAGAAAAAAATAATTTGAAAATAATAAACTTACCATCAACTTGCACATTGTAATGAGACTCCAAAAAAAAATTTGTCTTCATATGTAAGGACAACCTTTATAGTAACGGGTGACTTGTTTTGGAATGGTAACCCAGTTAACCGATGTATGTCTGTGGGCTCAATTGTGAAAGAAATTTGGTGATGACTCAGATGCATGAGGAGAATAGAAAATTATCCCTCATTTTGGTTGTAAGAGGCGAGAAGGTAATCAAGGACAAACGTATCAGTATCGAATTGGGGTATGTTGAAAAGCCCGATAAATTGTGATTTTTCCAGCTATTGGGCCCCTGGAAAATTGACTAAGTATGAAGGTGTGTGGGCGCGTGGGATCTTAGTTATAAAAGGGCGCATAAGGTAAAAGCACGTAGGAGGAAGAGTTAAGAAGGCACATAGTTCGTGCGGCATGCGAAAGGAGGTTCGGGACTTAGCCGATTTAAGCGTCAAAGGCTAGAACACATGAAAAGCGTGATCGGTTACGCATGGATAAGATGCCGGCTTAGCGGCGTGGTGGCCCAGGAAAGAGCATTCCAGTGATGGGATCTTCTAGAAGATTATCATGAGATAGAGTGGAGAGATCAGGCCTGAAGGAACATGCTCGCTAGAGGACCACATTCGACACTTGGCGACAGATCTGAGGGCGCGACAAGGTGCGTTGGTAGCATGGGAAGATGATAAATACAAGTGCCTATAGCGGGAAAATATATACAGAGACTGAGATAACATATAGATGGGGATATAGAGATAGAGGAAGAAGTATACATAGAAGGAGAGATAACATGGGTGAAGCTTTGCAGGATTGCTGTGAGTGGAACTTTGATTCAGATAGGAATGTACTAGGCCCAATATTGTAATTTCTTTTTCTTTTGGCATAGTTATACAAGCCTAGTGATGTGCATGACTTGCGTTTTTCCCTCTATAGCTATTTGTAATGAAACAATGAATACTGATGAGGTTACTGTTGCAAATAGACATGGATATCGTAGCTTAATGTATATTTCGTTCATGGGAGTTCTCTTTCCTTGCATGCTATGAATGAATGATTGTATATTTCTTTCTCGTTATAATATATGTTATGGAGTATGTTAAAACATCAGTGCGAAGAACCTACTGAGGATGCGGAGGCCGTTAAGACCTATGATTATTGTATGTCTAAACTTATTTCTTGAATACTATTACACTAATCATAGATAAATTCTTCCCACTAAAAATCACATAAAAGAGAGACTCGACACATGCGCGTGCCTCGTGTGAGTGCTCAACTTCTGCTGGGTGATAGGTCGGTGCACATGGGATTCCTTCCTTTTATAGTGGGAGTAAAATTGACTACATCTTGGTTCCGTTGCCGGGACCTCTTTTTGAAGTTGTAGTGGGATATAACATGCATCATGATCTGTGTAAAGAGTAATGATGGATCGGTTAACATTGGAAAATGTTGAATCATGGTTTAAGAGCATGGAGGATGAATTTTCTTGGAGATTTAGCACTGGACTGAGTTCAATACACGTAGATGGGTAGAAGAGAATCTCTACCATGATCTGTATGAGAATTTTTTTCTTGCTTCCCAGTAGAGTTATATGGATGGATTTCAACCTATGCATCTAGATCAAGTTGGCATTATGGATCATGGATATGGAATGAAGAAGACTACCAGAGGTTGTAGGATGTAGATTTTACATGGACTGTGCTATAGATCACTAGTGGGGAGGAGTACTAGCTAGCTACACTCTAGAATATGCCATTTCCACGTATTCTTTCCCAGAGATTGTTGAGTTTGAGTTTCTACGAGAACCTAGAGGAACATTTCTATGTGTTATTCCTCTAGCTATGAAGATATTGATGGTTACCATGAGTTTAGAGGTGCTCCCAATGGCTAGCTAAACCATTCTGAGCGTTGGGTAAGGAAGCTCGGGTGGAGGAAGATGGCAGATGATACGACAAGAAAAGGAGAGGGAAGAAAGACGGCTCAAGTATGGAAAAGTGTGTGAAAGGGAGATTACTAGGAGACGCGAGGATGCTAGTGTGATGGATCTATGGAGATAGACGTTGTTGGAAGGAGTTGAGGTTCACGTGGAAGATGTGGAACTTGAGTAGTTTGTGCTATCCCATCTTGGAAAGCGCGTGAGGGAGACCCCTTCGGCTTCTGGTGAGAGTTCGTCACATGGAGAAAGGAGAGTCATTGGCACATATCTGAACCCACCCAGTGACCGAGCCTTGACACTTGGTTTTCCCAATCCTAGAGGAAGTATTGACCTAATTAAAACCAGTGGAAGAGATAGATATGCACCTAGGAGGTATAATTTTTTAGTTCGTTCTTCTATGGCTACACATATTCTAGTATTTGGAGGATTTTTTGGACAAGGGGCAAGTGTACAAGCTTTTGGTCTTGCATCAAGGAGTGGCATGGGAAAAAGTAGCAGTAGTGGGGTGCTATCACAGACCGTCGGCGCACAGTTTAGTGGGACCATGGGGGCACTTGGCACAACTCCTACATACCCTATTATACCCAGTGGTTTTTGTGGATCTGGTGGCTCTAGAGGTACAAGACCTGGTGGATTAGGTGGTAGAGGAAACAATGGAGGGAACCAAGGCTTTGGTTCAGGACAAGGACCCTAGCCACCACCTCAAGTATTATTTGAGATGTCTCTACATTTACCAGATTACAAGGGCATTGAGGATGCTGTAGAACATGTTCACAAGTGTGAACTGCTGTGGCACATGAAAGGTATCACAACCCCAGAATGAAAGGCTAGTCAATTTTCAACCACGTTGCAAAGGCATGCGTATAGCTGGTATAGAAAGTATGACCCTCATCAAATAGTGGTGGATTACACTACCCTAAAGAATGCATTCTGACAAAGTTCCACATTCTTGATTTTGAGCAAAAAAACATTAGCGCTTTGAAGGAGATACAACAAGGAATGACAGAGAGTGTGCGGGAGTATGATGTGCACTTTAAGACTCTCTTGTATAAATTATCATATGATATACATCCTTCTTAGCATGCACAGTGGTTTTTAGAGGATTGATCACCCCTTTTAGAAGGGCCTTGTATTATAAAACTTTTATAGATCCGTACAAAGCATTGGAGGCTGCCTTGCGCACGAAGCTGTTGGTAGTATTGATATTGGCGTTAGCCCATTCTTAGAGGCTTAGATTTTTGCTATGGCTAAGTAGTTGGAAAATCTATCTACGAACTCGGTCCATGAGACTCGCAGTGGTTTGTGGTGCACTGATTGTGAGATAGAGGGGAACTCTAAGGACAATTTCCCGTAAAGGACAGTATGCACTATGACATTAGACTGTGAAATCTGTCATGAAGACCATGATGCAAGTAGATGTCCCTTGCTGCAGTGTGTGATTAGGAAGAATGTATCTTTTTATTGCAATATTTGCACCTCCACGACCCATGATACTAAAGACTATAGGCTCATTGATCAGATACATGAGGCCATTGATCATGGGGTGCACCAAACCAACATTGCTAGTGGTTCTAAAAATGATGATCACCATTATGAAGAGCACATAGATGGAGGCACATGAAGAAGAGGTTTTGAGGAGGATTCCGTGGATGAGGTAACTCAGAGAGGAAGGAGTGAGTTCTGCGAGGAACAAATTTTAAGCGTGGATCTGAGAATGTTACAAGTGTGTTGCCGAGACTTGTTGCAGTGCTCATGGTGTGGAAAGAAGCATAAGTATGAGGAGTGCTCGGAATTATTTGAGCATATGAATCAATAGCACCGAGAAGGAAAAAGGCGTTGCGATGGTCAACATAAAAAAAGCAGACATATAGTGGATGCCTCGGGTAACATGGGATGAAGGTTTGGAGCCTGTCTTGGTAACAACAAGGGTAGAAGCCACGTGCGCAAGGGAGATACCAAGACAGAAGAACCTGGTTTCAAGAGAAGAGGTCATTCATGGAAAGTATCCAGACCCCGCGCATCAAAAGGAGATATATCAGGACACCATGGATGTTATTCAAAGCTTGCAAGGGGAGATCTAGTGTTTAAAGGAGCAATCTAGAAGGGAGGAACTAGGAAGGAGAATCGAGGCACATAAATATGACCTGGATGAGGTCAAGGAGGTGTGTAAAATGCTAAGGCAGGAGAACATCATTCCTTTGCTAGGATCTTGGTTGAGAGAGAAGGTACCACATGCTAGATAAGAGCATGAGAGACAAGTAATGCACGCAAACCTTCCCCCTCACTACCTCGACTATGATAAGGAGATTACATTGAATGCAGTTGAGGATGGATGGCTCCTCAAAGTAATATACTCATTGACACCTTGGTGCAAAGGTTAATGTTTTGACTTTGGATGCATGACATCAGATGGGGAGACTTGCATTACAGCCATCTTCAAATGTGTTGTATATGGCAAACAAGACTAAGGAAATTCCCATCGGTGTCTTGAAGGATGTAGCTATTACTATTTAGGGAGCCAAGTTTATTGGGGACTTTGAAGTCTTGGTGCTCACCGAGGTAGACAATTTCCCAGCATTACTTGGGCACCCTTAGTGTTACAAGAACAATGTGGACCTTTGGTTCAATAAAGGGTACATTATTTTTGAGAACAAAGAGGAGCGGGTCATTATACCCTTGGTTGATGGGAAGTTAGCGCCCTACATTGAACCATTGGAAGAAGAAATTCTAGACAAAATTTATGTGTGCTCAATCAGAGACCCTGAGATGATACACCCTACTAATGGAGTTATCCAGTTTGAATATGCTCAGTCAGTAAGTGATACCACCAGCGACATGTGACAATTAGGTGCATGGGACTTATGAATTAATGGGACAAAAGTTGAGAGGATCGGTGACCAAGGTAACAAAGGCGCACACGGTTCGGCGCCTTGGAGGAAAAGAACTACCCAAGTACTCTAGAGGAGCCTTCCCTGAGATATTTCTACAAGAGATAGAAGCTTAGTGGAAGAATGAGAAGGAACAGAGAGGGAGATCTTTGAGTTACGTATTGCTTGGCACAACATCTCGTTGGTGGGCCACACATCAGGAGAGCCTTTTAGAGTGGCGCGAGGTAAGAATTGCTCTCTGTCAGATTTTCTAGAAGTAATATACCCACCATCATTAGGGAGTACCATGGGAAGGATCCCACCTCTTTCCATATCTAGGAATGTGAACGGGTTTAGAGAGAAGGCGCGGAAGCCTTGCCACCATCCCTCTGGGTGCACAAGTTGTATTCTACACTATAGGGTTGTGCACATGCATGGTACATTCATTTGGAGACACACCGCCAGACAAGGAATTGGTAAGAGCTCGCAAGATGATCTTATTCATAAGGCCTTGCAAGGTATCAAGCACCTTACCATGGGGGATAGTGCCAGAATGGAAGATAGGCTATTGGAACTATTAGGTGAACTAGGATTGGAGGCATGTTTCAAAGAGATTGAAGAAACAAAAGAGTTACAGCTTGAGTGCGCATGTTTGGAAAAGGAGAAGGGAAAGTTAGTATATGTGATTGATGGAGAGGAATCAAAAATTTTACATGTTAGCCATTCAATAGAGATGCATGGAGTAGTGGATAGTGTAGATGCTTGTGTGCATGCTTACCATGAGCCGTTAAAGACAAAGAAAGTTAACATCGGTTCAGGAGAAGAACCTAAGGAAGCTATTATTAGAGATTATTGGATGGAGAAGGAAGTATCAAAGATCATTGATTTGTTGCGCGAATTTGAGGATTTATTCCCACGTAGGTACCATGAGCTAAAAGGTGTTCACCATTCCTTGGGGGAGATGAGGATAAAACTGAAGGAAGGTGCGCACCCGGTTAGAAAAAGGCCCTACCGGATGAATCCCAACTTACGCGTGAAGGTTAAGGAGGAAATAGAAAAGATGATAGCTTCTGGGATCATTGAGGCAATGGAAGAATCGAGAATGGATAAGTCCGATGGTAATCAACATCAAGAAGGATGGGAAAATTAGAATTTGTGTGGATTATAGGTAATTGAATGTAGTTTGTGTCATTGATCCATTTCCGAACACCTTCACTGAAGAAATTTTGGAAGGAGTCACTTTGGGTGTGAAATCTATTTATTTATGGATGGATTCTCGGGATACCACCAAGTCCAGTTGCAAAGGAGGACCATGAAAAGACAAATTGCACCACCGAGTGGGGAAGTTTTGCATATACTGGTCATGCCCTTTGGGTTGAAGAATGCACCTGTTGTCTTTTTGCGCATAGTGGTGCAAGCATTCAGGACTTCATTCATAAGTTTCTCTAGGTTTATTTGGATGATTGGACAATATATGGTCTAGTTAAGGACCACTGTGACAACTTGAGATTAATGTTTGAAAGGTGTAGGTAGTTGAGGATATCCCTCAACATTAAGAAGTGTGTGTTTGCTACACCCTTTGGGACTTTATTGGGGCATATCATATGTAAGGAGGGCTTGCTGGTAGATCCCGCTAAAGTTGTAGTTATTGTGGGGTTAAGGGAGCCTACTAGCTAGAGCACAATGCGTGGATTCCTTGGGCATATGGGGTATTACTAGAAAATTCATTAAGGGGTATGCCAAGATTGCGCCCTTAGAAGAGCTGCTTAGACACAAAAGTACCTTCCATTGGGGAAAGGCGCATAGAGGCGTTTGATACATTAAAATATAGGCTTATTACCACACCTATTTTATGATTTCCCTCTTGGGACAAGCCCTTCCATGTCCATGTAGATGCCTCAGGAACCGCCATTAGAGCAGTACTTGCACAACTAGGTGAGGGGATTATTGATCATCCTCTCTATTTTGCGAGTAGGAAGTTAACACCAGCAGAGCAGAATTATACCACAACCGAGCACGAGGCATTGTCAATGATCTATGCACTTTTCAAATTTAGACAAGTATCTACTGGTGACACCCTTTGTATTCTACACTCGACCATATGGCATTAAAGTATTTAGTGAACAAGCCCATTCTTCAAGGGCACATATGTCGATGGGTGTTGTTGTTTCAAGAGTTTGAATTCACCGTTGTAGTGAAGCCCAGAAAAAGTAATTGTGGACCTGATCATCTGTCAAGAATTGATTCAGGAGAGGATGCACAAAGTATTGAGGAAGCAATGCCAGATGCACAACTATTTAGATTATGGCACGTGCCCTCAGATTTGGAAGAGATTGCTGTATTTTTAAAAGAAGGTGTGGCACCAGATGGGATGAAGGCATTAGAAAAGAAGTAGTTGGCCATACGCGCCACGCCCTACATGTTGATTAGTGGAGACTTATACAAATTGGGATGTGATGAAGTTTTGTGCAAGATGTGTGTTAGAGCATGAGCACTGGCCATCATGGAGGAAGCACATGGAGGAAGTGCGGGTGGGCATTACGTAGGTGATGCCACCGCACACAAAATATTAATGGCAAGTTTATGGTGGGAAACCTTGTACAAATATTGTAGGGATTATTGTAAAGCATGTGACCACTGTCAATGCATTGGCAAACTAAGAAGGAGGGATGAAATGCCTTTGCATCCTATTCCTAGCACGGAGCCTTTTGAAAAGTGGGTGATAGACTTTGTAGGACCTATTGCACCGGCAACGCATAGGACTGGGTCATGTTATGTCATCACTTGCATGGATTATCTCATAAGGTGGGTAGAAGCAACCCCAACTAAAGATTACATGGTAGTAATAGTGGAAAGGTTCCTATGGGAGAACATTATCACAAGGTATGGATGCCCTTTGAGTTTGACCAGTGATAGGGGTATGCATTTTTATGAATGAGACTGTGAGGATCCTACTATCTGAGTTCATGGTGGCTCATCATAAGACTATGCCCTATCACCCACAAGAAAATGGAACCGCGGAAGCATTCAAAAAAATACTGAGTCATACCTTGACCAAAATCTGTGATGTTGGAAGACAGGATTGGGATGACAAGG
This sequence comes from Taxus wallichiana var. yunnanensis, assembly GCA_018340775.1. Lineage (NCBI taxonomy): Eukaryota > Viridiplantae > Streptophyta > Pinopsida > Cupressales > Taxaceae > Taxus > Taxus wallichiana. The sequence continues at coordinate 78,626,478 of CM031242.1, forward strand.
TATCAACAATTTTATGGGCTTACAGAACTACATATAAAAGACTAAATAAAGCCACACCTTTTCAATTGGTGTTTCACATAGAAGCTATTTTTTGGTTGAATTTATGTTACCTTCTTTGTGAATAGTGTGCATAGGAGGATTAGCCGATGAACAAGTGTTGAAAGAAAGAATTGATGAACTAATGAAACTGGATGAGAGATGATCACTTGCCCGTTGGAGCTAAACAACGAAAAAGGAAAAGTAAAAGGATTGGCATGATCACCATATTAGAAACAAGAAGTTTGAGGTTGGGCAGATGGTGTTACTGTATGATTTTAAATTTTTGCGTCATCCTGGAAAGTTAAAATTCCATTGGTTAGGTCCCTACATAGTCTCATACATCCTTGATTCAGGTGTGTTCCAGTTATAAGTGCTAGATGGAACGAAGTTTCCTAGACACTTTAATGGTAGTAGGCTGAAGCCCTACTATAAATAAGTCTTCTTGGTGTTTGTAAATAAGGCAGTTTTCCAGTTAGTTTAGAAATTTTCCTTTATGCATTTTCCTTCCCTTGTGTTTCCCTTTCACATTGTTGTTTTGTTTTGCGCCTTGGGTGCCGGTAACCTTATTGCTATTTTTGGAGAATTTATGAGTGTGTAGAGGACCACACATCATTTAAGTGTGGGGTGGAGAAAAGTGAAGGAGAAAAGTGAAGAAGCATGTGATTAAAAGTACCAAGGAAGTTGTGTTGAAGAGCCTTGTTGAGTAGCCTGTTGAAAGAGAGATGAAGAGAAAAGATAGAATGGTTGGTGCCAGGATAAAGCTACTTGTAGATCCCACATATAAAGGAAAAGGAAGTGCAGTTAAAGCAACATGAGGTAGGAGAAAGAAAGAATCTGGATAGAAGAAGTGCCTTCGGTGCATGTTGAGCGCGCATAAGAGTCTCCTGTTAGGTTGGTTTGCACGCCAGAAGGTTGGAGGCATTTTCACGCAGGAAGGGCACGTGAGTTAAAGAGGGTTTTCATGTAGGAAGGGCACATGAGTGAAGGCGCTGAAGATGGGCTTTGTTTTAAAAATCTGCATTAAATGAACAAAGTACGGGGTAGGTAGAGTAGCATTTAATGACCAAAAAAAGGAAAAACTATAAATAGAGGGTCGGGGAACTCTCATTTTACTTTGTAAAAATGAAGAGTTGGAGATATAAGTGAGTGCTATCAGCTAGGGTTTTTCAGATTCGATCAAGTGGAAGATCCGTGCATGTGATTAAAAATCGAAGAGCCGGTTTGAGATTGCAAACCAAAAGGAAGGAATTACGGGCATGGAAGGAAGTAAAAAGACGCTGTCTTGTGAAGATTTTATCAAAGTTAGGGTTTAGAAAACTAGGGCACATGTTTAGAAGAATTGTATTGCAGATCTGAGATCAAAGGTTGGGAGAAGGAAAGTCGAGTAACAAGGAGAGGATTGGAGTGATAAAATTACCTCAACCATGGCACCCAAGAAAGGAAAGGGAAAAGCTAAGGCTAAACAACCGAACCCGAGGTAGATACAAATGAAGAATGGTATGTAGAAATGTAGTACCCAGATGGAGTGATGATGGGGAAGGAATGGGAATCCCATTTGAGAAGCATACCGGTCAGTGACTATAATCACCACACCAACACTATAGAGAAATAAATGGCATTAGAGTTGGTACGCCCAACTAACAAACAAACACCTGAAGGTTTGCCTATCTACAATGATGATGTAAAGGTAAAATTGGTAAAGGTAGGGTTACTACAACTCTATGAGTTGCCTTATTTTGGGAAGTCGGATCACTTGTACCAATGGTTGATGTCTCGGGTGCACGAGGAATACTTCCACTTTTCTAGGCACAAGATGTGCATGTGACTCCCTAGTTGATTTCATAGTTTACAGGCCTCATATGTGAGGGAGATAGCCTAGAAGATGACCTTGGTGACAAGGAGGCTATTCAAGAGACCATCACAGAGTATGCCTGCAAGAAAGGGTCACGGTACTATGACATCTCAGACATCAAGGACCTGTTATGAAGATGGCTATGCACCTAGTAATGAAGTTGAATGGCTAAGAAAGATGGACGCAAGTCAACAAGCCATGGCTACATGTCTGAGGAAGATTGCAGAGGGGACTATATATAACTTATCTGCATACATTGCTAAGGAAATTGTAAAGTGTGCGAAGGAAGGGGACATGATCCTCTTTGGAAATGTCTTGCTCACCATAGTATTCATAGAGATTAGAGTTCCAGATGCATTGGACAATTTTGTGTGGGAGTACTGGCGAAGACCCTTCACCCGTGAAGAGGTTTGAAAAATATGCATGTGATATAATGACGGATCCCCACAAAGCATGGCTAGAAAAGTGGTATACGTGCTTGAGAAATGCATTCGGGGTAGAATGGAGGATCCCTGAATAACTCCCAGAAACCACACAAGGAGAAAGCGAGTTCGCGGTGTACCAGTGCTACTGCTTGGGCAGGTTCAAGCTTATTGATGAATCATGGATCCCTTGGTGTAAGCTCCCTTTCGCGTTCACTGCCCAATACTTCCAAGCGGGGTGAACCGATTTAAAGAATCAAAGAAGCTAAGGATGGAGCTAGGAAAGTTGGACCGGGAGCACAGGGATATGAGGAAGAAACTAAACTACCTCGAGGTAAGCACACATACGTGGAGAAGTACGTGTCACATGAGATCCATATGACTAGGCCAATAATGCTTCCCATCATTGGAGGATCCATGGTGCACGTATACATGCGCATAAGGCCAAAGTTTGAGAATGGCACATACTTGGTGGATGAGATCTCAATACCTGAGGACCCCTTGGGAAAGAAGAAGCCAACGTCTAAGAAGAGAGGCAGAGGAGAGGAAGGAGCACCAAGTGTGCCGACTGCTCAGACAGTGAGCATGCCTTCTACAAGCACCAAGCCAAGCACCTATGTTCGGAGAAAGAAGTCTCTAGTAAAGGAGAAAATGCTATAAGGTGCCCGAACAACCCACCACCATGGAGGATTCATGAGAGGAAGAAGAAAAGGAAGAATCTCTTGACCAGAGGACACCTATCAGGAAGAAGCAGAGGGTGGATGAAGAAGCTAACTTGGAGGTGACCGACAACTTAAAGATATATCGGGAGAAGGAGAGAATGAGAGCGAAGGTGGTGGTGATTAGGAGGAAGGGTCAGAGAAAGATAAGGAACCTTTGGAACCTCATGTATTTAGTGTCTATGACTCCGAGGAAGAGAGTGGGGATGAAAAGAAAGAGTTTGTATTCACACGATGAAAAGGTGCACAAGGTGATAAAGGCACTGAAGATATAAAGATGGATGAGAAGGATGCCATGGAGAAGTAGGGAGACATAAGTTTTACCAAGGAGTAGATAACCAAAGTAGCAGAGAAAGAAGCAAAGAAGATGCTTGAGGCCCTTGTAGACTAGGAGTTAGAGTGTAGCGTAGACATAGTACTTAAGGAAGGGAAGGAGGAGAGTGTTGAAAAGGGACATGACAGCCTAGGAGGCCCCACTCTGATAGTTAGCTTCCCCAAAGGCACGTGCTCGGGTAGAAGAACTCTAGATGTAGGATAGAGGCAAATAACGAGCTATGTGGATGATTCAAGGAAGGTGCTACGAGCACGGTTCTAGAGCACAATACCCACTAAGAAACTTATAGCCATGGGATCATTTAAGAAGGAGGGTGCATACCCCAGGACCAAGAAGATGCTTTCTTGGGCATTTGAGTCCCATGTTGATGAGCCAGACTTTGAAGTCTACCAAAAGGTGCTTATCACGTTGCCAGAGTCTAAGGGAGACAACCCCTTAGTAAATGCTCAAGATCTCTCAGACAAGCAAGTGTGAAATGCTCTAAAAAAGGTCGCGGTGGAAACAGAGGTGAGGCTATTCACATGGAATGATAGTATAAGGGCCCTAGAGGGAAAGTTGGCCAAGAAGGAAGAAGAGTTGGCTAAGGTGGCTAGAAACTTAAAGTAGGAGGAATTAATCAGCGCATAGCTAAAGCATGAGCTCAAGGAGGAAAAGGAAAAGGTGTAGGAGGTCTACAAGAAAGTAGAATCGATAAAAAGTTCCATCATTTTAAAATGCCAATCCCTAAAGGTATGCATCGACGCTGAAATGCCTAGAAGACTTAAAGCACATCCTCACCATGGAGAGACGACCCTTGGAGGAAGCTGGTTACGCCTTTGAAGGAGGAGGACCAGTTAAAGGTGATAGAACTTGTTGTCGAGTATAGCCAAGTACTCGCGGAGATCAAGGTCACTGACCAATCTCTCGAAGCTACATATGACACATGCGTAGATCAAGATAAGGTGGCAAGCTCCTTGGTTACCACGCTTGAAGTAGAGCTGAAGGAGTTCTAGGAAAAGAACAAGGGGAACAAGGTAGAGAGGGACAAGGTTCTAGGCTGAGGTAGAAAATAAATTAGAGGTGATTGAGGCTTTAAGAAGCTCAATTAAGGCTCGATGAAGGAACTATACCCCTAGATTACCAGAAGAATGGACAAGCTCGTGGACTGGGTAAGGAAATGGAACAAATTGTGGACACTTTGGGTACCCAGGGAGCTAGCCTAAGCTTTGATGAAGTGAGCACCCTAGTGGGTGACCTATGCCAGAAGGTGAAGGGCGAGGTCAAAGTGTGGAACAAGCTGGAGGCAGATCTGTGATGGGACTTCCCCAGCCTTTTGAATTAATTTTCCCCCATTCTTCATTCTTTCCCCTATTCTTTCATTCCTTATTCATTTTGTAAGATATGTCTACATCTTGGTTCCATTGAACCAACTTGCACCTTGGTCAAGTAGAATGTTTCGAGGGTGGAGAACAGGCGTAGTGTGGGGTGATGTTGGGCCCCTAGAAAATTGACCAAGTATGAAGGTGCATGGGCATGCGAGATCCCAGTTATAAAAGGGCACGCAAGGTAAAAGTGCATAGGAGGAAGAGTTAAGAAGGCACATGGTTCGCGTGGCACGTGAAAGGAGGTTTGGGACTTAACCGATTTAAGTGTCAAAGGTAGAACATGTGAAAAATGTGATTGGTTACACGCAGATAAGATGCCAGCCTAGCAATAGGTGGCCTAGAAAAGAGCATGCCAGTGATGGGATCTTCTAGAAGATCATCATGAGATGGAGTGGAGAGCTCAGGCCTGAAGGAACATGCTCTCTAGAGGACCACATTTGACACTTGGTGACGGATCTGAGGGAGCGACAAGGTGAGTTGATAGCACGGGAAGATGATAAATACAAGTTCCTGCAACAGGAAAATATATACAGAGACCAAGATAACATACAGATGGGGATATAGATATAGAGGAAGAAATGTACACAGAAGGAGAGATAACATGGGTGAAGCTCTGTAGGATTGTTGCGAGTGGAAATTTTATTTAGATAGGAATGTACTAGGCCCAATATTGTAATTTCTTTTTCTTTTGGCATAGTTATATAAGCCTAGTGATGTGCATGACTGCGGTCTACCCTCTATGGCTCTTTGTAATGAAACAATGAATACAATGAGGTTACCTGTTGCAAATAGACATGGATATTAGTAGCTTTAATGTATATTTCGTTCATAGTATTTCTCTTTCCTTGCATGCTATGAATGAATGATTGTATCTTTCTTTCTGTTATAATATATATTATGGAGTCTGTTAAAACATTTGGTTTGAAGAAGCTGAGGATGCGGAGGCGTTGAGCCCTATGATTCTTGTATGTCTAAACTTCTTTCCGAATACTCTTACACTAATCGAGAGATAAATTCTTCCTACTAAAACTCACATAAAAGAGAGAATCAGCACCGCGCATGCCTCGAGTGAGTGCTCGGCTTCTACTTAGGTGATAGGCTATGCACGTATGGAATCCCTTCCTTTTATAGTGGGAGTAAAATTGACTACACCAGCCATTCCTTTTTTGCATCTTTTAGTTTCAGTAGAGCTACAATCTGTGGAGACATGAGGTTTTTTTATTGGAATTTGGGTGTAGTATCAGATTTGGTGCTTTCCATTGTTGAAATTTGAGAGAACTTTGAAGAATGGAGAGATCAAAGCGCTAGAAATGTTCATGGAAAAGTGAAGAAATGAACCTTATAAGGGTTATATAGAGGGGTTTGAATGGTTTAAGGGACACGCGATGGTAAACTATTAGTTAGATATGGTGGCCACCCAACCCACATTGAGCAGTTATGGTTAAGGTTTTGGATGGTTGACGGGGTGGATGGGTAAGGGGTTAGATGACTAAGGGGTTGGACAGCTAAGGGTTTGGATGGCTGAGGGTTTGGACATGTAAGGGGTTGGATGACTAAGGGTTGGATGGCTAAAGGGTTAGATGGGAAAGGTGTTGGACGGATAAAGGGTTAGATAATAGAGTTAGATGGTTAAACCACATGGCCAACCTACGCCACACCCTCCTATCCAACTACCCCATCCAACCTACCCGCCACACCCTCATGTCCAACTTGTCTAATCTACCAACATGACCAACCCTTGACCAACCTACATGACCAACCACTGTCCGGCCTACCCGACCAACCTACCTTACCAACCTTTCGACCAACCTACATGACTAACCTACTGCCCAACCTATCACGATCGGCTATATGCGAAACCTCAAGAAAATTTCTCCATACGAAATTGCCTTTCCTTGAAATGTTTTTTCATAAATTTGCCAACAATTCGAAAGTCAATTTTTGAGATTCACCACAAATTCTAAAATAATTTTTCGAGAGGGGTTTCTTAAAATGAACCCTACTCAAATGTTCTATAATTTTACTAAAAACCAAGATATCATCAAAATAAACCACAAAAACTTATCATTGTACTCGCATGACATAGTTTTCATCAACCTCATAAAAGTGCTAGGTACATTAGATAACCCGAATGGCATCACCACCCACTCATATTATCCATCCCATGTATTTAATTTTGTTTTATAATCATCTCTTTCTCGATCCGAATCGATGGTAACCACCTCAAAGATCAATCTTAGTGAAATATTTAGATCTATCAAGGAAATCCATCATATCATCAAGGAGAGGTATTGGGAACCTATATTTGATTGTAATTTTATTGATTGATCGGTTATCCACACATATTATCCACGTTCCATCTTTCTTTAGAGTTAATAAAGCTGGAGTTTCACACAGACTCATGCTCTCCCTTACTACAACCTTTCTCATGATCTCTGTCACTTGCTTATTCAACTTTGCATGTAATTTTGGGCTCATTCTATAAGTGCTTGATTAGGGAGTGAAGACCACGGGATCAAATCAATCGGTGTTGGATATATCTTTTTGGTGGTAACCCCTTTACGGTAGCTCATCGGGAATAACATCGAAGAAAATTCTTATATTAATTTTGCTTTGCTTCTACTAGTTTTTATGCACTTACACGTTCATCCTTTTTAGTGACTAGCATATAACAAAACCCAATTGCCTTTTCCTCCTCCAAAAATTATTTTACACAAAAGATATTTTTAGCATTTCCCTCTTCCTTAAGAGGTAGAAAAAATATTTTTGTGCCATCCTTCCAAAAAGTATATGTATTCTTCCCCCCATCATGAATAAATTTTCTATTAAATCAATATGGTCTAACTAGAAGCATATGACATGCATCCATAGGAATAACATCACACCAAATCTCATCCTTATAAATTTTTGCAATAATTTTTTTATGAAACATATCTTATCACCAATAACTTTATTACCCTTCTTAAACCATACAATACGGTAAGGGTTAGGATTCTTCTCACAATGTAGGCCTAGTTTCTCAACCATCTCATTTGAAACCATGTTCTCACAACTACCACCATCAATAATAATATTAAATAAATTTCCTTATGAAGTGTATCTTTTTATGAAAATATTTTTACGTAGCCATAAATACCCATTGATCTCCTTTCTTGGAGTAATCATCTTCTTTTTATAATCATATTTTCTCGACATCCGGTCATCTTCTTCTTCTTGACTTCAACAAGATTTACTTTGAGAGGGTATTCTATCCTCTTGTTATGCATATAATAATGTGGGCATTCAAATGCTCTAGGCCCCTCTTCACCATATATTTAGAACACAAATGGTCTTCATGGAGCCTCTCATCCGCCACGCTAGTATATCATCTGCCCCTAGGAAATCCTCTACCTCTTTTCTAATTTGGGATATCTTGTCTTGTACCTTCTTGATTTTCCACTCCATGAGGTTATTATCCTCTACCTCGGATGAAACCAAATCTTCCGCGAAAGGAGGATGAGGCCCCCTATTCATCCCAAGAAATATCCTAAAAATTTTATGCTTTTTTTCTTCAGCATTTAAAGCTAGTTGATAGGCATCCTCCATGCTCTTGATCATGTGCATGCTTAGCTCATCTTGAATAGAAAATTTTAATCCATTTACATACCTTGCAGCCATTTGTTCCTCAATTTATTCATGCTCTACATGAATGGACAACTTGTAAAACTCATTTGTGTATTCTTGCACGGTTTGTAAGTTCTGTCTAAGATTTTGAAACCTCTTGAAAAAGGGTTTTTCATAATCCATAGTGAGAAATTTGTCTTTTAGCTTCTTCTCCATATTAATCCAGGTCCTAAACCTTTCTTTCCCCTTTCTTGGCTGCTCCTTTTTTAGATGATCCCACCATAACATAACATGACCTTTTAATTTTGTGCATGCAAATTTTACCTTATTTTCCTCTAACATAACCTTCCACTAAATTTTTTTCCCATGCTTGTTAACAGTCGATCAACTCCTATGGTTTTAGGCTACCTCCATATTCGAAACATAAAATCTTATCCCATCATTATTTCCTTCTAATGCTTGAAGCATCCTTTCTTCAAAATATAAGGGTGGTCCTTGTGCTTCCTCCTCTTCACAAACTTCATCTTCATATGTGTCATCTCCACCTTGATTTCCTCTCTGGGATATAATTACAACAAGCATAACAACTTTCCTCTATAGATCCTGCATGTTTCTATTCATCTGGGCAATTCCGCCCCCTCTTCCTCTTCCTGCCATTATTGTTTTTCCTTCACCAAGACTCAAACTTTCTCTAATACTAGATAATGTAGCCAACTTTAACACAAACTCAATACACTGCAAATATCTTGAACTCAAAGAAAATAAATCTTCTTCTTCGTTATTGAATCATGAATTATAATGCTTCATAAATAGGAAAACAACTCCCAACTTGATTTGTCAAGAAAACTCTAACTTTGACTAAATCTACTCTAGGTGGCAGAATTTACTATTTTTAGCAGTTTACTAGAACCTGTTATTCTTAGTGATTTTACATGCTTATTCGTACGAAAACAAAAATTTCCATGCATCTTCTACATGCCTAAATTAGAGGAATTTCCAAATTTATAACCTACTATGCATTCAAGAGACTAAAATTTACTAATGCCCTAAAATAGGAAAAAAATTGAATTACAACTTAGATCCTAATTTTCAGCCTTTAGATGGCAGATTTTAGGCCCAAAAATGTGCTAAAGGTGCTCAACTAACATGACAGGTTGATCAATGCATTCATCTAGTCGAAAAATGTGGTTTCAAAAAAATGAACTCAAATAGACACCCAGAGCACAAGTGATGACCTTTTCAAGCTATTGCTAAAAGGAGTGCATCATAATCAATAATGTACCTCTTAGAGGAGTGAATCACCACTCTAATGATGAGTTTTTTTGAATAGGTGGTAGGGCAATGATGTAATGAATATTTGTATGGTGTCATTATTATCCCTGAATAATTTATAGTGATGATACCACATACTTCATTTTTATATCTTTATTAGGCATATGTTCACAATAACTCAATAATAATAGATTTACCTATAAGTAGGGGACAAAGGTGAGGAAAGTGTCGAATGTTGTTTTGAGACTAAGTCCCAAGTGCAATATAATGTAAAATGAATGGGTGTGTGGTAGTGAAATTCATGACATTAGCGTAGCTAAGTGTTGATGAAATACATGACATTAGTGTAGCTAAGTGGTGATGAAATCCACGTTACTACATACAAATACAAATTTGAAATAATTATAGACAAGTTATTTCCAAATCTAAAGAAAAGAAATGTGAAAATGACAAGTAAAAAAATTCTATATTTGACTCTTTTTAAAGAATTTTTTTTCTAGTTTTATTTGACCAAGGAAACTTACATGTAAATGGGTTAGAAGTTTTTTTCTTGATTTTGCAAAATGTTCCAATTGGAGCAGTACTACATAAAAGTGATTAATATTTTTCCTACAAACACACGAGTGAGGAGAAAATTTTACAATGAAATATCTTGGCTAGTTTTTATTCTCAATATCGATTAAGGGTGCGAGAGAAGAGCATATATGGATTTTGACCATGAAAGAAAAATATATTATTGGTAAAACAACTAATAAATGAATCTCCACCACTTTTATTCTCAATATCACTGAAGGCATAAGATAATAACATACAAGACATTGATTTTAGAAGGAAATGTTTAAAATGATTTAGAAATGAAAGCAAAAATAATATAAAAATGGAAACAAGTTAGAAAAAACTATTAAAAATATGTGTTAGACCTTATTATTCTATATAAACTTGTAGAAAATAGTCATAAAAATAGCAAAAAAAAATAGGGTATGAGTTAACTCAATTATGAAAATATTAAAAAAAATTGACACAAAATTCAAATACAAATACAAATTACGAAACACACTTCTAATTCACAAAAATCTTTTGTAGTTGACACTAACACATTATAAAAAATGGTAACACACCTAGTAGGAAAAAAATGCAGCTACAACAATGCTAATGCAAGCATGATTATGTAAACAGAAAACACATAGAGACATAAACATAGTTTTGTGGAAGGTAGCATAGGTCTAATGCACTCTATTGCATGTATGTTAATAGAAACACATGCTTTGTGATGCTAACATATATTTGGTGACAAAGATGCACTATTTTATGCTATCATAGATCATGATCTATGCTAGCGCATGAAAGACTATGAAGACAAAAGTAACATGTATCAACACAAAAATTTAAAATTATGACCAAAATGACTCATTATTTTGAAACTGCTCTAAAAAAGCTCACTAATTGACCTACAAATTGGTAACTTGTAACCAATTCAATAAACTTAAAAATTATATTAGAATGACATAAAACAAATGAGAAAGTGTGGGGGTCCCACTAGGAATTCCATATTGTGAAAAGATAAATTTTCATAAAACATAAAGAATAGATAATAAAACAAAACAACAAATCTTCTTAGCAAGATCGTTTCCACCTCAGATTGGACCAGATCAAGAAAACTCTTATTGGGTCCTTGATGAAGTTAAAAATTCTTCTTTTCTATATGGACACTCCAATAATTATCCAAATGGAAATACTTCAAGCTACGAGCAATGCATGAATGGATGATGATGGATTTAATCGATGAGTGATCAATTGGGAAACATAAGGGTATGCACAAGTGATTTATAATGAAATTCTAGCAGAGTAACACTGCAAATTCTCCAAGCTTCCAATGATGAATTGAGAATAATGAATCTTATTATTTATAGATGTAGAAGAAGCCATGGATTGAGGAAGAAGGAATTGACTGAGTTATAAGCCATTGATTTCAATTTCCTTATTTAGCATGGTTGATTTGTTCTGTGTAAATGAGGAATTAAGAGGCTTTAAATAAACTTAGTTGGATCTTTATTTTATTCCAAATTTGGTTGTACATGAATATTTTCTTCCATTTTTGTATAATTCTAGAACTTGAGTGATTTGGATAATGAAGTGGAGATGAGTGGAGGGTGAGTAGATAATTGATTTTTACTTAATTAAATAGCTAATTAAATTATCTAAATAGCTTTATAATGTATAATGAGTACAATATATTTAATTAAATTAATTCTAGAAGTGGGATATGGATGGATAATGGATTGAATATTATTGTTGGATGTTATAAAGTGTAATGGGTATTTTTGGGGTGTCTACACTTACTTGTTTACATTTGCATCACCATAGTGAGTTAGGGTGAAGATATTCTTGTTGATCTTTCCCACTATCCTTCCACATTAACTATATCTTGGTACTATTGTATCTGGGGAGGATTATGCATTAACGATCACACACACAACATGTAAGTATTTATAAGGCTTATTAGTCTTTTATTACACTTTTATGGTGGTGATTGGTCATTTATTGCTATAGACTATAGTATATGTATGTTTGATTTGATCTATTATAGTTTCTTATTATATTATGTCTATTGGATTTGTATATCCCTCGATTAATTTTATTCTAAATCCTAGTAGGATACTTACCTTTATCTTAGGTATAGGCCTTGGAAACCTATATGTATACTAAGGTTAGGGTCATTATCCTCTAGAATTATGACACTAGCAATCTTGGAGCACCTTTGGTATTTACATTGTGTGCATACTTCGATTGGATTTATATATTTGAGAACCTAGATGGAAACCTATATTTTCTCATCATAAAATATGGTGAACCTGATGAAAATCTTACTCTATCTTAAGTTTAGTAATATCCACTTTAATTTTTTAATTTTTCCTACTTTTTCTATGTCATTGGCCCCTATGAAGAACCCTATTGCACAACCAATTTTTTTGTGCCTTGACCATTCTAACCATATGTTTTCAACCATTTTTAGTGATGTAGGAGCATCATAAGTCAATGAAATCCTACACATTTTTCCTAAGTTGGGGTGCGCGCTAGAATTGGAAAGTACCAAGGAAAAATGTACGAGGAAAGGTAGATAGGAGAACAAAGGATGAAGGAGTACGTTAAAAGGAAGAAGAAAAAAATAATTCAAGAGGAAGTTTTTGCACATTACATGAAATATTTTTTGTAGGAAAATGGAGTAGAGCAGGCATGAAAAAATAAAGCGTGATGATGTGCATAGTATTTTTTAGAAGGATACAGACTTGACATAGATTGGAAGGATGGATGCACACAGAGATGTCGAGGGGATTATAAACAAGGTAAAGAGTGTGTGAAAAGTATAAAAGGATAAAAGGAAGGATGACACAATGAAAAATACCATTAGGAGGCATGAAAATGATTTGGAGAAGGCCTCAAAGCCTAGAAATAGTGCACTGGGAGAATGTTGGAGGTGGAACTCAAGTGAAAGAGAGAATTGCAGAAGTGAACCAAGGAATGGTGGAGTACAAGCGAAAGGATTGCATGGAAATATGGATAGTTTACACAAGTGATAAAAGATGTCATAACTTATCGACATAAATGTTGTCTAGGATGCATTTGTTATAAGAACAAATGACTAGATCAATGTGGCACAAGGAGAGGTGTTATAGATCGAGCATTAAATGATCTTAATTTAAATTTGAATAGAGTGGGATAATATAAAACCATCTAGAATAAGACACCCCTCCCAAGTATGAATTTCAAATGAGGAGAGAGAATAAGGAAAAGAGAGGGTGACAAAACTATAAAATGGAGGTGAGTTCACCATTTTTAGGTTGTTGAAGAAGGTGGAAGGGGTTTCCACTTTGTAGGTTAAAGGTTAGTGTGGATATAGAGCCTAGATTGTAGAATATTCTTGTGAGCACACAGTCTAGTCTAAGTTAGGTATTAAGGGAACACCATTAAAGTGTCTAAAGCTCCATGTAAAAGATTGCGAAGCTCCATTTGAGATAAGATGCATTTTAGATTATGTAAAGGAATTTTAAATAAATATCAAGAAAAATTAAAAAAATTCAATCCACTCTATGAATCCAAAAAGATAAGGAGGAAATTTTTTTCATCAAGTGGTATCGAGATCTGGTTCTTTCTTGTGAGAAAGCGAGAACGATATAAGCGACACATTGTTGAACATGAGGCAACTAACACGAAGTTGTGTTCTCTATCATGAGGAAGGTGGGTAGAGAATGCAAAAAGGTATCTATATGCACCAAAAACTTCATAGGTGTTACATCGGTGGTATGGTAAAAGTATCTAATGATGATTTTTTTTCGAAATATGATGAGATCCAGATCCTTTCCCCTCTCCTTCAAAATGTTTATCGAATTTTCTATCCTTGTTTCAAAGTTTTCTAGATTTTCAAGCCTCTCGTGATCCATCTTTCAATATTTTTGTTCTTTTCATTACTTTAAGTTACATAACCAAGACGGTAGTTACATAACCGAGTGGGTTCTGTTTACTTTAATCAAAAATCCAGATTGCATTTTCGAACACATGTCTCAAGTTCATGAGTGTTTTTATCACTTGTTTCTTGAGCATTTTTCCATAGTTTTGGATTTTTTTATACATATTTAACTCATATTCTTTATTTACTATTATTATAAATTTGAATTCTTCTATTTTGGATTATTTATAACTTCTTTATTGCCAAGCGTGTTAGACTTCTTCTCTGTCATTTTTTCTATAAAGACCAAGTTTTTACCCATATCATGGGTTAGAGATTTTTGGTTTGAATGGCATCGTTACTCTACCAAAATCCTGTTAATAAGTATACAAAAACATGGTAAATTTCTTTATTTCTTCCCTCTTGCATTTGTGACCATTTTATCTCGTAATCAATCTACTCCAGCATCTTCTTGATTTCTTCTACAATTAGCAAACACTTGTTCTCTAGATCAATTGGAATCTCATCTCTTAAAAGGAAGCTAAGGAGACAAAATAATCGTCACTACATTTAGAATTTTTCAGAGTAATATAATAACCAAATTGGGGTGTATTTACAATTTCTTCAAAGATTTCATTTTAGAATATTATTATTAAAAGAAGTAATACACTTGTTTAAGAAGAAATTTTTTAGTTTTCTTTGTTATCAATAAGAAGCTTTCATTGATATTTTCTTCTTGTCTTATCCCTGTGGGTCTACACAGGAAATAATTTGGAGGAAGGTTATGTGCATGAATTTATTCATTTCTTTGTTTCATAACATTCATGTATTTCAATTTCTTCATTATTATATTTACCTGTGTACGAGAAAACTTCCACTAATATCTTATTCCCTTCTTATCCCTATGGATATACAAGGAAAGAATCTTGATGAATCTTTTTGTCTATGCTTTTCATTTTATTTCTTCATTATTAGTTTACCTATGTAATTCATTTGTTTTACCGAGGAAGTCTCGGGGAAAGAGGAAATTACTTTTAAGAAGCTTTCTTTCTTCCTGTGATTCTAAGGTGAAGCAATTAGAGGAAGTTAGATTTCCACAATTACAAATTAGAAAACATATTTATTTAAATTAGATTTAACTCTACATCTTGCAATAGAGGAATAACTACATCCAACTATTCCTTATTTTTATTTGTTGTTAGAAGTATATTATTTTATTTAAATTAGTTTCTTTTTCTATGTTTATAGCTTTTGTTTTATTTAATTTCTAGTAACCAAAAAAACACAAAAAGATAGATTATAAGTTAAAGTATATTTTTCCATTTATTTCTATTAAATCCTCATCAAAAATACAATACTTGATTAGATAGCTTTTTCTATTTTTCTTTGATGAAATATTTACAAATAAAAATTAGTTAATTAAAATGAGAAATTGATCATATTTTATTTAATTTAAGTTTACATACTTGGTTTATTTTAAGGTAGGAACTAAAAGTAATTTATATTGGAAAGAACAAAACTTCTATTTCCCTAGCGGCCTAGGCTACTTGAATCTAGCTCTCAGTCCCTTCGGATTATAGCTTGCTTGTTTATTTCATTTTATCTTGACTTGGTGCCCACATGACCATTTTAGGTCCATCACAATAATGAAATAAAATCTTTGACCCACTTATAAGATAACAAAACATTGAGTGAAACCAAATTGATATTGATCAAGGCTTGTGCCAGTTAGTTTTCAGAGCCACACCCATGCCTCCTACAATTATCAACTAACTCATTTCCCTTAATGAAGAATCAGACATTGCCAAGGAATATTGGGCTAACTAGGTAGAGAGGTTTAGTCTCCAAAACCCTTGATTTTCCTTACCTCATCTTCCATCATATCTTCATGACCCTTTTCGGAGAGGAATACATAGATGACAAAGTAAAATTCCCTTGCGTTGCATAACCAATTAAAATTTCATTTGGTTCCACTGATATCGAATCCTATCTACGAATGACGATCACCCTTGATCGTACTATCATCCCCACCCAAGTAAGGCAAGTATTCATTTCTCTTAATGAACAAATTGTCATTTTTCTAGTTGAGAACATTCAATTACCTTGACTTCTTGTCATAATTCCCACCTATCCCACCCACACTCTATCTATCTACCATATTACCATCTCATCTATCGCATTTCAATTGTCCCATCATGACCTCAAGAGGTTGTGTGTGTCTGAAATCACATGTTTATTTCTAGCCGTATAGTATCCCAAAGTATGTAGCATCCATAGAAGATAAATATCTTGCATGAGAAGGAAATATGGCTCCAAGAGGAAGGGACTATTAAGATGAAACAATTGCAGAAATTTTGGAAAGAGTGATGGTGGCGTTAAATGGTGGCATTCTAGACTAGAGGAGGTGGAGAAAGAGAACATGAGAGTACATGATCTTGTGGCATGAAGCATACAAAAGGAGGTGAAAGAATAAGAGAGGATTATGGAGCATAAGTAATATTACACATATAAATCACTAGAGAAGCATTGAAGGGAAGAAAATTTGTGCACATAGAAATAATAAAATATTACATGAATAAAGCACAAGAGTGGAGATGAAATATGCATGGAGTACTACCAAAAATGCATGAGACAAATTTCATGGGGAGAGATTAATATTTGAATAAAGTTTGAAAATAGAATTCACCCAAGAGAATGTGGCTATGCAAAAGAGTATTTTTCTGAGGAAGAGGATTTCTAGAAAAAATATGGTCATTATAGACCATGGGCATATGGAAGATTACATGGAGCCATCTGTTTGGAGCAAAGTGGAAAGGAGAGAAGCGAGTGTATAGTGTTATCCTAATTTTTGAGTTAATCGATAAAATTGAGATAACCAATCAATTTTTAATTTTTGGGACCTTTTTAAAATCCAACCAATTTCCAATTTTTTTCCTTAAAGTGATTTTTCCATGTCTTTTCTAGGTTTGAGTTTCCTTTCTCGGTTTACATGTATTATTCTAAATGTTTCTCGACATCAAAACCCAACACACTATAGTATTTTGGGTTTTGGGGTCTGAAAAGCATGAAGACATCAAAGTTAAAAATATATACTTTGTTTAATGCATTTTACGAACTCGAACCTAAAAACGCTATAGTGTATTGGGTTTTCAAACTTTTTTACATCAAGACGTGGGGATGAAAAACATGTATTTTTCTTCATGCTTTCTAATTTCCAATCTTTATATGTGTTTGGAACCCTTTGTGTCATGTTTTGAGGACTGGTTGTATGTCTACATAACATGTTTCATGTGGTCAAAATTTTGCCCTTGAGTTAATGTAATTAATGTTAGGGTGGAGTTGGTTCCCCACATGTGTCATTCTACATGAAACTAATGCATGAGTGTTTATAAATATTTTATTATTTCAAGTCATGCGTACTAAATATGATTTCAAAATTCAAAATTTTGCTCCTAATTTCCCATTCTCGAACTCCGACTAGTGATTGTTATCCATTTTACCCACCCTAGGAAAAATGGACAATTGGGTGACACTTGGATAGGACCAGCATAGGTAAAATCTAGGTTACAAGTGTAATTTCATGACTCATGGTGAATTTATGATGTTTCGAGAGGTTTGAAATCATATTGGGAAATTTTCCTCTTCTTGGTCTTTGAAGACCTAAAGCTCCACCACGTAGAAGGAGAACAAGCTCCTCGTGCCCACTTTCGACCCAAAATGGGAAGAAAATAAGCCTAAGATAATTCTATTCCCCCATTTATGGCCTTCTAGCCTAAAAAAAAAAAAAAAAAAACTTTAAGGAATTCAAAAATCAATTAAAAATGCCCAAGAGGGCTCTAAGAGACAGAGCTAAAAGTAGCTCACCGAGTAGCTCAAGTAAGATAAATTATTACATAGGGTGTCGGGGTGTTCATAGAGCTCGGGAAATATCATTACAAGGGGAGTAGGAGATGGGATGGCTTAATAGCTCATTATCACAAGGAAAATCATTCAGATGAGCTAGCGCGAGGTGGGTCATGGGATAGGGATGACAAGGTGGTCCGGGTGCTTGTGATAGGTGAATGAATTGGATTCGAGATGCGATATCACATCTGCATAGCATAAAGGTGAGCCATCATGTCAATGTGGTGCAAGTTCCATGGAATATCAACATGGGGCTCGGTCGGTGATAGTGCATTAGGTCGGTGAAGAATCAATACAACTTAGTCAACTCGATCGAGAGTTGGGGCCAGAGTTACATGTTAGAGGAGTAGGATGGTGAGGCATCTTTACGGGATATGTGGGATGTATGTTAGGTTATGATTATGTGGAACATGGGGAGGAAAATGTGAGTCACTTTAGGTGGAAGAAAAACCATAATGGCATGAGAATCCTGCACAACTCGACGAGATGTCAATGCAAAACAAAACCAGCCCCCAAAATACACGTATCCCTGTGAGTCAAAAGAAATGCACTAATCCCGAGGCTGATTCAACTCAGTAGGTGAGTGGTGGTTGAAGGAATCAATGTGGTAGGTGGAAAAGCCATCTAAGTAGCTAGAGGTGAAGGGGCAAGTTAGAGCCACAATGTAAAAACCAACCCACACTCAAATGTGCATAGCTTTTTCCCAGGACCTCAATTTTTCACAAAGCTATACTTGTTTGAAAATGAATTTAGATCTCTATAAAAAAACATTATAAATGGGAAATGAATATGTTAGGTGGGATAAAAATTATAATGAATTAGCAGGAAAATGGAGGCCATGTCTAAGTGCGAGAGATGAAATGATTGAAGGTGTGGGGCCATTCCTTCTTCCACAAGGTAGGATAAAATTGAGTATGGGGTTTATAGAATTTCCGATCATTCTTGTAGGTGCCATGATGATTTTTGGGAATGGTGAAAGCATGATTTCAGATTTCTCTCCTCCTCTCTCATATTTTCTTCTATAAATGTAAAGGGGATGCACAATTTCAAAGAGTTGGTCATTTTTTTCTTCCACATGCGCCCCTCTTCTTCTCATATCGAGGCTTCAAGTGTTCACACTATAAATTATAATGGGCTTCATTCCTTCCCCTACTATATAATGTATTGTGAAAATTTCATAGAGCAATAAAATCATGCTTGTGTTAAATTTCTATCCTTTCATGGTTTATTATCTATTCTTGCCTCTCATTGTTAAACAAGTGGTTGTGCATACTTCTAATGTTCATTAAAAATCCAATGTTGTTGTTTTTATCGGGAATGGTGGTTCAATGTAATCAAGTATATGTTTTTTTCCACCCTCTCTAGGTTCATTTCTTTCATTGTTTTGCAGACCGGAAAAGCGTCTAACATCTCCTTTTCATGGTGTATCACCACTTCTAGGGTAGCTTTTATTTCATGCATACCTCTCCCTATCTCCTTAGAGGGTTAGTTTAGGTATAGATAGGTATTTTATTGTAATAGGATTAGTTTTGGCAGGTAGGATTAGAAAGAGTAACTTTTCTTATCCTGAGAGATATCCCATTTTGTAGCATACCACACTTAGAATAGCTCCATTTTTAGCAAATTACACCAAATATGCCATCCACAACTTAGCCATTCAGGGGGTACTATGATTTTTCCACAACATTTTTGGCATTCTGGTGGGAAACACAAAATTCTGAGTTCCATTTTTTGAGGTGTTTCATGTCAAAGATCTCGCTCATAGCTTTGGAGTCATTTACGAGAAAAATTGGTAGTTCAAGGTTACAAAACACCAAACAGACCCAATCCTTATAATTCAAGTTTTAGAGGTTTCATTCCATGCCAACAAGGGTATTTTGAGATTTCATGCATGTAAAACAAGACCCAAGTTCTGAAGCCTAGTGTTTTAGGTTTTGGAGGTTACAAAACAGTTCCAAGTTCAAAGCCTTCATAGCGGGTGTTAGAGGTTGCATTGCATGGGCCTATTCATGAAAAGAGTATTTCAGGTTTTCACAGGTGTAGAACATGCCCCAAGTTCCAACACAAGGAAATTCAGGTTTTACAGGTTACATTGTATGACCTAATTTCGCATTTATATTTTAAGGATTGATAGTTGCACAACAAGGTTTGAATCGAAAGTAAGCCTTATGCCTTTCAAGGTGTGTATCCTAGTGTTCATTTCCACTTCATTAAGATTTATTGTGCTCTTGGTAGAATCATAGTCTTTAGAGACATAAGAAAAGCACAAGTGGAAACTCCATTGGTCTAAACAACTCATCTCTCGATTGAAGACCTTCCATTTATTCCACCCATATCCATCCATTTTCCTTTCCATATCTTTTATTTTCTTCCATTACATGAAATTCTACAATCATGACTTCATTCCCCACATGGAATTCACACTTGTGAGCAATGGCGAGAACTAGTTTAAGCCTCCTCTACATTTTCAAGATTCATTCCCCAGTTATTATCAACCATCTCCAGATATATACTATAATGAAGATCAACAGTATGCACACTCTTATGAGCAAGATGTGGATCAGTTTGGCCATACACCGAACTATGGAACTATTAAAGAGCAAGAATATGTAGACTATATAGGATATCCTATGCCAAGGGTGATGAATTACATATGGATATTCAAAGCATGGAGGCTAAGATGGTGTAGGTTTGGGCTACATCTTAAATGAAGGAATTTAGGATCAGTTTCATAATACCTTGGGCTTGAGTTGGCCCTATGCCAAGACATTAGAGCCCACAACAAAAGCTCAATTTCATGGTTGAAATTATGCCACATCTTCAAATGTGGACTGAGGACATAGAGGCTCATGCTTACAATGTTAGTCATTCATATCAATGGGAAAATTATACATTCCCATCATAGAGCCCCGTCCCCATTCCCTAACTAGTTTCATTTCAACGGAACCATAGTTTCCAAGTCACTTGCATGTTACCCCTAGTGTGGAATCCCCTTCTCCATCTTCTACCCTCCCATCCCATATAAATTTCCCTCCCTTTTTCCCTTCAAAACCCAAGTCCCCTCCATGAGAGAAAAATACAATACCTTCCATTCCACAACCTCAATTAGTGTGAACATCTGTTGAATCCCAACCCACCCCTCCTCTTACAAAATCTCGAAACCTAGTCAAGAGGCAAAAAAAAGGGCGATCCTAACAAAGAAGAAATGAAAATATTTTTGAAGAATTGGGATGAAAAATTCGGGATAGAAAAGATCCCCTTACTCATCAATCCTTCGAGATGAGGCTAAGGTTAAAAAGAATAGGTGGTGAAAGCTGAAGTTCAGAAAGCAGTAAGTAAAAATAACTTGAAGAGGATCAACAATCAGTGTGTTTGGAGTGTAGTGTCCATGAGCGTGCTCTCTTATTTAGATATTGTTGATCATGCATTGGTTATGGATTCAACAAAGGAAGAGGAGGAATCAACTCTAAATCCACAAGAAGAGGATCATAAAGGAGAGACTAAGTCATAGTTGGAGACCCTGAATGAAGATGACATCATAGAGATATTTTTCTCTCATTTGTAGGGTCTGATTTAGTTGATGAACTTGTGATAAAAAAATGACATTTAAGAAGACCTCACTACCGAAGAAAGTTTTCAAGAGAAAAATTAGAGGATTTTGACTTGTCAAACTTCATATTGGAGGAAGAAGACAAATGTGCAAGTAATCTTGGTATTCAAGTAGAGGATGAGTATCTCCCACGTGAGAAACAAGCTTCAACAAGTTGTAACAACCCCTAAATGTTTCCATTAGAGGTTGTAAGCAATCTGAAGAGTTGCATGATGTGAAGGGGTTACATGTTAACAAGGAGGGAAAAGAGCATGAAGGTGATACCTCTCTCATACCATCCATCAAATAGGGACAATAGTTTTATGTAGATGAGCCACAAGAAGAGAATTAGTTCACATACAACCAAATATTCTAGGAAGGATTCCAAAGTGAATTCATTCTTGAAGTTGAAATTCAGAGAGCAGGTGTAGATACAATGGACTAGGCCATGCCACATCAAGTATATGGATTATTTGGTGCCAAGTTTAGAGTTTCCAAAACTAGTCATACCCACTCGAAGGAATGAGGAGGAGATTCAAAGCACCAAGGTCTAGTGTTAAATCCTCTAGGAGTCTAATAAAAACCAACATGAGGAGGTAATTTTCTTATTTTTGTTGGCATCCTAGGTTCTAAATGGAAGGCCAACCTTTGGGCCAACCTTCCATCGATATCAATAGCCATGATTAGTACCAAATCAAACACATGGCGAAAGTTGTGAGAAAGGGAAGCTAATTTTTCTTTCCGATGTCAGGGTTTGTTTGAGTTGTTCATTTCTCTTCTTAGATTAGAGTAGGAATAGGTTTTCCTTCCATAGAATAAGTGCTTGTGCACATTCTACATGTCTCACTTAGGCATGTATGATTTTTTTATTTTGTATATAGTTTTTGTTTGTGTTTACTCTAGAATAATGCATTAAGTTTCCAAAGAAGAATGCTACGAAGGAAGCTCAAACTTGCAGGGAAATAAGTAACAATCCTTAAAGGGTTTCAAATGTAGAGAAACTAAACTTGACAAAGGATAGATTTCAAAATGTTCCATCTCTTTGTTCCTTAACATTAATCAGTTAATTTTTGAGACCCCTTGAAAAATATTACAAAATAAGTTTTAGGGGCAACCTACCATGTCACAAGTGTTATGACCTCGGTAGTGTTTCAAAGAATCAAGAAATGGATAAAATATGATTTTAGTAGAGTTCCATGATGTCCAAAACCTGAAAATGTTTTACAAAACTCTGCAAAGTGTATTATGCATGCCAAGCAATCATTGGCTTTAGTGTGCTTCATGGTTGGTAGAATCAAATGTTGGGATATTTTTAGATATCCGTCATATAGCCCCACAGATAAAATTACAGAGGAAAGATGAAAATCTAGAATCAAGATAATTTTCCATTCTCACAAAATCGAACTCGAGATAACTTATAAGTGAGGTCGTCAATATAGGTTAGCCTAGGATCAAAAATGTTTGAATAGACTTAGGAGTAGAATTACAAATATTTAGACCAGTTTTGGGTTTTAACAAGTGACTCCATGCCAAATGGAGGCTTCAAGGAAACCGGTCAACCTAATCTAGTAGGCATATGGGCACATGAGTTTCAAAATTGTTATCCATTTTACCCGCCATGAGTAAAATGGACAAGCTGGGTGGAACTGGATAGGGCCCAACAGTAAAATATGGGTTATGGGTGTAATTTCATGACTCATGGATAATTTGCGGTGTTTTGAGAGGTTTGGAATCATATTAGAAAAATTTTCCTCTTCTTTGTCTTGAAAGATCCAAATCTCCACCACGAGAAGGAGAAAGGGCTCCTTGGGCCCACTTTTGACCAAAAATGGGCAAAAAATAGCAAGAATGTGAAAAATTACCTTAGAGCGTTGTATTCCCCCTTTATGGCCTTCCGGCCCTAAGAAAAAAAAAAAAAAACCCTTGAAGGAGTTCAAAAATCAGTTAAAATTTCCCAAGAGGCCTCAAAGTGACACGAGCTACAAGTAGCTCCCGAGTAGCTTGATGAGATTCTTGGTGAGATAAATTACTACATAGAAGGTACCGAGGTGTTCACAGATCTGAAGTGAGCTCATTACAAAGGAGCGTGAATTGGGATGTCTTAATAGCTCGATGACACAAGGGACAACTCACTTGAATGAGATAGTGCAAAGGAGAGTCGCGGGTTAGGGTTAGTGAGGTGGTCTAGTGCACGCAGAGGGTGAATGAGTTAGATTCAGATGTGATATTGCATTTACATAGTAAAATGTGAGTGACATGTCAATGTGGAACGGGTTCTATGCCCGATCAACATGGGGCTTGGTCGGCATAGTGCATTGGTTTGGTGAAGAATCTATATAGCTTGATTAGCTGGATCGGGAGTTGGTGATGGGGTTATATGTCGAGGAGTAGGATGGTGAGGCATCTCGGTGGGATGTGTGGGATTTATTTCATGTTCCACTTTTGCGAGAATATGGGGAGGAAAAGGTGAGTCGGCTTAGGTAGAAGTGGAACCCGAATGACACGAGAATCTTGCACAACTCGACAGATTTCGATGCAAAACAAAACCCATCCCCGAAATACACCTATCCCATTGAGTCAAAAGAAATGCATCAAGCCTTAGGCCAAGTTAGCTCAAGACGTGAGTAGTGGTTGGAAGAATCAACATGATAGCTAGGAAATCCATCTAAATAACTCAATGGTGAAGAGGTGAGTTGGATCTACAATGAAAAAACCAACCCACACTAAAACATGCATAAAATTTTCCCCAGGACCTTAGTTTTTCAAAAACTTATAATTATTGGAAAGGGAATTCAAACTCCTACATCATGGAAACATCATAAATGTAAATTAATGTGTTAGGTGGGATAAAAATCATGATGAAGTTCGCAGGATAATGGAGGGCATGCCCAAGTGCAAAGATGAAATGATTGAAGGTATGGGGGACATTCCTTTTTCCAAAAGGAAGGGTACATTGGATTATGGGTTTTGCATAATTTACCATCATTTTTTCTAGTTCCATGATGATTTTTGGGAATGGTGGAAGCACGATTTCAAATTTATCTCCTTCTCTCTCATCTTTTCTTCTATAAATGTAAAGGAGATGCATAATTTCAAAGAGTTGGCCATTTTTTCTTCCCCATTCACATCTCTTCTTCTTAGATCATGGGCTTCAAGCCTTCACACTATAAATTTTAATGGGCTTCATGCCTTCCCCTATTATATAATGTATTGTGAAAATTTTATGGAGCAATAAAATCATGCTTGTGTTAAATTTATTACCTTTCATGGTTTACTTGTCTCTTCTTGCCTCTCATTGTTAAACAAGTGGTTGTGCATACTTCTAATGTTCATTGCAGATCCGGTGTTGTCGTGTTTATCAGGAATGGTGGTTGAATGTAATATAGTCTTTGGTGCTTGACCACCCTCTCTAGGTTCATTTCTTTCACTATTTTGTAGGCTAGGAAAGTGTATAACATATCCTTTTCTTAGTGTATTACCACTTCTAGTGTATGTTTTATTTCATGCATCTCTCTCCCTGTCTCCTTGGAGGGTTATTTTAGGTATAGATAGGTATTTTATTGCATTAGGAGTAGTTTTGGTAGGTAGGATTAGGAAGAGGAACCAAACTTCTCTGAAGATCTATACCATTTCGTAAGGTCCAATACTTAGGATAGCTCCATGTTTGGAAAATTACACCGAATGCCCCGTCCACAACTTGGCCATTCGGGTGGTGTTGTGATTTTTCCAAAATAGTGATTTCTTGGCATTTTTAATTGATTTTCTTGGTTTTTCAAATTCTGGTCTCATTCCCTAGTAAGTAGTTTTCTTCTTGTTGGTTTTTTCTTCATTTGGGGGTTTTTTTTCTAAGTTTTCTTCATCTTATTTATTACTTGGGGATTTATGCTCTTTTTCCTTTCTCCCAGTTTATTTTTCTCTTCCTATTAAATAAACCTTGTCTTTAACCTCATTCCTTGATTTTTATCATGATAAACAATTTAAAAACCCTTACATGAACTTGTCCAAATTTTTGACCTTTCATCGTGATAAAAATCCCAAATTAACAAGGAAAAAAGAACTGATTGATTAAATCTATATGAGTCGGGATTTTTCGATCTGAAATAGATATATATTTCCAACTTTGTTTCAGATATTTGGAGTTACAAAGAAAGTCTTAAATCCCGATAGTCTTTCGGGGTTGTCATGTTGGAAAAAAAGATCATTGTTCTGAAAGTATATTAAGATTTTCTAGTTATAAAGAAAGGTAATAATCCCAACATTGTATTGAGTTGTTCATGTTACAAAACATACCCTAGTTTTCACCCGTGTGTTGTGAGTTTTAGAGTCTATAACAAGGCCCAAGTCCCAAAAGTGTATCTGGTTTTCTCGAGTTACAAAGTAAGGTCAAGTTCATGACAAGATATCGGGATATTCAATGTGTTTTTAGGGTGTAATTCCTAATTTTCATTCATGTGCATTCAAGAGGATCCTTAAACAGATTTCTTTTATCAATTCCCTATGTCTAATTTATGGAAAGGAAAGGGAAAGACAAAATCCTCTAAAGAGATGAAGTACAAATATCAAGGGGTTGTTCTTTCTTCTAACATTGATTTTAATATTGATATTAGAGACATAGAGATATGGCACATCGACATGGAGGACTTCTAGAATAGGGTTAAGGGATCTTCTCAAAATGTATGGATACATGTATCTACAATAGTGGGTTACCCCGTTTGGTACCTTCTTGATATCTTCTTAATTCCTAGAATTCATCCTCATTGCCACAAATCACTATGACCCTGAATCTAGGTCTGTTAAGAACCAATATGGTGAGGTGGTGATTCATTTAGATACTAATTATTTTTATGATCTCCTCAAGATTCCCAATATTACCACATATTTCAACATAGATATCAATAATTCCCAACAATCTTGGGATGACAATGCAGCTGAATGTATCAAGAATGTCAATAAGAAGTATCAGGTAAATCCCAAGCCTTCAGGAACTAGGTTCCCTATATCTTTCCTCAAATTTATTTCATCCTTGAAATTGAAGATATCATCACATTGTTGAGAAAAGTATTTTGTCTCTATGAGGCTAGATAATTGCAAGGGTAGATGTAATAGTTCATCACCACCATATACAAGAATGAGAAATTATTTAATTGGGTGAATTCATCAGCGATACGATTGATAGTTAGTTGATGGAAGTGCTAAATATGGGAAAATTATACATGTCCTCATATATTACCTATGTTATGCAGTATGAGGATTTATCCCAAATTAACCACATGTGTAGCTAGGTCTTCAAATTATGTGTATAGTTTTCATTCTCAATTGATTCTAAAGCACAACTAAAGTCATTTTAGAAGAGTAAATGATTCCTTTTTCTATGGCATCATATGCAAATTGGATATCCCACCTCACTCAATGCGGGTATACCGATGCATCTAAGAATGTTTTATGTCCATGGAGATGCATTTTTATTTAATTTCCAACTTTTACCAACCTTTGGGTAAGAGCATTGTAAGGGTCACCAATCATCTGCCAAGATTTTCAAGTGAAAATTTGATTCTAACAGATTTTTTTAGGAAGCAATTGGACTTTCATAAATTCCAATAGAGTAAACTCAAGGTGGGTATCCACTTCCTCATGTTTATTGGTCATTATAATTACACATCATTGATCAACGACAAGAATATTGTGACTAAAATGTAGGAGGTGACCAAGAAGACTCTATTCAAGGCTTATATTTGATTATAGAGGAATATTTAAATCCTATGAAGAACTACGATTACATGTCCCCAATGTTCAAGATATTTTAATCGATTACATGGATGAAATTGTAATAAGGAAAATAGATTACAATTAACTAACTCTAAACAAGAAAATATTATAAAACCTTACTACTATTCCTCATAATGTGGTTGATGATGGGTATTTCTTCAATCCCATTTAAAATAAGATGAATGTTGAGATCCTGGTTTCCCCCAAATTGATTGGTCAATCAAATAATATTATTCTATCAAAGATATATATTCTTAGGTTCTTCTCTAAATAAACTCTTGGTTGTATTCCATGAATATTAAGCCTAATGACCTTAATTTCCCAAAGGTGGTAATTACTTATGTGCTAGAGGCGGACCCTCTCATGAAGGAAAGTATAAAGGTTTTCCATCCGGGAAGAAGTTAAATTATAAGTTATATATACTTGATTGAGAAAATAATCCTCCTCCATCTTCTACATGTATAATTTTTATTGAGATTGACTCCCCTTCTCCTCAAAGATATGAAAGATACATCGGTTGGTACCATGATCACTCATTCTCATCCTCCTCATTTCCCTCTCATCACTTATACGGTCCCTATTGTGCATTTATTTCTACATGTGACCCTTACTTTTACATCCTCTCTGCTCGTTTCCACTCCTCATCCATCTTCTCCTCCCCTTAGTTCATATGTTCCTCCTTCTTCATCCTTTCAAAACTCTGTTAGGTTATGGAGCCTATTTTCATGTGAGAAAGTGTTGAACAATGTACATTAAGAGTAATGTACAATTTCCTGATTGTCTCGCCTAGGTTCGAGGTCGACCGGGCCCCGAGCAAGAGTGTCCTGGGGGGTGGCAGCCCTTGGTAGCGAGGGTTTGGGGCACATCCTCGAGAAAATTTTTGTTGGCCTTAAAATGTGCCTAATATACCCGGAAACGTGCTTTTATCATATGGGTAGGATTTTTGACCCATAGGTTTATGGGACGGTTTTGGCCCATGGTTTTGATACCCACGTTTTGTAAAAATACTGAAGTAGTTATCTATTTATGTGGTTTTGTGCATATGGTAGGGTATATATAACATTACAGATGTGTTTTGAATTCAGGTGTGAATTCAGAGCGCGTATAGCTCCAAACAGAGATCTGGGTATTGTATTGAGAGAGCAATGGTTTGTAATAAAATATGAGCAAGTGATTCTTGGTGGACATAGCCCAAATTGGGTGAACCACATTAAATACCGTATCTTTTTGTTGTGTTATTTTATTTTGTACTTTTATTTGAGATCTGTAATATTTTCTACATATTAGTTTCTATTGTTGCGATTCTGTGAGGGATTATTCCACACATTTTATCCCTTATTTCCTAACAACCTCATCGGTCTTCATATCCATTTCTCCCACTTCTTCTCATTTTCCATCATCCCCTTATGTGTCTCTTATGGAACAATTCTTCTCATCCATTTCACCTCTCTCATCTAGTATAATTATGACTTTGGGTTCTCCTCACTTAACTCATTTATCTTCTCCATTTGTTATTTTTCCTCCATGTCTTCTTCACCTATCCGATCCATAGTTATGGCCATTGTTATCTTTTCCACTCCACCATCCTTAGTGGTCACCTTTCTTACTCCTCCCAATGCCACTTTGATGCTTACTAATCCTCTTGAAAGTACCCACTTCCTCTGTTCTAGATTGGTTAGCCATCCAAACCACAAGGAAAAGGAAGAAATTTTTCCTTCTAGAAGATTTTTTATTTTATTGTGCTAACTCTTGTACTATCCCACACATCTAATAAACCCAACGCCATTTAAAAATTTCCATTGATGCATCATGTTAGATGTTTTCTAATATTGTTGTTCCTATTGCTAACAAAACAAATGAAAACATCATGGATTTTGATTATCATATGACCAAGGTGGCATTGGGGAAAGTCACAATGAAGGTGAAAAACAAGATGTAAAGATAGTCATGGATAATTTATTTAAGAAGATCAAAGAAAAAAGTCAACTAAAGATGAGCTAAAGGAAAAACTAGAACAACCGACTTTGATCATCGATTAAGATCTCGACATTGATTTAGGTTCCCTCTTTGACTCAATCATCTTTGAAACCTCATCCATGCCTAAAATGGACAATATTGGGTAGCATGGGTAGGTAATGGATGTCTGGATCAAACGAATCCTTACTTAGGGAAGGATCTTTGTTGAAGTCCATAATGATGTTGAGAAGGAGAAGGAATCCATTGAAAGGATGAATAATGAGATCGGGAAGAATCTAACAAATTGGAGATGACTTTGGAGGCCTTGAGTGAGCTAGATTCATATACCCTCATTACGGAGGGAGTGATAAGTGAAAGGGACTCGACACTTTAAGTTCTACAAAGCTATTGAGTTTCGAGTCAAGATTATGCACGAAGCTTTTAAAAAGATTCAAAAGGACAGGGAGGAGGGAATTGATGCCACTAATGACATTGGTGATGAATTTTCCAAGATCCTTCATCATGTCCTAGATGATGAATTGAATATGTTACCAACTAATGAGATCTCTAAATAATTCAAGGAGTTAATTAAAAAGGAATCTTTGGATAATGTTGGTTTTTTATTTGAAGGAAATCGACAAGATAATATTGTGTGAGAATGTTTTGAGCAACTTAGACAAAATCATTAGAAAAACATAGAAGATCACTAGAAATATGATAAACATCCTTGACACATGTGACATTTTATGTAACACCCATGTTATAATAACTCCAAATTAGGGGAAAAATTTTTTCTTTTAAAATAAACCCCTTAATCCCATTAAATGCCTTCAATGATTTTAACTAGTAGCAATTATAATCTAGCAAAAATATAGTTTACAATCCATCTGATAACAACATAACCATGTGTAGTTGTAAAGGTCAATTAGATCTACCCAATCCCCTTTATCATCACTCTATCTGAGTGTGCATAACTTGCAAAAAATTGGTTAACCTATTAATTTTGGTTTGAGAACTGATGAATTTCCTAAGTGTATACCTAAAAATAGTTAACTGAGTTTCAATTGGCATCACACATTATTAGATAGGAACTCGGTGAACTGACAAAGTGTATTCAGCTAGTACACTACTTAGGCCAAAGTTTTCAATCTATGATTTGCATGCTTAGTTTCATGACTACACATAAACAAAATGAATCTTGCCCCATCACCACACAATCATATCTATATATTTATTTAGATCATGTCTCATTAATTAAAATTTTAAGTTCTTGTATTAAGAAGGCCTAGAATCTAGGTCTTGCCTCTTGACTCGAGAGTACGCTATCAGTCCCATCTTAGGACCCCTATGGGAAATATAATAATTACTTAATGAATTTCATCATTAAATAATTATTACCCTTCTCGTAGCCATGATAAGATGGTATGGATAGAGTTAAATCAAACATATAGGAAGGAATTATATTCCATGCTTTCATAATACACATTATCTTATTACAAGGTAGATTTCATCATTTAGAGACTAAGTCAAGTTATATGTTTAACAACAAGATCTATATTAAATTTTTGGTTACTATAATACAAAGGATCTTAATTTCATAGTGTCTATTTACATATTTCATTGTTAGGAATAGGTTTAGTTTAACCATGTGATTTCAATTCGATAATGATCCCTGGCCCATTTATATTATATCGTAACTCCAAAAATTTATTAACTATCATTAAGTATCTCTTTAGGATTGAGTTAAAGTAAATGTCATTATTTCATAACTTTTTTTGTCTCTGTCATAACAATGTTATTTATTTAATCTCATTTATCTAAACATATAAATGATGATGTTATAGATATAGTTATAATAATTTTCATTTTTATTTAAGGATAATAAGTGTCATAAATTACAATTACAAAAATAAGATAACTAACATTTTACAATCAATTACGTAAGTGCACACCACCGTTAAAAAAACATATAACATTATTATAGATCATACGATATATACATGTAATAAATGTATTTATTGAACTCATTAAGGATAAATCCTTATATTATAAAGTATTACAATAATTTTAGATTAATACAATTAGGCCAATTGCCTTATGAAATTCTACGAAATTATGTTTCACTTTTCAATAAATACAATAATCCATAATCTGGATGTTCAACATAATCAATATCTGAAATCAAATAAACAAAATCATCGCATGACAAACATGCATGGAAATAATCCAAATAGAACCTCGTAGTAACTATTCCATCCTGAAATTTGTAGGATAAAATAAAATAATATACATGGTCAGTTCATCAAACTGGCATGGATTAACAACTCTCAATCAAGTTGTTTCATTACGAATTAATTGAACATCTAAGGTTTTATTTAAAATATAACTTAAATAAAACAAATATCATATCAACTCTAATGAAGCGATTTAATAAATTTTACAATGTTTCTATCATCAACAACTTTCCACATCTAATAAGATCATTAAGTCTCTACAATGTTAACTTTAATTTAAACTAACGTCTCACAAATCTAGAACAATATTATTTTCATTAAAAAAGGAGCAATACAACTTGCACAAAAATTACAATCAACACTCATCAAACTTTCTTATCATTAAAATTAGCTAAAGGAGAAAGCAAGTTCTTTCCTTAAGACAATGTTGTCAAATATCAAGCTTAAGTACAAAATAAAGAAATGATAAACCATCATCTTTTATCCTTTCATAATTAATTTAAGAGATAATTAATGTCTTTTTTTCTTTGGAAACATTTGTTTCCTTATTTAACATATTGCACATTCAGAAATTTTATACACAAAATAATAATTATCAAATATCTTATCATGTATGTAGTAAACATTAACTTCCACACAGATCCTTATCATAAATAGAATATATTATTAAACATGTATTTGTCAATTAAATCATATGGTTAAATAATACTTTTATCCACAGCTATATTGTATTCAACGTAAGCTTCACGTAACTAACTTATTCTACAAATCAAGTATAATCAAGAAAAGTAATCATCTATCAATCAAGAAAGATAATCAATTCTGTTATTTATTTTTAAGAAATATTCTCAACTCTATAGAAACAAATATAAAGTTTCGTTAAGAGAAAACATGTCCATTGGATTCATGGGAAACTATTGAGAAGTCACAAAACAAATGTCTCATCAAGAAGAAAGCAATTTCTTTCCTTGAAGACAATGTTGTAAAATATCAAGCTTAAGTACAAAATAAAGAAATGATAAACCATCATCTTTTATCCTTTCATAATCAATTTAAGAGATAATTAATGTCTTTTTTTCTTCGGAAACATTTGTTTCCTTATTTAACATATTGTACATTCAAAAATTTTATACACAAAATAATAATTATCAAATATCTTATGATGTATGCAACAAACATTAACTTCCACAGCAGACCCTTTTCATAAATAGAATATAATATTAAACATGTATTTGTCAATTAAATCATATGGTTAAATAACATACTTTTATCCACAACTATATTGTATTCAACGTAAGCTTCATGTAACTAAATTATTCTACAAATTAGTATAATCAAGAAAAGTAATCATCTATCAATCAATAAAGATAATCAATTCTTGTTATTTATTTTTAAGAAAGATTCTCAACTATGTAGAAACAAGTATAAAGTTTCATTAAGAGAAAACATGTTCATTGGGTTCATGGGAAACTATTGAGAAGTCAAAAACATCTATGCAACAATGATACAACAGGACCCTACCTTATATAGTCTAATCAAAGATCAATTAACAAGCATTGACCTAAAGGTATTACGATTACCATGCAAAAAATGAATTCTCCATTTGAGTACGTGAATATAGTATTGGTAACAGCAAAACTAAACCACAGAACCAAGTCCATATTGAACATAAAAATCATTTTGAGTATGTGTGAATCAAACTTGTAACATCCAAATCAAACCAAAAAACATAGTTTACATTTCACACACAAAGCGTCAACCACTTAAAAATAACGTATCTATTAAAAAATTTGAAATCAACAAGGTTTGAATTGAACCCAACATTTTTATTTACAAAGTGACTTTAATGTCACAAATTTTAAAATAAAATATAAAATCTTATTAACATAGGTCCAAAATGGTTCTTATTGTAAAAACCAAGTGTGAACATCATGGAAAATATATACCCAAAATGTATATCTTGCTCACGAGATATTAACTAGTTAAAAATGATTAACAAAACAAAAATCGAGCCCCAACCGCAAACCCAATAGAATCACTCATACCTATAAAGTATTTCCTAAACATGAGTTTTAAATCAAATAAGTATAGTCATATCTTCAAACTTAGATGCCGAAATAACCTCCATAGATATATATTTGAAGCACCTAGAAAAAGAATAAACCCATTTTTTCCCTATATTTTCCAACCTTAACAAAGTGATGAAAATCAAACAAGGATGAAGTGATTTATTACATTAGTTATTCAATAATTTTGAAATGAATAAACAAGAGAGTTAATAAAATTCCATTCCTGTAATGGATCTTATCCCTGCAGATCTTCTTGAATGTTTATTTTTTTATTTCTTCGAAAACTTTCAAAGCAAGTCGAGTAGACCGAGCAATAATTTCCCTAGTATGTCTCCAAAAAACCCCAAATAATTCGACCTAGAATTGAAAAATAAAAAATATAATAACCTAAACAAAACAATAATATATATGGCTAGGTCTATTATAAAACTCCTTAAAAATCTAGCTAAAAATAGCCTTCAAACCTTCATGCAATTTTTGAACAAAATGGAGCTCGTATGGACACGAGGAGGAAATCAATGACAACTAAAAAAATAAAAATAGAATTTCCCAATGCATGTAAGGTAGCTTTTCCCAAAATCTTCACAAATTTCAAGACAAATAAATTCCCTTTAATTATTTTAGGTTCCACGTAGTGGTTTATATACACTTGCCACTTTCATCTCCAATTTCCCTCCCAAATTTGATGGAGGTGCTTTAACGAGTGGTCCAAGAAAACTTCAAACCATAACCCTTTGCATGGGTTGTTCAATGACTGAATTTAAATCATTTCCAATAAAAAATATTATTGAGTGTGGTTGAAGACCATATAACTCACAAAAAAATAAAAATCCAATCAACTAAATCTTTGACCATTTTAATAATTAATCCCATTATTTCATTTGCCAGGATCAAGGGTTTTGGAAAAT
Organism: Taxus wallichiana var. yunnanensis; assembly: GCA_018340775.1. Taxonomy (NCBI): domain Eukaryota; kingdom Viridiplantae; phylum Streptophyta; class Pinopsida; order Cupressales; family Taxaceae; genus Taxus; species Taxus wallichiana. Next base: position 78,660,952 of record CM031242.1, read on the forward strand.
TAAACAATCTTTTAATTTTTCCTTGTGGTCTTAGACCAATACACCCAACACAAATAATAACCACTTTGCATGGAGCAACCGATTGGTCGAAGACAATAATCAACAAAACATGTTTCAATTCAATGTATGGTGTGGTCAATCAACCATCTAATAAAACATCATATGAGCTATGGTCGAAAACCATTAGAACAGTTTAAAAATATGCCAAGTATATAATCGAAGACCAATAAAACTAATATAATTTTACCTTGCAATACTTTTCCATAGTCCAGGTCTTATAAGAAATATATTTACATTACTAATAAAAATATCATTAAGTCAACCTCTTAAACAATTACTGTCCTTTTTTTTAAAACCATCTTAACGCTTTACGGTCTATGACCATCATATTAACAAAAGAGGGTTGGTATCATAATTATTTATTAATACCAAAATAATACAAATATAGCTATGTATAGATTTACCATATTAGCAAATCATTATCCCGAAGAAGAAAAATGAGAGAGAGTCATATAAAAACAGTACAATAATGTAATAACATACCAAAGTAACAAAATCATTGTACACATAAAAGTAAGTAAATTTATACAACCAAGAATAACAAAAATAAGTTATAAATGTCAAGTAATCCACAAATGCTTGGTGATAAGCCTTGTTATGTAGTTGGGATTACAATTACGCGTAAGTATGTATATCCTTTTCAGGGTATACATACGTACGTATAGATGTAACCTCAACTAATTAACGTTATATATACCCTTGCATTCGTAAACCACTTTCGTACTACAAATTAACCTTGTGATGAAACAAAATGAAATTTTGGAATGTGCCAAACATCCCCCTTAATGAATCATTATCTCGATGATTTTACTCATTAATAGAAGACATAATAAACCAAACACAAATTTATATCATACAACTAAGGAAAACAGTCAATCATTTTCATCCAACAACTTGAAATATTTCTATATTTAATTTTATCCGTAATCAAATTATTTGGTTAGGATATCCCTAAAATCATCTAATTTTTCCAAATAGTAAAAAATATGACAATTTTTTGTCATTTCATCATCTAGAATATAAAATAGTATTGAGTATATCATAGTAAATTATCAAATATCAGTTTTTATTACTAAAAAAATAAGGAAACACATTTTTTATTTCCTCTAGATTCTCCCAGGTTGCACTTTCTTTTGAATATTGGTCCTATTGGACCTTTCATTACATAATTTCTCTATTTCTCGGTGTGCAACCTCGCAAGTTTCTAGTACTCTAAATGTTTGCATGTAGGCCTAATTAGTGTTTTCATTGATGTAAAATTACATTAATGAAAAATTGATTGTTGTATTATTATGTCATGATGTTGTATATGATACTTACAAACTAGATCAGATGTGTTTGAGTTTTACAGAGAGATTTAGCGGGGTTTTCTTGTACTAGCAAGCCTATATAGGTTCCTAGGAGGTGTAGCTTGGTAGTGAAATCTTCTTGGTTTCTTGGGAAACATTTTGACATGATGTATAGCATTTTTTGAGGGTACTTAAGCACTCATAACAGTGGCATAGTAGAGGTACATGTGTTTCACTTGGTTACATGTGTTCATTGGGTGCAGGTATGACATCTTGGAGGTGTGACAATACGGATTTGAGCTAGATGATATCATGGAAACATGCAATCAGGTGTATCATGGAATATGAGGTATTTTTAGGTCATTTTTAGAGGTTTCATGTTTAGTTATTGCACTATTTTAGTTGATACTAGCTTCTACAGTGAGAATCCCTAAGGTGTAGCTATGAAAATGAGATAGGATGGAGATATTGAGGTATGGTATTGAAATTATGATGATTGGAGATGTTATTTTGATGTGTCATAGTGCTCTCAGAAAAATTTCACGTTGCTTTGAGAATTTTGCAAGTGATGATAGATTTTGTAAGACATGGTCAAGAACAGGTGAAAATCAAACATGAATTTAAACTTATTATGCTCTTTGTGAATAGTGTGCTTTGCATAGGACCTTTTGGATTTTAGGAAAGATTCTATGGTTAGTTTATCAAGTTTCAAAATAATAATGAGGTCAGTTGATTAACAAGATTTTATGAATGAATGTTAAGAAGGTAAAGTGGTCTAAAACCCTAGTTAGTGAAAGAGTTTACGAGAATCATATCGAAAATTGTGCACCACGATGAAGTTGCACTCTAAAGGAAATGTAACAAATCTAATGTAATCACAAGGAGGAATTGATCAATCAATGGAAGAACTTGCATAACAGAACACAACTTGCACATATAGAGAAAGACATCGGAGTGTCTTGGCATACTCATAAATGTCAAATGAAGGAATACATATAGGGTGTTGAGTAACCCTAGTGCATGACACACAAGAAAACCCTAAACCTAACCCATGTGAGATGACCCTCCATATGTGAGTGGAGGACACATAGGATCCTACACACCAACACGCCACCTTCATTGAAGTTGGGGTAGCGGCTATGATGAGTCAGGAAAAACAAGAAGACACTCCTAAACAACTAAGAAAGATGTGTCAATGGGGCCAGATAAATAAAGGCTTGATAAGGTGCCCATTTACAAACAACATATTCCTAGAAGAAAAAGAGAAGGACTATATATCTCGAATAAGATAAGCATTTGCATAAGATCTCACCCCAAGAAGATACCGCAAGTGAAGAAAATTCACCTCAGTGAAGGGCTTGTTGAATATATCTGCAATCTGATTAGCTGTCTGAATGTACTAAATGTTGATGATACCATCATGAATAAGCTCTCATATGAAGTGCATATGGATCTCAATGTGCTTCGTCCACTGATGTTGAACTAGATTTCTACAAATTGAGATAGTTCTTGTGTTATCACAATAGATAATGGTAGGCCGCCGAAAGTGGATGTTAAACTCTGTCAGAATACCTTGTAGCCAAATGACCTCGTGTGGCGCTTGTTAATTTCTCCTCTGTGTATGCCTTTGTGGAAGATATCGCAATTGCATTCTACTTCTTGCTAGACCAACTAATAGGACCGAACCAAGAGAGAAACTGTAGCCAGAGGTATATTTTTGATGATCTAAGTCACCGGCCTAATCAGAATCTATGAACCTAATCAAGTCAATATCCACCCCTCCATAATAGTGAATGCCATCAATATAGGTGCCACAAACATAATGAAGGATCTACTTAGCTACTTTCCAATGCAGCTCATGTGGCTCCTGCATGAATCTAGACATGATCCTAACAACATAAGATAAATTTGGTTGAGTGTGAGTCAAGTAAATCAAGCTCCCCACCAACTATCGATAAAGGGTACCATCAACTAAGGGAGTAGAGAAATAAGAAACCAACTTAACCCCGAAAAGAAAAGGAGTAGGAGAAGACTTGCAATTGGACATCTGAAAATGAGAAAGAAAGTCAAGAGCATACTTAGGTTGCGAAATAAAAATTCTTGAGTCAGATTGTGAAATCTGGATCCCAAGAAAGTAATGAAGCAAGACTAAGTCAGTCATGGAAAACCTATTGGCCAAGGCGATCTTCACAGAATCAATGATGGAGGAAGACCTACTTGTGATCAAAAAGTCATCAACATAGAGAACAAGAATGAGTATGGAGTCATATTACCATAGAATATAAACATTTGAATTTAAGTGACACCTAGTAAACTCGATGTAAGTAAAACGGAGTCCATCTTGGAATACCAAGCCCGAGGGGCTTGTTTAAGGCCATAAAGAGAATTTTTAACTTACAAACGAGGGAGGGATCATGGACATAACCCGAAGGTTGTTCCATATAGATATCTTCCTCTAGATCACCATGAAGGAAGGCACTCTTAATGTCTATTTGATGGAATTTCCATCTTTTGAGATGGCAATGGCAAGGGTTATTCACATAGAAGTCATATTCATAATTGGAGAAAAGGTTTTAGTATAATCAACCCCATCTATCTGGGAAGAAACCCTTAGAAACTAATCACGCTTTAAAATTTTCGATGTCTCCATCTACTCCATACTTTATTAGAACACCCACTTACACTGAATGATTTTTCTTCCTTTCAAAATAGGGGTGAGATCCCAAGTATCGTTCTTCATGAGAGAGGAATACTCCTCATCCATGAAAGAATCCAACTCAGAATACCATAAGCCTCCAAGAAAGACTATGGATCAAAGGAAAATATGAAGAAAGATTGGGGTCCAATGAAATCTGAGTGAGTACGTCTCATATCTGAAGTATCTCCAACTAAATCTCCAACACTTTACAAGGTTTTCCTAGACCAAAGAGGACCAAGAGGATCAGACTCTAATTTGGAAGATTCTTCACTGAGTGAGAAGGGAAATAGTCCTCATCATCACTATTTTTATAATCAAAAGACTCAAAGGTCTAATGGTGGGAGGATCAAGAAGAGGAACACGCTCAACAAAATCATCATCGATGAGTCAAAATCCAAATCAAGTAAGTTGAAGAACCTCGATAGGTATAGAAGTAAAATTCAAAAAAGATTCATTGAACTTAACACTTATATCAATATAAAGCTCATGAGAAGTAGGATTCAATAATCGATATCCCTTCATGCCATCAAGATACCCTACAAAGATACAAAGCTTGGATTATGGTTCTAATGACTTACGTTTCTTCTTGGGAATCTAAGCCATAACCTTGGATCCAATTACTCAAACATGCTCAACATCAGGCTTGCATCCAAACCAGCATTTTAAAGGGTGTCATCCTCTTACTTCGCCTTGTGTGGAACATAGTTTTGAATGTAATTATCACAATTCACTACTTCAGCCCAATAATACGGAGGAAGAGACTTCAAGTGAATCATACAAGTGGCCATCTCCTTAAGAGTATGGTTTTTTAATTTCTACGACTCCATTCGTGAAGGGATATAAGACCAATGTATGATGTAAGGAGATACCTTGTAATAGAAATCCATGAACCTATTGTTTACATATTCACCTCCATTGTCGGTTCAAAGAAATTTATTAGACTGTTTCACCTGTTTATCAACAATAGCCTTAAAGTCCGAATATGTTCAAAGACTTCAGACTCAAGCTTAAGAAAATATACCCAAGTGTATCACGAATAGTCATCAATGAAGGTGAGAACATAAAGAGATATAGTAAAAGAAGGAGATAGAAATGGACTAGAAATATCGTTGTAAATAAGATCCAAAGGACAAGTAGCTCTCTAGGATTTTCCTTTGTCAAATTTCTTTTTAGGATGCTTTTACAAGGGTACAACCCTCACAAATACCCTTAGAAAAATTGACGTAGGGTAACCTATTGACTATTTTGTTTTGTCTCAATTGTTCAAGGTATTGATAATTTAGATGTTCAAAACACTCACGCCATAGCTTACTAACCTCATTTGCATAAGTGAGCAAGGAAATGGGCGTAGAATCAAAATTAAAGTGGGAAAAGGTATACAAACTTGAACAATGATCCACCTTTCCCTCAGCCACTATAATGCCATCATTACGCTCACGAATAATCACCGAGTTAGGACCAAATTCCATTCGCATTCCTTCACCAAGGTGAGTAATTTGGTAAACCGATATGAGATTGGTAGAGACATCAGGAAAACTCAACACTTGGTTGAATGTTCCCCCATCCATCTCTACTGATCCACTACTATAAAATGACACGGTCGTGTCATTACCCATAATGATTTGGGACATACCACAAGGCTCGATGTTGGAGAACTCAACATGTGAAGAAGCCATGTGGTGTGGGGCACCAAAATTTATAATCCATGTCGATGAAGGAGTAACTCTAGATATAAGGGCATTTCCTTTCTTCTTATCAAATTTAGAACCTTTTGTAGTAGAAGACTCGGTCTTTAGAGCATTTTGTTTGATAGACTCAGAACACCTATTTGATTTTTCTCAAGTAAATGAGTAAGGTGATCAATTTGTTTTCTCATACATAGATGCTCTTTATGACCAGGATTCTTGCAATAGGAACACAAATACTTGTCTTTTTGTGCTCTAGGCTCAAAAGTCAAAGCATTCGTGTTAAATTTAGTTTTGGTCTTGGTTTCCTTCTTAGGTTGATCCTTTTTTTCTTTCTTCTTTTCAGTCTTCTTTTCCTTACTAGTACTTGCTACAAGGGCATGTGACTTGGACTTGAGAGACCCCATTTGAATGAGTTTTTCCTATTCTCAAATGATTTGGGATGGAAAAATAGTCAAAGGAGGGAATATTCCAATCCTTTCCCAAGGTAGCTTTTATAGCATAAAAAGTTGACACAAAGACAGAATATTCAGGACCTAACTTAGAGAGAATCGACAAGATCAATTGAGAATCTTTCTTCTCTACTTGACATTCCTTTAACAAAAATCTAGTGTGGAAAAATTTATAGAAGAATTCTTGTAGGTTTTTGAAATCACTACGATTTAACCCTAGTAGTTCCTTTTCCAACTCATGCACTCTCATGTCATCTTGTTGTCCAAACATTCCATCTAACATTTTCCACCCAGAATTAGGTGTTTTGAGATGACTCAATGTGGAAGAGCAAGTCAGAGAAATAGACATGTAAAGAATACCTAAAGCTTCATCACTATGGTTTAACCACTTAGATTTTTCAGGGTCATCATCTGGTTTAGTCTCAGTTCCCATGGTGATGCGGAATAACCCTTTACCCCTTAGTTTCATAATCATTTTTGATCTCCATTTGAAGAAGTTGAATGGCATAAGAAAAGGAATTGAAAGTGCATCCATAGTGAAGAGAGAGAGAGAGTGCAAAAAAGAAACACAAGAATCACAACCACCCAAGACAATATAATAACCCCCTGCTTTTGGCACTTTATAGTTTAGTGCGTTGAATACAATCGGGTCGAGCGTGCATCTTGAAACAGTTGGTAACTCACCTTGCAATCAGCATAATAACGCGTAAGAGAGGAGACCACAATTGTGTTTCATGGAGTGCAATAAAGTGACACCGTATACAAGCACAACTTGCAAAAAACTAGGAAGGAGGTGAAATCAAATCCTGGTTGTGAGAAAAAGCATCTCATGTCGCAAAGGATACCCCTATGCTGCAAACTATAGCGTATGCGCTCACTAGTCACTAGCAATAATAAGGGTAAAATACAATGTTTTAAATGAACTCAAGATGAGTCGAAAGATCTTCAGAATGTCAGAAAAGCACGCGGAAGACAAATAGGTGCTCAGAGTGTTACTGCACACTTGAGCGCACGATTAGTAAAAAAACGACAATAACGCCTAAAAAAATTATCGCTTTGAAACACCTAATTTAGCTAATTTTAAAGATATATGAGTTAAAAAATGACAATTTAACATTATTTTGAAAGGATAATTTTAAATTATTTACTAATCGTAAATGAGATTCGTAATTAATAGGAATAGATTTAATATAATTAAATCTAATTAATTATGAAAAACTAATTAAGATCTAATACAAATTAAATCCTAATTAATATTTGATTTGATTTAAATAAATCTAAAAATTTGAAAACATAAGATCTATGAAGATCTATTAAATCAAACTAATTAAGATCTATTAAATTAAATGAAACTAATTTCTATTAAGATGTATTAATAGAACTAGATTTTAAAAAGCATACCGTTATATAAAAAAGCACCCACCGAAATGAAATTTAATAAACTTACCAAATATAACTTTAAATAAACTTACCGTTTGAAATCCCGAGTTGGAGGGAGATGCTTAGGAAAGATGGAGAACTCGGAGTCGTTGAATCCAATGCCGAGAATTTTGGAAAATCCGAGTTAGAGGTGCAAGAAAGCCGTGTAAACGACCAAGCTTTAGAGATCACTTTGGATCAAAAGGCAAGATCAATGCCATGTGGGGATGAGCACGAGGCATGAAATGAGGTCGAGAGAAGTCTCCAAAAAGTTATACATAGGTGTGAGCTAGGGAATGAAGCTCATGGGAGAAGACTCGGGGGAAGCTCAGGCATGAGCAGGGGAAGGCTCCACAACGGGAATGAGGGCCGAGTAGGGTCGTGAGGTCCGAGGGAGATTCGAACGATGAGGGAAAATTATAGGGAAGGACACTAGGGATAAGGCCCACACGAGAGGATAAGAAACCACCAAAGGCCCAAAATGATTTCACCAGGCAACAAGGAACGAAGCACGAGCTCGGGGCAAAAAAAAATGACTCGGCCAGGTTGGAAGAAATCTGGTCCAAGAAGTAGCTCTATTAGATATCTCAAAGGAGGTGTAAAATTAGCTTGGTGGTGAGCATAAAACCACCAAACAATGAAATTTGAACCTCCAAGCTACAAATGAAAAACCTATATTATGTAAAAATACATGAAAAAAACACAGAGAAACCAGAAAAAAACCAGAGATCTAAAAAATTTTCAATTTAATAAAAAATTAAAAACCAAAAAAATAACCTCTTATTTTAACTAATCTACCAGATTTAGCTGCAGTTAGCTAAATATAGTTGTAAAACCCCTAAAAAAACTCAAGGAGATCTGCACATGCACGAAGAACACAATAAAACTGAAAAACTTTCCAAGAGCAACTTGTTAAGAACATTAGCAATAAAATTCTAGAATATAATGATCAAAAAACTTGCACGAGGAGTAAAAATGAAACCAAGAGTAATCACAACTCAAATAATGAATGCATGTTTACCTGATCTCATCTCTGATACCATGAAAGAGTTTGTGAGAATCATATCAAAATCGTGCACCATGATGAAGTTGCACTCTAAAGGAAATGTAATAGCTCTAGCGTAATCACAAGGAGGAATCGATCAATCAATGGAAGAACTTCCATAACAGAAAAAAGCTTGCACATATAGAGAAAGATAGTGGAGTGTCTTAGCATACTCATAAATGTCAAATGAAGGAATACATATAGGGTGTTGAGTAACCCTAGTGCATGACACATAAGCAAACCCTAAACCTAACCCATGTGAGAAGACTCTCCATATGTGAGTGGAGGACACATAGGATCCCACACACCAACAGTTAGGAGGAGTTTGCAAAACGTGAAGTATATTGAACTATTTATTATTGATTAATAAAAATTGATGATTGAATTTTGTATAGGAATCCACATGATTTCTAGAAATGTATGGCTTAGGTCATGGTGATGAGTGGCCCCCACCTAAATATAACAATTTCTAGAGAAAAAGGTTTTAGGAAAATATGGTCCAAAGGATTAGCATGAAAATTTGATGTTTTATGATGACCGAGAGTTTTTATTTATTTCCATTGAGGTTTCGGGACATTTTCATGCAATTTCATGATGCTTTGAGGTCCAAACATGTTGAATGAGAAAAGGAAAGTTTTGGGGTCTCAAATAGAAGGGTCCAATAATTTAATCATAACTTGAGCTACAAGTGGATTATTTGGTTGATTAAAGTTGTGATGAAAATATTATTAAGATCTATTTCTAGTGATATAATTATTGGCTCATGATGAGGTCATTTGAAAGGGTTTCTAGTGAATTCTTTGAGCAAGAATATTTTTGGCAATTCAAGACAACATTTGTTTTTGGTGCAAGTTTGATGTTATTTGAAGCATGATATGGATTAGGTGATGCTTCTTATCACCTGTAATGTGAAGAGATGAATTATGCATCAAATTAATATATTTTTAGGTCTTTAATGTATGTATATATGATTTTATGAGATAACCTTTGGAAAATAATTTTTGGGCAGGTTGATTTAGTGAAGACAAACATAGCTATGGTTTGAAGTGAAGGATGTTTCATGACTTATAAATTTCTTATAATTTTTCTAAAGGTTATAAAATTTATTTTTAGTGGTCACATTTCATGATTTGGTTGAGTAAAATTTATTTGGTGATCATATGAATTTTCCAGGGTGTTGAAGGGTGCATGAAACAATTGTTTTGAGATTTGTAAAGGGAACTGGGCCCAGTAAATGAAATAATTTTATTAGTTGATATTAATTGTGACCATGTATGAATTTTTTATGATATTTTATTCATATGTAAAGGTTTTTGGGTCATGAAAAAGTATACATTTAATGTAAGGGCATTTTTAAGAATGTGCCCATGGGGTTTTGAGCCATTTTTGGCACATGTAATGAGATTTTTAGCTAGGACAACCTAATTGGGTCACTTATGACTGTTGTATTTAAAATTTGAAAATTTTAATTTATTTTTGAGTTAAAATAAATGGAGGGAAAAGGTTGTGTCTAAGTTTAAAATGAGAAGAAGCATAGAAAAGCATGTTTTTAGGTGTTTTTGAAACTAGTTATGTGTGTGTGTGTGTGTGTGTGTGTGTGTGTGTGTGTGTGTGTGTGTGTGTGTGTGTGTGGAGCGACCAAGGTGAAGTGTTATTGCAAGTTTTTGAGCATGATTTGGATATGATTCAAGTGTGTTGAAGGTTGAGAAAAATAATAGAACATGAGAGTAGTATTTTGATTATTTTTAGAGGGTTTGATGAGCTTATTTTGTGAAGTGTGATCTTAATATTGGATATCCATAACTTGTGGCAGAAAGAAATTATATATCTACACATCATAATATGGTTGAGATGGTACTTTATAATCTTGGGGCGTTGGATCCTCCTAGTGAATTTGGTGCTTTACAAAATTAGGGGTTGGTGCTCCTTGTAAGGTTAGTGTTATACTAAACTAGGGGTTAGTGCTCCTTATGGGGTTGGTGCTACACTAAATTTCATAAACATATCAATATAAGATAGTTTTTTAGTTTTTTTCTTCCCCTTTAGGGTTTCCCACTTATATATTGTGTTCTTATGGTGTTTCTTTGCTTTCACGATTACATGAATTTTTGATGGTTTATAGTGTGCACAAATTAAAAGTTGAATAAGTGGTTATTGTTATCGTATGCATATGGTATTTTTAGATTCAAAAATGAAGTATAATTTTAAATTTTTATAAGGAATGATTCAACCCCCTCTCATTCCATTTTACTTCTAAAAATTGGTATCAGAGTGGGTCCTTTTGCAGAAGTTTGACAACTTGAAAATATATCCTTGAAGAAAAATATGGAAAACAACATTGTGATTGGAAAGGCACTAATGTTTTATGGTATGACTTATAGCTTATAGAGAGAACGAGTATGAGGTCGATATCATGGATCAAGGGTTTGATGTCTGGAATACTATTGCAAGTGGTTATAATCCTCCTACCTCTTCCACTCTCATTGATGATGAAAAGAAGGAATATACCAACAAATCAAAGGAATTCAATGCAATCTTAAGTGGTCTTAGAGAATATGAAATGGGAAAAGTGATGCATTTCAAGACTGCAAAGGAAGCATGGGAAAAACTCCAAGTGCTCTATGAAGGAGACTCAAAGGTAATAATTTCTAAGCTTCAAACTTTTAGAAATCAGTTTGAATCTCTTAAGATGAATGATGATGAGAATATTGCAGCCTATCTTCTTAGAGTTGATAAGATTTTTAACAGTATGAAAGGGTTAGGAGAATATCTAAAAGAGGAAGTTATTGTCCAAAAGGTATTAAGATCCTTGACTCCTAAGTTTGATTCAAAAGTATCAGCTATAGAGGAAGAAAAGGATGTCACTAAGCTAAACATGGATGAGCTACATGGTACCCTAATAGCCTATGAGATGAGGGTAATGGATTCCAAGCCTACTAATAAGGAGATAACATTCAAGATGGAGAAAGTGGCTAAAGAAAAGAAGGAGAAATCTAAAGTATCTACTCTAGAGATTGATGATGAGGAGATATTTGCTATGGTTGTTAGAAGAATGAAACTTGGGACTGGTAATTACAAAGGTAAGTTACCTTTCAAATGTTTTTTTGTGGTAAAAATGGCACTTTATGCCGAGTTTTCCTCATAGACATGATAAGAAAAGGAATGATGATCATGATAGTGATAATGAGAAGAAGAATAAGAAATTTGATAAGAAGAAGAAAGGGTTCAAGAATAATGAATCCATGAACAAGAATAAGAAAAGTCTCTACACTAAAAAGGAAGAATATGAGAGTGAAGAAGAGAGATCTGATTCAGAGGTTGAATCTGATCACAATGATATTGGTGATGAAGTTCTCTTCATGACAAAAGAGGCTATGAGATCCTCTAGTGGTGGATCTATTCCTTGGGGTGATATTTCACCTAATTCTTGCAAAGAAGAAGAAGGATAAGATGATGTTATAAGGATTGAATTAGCATGTGTGAAATATGAACTTGAACATGCTGAGAAGAACAACAAAAGGTTGGTTTCTCAAGTCAAGGAATATGAGACAAAAATACAATAACTTGAAGGGAAACATTGGGAAATATCGAGAAACTAGAAGAATCAGTAAGAAGACTAGAATTGCAGATGAGTAACATGAATCTAAGTCTTCAATATAAGGAAGACTAAGTTAAGTTTCTTAATAAGGAACTTACAGATGGTACAAGTAGCACTAAGACCTATCAAAAGTTTGAATAAAGTACCAAAGATCTTAATGATATCTTGAGAAATCAAAAGGATTCTAGTGATAGGACTGGTTTAGGATTCAAATCTGAAGTCAAGAGCAATAAAGAGGTGAAATCAGATCTGATTCCATGCAAAGAAGTGGGAGAATCAAGCACCAAGGAAGGAAAGAAGGAGCCTCAAGCCAAGGACATGGAGAAAAGAAAGCAAATTAGGAAACCTAATGCCTCAAGGTATGAAAGGTATTTCAATGGTTTTTTATACATGTAATGATTTTGTTCATAGGGATAAGGAGTGTAGGAGAGCTCCTAGAGACACTCAATCATGGAGAAACATTAGAGATGATTATGACAAGAAGGTTGTATGCTTCAAATGCAATCAAGTAGGTCACATTGCTAGTGAATGTATGAATGACTCATCTAATGTAGTGGTGTCTTACAATTGTAACAAGGTTGGGCATGTGGAAAATAATTGCTTCCAAGATTTCTCAGGTCAAATAAGAAGTTACTCAGGTCCTAGAGTGCAATATTTTGGTGTTCAAAGAGCTAGAATGCATGAAAATAGTCCTAGAAGAGCTTGGGAACCTAGGAGAGATCATGGTGTATCTTCAAGTGAAGATGATGGTGAAAAGAGATGTGTTACTCAGTGTTTAGAGTAGAGAAGGGAAGATGAAGGAGTTTTATAGGTTCCCAAGAAGGCTTGGGACCTCTTCAAGACCTTCTTTTAGGTCTCCTTGGAACAAGTATACCTTCACTATGCTTCTTGAAGGTATACCAAAGCATATGAAGCATCTAAGGGGGATATTTCTATGTCATTATGAGTCTTATATATAAGGTCAAGGTATGTGTGTGTTTGTTCCTCATTGTCTTTTTTTGGTTCATAATGTTGGTTCTTGTGCAAAGGTCTTGTCAATTAGTCTTAAATATCTGATTTTCACTTACAAGTAGCTTATGTGGTATGTGTTATCCAAAATGTGCCCCCCTACTCATTTAGTGGCTAACTCCTTTCATTCTTCCCTCTCTTGTGCCTCAGTCATAATTTTTTTCTTTTTAGGCACTCAAAAATTTCTGGAAATAGCACCATTGGATAGAGCTCTTTCTTAGCTTTCCAGAAAGGTAAAGTTTTCCTCCTAACTCCATGTATTTTTGAAGTTATGGCTCGATGGAGTTTTTGTGGGAAATTTTCCCCTGTAAGGCCCTGCTGCCTAGTGAGATTCCGCCACGTGTCCAGGAAGTGGTGGGGGTCGAGAGGAAAAATTGGTTTTTACCAAGTGTTTTGACAAAATTTCAAAAGGGAAGATTTTCCCAGGCGCGCCGTTGAATCGAGATGACGCCACGTGTCCAAGGGAGAAATTTGAAAAATTTGACTAAGTGTTGGTGCATGGAAAATTTTGGAGGGAAAGCCCACGCCTAACAATATTGTGCCACATGTCCTCAATCCGGACCGGTGGAGGGTGGGGGAGAAGTTAGAATTTTGGCAAAGTTTTTGCCAAATTTCAGAAAGGAAATATTTTGGTTTGTTGCCCCTGTCGACCAAACAACAAAGGCCATGTGTCCCCGGGGGTCGGAGCTGTGGAACGCGGGAGGAGATTGGGATTTTTTCCCAAAAGATTGCGCATAAAGGTAAAAATGTTTACAGAGGGCCCACATCCAATAAGACGCTACCACATGCCCCAGGACCAGCGGAAGGCGGGGAGAATTTGGGAAATTTTCCCAAGAAAAAAGGAAGTAAATTTCAAAGGAAAAACACCCCCCCAAATGCGGACCAATCACATCTTGCCACGTGTCAGGTGGCGGAAAAAACTCAAGACAAGCCCACATAGAAAATTTGAAAGGAAAGGCCCATAGTGAATCATGTTTTGACACATGTCCGGGTCAAAATATGGATCAAGCAATCGATGGAAAATTTAAAAGAACAGGCCCGCGTCCAATCAGCACATGCCACATGGCCTCAACTCATCGGCCGGGGGGAATTTTTAGAAAATTTTCCAAAGGGAAAAACAAAGGAAAATGAAGCAGGATAGGCCCACACCCAATCAAAGCATGCCACATGGCACCTGAAATGGCAGAGTGAGGGGAATTTTGGGAAATTTTCCAAATGACCAAAAAGTGAAAAATTTAAAAATTTTTGCCCTCCCATCCGATTTGGCCCTATTTTTCCCTAAAACTTCAAACGGCCATATCTTTCGATCCAGAGCTCGGTTTTTTGCATTTTTTATATCAATGGAAATATGGTGAAATTATCTACAAGATTTTGGGGTCATTTTTGTATTTTGATGGAGTTATGAGAGAGAAAATCAAAAAATGCCTCTGTTACGTGGTCATGAACAGAAATGACGTTTCAACCACCATTTTTAATGAAGAATGGCTCGCATTCTCTCCCAGCATGGCTAAAAATGTCAGGGGATGGGCCTGTAAGGATGCCCATGCTGTTTTGATTGTGTTTTGGTCAATGGTTGAATCTTCCCCATGTTTTCCTGTGTTTCTCTCTCTTGGGGTCGTGGCTTGACCTTTGTAAAATCCTAGAATGGATTCATTTTGGAAAAGGAGAGACACTTTTTCAGCTCTGCAACTTCCTTCCTTTTGGTAGAATTTGTGAAATTTTTACCTTTCCATGCAATACAGACACCCCTTTTGCCTCTTGATCATTGTAATGCATTGTATTGGATCTGGAATGTTAATATATGCTCTGTGATTAAAATCCCTCAATCCTTTCATATATCTACCATTGTTTTCCTGATCTTTCATTACATTTTGAGCAATTTGTGCATGTTTTGTGTTGTGTTTTCTTATGGATTGTGTATGTATTGCAGTGTCAGGTGTCTACAACTCCTTTGGTGCATCACCTCATTAGCATTAGTTTCATTTTCTTGCATTCCCTATCTCTGTCCCCTTTGGAATTTAGAGTAGGAACTAGGAATTTAAACCTCTACAACTTGTAAGTGATATATCTGATCAAAGGAGTTGAGGAACTAACCTCTAATCTGGAGATTCCTCTTCCATTTTTACAAGTCCCACACTTGGGGGAGGTTTCAATGTTGTGCAATCACACTGGATGTTCAAGATATCAACTGGAATCCTGATTAACATCCAGGGGTGTTGCTGATTTGCTACAACAGTTTTGGCACACCCGGTGGGAGCTTAGAGGTATTCATATTCATTGCAACAAAATTGATGTGCATTTGTTGCAAGATTCTTGCTTAAAAGAGCCCTAAATTACACATCTGGCGACTCCAAGGGAGAAATAATCAGCTGGTTTTAGCAGTGCAGACCTGAAAACTCATGAGAAGAATCACCACAAGGTCAAGAGTTGGAGAAGAAGAAGTGTTGTTTGAGTATATGAGTTATCTCCATGAAGAAGGTAAAGAGGGAGGAGAATTCAGAGGTCTCCATCTCCACCAAACAGAACTCTCTCAACTCCTCCACCTTGTAGGCCTTTCATTTAATGAACAAGGGTTCTAATGCCAATCATAATGGCACAAAACAACCCCTATGTCAACTTCAATGGTAGCAGCCCACTTGCTCTCAATGCATAGAACCCAATCCTAGTTACAGCATTGAAGAACATCCCATACTTTACTGGAGAGAATCAGACTACTCCTGGTGATCATGTTAAGGATATTGCTAACATTTGTGCAATCCATGAGATCAATGAGATGCAAGTTGCTTTGTCAAACTGCTGGCATCTTCATTCAAAGGGAAAGCTTTGTAATGGTTCAGGAGTCTTGCCTCAAGTTCTATTCAAAATTGGAACCAGTTATGTATAGCCCTCCATGAGCTAGTTTGGAGAAAAGGAGACAACTTGTCCCTTTTGGAGCAGTTGACAACCATCAAGAGAGCTCCCAATGAGTAGCTGACTGATTTTAACTTTAGATTTCAAAGGACTTGGGAGAGAATTCCAGTGGCAGTCAGGCCAACAGCAGAAGGTGTTTTCCTTTATTACCTTAAAGCTTTAAATTTGATATTTCTATGTTAATTCAATCCATGGGAGGCACAACTATCCCCATTGCTTATAGCATTGCTATTAGAGCTGAAAATTGTTTGATTCAAGCTGGCAAGCTAGCTCCTAGGCCTCCAATGCCATTGTTTCCAACTTTAGAGAGCCTAAACACTAATCAAACACCTAATTTAGCTTCCTTCATTCCCACTCCAAGAAGTCATGAAGCAATTACAAAATTTAGGTAATGGGCTGGTTACACTTAAAAGGAAGCAAGCCCAAAGCTTTAGACCTTCTTTCTAGCCCCCCAGATCAGCCTAACAAGGTAGCCATATCAGCCCCAAAGACCACCCAATCCAGTTGAAAACCTAAATCAAGCAAGGCCTCCTGCCAATGACAGACCATTTCAGCCCTATAATCCCAATGTTACATACGCCTCTAAAGCATTAGTGCCAGTACAAAACAATATAGCTCAAGAGTATGATTGGTGTTTCCCATGTAATGAACCTCATAACCAGTCCATGTGCTTCAACGGTGCCTTGAATCAAGCATTAATGGTGACAACTATTGGTGTGGAAGGTGAAGGTAGCCAAGGAAATAACCAACAACAAGAAACATTCCAGCAGCAATCAGCTCCAAATGATGCCACATTTGTAAACTGGTAGGCAGAAGATTTTTGTGGCATGAATCAAACAATTCCCAAAGTGTTGCAGCCAACACAAGGTCAAAAAGGAGAAATTTGGGTGAAGAACAGCCATTAGCCCCAAGTAATCCACAACCTCCTACTACTCCACAAGTTATTGGCAAGCAAAGTGCAGTCCCAAACACGCAAGGACTGCCTAAGACAACTCCTAGGCCAACTCAAATGCCAGTTGTTGCTGCCCATGTGCAAGGAATGAATGTGTAGGCCAAGGGATAGCAAAGGGATACTTCATCTCCATTCAATATCATTGATCAGATGAAGAAGACAAATGTAAACATATCAATGTGGGAATCACTATCTATCCCAGGCCAAAGAGATTTGCTATAAGCTGCCATGAAGGACTGGTCAACCTCAAACCAGCAGGCCCAAATGCAAGAAAAGGTGCTCACAAATGCTGCCTAGCCTGAAGGGAATCATGGAGGACAGCAAGGTAAAATGTTGAATCCCCCTCCATTATATGTTTCATTGATCAATGGAAATCAATTAGTACACAATTGCATGATTGATTCGGGGAAAGTAGTTCAGTAATGCCCAAGAAAATAGCTGATCAGTTGGGAATTTAGTATGAAGTCATATCCAAAGGGGTAGTGCAATTAGATGGGACAACAGTAACAATAGTTGGAGTGATAAAAAACTTGAGTCTTACCTTGCATGCATGCCCCAACATTGTTGTTTTGCAAGATGTCTCAGTAATAGACCTTCCACCACTCTTTGCCCTATATGTCTGTCAAGGGATTTCACAGCCAAGATTGGAGGTTACTTATCTATTGATTGGTCACACATGTTGTTTAGAACGAGATATGGAACCAAGGCCACAATCAGATATGAACCTATTGCAAAATTTGACATTGAGCCTTACACTCCAAGCCAAATGAATACCAATTGTTGGTGTTTGATTAAGAGGATTATCCAAAGCTTGATGAAGTGACACCAAGGTAGGAAAAATCCCAGATCTAACTCTTGATGAATGGGAAAATAAGGTGCATGCTTTTGACCCTTATCAAGAAATAGAAGAATCTGAGCTAGGAGTCTATTGCATGCATGAAGAGAATCAACATATTCCTAGCATCACCAAGCTAGACCACAAGGATGACAATGA
This sequence comes from Taxus wallichiana var. yunnanensis, assembly GCA_018340775.1. Taxonomy (NCBI): domain Eukaryota; kingdom Viridiplantae; phylum Streptophyta; class Pinopsida; order Cupressales; family Taxaceae; genus Taxus; species Taxus wallichiana. Next base: position 78,679,062 of record CM031242.1, read on the forward strand.
GGTATGACAGTTGTTTTTTGATGGATCAAGGAGTAGACAAGGTGCAGGAGGAGGAGCTATGCTGGTTTCCCCACAAGGAGTTAAGTATTATTTAGCTTTTAGATTTCAGTTTGCATGCTCTAATAACACTGTTGAATATGAAGCCTTGATACAAGGATTGCATTGGTCAATCAAGAGAGGAATAAAGAACTTGCAAGTCTTTGGTGACAGTGAGTTGATTGTCAACCAAGTTAAGGGCAACATGCTTTTAAGAATGATCTACTCAAGAGCTACAAAAATAGGGTGTGGGACCTCATTGAAGATTTTGAGGGTTTTGGCATAAAATCCATTCCTAGAAAAGAGAACCAAGCTGTTGACAGGCTTGCAGCAGTTGGGGCAGCCTTTGACATTGTTGAAAGCATTCAAAAAGATAAGGTACAACCAAACATCCATGTGATTGTGAGGCCTTCAGTGCCAGACAACAATGTAAGTTGGCAAGTGTTTGAAAATGATCAGCAAATCATTTATTTCTTACAAGAAGAGGCTGAGTTCTCAGCTAAAAATCAGGAAAAGTTGGAGTAGTAGTATGGTGACCAAGTGGTACAACTAAGAACCAACAAGCTACTAAAGGGACTTATTACTTTGGAGTCCATTTTCAATCCTAATGATCAGTTTAGGAAGGAGAAAGAAAACATCCAAGTCAAGGGAGAAGATTCAGTGTCCATCTCGGTGGAAGAAGGCAAATCACTCCAAATTGGTAAGATGACAACTGAGCAAGAAAGGTATGAGTTCATATAACTTTGTCAAGAATTCCCTGATGTGTTTGCTTGGAGCTATGAAGATTTGAAAGGTTTCAATCCCAAATTAGCTCAACACACCATTGAATTGGATCCAAGTACTAAACCCATCAGGCAAAAATAAAAGGCCAGTCAATCCCCACATGGAGCCTCTCATGAGAAAAGAATTGAATAAGTTGATAGAATCAAGAATCATATTACCTATCAAGCATTCTAGTTGGGTAGCCAACTTGGTTCCAGTAATAAAGAAGAGTGGAGAAATAAGATTGTGTGTTGACTTCAGAGATTTGAATAGAGCATCTCTCAAGGATCATTATCCACTTCCTTTATGGAGCAGATTTTGCAAGTTGTTCTTTGGCTCTGAGAGGTTTTCATTACTTGATGGCTATTCAGGGTACAATCAAATTATGGTGAAAGAAGAAGATCAGTTCAAGACAACCTTTACAACCAAATGGGGAACTTATGCATACAGGAAAATGCCATTTGGGCTATCCAACGCTGGAGCTACTTTCCAAAGAGCAATGGACATGGTATTCAAGGATTTGATTAACAACATAGTGCTGATATATCTTGATGATATCACTATTTTTTCAAAAAATGCAGCAGATCACCTCTTCCATTTGAGACAAGTGTTCCAAAGGTGCAGAAGATTTGGAGTATCCTTGAATCCTAAAAAGTGTATTTTTCTAGCCCATGAAGGAAAACTCCTTGGCCACATTGTCTCCAAAGAAGGATTAGCAATTGATCTAGAAAGAGTTGAAGCCATAAGAACACTACCATTGCCAAGCCACAAGAAGGCCCTTCAAAGTTTCTTGGGGAGAATAAATTTTGTTCGGAGGTTTGTCCCAAATTTTGCAGCCCTTGTCAAGGCCTATCACCAAGATGTTAAAGAAAAGCATGGCTTTAAAATGGACAGCAAAAGGCAAGGAAAGTTTTGAAGTAATCAAAGAAGCCATCTCTCAAGCCCCAACTCTTATTAACACAGATTTCTCCAAGGATTTCATCCTCTATTCATTTGGGGGTGATGATACTATTTGTAATTTTGGTACAAGAACAAAAACAATGAGGAGCAGCCAATTGCTTTCTTCACCAAAGCCACGGAGGACTATGAGGTGAATTATTCCTTCATTGAGAAGAATGTTCTTTGCGAATCGGGAGCTTGAAGAAATTCAAGCATCTAATCTCAAACAACAAGGTCAGTTGTTGGTTTCTCATGTGGGAGTTAAAGACTTCCTCCTCAACAAAGACTTGAATGGAAAAAGAGGGCAGGTTGATTACTCTTGTCATGGAGTATGACATAGAGATCAAAGTCACCAAGTTGGTCAGAGGAAAAGGATTGTGTGAGAAGCTGATTTTAAGCAAACAAAAGGAAGCATGCAATGAGAAGGAGGTTGTTTTGGCATTGCAAGACAGCCATGAGCAAGGAAGCACTCAAGAGGAGAATGATGATGTCCTCACTCCTTGCTAGACCCAAGACATAATGCACTTCCTAAGCACAGGTCTATGCCCTTTAGAGATGAACAAGACCAAAAGAAGACACTTCAGATTGTAGGCTATCCCATATGCCCTTGTTGATGGTGTTTTGTTCAAAAGGGATGTGAATGGAGTCTTTGAGATGCATTGGTACAAATCAGATTCATAGGGTGTTGGAAGAGTTCCATGGTGGACCAGCTGGTGGTCATTTTGCATCAAGAGTGACAACTCTAAAGATCATGAGGGCTGGCTATTATTGGCCCAAGATTTTTAGTGATTGTTATGCATGGATCAAGAGGTGCAAGAATTGTGCATTCTTCACAGGTAAAGAGAGGTTAGCTTCCCTTCCATTACATCTAATTTCAGTTGACCAACCATTCATGCAATGGGGTTTAGACTTCATTGGAGTCATTAATCCCAATTCAAGCTAAGGGCACAAATGGATTCAAACAGCAATAGACTATTTCACCAAGTGGACTGAAGTAGTAGCACTCAAGGAAGCAAATGAATCTATCATCTAGATTTCTATGAGGGAAAAAACCAGATTCAGCATACCTACTACAATAATATCAGATAATGCATTGGCATTCATTGGGTCCAAGGTGACTAAGTGGGCTGTCAAGAATGGGATCTACCTAAGAACTTCATCAAATTATTACCCTCAGGGTAATGGCCAGGCCGAATCTACAAACAAGAACTTGTTGAGGATCATTAGAAGGATTCTTGATGAAAATCAAAGGTCTTGGCATACTAAATTGAAATCAGCCTTATGGGCTGATAGGATAACTCCCAAGAGATCTACAGGTAACTCTCCATTTAAGCTTGTTTATGGGAGAGAGGAAATTTTCCCATGTCACTTGAGTTGCCAACATTGGAACTCATGAAACAGTTGGAGTTGTTGGAGTTTGAGCCCATGGAAGTTAGATATGTAGAATTGATGGAGCTCTAAGAAATCAGAAATCAAGCATCCCGAGCAATGGAGAAGGATCAAGCTTTGATCAAGAAGACCTTTGATAAGAAGGCCAAGGATAGATCTTTCCAAGTTGGAGATCTAGTGTTAAAATGGGATGCAAATAGAGCAAAACAGGAAGGCATTCAAAATTTGATGCCATTTGGAGTGGCCCATACATGGTCACAAAGTGTAAGGAAAACAATGCTTTCCAATTGTCTTCATTGGATGGTGAAGAACTGCAAATTCCAGTCAATGGAATCCATCTAAAGCATTGCTATTGAAGGGAATTCTCCACCTTGTACATATTAGCTTAGGTTTTCATTCCTCCAAGTGCTTGTGGACATTGTTTTGTTATAGATTAGTTTTGCTTTCCCTAAGTGCTTTAGCACAAGCTTGTTGTCCCTGGGAATGTGTTTGCAGGCCTTACTCCATCCAGATGATATTCCATATTCCATCTTCCTCCTTGTAGTGTTATAGTCGGTTGGGGTACAACCAAATGGAGAATTTGATGACTCCATGCCCAATGGATTGCTTCAGAAACCTGGTAACTTCATCCGGTGGCGAGATGACCCCTACGAGTCGCCAAATTTTTTATCCAAAATGTGCCCCCTGCTCATTTTGTGGATAACTCCTTTCATTCTTCCCTCTCTTGTGCCTCAATCATATTTTTTTATTTTTAGGCACTCAAAATTTTTGGAAATAGCACCATTAGATAGAGCTATTTCTCAGCTTTCTAGAAAGGTAAAGTTTTCCTCCTAACTCCATGTATTTTTGAAGTTATGGCTCGATGGAGTTTTTGTGGGAAATTTTCCCCTAGAAGGCCCACATCCAGTGAGATGCCGCCACGTGTCCAAGGAAGTGGCGGGAGTCGGAGAAAAGCTTGGTTTTTTACAAAGTTTTTTGACAAAATTTCAAAAGGGAATATTTTCCCCATAGGCCCCCGCAAATTAGATGATGCCACGTGTCCAGGGGAGAAATTTGCAAAAATTGACAAAGTGTTGGCGCATGGAAAATTTTGGAGGGAAAGCCTGCGCCCAACAATATTGGGCCATGTGTCGTGGCATCCTCGGACCAGGGGGCATGGGAGAAGTTAGAATTTTCGTGAATTTTTTGCCAAATTTCAGAAAGGAAATTTTTTGTCCGCTGCCCCGTCGACCAACAAAGAAAGGCCACGTGTCCCCGGGGGTTGGAGCTGTGGAATGCGGGAGGAGATTGGGATTTTTTCCCAAAAGATTGCGCACAAAGGTAAAAATGTTTGCAGAGGGCCCGCATCCAATAAGATGATGCCATGTGCCCCAGACAACTGGAAGGTGGGGAGAATTTGGGAAATTTTCCCAAAAAAAAAGGGAAGTGAATTTCCAAGGAAAACCCCCAAATGCAGACCAATCACATCATGCCACGTGTCAGGTGGCGGCAAAAAACTCAAGACAAGGCTGCATAGAAAATTTGAAAGGAAAGGCCCACAACAAATCATGTTTCGACATGTGTCTGGGTCAAAATATGGATCAAGCACCGATGGAAAATTTAAAAGAACAGGCCCATGCAATCAGCACACGCCACGTGGCCTCAACTCATCGGCCCGGCGGGGAATTTTTAGAAAATTTTCCAAAGGGAAAAACAAAGGACAACAAAGCAGGATAGGCCCGCACCCAATCAAAGCATGCCACGTGGCACCCAGAATGGTGGAGCGTGGGGAATTTTGGGAAATTTTCCAAATGACCAAAAAGTGAAAAATTTAAATTTTTTGCCCGCCAATCTGATTTGGCCCTGTTTTGCCCTAAAAATTCAAATGGCCATATCTTTCGATCTAGAGCTCAATTTTTTACGTTCTTTATATCAATGGAAATCTAGTGAAATTCTCTACAAGATTCTAGGGTCATTTTTATTTTTGATCGAGTTAGAGAGAGAAAATCAAAAAACTCCTTTGGCACATGGTCATGGATAGAAATGACGTTTCAACCACCATTTTTAATGAAGAATGGCTCGCATTCTCTCCCAGCATGGCTAAAAATGTCAGGGGATGGGCCTGTAAGGATGCCCATGTTGTTTTGATTGCATTTTGGTCAATGGTTGAATCTTCCCCATGTTTTCCCGTGTTTCTCTCTCCTAGGGTCGTGGCTTGCACTGTAAAAGCCAGAATGGGTTCATTTTTGCAAAGGAGAGACACTTTTTCAGCTCTATAACTTCCCTTTTCTTCCTTTTTGGAAGAATTTGTGAAAATTTTACCTTTCCATGCAATATGTCACCCCTTTTGCCTCTTGATCATTGTAATGCATTGTATTAGATCTGGAATGTTAATATATGCTATGTGATTAAAATCCCTCAATCCTTTCATATATCTACCATTGTTTTCTTGATATTTCATTACATTTTGAGCAGTTTGTGCATGTTTTTTGTTGTGTTTTCTATGGATTGTGTATGCATTGCAGTGTCGTGTGTCTGTAACTCCTTTGGTGCATTACCTCATTAGCATTAGTTTCATTTTCTTGCATTCCCCTATCTTTGTCCCCTTTGGAATTTAGAGTAGGAACTAGGGATTTAAACCTCTAGAGTTTTTAAGTGATATATCTGATCAGAGGAGTTGAGGAACCAACATCTAACTGGAGATTTCTCTTCCATTTTTACAAGTCCCACACTTGGGGGAGGATTCAATGTTGTGTAATCACACTTTGGATGTTCAAGATATCAGTTTGGAGCCTAATCAACATCCGGGGAGTGCTGCTGATTTACTAAAACAATATGTGCACGAGTTATCATGGTATGTAATTCATTTATGGTGATCATTCAAGGGTTTAATGTCATCTTGATATGTCTCTATGTGTGTCTTAATTTTTAGTGGTCTTGAAGAACATGCTCATGTCATTTGTGTACAATTTTGGCCTCTATTCTATCACCGGGTGCGTGAATGTCTCACCGCCTTTTCCGATTAATTACAAGGTTATATGGATTGTCATGATGCATCAATTGTCTTGACAAGTGTGGCATATTGTCTTCTATAAGTGCAAAGCAAAAGTATGGTAATTGCATTGAAAATAGGTATCTTGCACTCATATAAGTATGTTGTCAGTCTTGTCAACTTTGTATGTCAAGGCTATGTCATGTTATTGAATGTTTTATATTTGGATCATTAGTTGAAAATGTGATTTCTAGTACTCTAAGTCCACTTGAAGGTGGTATAAGGTGATCAAGTCCTACTTGATCAGTTTGATCTCAAGAAGCTTGACTGAGATAGTAATATTGTCAAGATGGCTCTATTTTCAAGCAAAATGGAGTGCTATAGGTATGGAAAGTGATTTATCATGATGAAATATCATTGAAGAAGGTGATTAGTAAGTTCAAGTATGTTTTTACAAGGTGGTAATGCTAGTTTGAATAATAATAGTTTTTCAAAATTTCTAGTTCAATGTCCTTGACTGGGTTTACACAGTCCCCATGAGAGGTATGCATGGAAACTTATGTTTGAAGGTGCTAATAATGGAAGTTTGGCTTAAAATTTTGTACTCTTCATTAATACATGTGAGGATAGAGTATGTGCGAGTTTAGATCTCTAAGTATGCACAATTTTTAGTTATCTATGACAATATATAGGATATTGTTTGTTATTCCAGAGAGGAAGAGTTTGGTTAGTAAAAACCTAATAGTTGAATTTCTCAAGGCTTTTAAGACATTCAATTGTGGCATCATTCTAAATGAGTGATAAAAATGGTATATGAAGTGTTATTCATGGTTAGGTATAATATTGATGAAGACTTGATTGTGTTTCACCATGTTGCATGTTAAAATTACTTGATATTGTATAGAGGTAGAGATGTTGGTTCTTGGGGTAAGTTATATGATGGTTATTCATATTTTATGTTTGTCCTAGATTTGTGATTCCCTTGAAGTGTCTCAAGATAGTTTGGAGTGCAATTACTATTGATATCTATTGATAAGTTCTTATGAAGGTGTCTCAGTACTCCATGAGAAGAATGGTCACTAACAAGTCTAGAAGGTAGAGTTACATGGTTATAGAGATTTTTATGTGTTCCAAAGTGAATTCTCATTTGGAATGGTAATTTTATTCATACATGTATTGTTTTAAAGTGATGGTATTTAATAGAAAGTTAATGTTTCTTATAGAGACTTGCAAACTATTTTTTACTCCAAATTATCACTCAACAGGCCTATAGATTGCATGTCTTACATGACAATAGTTGAGAAGAATATTAAAATATTCTCTTCACTCCTTGGTCTGAGTTCTTCATGATGTATATGTATGGTTTAGTGTATCTCATGGTTGAAGTGATCAAGTTTTAGGCTTGTTTATTGACTCTTTCATCTCAAGTAAAGACTAAGACACATCTAAAGTGCTCTGAGACATGGGATGAATGGTAAGAGGTTGTGTTTTTGCTTCTAAGGAAAAGGGGAGTTTGGTTTAGACCTCAATGAAAGTGGTTTTAGGTGTTTAGAAGCCACTAGACACCTTATTTCCTTCAAAATGAATATTTTTACATTGACAAGTTGTTATCAGTCCTCTAACAGTGTTGAAAAGGGTGTTATTACAAGAAATTTTTTGTTTCACGTATGAAGAAGTTGCTCAAGTAAGTACATTTCCTATCATTTATTGATTGGAATTATAGAAGGTAATCATGACCTTCTAATTTATCTTGAGGTATAATCTATGTTGTTTATCCATGCCTAAGCCAAAATTTTCTTATCTCAATCAAATGGGGATATAAGAAATTGAAATGGAGTTTTAGGACCTCAAAAAAGTTGTAATGGTGTTTTCAAGGTATGGTTGTAAGGTTAGTTGCCTTATCTTGTGCTATTAAGTTAGTATTCGAGGCATTTTTCTAGGGGTAGTAATTATTGCATGATTATAAGCATGGTGGATCTACAATTGCATGTTGAAATTTGTCATTTTTGCACTAAAAAGGTTGTTCAAGGCTTTAACACCAAGGTATATAATGAAGAGTATGAAGATGCCTTGTATTGCATGTATTTAGGCCTAGAAATGATGGTTCATTTTCAAGATTTATAGAGTAATTATGATATATGGTATTTCATGTCATTATTGGCATGTTAATGGTGATGTCAACCTGTTCCATGACTACTATAGTGCCTTTAAGAAGGCTAAAATAGGGTTATAGGAGTAAGTTGATGGTTTGATTGCCTAGAAGATTGAAAATGATGCTTCTACCCCTAACAAGGTGAAATTTTTATTTTTCATGGTGTACTTGATGGTTTTCAGATGTTGGAAGTGCTCTTTCCGGGAAGAGCATGGTGCTTACATGCCTAAAAGGAAGGAAAAATTTAGTGTTTGGGAAAAATCAAGAAAATGAAGCAAAATGAGACCTTTGGTTGATGTTTATAACTAAAAATGAAGGTATGAAGCCAATGAACATGAATAATATACTGTTATAGGTATGTATTTTTCATTAATGTAAAAAGGGGGAGACGTTCATGGTGTTTTCCATTAATGAAAAAGTGGTTGATTGTTGGTATGTAGGAATAATAGGTGTTTTCATTGATGAAAAACCAAATTACTGACAAATTTATTGTTGTATGATGATGTCATGATGTTTTATATGATTCTTACATACTGGATCAGATGTGTTTGAGCTACCACAGTGAGATTTAGTGAGGTGTGCTTGCTCTAACAAGCCTATACAAGTTCTTAGGAGGTGTAGCTTAGAATGTGAGATTATTGGTTTCTTGGGAAGCATTTTTATATGATGGATAACATGTTTTGAGGGTGCTTGATCACTCACAATAGTGTCATAGTAGAGGTACAATTCTTTCACTTGGTTCAAGGTGCTCATTGGGTGTAAGTATGGAAGGTTAGAGGTGTGATAGTGTGGATTGGAGCTAGATGATATCATGGAAGCATGAAATCATGTGTATCATGGAATATGAGGTATGTTTGGGTAATTTTTAGAGGTTTCATGTTCAGTTATTACACTATTTCAGTTGATACTAGCTTCTACAAAGTGAGAATCCCTAAGGTGTAGCTATGTAAATGAGATAGAATGGATAGGTTGAGGTATGGTATTGAAATTATGATGATTGGATATGTTATTTTTATGTTTCATAGTGCTTGTGGAAAAATTTCAGGTTTCTTTGATGACAATTGTGTAAGTTATGATAGATTTTGTATGGCAGGGTTAAGAACAGTGAAAATCAAGCTTGAAGTTGAACTTATGATGATCATTGTGAATAGTGTGCTTTGCATGGGACCTTTTGGATTTCAAGGAAGATTATATGGTGATTTTATAAGGTTTAAAAAAATAATGAGGTCAGTTGATCATCATGATTTTATGAATGAATGTTAAGAAGGTAAAGTGGTCTAAAACCCTAGTTAAACCCTAGCTAGGAGCAATATGCAAAACGTGAAGTATGATGACCTATTTATTATTTATTCATAAAAAGTGATGATTTAATTTTGTATAGTACTCCTCAAGATTTCCAGAAATGTATGGTTGAGGTCATGGTGATAAGTGGGCCCCACCTAAAAATAACATTTTTTGGAGAAGAAGGTTTTAGGAAAAGATGGTCCAAAGGAGTAGCATGAAAAATTTATGTTGTATGATTATTTAGAGTTTTTAATTATGTAAATGGAGGTTTTAGGAAATTTTCATGTAGTTTCATGATGTTTTGAGGTCCAAACAGGTTGACTAGTCAAAGGGCGGTTTTGGGGTCTCAAATAATAGGTCCAGTAATTTAAGCATAACTTGAGCTACATGTGGATTATTGAGTTGATTAAAGTTGTGATGGAAAGAGGATTAAGAAATATTTCCATTGATATAATGATTGACTTGTGATGAGGTCATTTGAAATGGTTTTTATGGAATTATTTGAGTAATAATATTTTTGGTAGTTCAAGACAACATCTATTTTTGTACAAGTTTGATGTTGTTTAAAGCATGAGATAGATTGGGTGATGATTTATATACCATGTAAATTTAAGAGGGATTAATTGGGATTATAATTAATACATTTTTATGTCTTTAATATACTTATAAATACTTTTATGAGCTAAATATTTGGAAATAGAGTTTTGGTAGGTTGATTTCGGTGAAGGTAAATATATCCGTGGTTTGAAATGAAGGATGTTTATGAATCATAACTTGATTAGAAGTGTTTTCAAGGTTATGTAATTTCTTATGAGTGGTAACATGACATGATTTTTTTATTATAAGTTATTTGTTAACTTAGATGAAGTTTCCAAGGTGTTGAAGGGTGCATGAAACAACTATTTTGAGATTTGTAAAGGGAACTGGGCCCAGTAAATGAAATAATTTGATTGGTTGATATTAATTATGACCATGTATGATTTTTTTATTATATTTTATTCATATTTAAATTTTTTTGGGTCATGAAAAAGTATAAATTTAATGTATTGGCATTTTTAAGAATGTGCCCATAGGGTTTTGATCCATTTTTGGCACATGCAATGAGGTTTTTAGATAGCTCGACCTAACTTGGTCACTTGTGACTATTTTATTTCAAATTTGAAATGTTTTCTTGATTTATGGGTTGAAAAAATGGATGGAAAAAGTTTTTATTAAGTTTGAAATGAGAAGAAACAAATAAAAGCATGTTTTGGGTGTTTTTAGAAACTAGTTGTGCGTGTGTGCATGTGGAGCGACCTAGGTGAAGTTTTATTACACCATTTTTATAATGATTTGGAGATGATTAAATTGTGTTGCAGGTTGAAAAAAATAATAGGAAATGATAACAATATTTTGATGATTTTAGAGGGTTTGATGAGCTTAATTTGTGAAGTGTGATCACCTAGGGTTTGAGTAAAGAAGTGCGAGATGAATAAATGATCTCTGTCGGTTTTCATAGAAAAAATCACATATATACATATAATAATGTGTTTTAGTGAATTTTTGATCATCTTGGGGGGTTGTATCCTCCTTTTGGAGTTAGTGCTTCACAAAATTGGGGGTTGGTGCTCCTTATAGGGTTTGTGTTCTACTAAACTAGGGGTTGGTGTCTCACTAAATTTCAGAAACATATCAATATAAGATAGTTTTTCAGTGATTTTTCTTTCCCTTGATGGTTTTCAACTTATATCTTGTGTTCTTATGGTGTTTTTTTACTTTCATGGTTACATACTTTGTTGATGGTTTATGTTGAGCACACATTAAAAGTTAAATACGTGGTTATTGTGATTGTATGCTTATGGTATTTTGAGTTTCAAATCTGAAGTATATTTCAAAATTTTTATAAGGAATGATTCACCCCCCCTTTGATTCCATTGTGCTTCTAACACTAACAAGTTCAACCACCACTATACTCGGATCCCGAAATTGTAAAGAGTTCCAATTAATTACATGTGTTACATATGAAACATACTTCTTAAGAAAGGAAACATGAAAAACATCACGCATCTTGGAAAATGTGGGAGGTAATGCCAAACGATATGGAACCGGACTTATGATTTCCATAATTTCAAATGGTCCAACATATCTTGGCGATAACTTAGCAGAATTTTTGAACATTATTTAAATTTTTTTGCCTTAACCCTCAAGAAAAAATTATTTCCAAGCTTAAATTTTCTATTTATTCATTTCAAATATGTATAGCTCTTCTACCTATCAGAAACTTCTTTCAATTTCTCACGAATGAGCTTCACTTGATTTTCCATTTTAGTCGACATTTTAGGGCCCTCTAACACTCTATCTTCTGTACTATCCTAGCTGATGTGAGTTCTATACTTTCTCCCATATAACTCTTCACATGGTGACATTTTTCTAAATGAATAATGAAAAGTTTTGTTATAGGAAAATTCCATCAATGGAAGCTATTATTCTCACTTGTATTGTTGATCTATGTAATACATCTTGAGCATATCCTCCATCACTTGGTTTAATCATTCAATTTGACCATCTGTTTTAAGATGGAATGCAAAACTGAAATTCAGGTTTGTTCCTGAGGCTGAATTTATGGTTTTCCAGAATCTAGATTTCATCCTTGGATCCCTATATAAAATTATTAACTTTGGAACTCTATGTGGTCTGATAATTTTATGCATAAACCATTTTGCAAGAACATGTGAATCATATTTCAGATTACCCATTATGAAGTGAGCTACTTTTGTTAACTTGTCAACAATAACAAGAATCATGTCATGTTTATTTTTTGACATTGGCATCCCCTACACAAAATACATGCTAATAACTTACCATTTATAGTGTGGAATGTTGTGAGGATACAACATACCAAGCAAGATGCATGTGCTCTAATTTTACGTGTTGATACTCAATATAATGAGAAACATAGTTTTTCATGTCTTTTTCATTCCCTTCTAGAAGTATTATTGTTTTATATCAGCAAACATCTTTGTCAATCTTGCATGTCCTAAATAGGTAGCATTATGGAATGCTTTCATTACTTTTATTCTTAAGTCATTTCTGAAAGGTACGTAGACTCTACCTTTGTATTTTAAGATTCCTTCATTTTTGAACTTAAATATTTCATATCTTCTATCAATAGGATTTGTTGTTAATGCAATATTAGCATGTTGATAGTATTAATAAGTTAAAATTTGTTTCTTTACCTCATATTTGAATTTATTCCTAAGGGTCACAATCGCGGAAAAATACCTCTACCAACTTAGTGCATCTTCCACTCTATTCTCTTTTCCTTTTATGTAACTTATATCAAAATCATATTGTGATAATAATTCAAGCCACCTACGTTGTCTTACATTCAAGTTGGGTTGCGTGAAGATATACTTCAGCCCCAAGTGGTCTATTTTTAGTTCAAAAGGATTTCCTAATAGGTAATGCCTCCAAACTTGTAATGTGTGAACTATGGCAACAAGATCTAAATCATGGGGAGCATATTTCAGCTCATGTACCTTCAATTTTTTTCTCTCGTATGTAATCACATGGTAATTTTGCAGAAGTATTCCACCCAAACCTTCACCGGAGGAATATGTTACCATGGTGAAGATTTTGTTGGGATCCAAAACCTTCAAAATAAGTGTTTTAGTTAATTTATCTTTTAGCACATTAAATACATTCTCGTGTTTATCAAACCAAATAAAATTTTGATCTTTGTTTTGCACTAAAGTTATTGGAGAAACAACTCAAGAGAAGTCTTTCAAAAATTTTATATAGTAACCAACGAGCCCCTTTAAGCTCTAACTTCATGAACATTCTTAGGAGCTGGCCATTTTTATGGCCTTGATTTTAGATGGATAAAAATATTCCTTCCTTATTTATTATGTGACTGAGGTATTACACCTCATTTTGATAGAAGGAACACTTAGAAATTTTTCCATACAATTTCCTTTTTCTAAGTATGTATAGACACCTAAAATATACTTACACTTATCTTTCCTCTAATTCAACCGATTAATGACACTTCATTAATTCCCCATTCTTCACTCCATTCTCGGATGCCCATTTACAACACCTTCTTGGTCGTATTCCTCCTATAATCATCTAATTGGGCTAATATCTCTCTTATTAGCTAAAAATTCCTCCTTTTGACCATTCAGAACCTCCCTAGTTCTCTCTAAACTACTTCTACAGCCTCATAGACTATCTATCAGCCACAAATGGTTATCCCTCCCAACTCTCAATGAGTCTCTAATCACTCGCTAATCAGGTTTAACTAGCCTAAACCTAGTTAACTAGCCTAAACCAAGATTAACTAAGCCTAAAGCATGTTTATCCTAATTGAATCTAAAAGTGATTTTGAGCTTTAGTCCCACATGCACCCAAATTTTAAACTCTCCCAAGTAGAAAACTATAAATACAAGGGTCACCCCTCCCTTTCAATTTTACACATTGTTTACATAAAAAAATCTATCAAGCACTTTGGAAAGGCATTAGAAATCATTTGTTATAGCTTTAAGCTATAGAACATTTGGATCTTTGCCATACTCCATTGTTAAGAGCTCCTCCATCTTGCATGCATCCAATCCAAACATAGTAAGGGAAGATATAAATCTTGGCCATGTGGCCAACTTAGAGAGATCTCTTCACTATTTTTGGGAAAAAACAACACACAAATATGATTGCTAGGATCTTAATAGGTTTATTTTTATAGCTTTCAAAGAGTAGAGAGTAGTATATATGATAGGTGTTATCCAAAATTCACCCCCAAGGTAATTTTGATAACATGCATTAAATTCTTCGGTCCCGAGAAAGATAGATTGATTCAAAAAATCATGTTTCTAGGGTCCCCTCAGATTTTTTCTAACTCTCCTGTCCAAGAAGAAAGGAGCAAGTTCTAAAAAAGGGTGAAAAAGTTGCAAAAACAAGCTTGGGCCAGAAAAAATCATGAAAATCGGCTAAGTCCTAGTCCAGGCGGTCCTTGGGACAGTTGGGACGTCGGGGCATGAATCGGCCGAAAAGCCTCTAGCAAAGCGGTCGATGCAAAGACAGGACGGGAGCGGTTGGGACATCGGGACGCGCGGGACACGGAAAGCCGATTCGGCCGAAGGAGGAAAAATTAACTAATCGCTATGTAGCATGTACAGTGGGACATCCGGGCCACAAGGACGCGAACCGCCCAGATCGGCCGAAACAGAGAACTTTCGTGACTGGGACGATTGGGACATAGGGACAATTGGGACGCAGAAAGCCGAAGGAGTCGAGAGCCAATCAAATCACGCCATGTGTCTTCACCTCAAAGAGGGATAGGGAAGCCCGAATCGGGTGGATTGGAGGAATTTTTCCCAGATAGTTCGGGACAACCGGGCCAAAGGGACGCGAGGGACGTGAAAAGCGGCAGGCCCACGGATGAATCAGGAAACGCCACGTGTCACAAGGGAAAACATCTAAAATTTTAAAGGGCAAGGTTTGAAGCGTTGGCCCGAGCTAATAAAAAGAGGACAAGTGTCCTAAGGAGAAGGGGAGTGTGGAGCTCAGGGAGGAATTAGAGAATTTGGCAAAATTTTTGGCCAAAACTAAAAGGTGAAGGATGACCCCGCGCCCCTGTCCTCCAACCAGATCATGCCACGTGTCCCAAGTGGTGGGGATGCGCGGGGAAAAAATGGAAAATTTTCCAAAATTACAAAAAGTCAAAACTTTCAAGGAAAACCCATGGGTAAGGGAAGGAGAGAGAATTTCTCATCCAATCAGCGCCCGACACGTGTCGTCCAGGTGGCGGAGCGCGGGAAAAAAATTTCAAAACCCATTTTTGCCTGTTTTGTGCCCTAAATCTTCAGATCGCCATATCTTTCGATCCAGAGCTCGGATTTGCACGTTCTTTATATCATTAGAAAGCTTATAAAATTCTCTACATGATTCTAGGGTCAATCTTGAATTTTGGTTTAGTCTAGAGAGATAAAGTTAAGAAACGGCTCTGACACGTGTTCATGGCCAGAAATGACATTTCAACGACTAAATTTAATGCAGGATGGGTCACACTCTCCTCCAATTTGGTCAAAAATGACAGGGTATGGGTTTGTAAGGTCCCCCATGATGTTTTAATGAATTTGTAGTCAATGAGGAATGGGCTCCCATGTTTTTTACATTTTCTCTCTCCTGGACTCGACCCATGTAATGTAAAAGCTAGATTTGGCTCATTTCTAAAAGGGTGGAACATTTTTGGGCATAGCAAACTTCTTCTTTCACCTCCAGCAAGTGATGGTTGTAAGAATAAAACATCTTCAAAGATTGTAACAATTTTTCTACCTCTCTGAGGTTGTAATGCAGTGGTTTTGACATTGGAAATGATAATGCAAGCTTTGTGAATGAGTTTCAGTCCTTCGTTTGTATTATTTGCTTCATTTCAGATCCTAAATTATATCTTATCAGCCTGTGTATGTTTTATGCTGCAATCTTTGGTTTGTGTCTATTTGCATGACAAAAATATTCACCACTCCTTTTGGTGCATCACCATCTTTAGTTAGTTTCAATTTCGCACTTCTATCCCCTGTCTCTTGCATGATTGAGAGTAGGATTAGGATCTCGAACCTCTCGTAGTTGTGCAAGCATTAGATCTAATTAGAGGAGTTTGAGGAACCAGCCTCTAATCTGGAGATTCCTCTCTCAGTTTTATAAGTCCCACACTTGGAGAGAGGTTTCCATGTTGTGCAATCACACTGGATGCTAGTGTGGTCAAACTAGAAATCTGATCAACATCCAGGGGTGCTGTAATTTTGCACGAACAATAGGTTTTTGATGTTTTTATCAAAGTTATAAAGCTTATATGTTAGTTTCCCTTGTTTCTCTCTTATCTTATGGTCCATAGATGAGTTAGTTAAGATTTGAGTTATTCTAACCTTATTTCCATAGCTTTTCAACTTATCCTTGTTCACATTTGGCATGCCCAGTGGGATCCTTAGTCCATCCTCCATTAATGAAGGTCTTTTTAAGCTTTACATGTCCATTTCTAACCATTTTTATGCTTTCTAGGTTTTAAATGCTTGTTTTTAACATATTTCACATTTTAGAGGGGCTTAATCTTCCTTTTGCTAAGGCATTTCATGGGTTGAAGTTAGAAATTGGATTTTTGGCTAACAATGAACCTTTTTGTTTATCAAAAAATTTCATGTCCGTGATTTTTGCAGGTTTTATAGGGGGTACACATATGTGTCTTGAAGGGGAGTGTCTCCATCAAATAGGGCATGTATCTATTGAAATAGGTGCACATGTGTCTTTCTGGTGCAAAAACATCTACGTGCACGAGTAGGTGTCATTTTGGGTGCGTATCAATTGAAACAGGTGTATACACATCTTTATGGTGGAAAAACACCTATGCGCACGCGTATCTGTTGAAAAAAGTGTGTATTTGTAATTCGGGTGCATATCCATCACTTTTATTGTGTTTTTACATTAGGGTGTGTATCCATCGAATTGGGTGCATATCCGTTGAAACATGCGCGTACATGTCATTAAGGGGCGTGTATGCCTCAAACTGTGTTCACTACCAATCTTCAAGGCCATAAATTTTTCTCCCGAACTCGAAACAACTCCATTTTTGTTGCGTTGGAAAGGTATTGAAGAGAAATATGAAATGGAAACATAAAATTAGGATTTTTACTTACAAAATTATGGTTTAAATTATTAGATAACTAGTCATTTTCTAATAAGTGTTTCATTTTCTTAGTTAGAAAGGGATTTTTTGAAGTGTGTATGCTCTCTCCTCGCACCTTCTAGGTGATCTTGGGGATCAAAAACACTTCTAAAAACCCTCTTATCACTTTAAAAAAATATTTTATGCTTCGAATTGGATTAACCTTTCAAAATTGGTTAAAAAGAAATCTACCTTTTGTAAACCACACTTAAAGTATTTTCCATAAAAAGGCTTGTTTTAGTGGATTTTCGTGTTGCGTATGTCTAGTTAGATGTCATTATGCTTCCCTGAATTGATATGTCACTTCCTTCCCTTTGAAGGAGTTCCATCACACTATCTAAAGATAGACATTTTTGCTTAAAACAACACCAAAAATGACTGAATATCGCGTAGTTTCTCACACTTAAAAATACGGAACCTAGGTTTAGGAATTCAAATCACAATATTCCCATTACAACTAAACCTTGTTTGGTTCTTCATGATAGAGAGTTTGCTCGTGTAACCTGTTCCCCAACTTCAGCTCATAGTCGGTGGTATGGTTTGGATACTTGATCGAAATTATTATTCGGGTTCCCCTACTCTTCTTCTAATTTAGATCCAAACTACTATTCGACTCCCACTCTTCTTGAAGATTCGAGATCCTAACTATAATTCGAGATACCCCTAGATCAAATATCGAATCACAGTCATCCCTTCCTTCACAGAACTTTATTCCAAATCACCTCAACGAAATCTTACTCCTTTTAAAACTCATGCAACTCCACATTCCATCGATTGAACATCTAACTCAGTTCTCAAATCATGGTCCTCCTTTCCTTTGTAGGACCTTTATTCCAAATCACCTCGATGATGTCTTCCTCCTTTGAAGATTCGTGTGACTCCAAGACTCGATCAAAAATATGAGGTTCTTGAGTCACGGTCCTCCCTTCCTTCACAAGACCACCTTTATCAGTCACTTCAACGACCTCTTCCTCTGTCAAATAATTCCATGACTCAGATTCCATCTAGTCAATCATCTAATTTGACTCCTACATTCGATGGTCAGTATGATCCTACTTTCCAACCTACATTACATCATCTTCTAGAAAAATGACCTAGGTCCAAATCCAAATCGTCCATTCATGAGATGCTTACCTCCAATCCTACTTCCTCTCTTAAGTCATCTACTGGTCAATCAATCTTCCCCACTTATTGGACCTGTTTCTTCTATTCAACCTTCTATGACCAAAGAACAAAAACTTCTACTAATTTATTTCTCTTAGAATGAAGGAACAATTATACTACATGAAGATGTCCCTTTAAAGGACTACAAACAAGGATTCTTTCTAGAACTCAATACGCTCGTGTATTGGGGAAAAGAATTTTATCCCTTTTGTCATAATATAGATGAGGATCCTAAGGTCATGGAACTTGATTCTTCTTCTATTCCATCTTCACCTTCTTCTGAGCATGATGAGATGTTAGGGTCTAGCATTGATCCATTTCCTATCTTCTCATTACCAAATCACTCATTATCTATCATCATTCCTCAATCAAAATCTCTCCGTGGGTCACTGCTGAGTATCCCATTGTATTTTTCTATCCTAGATCTGCCCCTAGGTAAACCTCCATTTTCTACTTTTGGGTCACTACCTGGTAGTTCATTACCTTCTCTTCTTGGGCCACATCCTAGTATCCCTTCATCCTATTCTATCTATAGGAAACCTCCTAGTATTCCCTCCTCATCTATACTTGGGCCACACCCTAGCATCCCTTCGTCATCATCTTCTATTCTTGGGCCATGTCCTTGTAGCCCAATTTCTTCCATCTTAGGGCCATATTCTATCAGCCCTTCATCATCTTCTATTAATGGCTCACCTCCTGGTAGCCCATCCTCTTCAATTCTTGGACCGTATCATTTTCATCCATCACATATTTCTTCTATCAATGGTTGTGGCAAGCCCGTAGTCATTTGTAACATTAGTTCTAAACTTCCACGTTTGATTTCTTCTCCTTCTCAAGATCAGAAAAGTCATGCATCAACTTATAAGAAACCCAAATAGTTTCTTAATCAAGCCCAAATCAAAACTTCCAAAAGTTCCAAAGTTCCCAACACTTCTAATGATCTTAAGGTTAAAAATCAAGTGTGATTCAAGAATGCACATCAATGTAACCATCAAGTATGGTGTAATGTACAAAAACTAATGGATAGGGAACTCAAGCTCCTAGATGAATAATCAATGTTTCAAGATAAATCACAATCATTTGTTGAGTATGAGCTTACTATGATCATCGAGATCGGATAAAATATTACGCTTGATAAACAAACACACCTAGTCTCCCTTATCAAGGAAGTCACAAACATCGTTGTTGGATCCTATCACATGGAGTGACTTTGTTGGTCCTAACTTTCCAAAAATAATAAAAAATATAAACATCAAATCAATTCAAAAATACAAAAAAATGAGAAAACATAAAAAGATCAAAGGTGAAAATATCAAACATTGTAATCGTGTATTGTGTACACATGGATGTTCTGTCCTCCCTTTCTTTCTTTCTTCTTCGCAAGTCTTTCTATCATTTTCATCCCTTCGATGATATGTTGGTTAGCCTATTCACATGCATTTTGTGACATTTATCTCTATGGTATCTATTTGACATTGGTCTTTCATCACCTTTGTAAATTAAAGAACAACGCTGGCCTCCGAGAGATCCTATCACAATCAACATCTAATAATCTTGTTGCGAAGAAATTTTGGACATATTTGTTGACACTAGACAATGTCAACATCACAATCACCTCTTTTCATCAAGTCATCTGTTGTTATTAACTCCTTGTCAAACAAGAGAGATGAAATAAGTTTTTAGAAAGAAAAAGAATCAAAATCAAATCAAAATCAAAAATCAAAAGACAAAAGCTACAAAGAAAAAACAAATTGATATATAACTCTCTCTTGGGGTATTTCCAACAATCTCTATCAAGGCTATGGATGCCTAACTGATAGTAGATAATTTTTTTGATTATAATCAAATGCATCTTCGTTAGGGCTATGGATGCCTAGGCTGGAGCAACGCATTGCGACTCTACTTCCAACCCTTCATTCACAAATCACCTATCACCTATCAAAATAAATCATTCCTACACATTGGCTAGGGTTTCTTCACTTATTTTCTATTAAATCTTCCCTTCAAGAGGTAATTAAATTCCATGTGCACACACTGGATCTCTATGAATGAACATGATTAGTATGTTACCAAGTGTCTTTTTTTGGACCTTGTTTAGATTCTTTCCTTAGTCCTTATCTCGTCTCATGATTTTGGACTTTGGCTAATCAATTCTTCATCTCGAGGCTTTTAAGATACATTCATAACATCCATTGTTCTTATACTTCATTCAGAACATCCATGAGTATTGTATTTCCTTTTTCTATGTTTGCGGTCACCTTTTATCCCTTTCAAAAATCCAATCTTCCACTTCCTTTTTATCATGTGCTTTTAGGCTAACTTGCACTAAGGGAATCCTTGCTTCTTCCCAAAGACTTCATTAGTTTACGTTTTCATCATGTTGAACCTATCCATAATGGCCTTGGGTCCCACTTCTACCTATGAAGAGTTTTCCTTTGAATACTCCCACCTAATCACTGGGGCATTTTCACATCTTCACCTTTCTTGTACGCATGTGGCCTTTTTCCCTTGTACATCCCATCTATTGCTAGGGGCATCCACACTTCCTTTTCTTCCTGTACATAGCTTCAGAAAACTTTCAAAATAAAAAACATTCAAATATGTTAGAAAAAATCACAAAAACATTCAAATATGTTAGAAAAATCATCAAAAACATTCAAATATGTTTTAGAAAAATTATAAAAATTGAAAATCATCTTGAACAACGTCACTATTTGGTTCTCACCTATTCATGTGTGAGACTCACAGATCATCTTGATCTACCTCCATCAACAAAAGCTAGGTTGCTTACTTCGTCGTATCCTAGGGCACAATGAGTTTTTTGATACTGTTTCGTGAGAGTGCACATTACTTTTTCATCGGACAAAGTGTCCTCGTTATTCTCCTCGTATATATCCTTGCTTGGGAACCATAATCAACCCTTGTCGTTAATTCACAAAGTCAAAATTGAAGGTTGATAACAAAAAGAAACATTGCATTATGTTTCTCTGTTAGTTTAGCTTGTTTACTTTCTCATATTGCATTACATTATGTATGTTGCATGGAGTTAGGCATCTTTTACTTTCTCGTATTGCATTGAATTTTGTATGTTGCATGGAGTTGGTGTTTTTAGCAATGGAAATTTGTTTGTATATGGATTTTCATGTCATACTACACATTTTTCATTCTTTTTTAATAAGGACCGATGATGAAGATCACTAGCAATATGATGAAAAATAAAGTTGTTTAAAAGGTATTGGATGGATGTTAGCTCATTCCCCCTTCCTCATACTCCTTTTCTTCTATATCCCATTTCTTCTTCTTCTTCACACTATTCTTTCTTCTATTCTCTTTCTGTCATCTTTTTTATCATCAATCGAGTTCTTCTATCACCCCATCGAAAATCGAGGGGCATCTTCATTCTACTCATTTTTCTTCTATCCCTTCAAAAACATATACTTTTTTATGCTTGTCTACTTTCTTTGAAGTGACGTCACTTACACCACCCCAAAGAGGGGAAAATTTAGACACCTAAAATATGCTTAAACTTAGCTTTCCTCTAATTCAACCGATTAACAAAACTTTGTTATTTCCCCATTCTTCTCTCCATTCTTGGATGCCCATCTACGACACTTTCTTGGTCGTATTCCTCCTAGAATCATCTAATTGGGCTAATATCTCTCTTATTAGCTAAAATTCCTCCTTTCGACCATTCAGAACCTCCCTAGTTCTCTTTAAACCACTTATGTAGGCCTTGTAGCCTATCTATGAGTCACAAATGGTTATCCAGGACCCTTCACAACTCTCAACGAATCTCTAATTACTCACTAATCAAGTTTAACTAGCCTAAACCCTAGTTAAATAGCCAAAATCAAGCTTAAATAATACTAAAGCATATTTATCCCGATCTAATCTAGAAGTGATTTTTGAGTTTTAGTCCCACATGCACCCAAATTCCAAACTTTCCCAAGTGGAAAACTATAAATACAAGGGTCACCCCTCCCTTTCAATTTTACACCTTGTTTACATAAAAAAATATCTCAAGCACTTTGGAAAGGCATTATAAATCATTTGTGATAGCTTTAAGCTATAGAACATTTGGATCTTGGCCATACTCCATTGTTAAGAGCTCCTCCATCTTGCATCCATCCACTCCAAATATAGTTAGTAAGGGAAGATCTAAAGCTTGGCCATGTAGCCAACTTGGAGAGATCTCTTCACTATTTTTGGGAACAAACAACACATAAATATGATTTCTAGGATCTTAATAGGTTCATGTTTTATAGCTTTCAAAGAGTAGAGAGTAGTATATATGCTAGGTTTTTGATGTTTTTGTCAAAGTTATAATGCTTGCATGTTAGTTTCCCTTGTTTATCTCTTATCTTATGGTCCATAGATGAGTTAGTTAAGATTTGAGGTTTTCTAACCTCATTTCCATAGCTTTTCAACTTATCCTTGTTCACATTATTTCCAACACTATTCTCAAGTGCTCATTTATGACCAAAGTGTCGAAATCTCAAACCCTAACCACCCAATTTGACCACGTTTTATAAATCCCTATAAGTATAGAATAACATGTAATGTTCCCATATAAACAAACATATATGCTCCTCAATATCCTAGATAATGTGAGTCAAAATAAAAAGGAGTTTGTATGTTACCCTTGTACATGACCACTCAAGATAACAAGATGTCAATAATCATCTTGCATAATTTCATAGTATGATCCTTTCAAACCACCGCTAACTTTATCCCTACTTATTGCCACCTATCGATACTTGATCATCTCAAAATTATCAGCCCACTCTAAAGTATGGGTTATCCTTATGTTAGTTGTCACGGATACCTCTCTCCCTATGACCAGGTGATCTATAATATTGTATACATCCTCTAGAGTGATTGTCCACTCTCCTACCACCAAAGGAAACCATAAAGAGTTCCAATATAGATCCCAAGAGGTAAATACATTGCATAAAATATTGCTCATGACAGAAACCAATGGGGTCTCAACTAATCTCAATAACCCCCGAGTTAGTCAATATAACTTTCTCCTATGGAATCAACTAGCCCATTGTGGCTTGTAAAAATCAATCTCCCTATCTCTGCTTCATCTAACATATTGACCCTATAAACACACCACAATAAAATAAAAAAATGAAGTTAGAAATCATCCAAAATAAAATATATAACTTCCAAGAAAAATAATTAACATTTTAATAACTTGTATGCAGCCGTCACTTCCTATAGGTGAAAGTTACATGTTTTCCATAGGAAGTTACAAAATTACCATGGTGATTTTTTCTTTGATGGTGAAAAACATGTAACCACCATGGTAGTTCCAATATCATTGTGGTGGTTATATTTTTCCATTGACTAAAACACAACCACTCGCAGGATTTTATATCCCCATTGTGGTGGTTACGTAATTGTCGGTCTACATAGACCATAAATTTTGTCCCATGAGTGTTGATTCCATCCCATCATGGGAAAAATCTTAAACTCAGCATCTATGCATCCCTTATGCATTCCTCCTTAGTTATATTCCACCGCTTCATTTATCTTCTCATGTTTCCTTCATAAGCATCATCTTGTTCCAAACTTTTTTCACTTTCATGCCCCTTCATTCTTCTCTTACATACAAATATACTTTTGTGCACTAATATGCATCATGTTTCCATAGATTTATTCTCCCCTTATCTTCTTTAAATTCTAGGGTTCCTCATTATACTATGTTTCCTTCCAAACCTTTATGCTTCTTATACACCGATATTGTCATTCACTTTCTCTTATTGATATGTTGTGTAGAGACTTTTATTATTCTACTTAATCATTCCTTAACTATACCACACCTTCTCTCATTATTCCTTACACTTTTAATCCTCATGCACACCCATACTTAGTCAAACTTGGTGCAGGATTATTTTGAACTTGGGATTATCATTCATTACAATGTGTGTATAGCCTTACTAGATTAAAAAGAGTGATTTTAATGGAGGGAAAAGGGTAATTTTTATGTTTCATGTATAGGAAACAAGATATATACATACTTTCTTCGTGGATGGAAAATTGATAGCATATATGATATTCTCACCCCTTTCCAAGCCTTATTGGATGTTTTTTTGTATGTGTTGTTTTCTTTTTTACAAGAATATCGTCTCTCTCTTTTATCTCAAGAAAAATATCCTTTTGGTTTCATGGATGTGATGTGTATGTTATTATTTAGGTGTGTTTTTCCGTTGTCATGCTTTAGTTTTTGGTTCTTAGATCCCTTATTGAGTTGGGGATTTAATGGGAAAATTAGGATTTATTAGGGTTTTATAACTTCTACTTCTCTTCACTTTCTAAGAAATGTGTGTCAATGTATATTTCTCAATCTCACACAATCTCAACACATCCTATAATGACCTGCAACAAATAGAAACTCTAGATAACTACAACACCCTTTATTAAAATATTAGATTAAAAATATATAAATCAATGTGTGAGTGAGGATTGACTACCCTTTGAAGTTAACCTTTGTTGAGCCAATATAAGTGTCATATTACATCCCCTAAAGTGTGAGTAAACCTTATGTATTTCTCCTAGTGTATGTGTAAGTATTTTATGCAATATAAGACAAATCCTTATGTGTTCCCTCATGTTACTTGAAAAAATATAGTGGAATAACTATAGTTTAAAGAATGTACCTAGTGTAGTAGTAGTGTTATGTGGTGTGCCTCAATTGGTAGATTAAACCCTTTCATTTCTTTAATACCTTTAGAAATACTTGGAGTCATGTTCTCTTGTTAAGACATGGATCTAGAAAATTTATTTCTTATAATGGAGGAAGCTATACTCTCTAACATATTTGATTTGTTTAGACCTAATATATTAGTTGATCTAAATGATTTGCAACTATTTTATGGATATTTTGGAGATCCTTTGTATATTTAGTGTTGAAATTTTTAATAAGAGCTCACAAGATTTTCAAATGAGTTATGAAGTGCAATTTACTTGACTATATAGTATTTAATAGATTAGATATTCACATTATGGCTTAACTAGAAAGATGAATCGACTCACATAACAATTTTCAAATTAGAAAACAATTCATTAGGTGGAGGGTGTAAGATGGTATAGTTCAATTGGTATTGTATTCCACTTTAGACATGTACTATATGATTTTTTTAATAGATAGTGATGTAAAAGCTAAAGTTTAGGAATAACACATGGGGTTGAATTACCACTTTAGTTTATTAAAATTTCATGAATGATCAACATAGTAAACTGTAGAGATGAGAAAGTTGATAGAGAGATGAAATGAATCATTGATTGTGCTTAGGATTTGAGCATTTATAGTAGCATAAAAATAAATCCAAACTCATCATTTCCAAAGGATAAGTTACAAATTTTGAGTGTCTATGCCTCTATACTAGTGATGAGAGAAGAAGTAGAGATCAAAGGAGAGACATGGTCCTTACTAGTAGAATTTTTTTATTAAATTTGAGACATTATGATAATTTTTACACCCACCTATTCTATAACCACTATTATATTTTAGGATAATTCATGGTTGGTTAGCTTAATTGTATTCTTTAAGATCCATCCTTATATGATAAATAACAAGGTTGTTGTATTCATACACTTAATAAGGGAAGGAGTGGGGATTTAGTAGATGGAGAAGAAAAATATCCAATTAGATTCTAATATAGTCACTTGAAATATTTTTGAGTTGTGATTTAGATTGTTATAAATCTCTAGGTATTATGTGTAACATCAACAAGTTTCAATAATTGATACATTCAATGAGCAAAGTTGCTAAGTGTGAGGGGAAGTTTTTGGATCTCATATAGTATATGGATTATATATAGGATGATTTGGTTTGGATATAATATTTTATTCAAATTTTGAATGTTGATATTATTAGTGCCATTTGTATGTATTATCTACAATTTTTTTGAGGTTTTGGAGAAGGAATACATAGTGTAGAGAATATGAGAAAATCCCAAAAGACTCCATATAAAGAAAGATCCTATAGTCATGAAATACAAGATAGCCAGTTGAGGTAAGTACCAACTTCTCCTAGTGATGGTATTAAACCTCTAGTACAAATACTTTTACCACCACCACCATAATGAATTTTTTTTTCCAGCTTTGGCAAGGGGTACAAAGAGACATGGGTATTTACATAACAACTACATTCTAGAGGTAGTAAGGATAATAATATAGACTTTCTCATTTGTATCATGCTTTCAAGATAGGGCCCATAGGTTATAGTACATAGATCTCACTATGGATATGAGGTGTGATTATAAATTCAGAGGTAACTAAGAGTATTTTTACTTGTGGTGACCTAGGTCACTTCTTAAAAAATATCCATGGGGATTTACAAATTGAACAAGGATAAATCCTGTATATTAGACTACAATGGACAACATGGGTAGATCTCATAGAGTGTATGAAGTGGATGATAATTTATTGGTTAAACATAAATCCACATTGAATGAGTCATCGGGTAGCTCTATCCACCTATATATATGTAGGGGAGAGATTCACATATTTCTATATATGGGGACATCTATCTACACTATATAGATGTAGAGGTGATTGTACACACCTCATTTTGCATTGTGTCGAGTAAACATACCAAATGATGATGACAAGGATCTCTAAAAACATGAGAAGATGTTTTAAAATTCTTAAAACCCTTACCTAGCTCCCTTCTCACCCTTCATCCCCCATTACACATTTTTTTATCCCTTCCAAGATATCTTAAAAATGTAATTTATTTCTTTTTCTTCTCCTTGCACCCCTTTTCTCAATCTAGGATGAAACCTTCATGGTGTTTTTATTCCCCACCATGGTGGTTTTGCAATCACCTCGGTGGTTTCATAACCATTGTGGTGGTTATGTCATGTTTATCGTGGTTATGTAAACCACCATGGAAGTTTCGTAACTGCCACCACCTGTAGGAACCAACAGTTCCATCACGTTTTGACTTAATTCAAACTATAACTTATCATGTGTGAATTTGTATCCTTATTTTTACCTAAAAACATGTTTTACCTTATTTTTAATTCCCAATTCACTTCACCTATCACATAACACTTGACATTACTCCCTAAGTGACTCAATATAAGCCATAGACCAAGTTTTGATCTCTAGTTAGGATTGAAAACAACTAGAGGTTGACTATTAAGTAAAATTGTACACTCATTTCCTTCCCATCCCTAATTTTTGAAGCTACATTTTCAAGAGAGTATTTATTTTTGTTGTGTTTTGTATCTAGAGAGAAAAAAAAGTTTCCTAAATGATACTTCTTATAGTACTAAGCACTCGAGGATTGTGGATTTGTTGTTGATACCCAAAAATATAACACAAGGGCCTTTAGACTAGAATTATTCCTCCCCTTAAACCAACCATAGATCAGCTATTTATTCTTCTTCCTAAGTGCATCAATAAATTTTCTCTCCTTGATTGAATATATCAACCACAAATAGGTTTTTAATGATCTCAAATAAACTAGTTGGCTTAGGGTATAAGCACACAAGGTTCATATCAACCTCATTTCAATAATAAAACCAAGTCTATTTATTTTCATATTTAGAATTGATTTAGTTTCCTTTAGTAGTAATTAGAAAATTATCATAAAAGAGGCAATGAAGAGATTAGATTAGCTTTATTTTGTGTAAATTCATCTTAGTAGATTTTTTTAAAATCACGTTGTTCTAGGACTTTCCCATCTCTAGAATCATACCCCGGGTTTTAGAATTGGAAAGTAGTTTTCTTGTTAGATCTAGAGTAATTCAGTTTTAGAGATTTACTTGAAAAACATAAATGGATTAAAAAAACATAGTTTCCGTTTTTATATATAGGTTTCCATTTATTCATATAGTGAGGAAAATTCAATTGCAAAGTATATTGAATTAATTTTAGAGCATAGGTCATAGTTTAGATAACTTTTATTTTCCAAATCAGCTCTTAGAATAGAATATTTTAATCAAATAACATATAAGTCTTGGATCCAAAAATAATAGGCTCTTCAATGATATTATTGTTCTCATTTGTTTACCTTCTACATAGTTTCAATTCAATAAAGAAATCTTCTTTTCTACTATAATTTTATTCTTTTCATAAATTCATTGTAACTTTAAAAATCATCAAAGCACCAAAAATATTATTTGTTTAAATTCCCATTAAATCAAGTGGTATACTTGGATAATTGGTTCTAAAACTCTTGTGAAAACATCTAAAATATGACTTCCAAAATCACCATTTCCGGCATATACTTATCATTTTTGCACCACATTCAAACATATTTCAATCAAATCTCATAAAATCTAAATGAATTAAACATGAACAATGAATTTAAACACGAGTTAAACATACATATAACACAACTTATAGACCCAAACAAGCTCAAAAACATCCACACTCAATCCTCCAACAAGTATAATACACAACTGTGTTAATTCAAGTGTAATAAATGTCTCAAATTAAAAAAGGAATATTTTTGATCCATATAATAACAGCCAATACCTTCGATAAAAAAATCCACATGACATCCCTAAGCCTCTAGTTCTAGCTCGGGATTACCTTAATATAGCCTTCATCATAGGATCCTTTGTGTTTTTCTCACATTCATAGAAATAACCATGAAATGATCATTTACTCCCATTTGAATTCATAGTCATAATAACTACCTTCTCTTAGTTATTGAGCTAACTTAACCTTACAAGGCCTCTAAACTCCAACTAGACACTTGAGTCAAAGAGCGTATAAATAGAATATATTACAAACACCTTGATCAATTAATAATGAATCTAAATAATGTTTTCATACATTACTAATGCACATCCAAAACATTTATACCCCTATCATGCCACTTACAGACAAAAATTTCCTAAAAGGTGTAAATACCTTGTTTAGAAATTCAAATATGTTTTTGGAGGGAAAACCTATACAGACTAGAAATTAAAATTTTAAAGTTTTCCAGTGACCTCCAAACACATAAAATTACCTCGTGACCCATTAAAAATTTAAAAAATGTCCACAATGAAATTTGACTCAAGAAAGATGATGTTCCTACATCATACTCCCAAGGAACAAGAAAGTTTGTCCCATAAACTTCATAAAACAAAAATTTCTTTTTCTTCTGATCTTCCAATTGAATCATATCTCTTTCCAATTCTTTTTTATGTCATACCATGAAAAAAATTCTCTATAATTTTCTTCATAGTTTTCACTTTCTTACTTGTCATGGGATTGAGTTATCTTCCTTGTAGAAAAATTGTTTTTGTATGGTGAATTGTCTTCATTTGTACTTCTTCATATTTGCACCTCTGCCTCATTTGTCCATGAATCATTCATTGGCTTCCCATTACATTATAATCACACTCTTTGCCTTGAATTTTTTCTTCTTGATGTATCTTGACCTCAATAACTATGAGTGATGATACTTTCTTGTATGAATTGTTTTCTCTTGTTTCTCCATCACCTTCACATCTAATGTACCTGCACAAAAACTGCTCAAAGCAATATCAGATTGAAAAATGTGAGATTTGACAACCCCTTTATCCTTCTATTTCATATCATATTTTTCCTCTTGATATAGATCTTCCTTTTGACTACTCCATGCTTCATTCTTTCCTTGAGTGCACTCACATTTTCCTTACTCTTCCTCAAGCTTCTCATTGTCCTCATTCACTTGATTTGACATTTCTCTTATAGCACCATACTTCTTAGAAACCTCAAATAGATCCTTTAGGATATTAATTTCTTCTCTCAAAGAAAACTCATACAACTCTTCATTATCTTCATCATACTTGGGACTTACTTGTTTTTCTTCATCTTCCATGCTCTTCATGTTGATCAATCTCCTCAACAACCTACTCTATTCCTTCATTATAGTAATTTTCCTCCATAAATGCTTTGCTTGATCCATTTCTTACAAATTTCAATGTAATATATTTGATATTACTCCCAAGACTCTTAATACTTGTACACAATAACTAAAACACAATATTAGATATCAAAATAAAATACAAAAATGTCTTCAAAAGTGCCTCTTCCTAGACACATTTCTCTTTTTCTTCATCTCTTCACCAAGTGCTTCTTCATGCACTTTTTACCTTCTTGTTTCTCTTCTCTTCTTCTCAAAAAGTGAGTCAAATAGACACTTCAAATTTCTCTTAAAATTACATCCACTCATATGAATTCTTGTACACTATAGAAACATTCCTCCAAAATATCTAACTTCTTCAAATCATTTCTCAAAAATGTTATCTCCTTATCCACCTTTGTTTCTCTCATTTGATTCTTTGTCTTCATCATTCTTATCTCTTCACAAGATAAATCCACTTGATCTGATAAAAAATGGTGCAAAGGACTATTAAGGATAACAATAAATAAACAAGTTATAAGGAAAAAAAACAAAAACACCCAACTTGTCCTTTTACCTCTGCCAAGAGGATCCTTCTTCACAAGCCTATAAGGCTAAAAACATGCAAAATTGATTATTGGGAGTCTTTTATGAGTTTTTAACTTCATGAACATTCCTCACCTGTCATTCACATGCATTATCAACCTTGAAAGTGATTGGAAACAATTAATAACTTCAACTTCTATCAAACTACTCCAAACTACCTTATAAGCCTTCTCAAGAAGAATGTCATTGGTGAGTTCATGTTGGGAGAAATATAGAGACAAAAACACAAGGTGATAAAATTTTATACATACCTTAGGCTCCACATGATGTGTGAAAAATTTTGTGATTCAATTCACAATGCAAGTCTCTTAACAATCACCATGCTCCTTGTACTAGCTTCTTCTACTAGGCCTTCTCAAGAACCCAAAACTGAAAATTGACCATATATTTATCCCACGTGATAGTTTAGTGATAAAATTTTACACAAGTATTATTATGAGTATAGATACCATAAATTCCAAATTTTAGAGGAACCCACTTGATAAAAATCAAATTATGAAGTTTTTAGAAATTTGTCCAAATAGGGACAGTCACAGGGCAGCGAGCAATCTGATTGCTATAAATTTTCTGGGTCTTAATATTATGACCCCAAATTTTTATGTAAGGTCTTTAATAAACCTTAGAAAATATATATAAAAAATTTAAGTCCTAAATCTTTCCCAATATCTTGAAATTTGTGTTTTATCAGTCAGATTTTTAGGTTCCTACTAAAGCCCGATAAGAGGAAAAAATGCATTTAAAGAGTTTCACTCAACATTAAGCCACAAAACTTTAGAAACATGTATATTCCAAAATTATTAATCTACATGAATGAACTCAATTTTTTTATCCTTATTAACCACGTGCAAAATAGAAAAATACAGTCATACAAAGTTCAAGAGATACCATACACAGTCCAAATTTTGATTTTGGCACACCTTCCTTACATAAAAACTCCATGTGGGGTCTTAAACCATTGAATTAATTAAAAAAATGATTCATACACATTACATAATCACAAGGAACATATTTTAATTGTGTTCTTACAAAATAAAAAAATTCTTCTTCAAAAGCTTACTTTTCTTGATTGATTTCCTCTCATCTGCATGACCTCTCCTTTATGAAACAATGTATCTCCCCGCATATATTTTTCATATTCCCACATGGATAATCCTTTCATTTTTGTCTCTCCTCCTCCAAGACTCTCCTCCAATTTGAATTCATATTCAAAATAACTACCTTCTCTTAGTTATTGACCTAACTTCACCTTACAAGGCCTCTAAATTCCAACTAGACACTTTAATCAAAGAGATTATAAATAGACTCTATTACAAACACCTTGATCAATTAATAATGACCCTCACGATCATACATTAGTAATGCACATCAAAAATTCTATACCCCTATCATTCCACTTCAAGCCCAAAATTGCCTAAAAGGTGCAAATACCTTGTTTAGAAATTCAAATATGTTTTTGGAGGGAAAACCTATGCGAGAATAGAAATTAAAATTTTAAAGTCTTTCAAAGTGACCTCCAAACACATAAAATTACCTCTCATGACCCCTAAAACATTTCAAAAATTTCTACAATGAAATTTTACTCAAGAAATATGATGCTCCTACATCAATTATTCCCTTCCACATGACCTTTCCTAATCATGTTTGGCATGCCTCCGACAACCATTTTACCTTAGTAGTGCAACCAAACATCCATCCTTTCACCAACAAAAAAATAGACCTAGGGATCCATGTCACTATTATTATCAATCATACTATGCACTACATTCAATTTTGTAGGAGTATCACCTCCCTCAACAAGTAGGTCTTTTTCTCAAGAATATAGATAGAGGCACTTCTTTCCCTGTATTGTTTGCATTCCCATACACCTACAATTACCATCATCACACCATTAAAAACCTCATTCCAGTATCATTCTCTCATCCTCTATGTTGATTACCCTAGCCCATACCATCGAAGAGTCAAGTTCACATGAAAATCCCCTACACTTTTGGAATGTATAGTGACCAATCATACAACTCCCTTCTAGTATCCCCATTATCAGGTGTGAATGAATCAACAATATATAGTATGAACACCCCTAGACTACCAAAAAAGGACCTCCAAACCCCAAAAATAATAGAGGTGAGTACCACTAAATTTTTTATTGATAAGACCAAGGTTCACACCAGGTGGCGAGACACTAAGAAACTAGTATTGAGTTTGTACTTGTCTAAAGTTTATTTGGTTTTAGTTTTTAACTCTTTTATATCCCAACCTGTTAGTAGACTAGGTTAATCTAATGGTAGTTGGGAAGGAATTAAGCTAAGATTTTTTTGGCCTTAAGGAATAAGATACCTATGAGCACAATGGTTAGGGATTGTGTGCTCAATTAAGGAGAATTCACAACAATGATAGATTTATGCTTCCCTAGGTTCATATGAAATTATTTTGGGGATCAATAAGATTGAAAATCACTGAGCCAACATAGGTTGTTATTATAAGTTGATTAAGTTCCATAATGACCTTGATATAGAGGTATTTTTAATAGGATTTCATATGCCCCTTTCTCTTTTTAATATCTCCACCGCACATCTCAAGTGAGGTATGAAAAATATATGTCAAATGTTATCTATCATAATTAATAGGTCAAAGGATAAACCACTAGGACCCTCATTATATTATCACCACATATTTTAATATTTTTTTGACATTTCCCCTAGTGATCTACTAGGTATGCCACTACAAAGGGATATTGGTCTCCATATATACCTAGTACCTATATTATAACCCATTTAATGAACACCTTATAGGATGAAAACTTCAGAGGTTTAAAACTCAAGATGTAGCTAGATGGATTTCCTAAATAGGGCTTAATTCATGTAAGTGTGTCCATGTATTGGGTACTTATCATATTTTTATTAAGAAGTATGGATCTATGAGATTGTATTGATTTTATAAAATTAAAAATATGATGGTGAATAACCATTACCCTCTTCCTATGATTGATTATATCTTCAACAAGATGCATGGTGCCACCATATTATCAATAATAAACCTAGAATTTAGCTATCTTGATTGATTATTATCACCAGTTGAGGATCACTGAGGCGTATATTCATAGGATATATTTTTGTACTAAATATAATCATTATGATTTGAAATTTGTACCCTTGAGACTAAAAAAATTCCCTTATAATGATTTTGATGAATGGGGTATCTAGGACTCTTAGAACATTAATATTAAGTGTTATATATATATATATATATATACACACACACACTATAGTAAATAATTAAATAAATTAGAATATATAATATTGTTGGCTATATTTTATGCTCAGATAAACATACAACCTAAGTAGTCATGGGATAAATCCCCTTCATTTAATAGTGAAGCTCCCATGTGCTTTTTTGTTTATTCTACTACCTATTTAACTATTTTTGGGTATTACTTTAATTGAATAACTCATGCACCACAGTTAAATAATTTGGCAGCAAGTAAGTAGTTGTATGTAAACTAAAGAAGGTAAATTTGAAAGAAACATAATTATAGAATGAGAAAGGATGCATGTAATGTAGGAAATGTGCTTTGCAATAGGTAGATTTCAGAGTGAGTTACTCACACACAGAATAAACAAACATTGGTTGATCCTCACAAATTTTAAGAAAATTAAAAAGAAGCTTGCACTTATGAAAGCTAAGATAACACAAATTCTATCATTAACATTCAAAAATGGCACAATCAGACTTTAGTGGACACAAAGTTCAACCAAAATCTTTCTTCCTTCTTATTAAATTGTCAATCTTTTTACAATCCATACATCTAGTTATTTCAACCCAAAGTCTAAAATAACCATGTACAACTTATAACAGCTGCTTGCCCAAAAATTTTAGATCCCTTGACCCATAGGCCTCTTCTTTTATTTATATTCATTGTAGACACCTAAATTCTCGCTTTTGCAATCTTATTTCACAACGCACGTAAATCACTCTCATTCTCACTAATTCCATTATAATTAGTGGTTTTTGCTAATTAACTAATGTTTCTTACCACTTTGGTCAATTAGCATGAACTTCATTGATCACCAAACATCTTTTGCATTCAAGATGCCACTTTATGATGAATCATAAGTCAAAATAAACAATTAGTGTTTATTAGCTAATTAAGCCTATTTTCCCCTTGATTTGGTCAAGATACTCTAATATTGGCTCAAACCTCTCTTATGACCACTCAAAATAACCCCACTTTCCTCCACAATGTCTCTGCGCATGCTTCAAAAGCTTATCCTAGTCTCCTAGTTGACCCTATTTGGTTTCTTAAGGCTCCACACCTCTTAATCACTTGGTAATTCACTAATTATGATTAGCAAAGCTTAATCGTGATTAGAAATTCTAAATCTTATTTTTACTTTTAGTACCACATGCACCAAGATGCAATTTTTCCTCAAAGGAAAAACTATAAATAAGACTAAGTATTACCTTCCAATTTTACACTATGCTTTTATTAGTAGCCTCAGATAAGATATATGTTAAAGAGGTTAAACTCCTTTAAGGATTCACATGCTCATCTTTTCCTAAAGCCTTATTATGGTTAGTAGGATGAGACACAACATGACATTGTAGTCTTGTGTTGGAGATATCTTCTCACCATTTGTGGAATAACAACCATTCTTAATTTGATTGCTTCTAGATCTACTTAGGTCTATGTTAGTTAATCAAACATACTAGTAAGCATGCTTAGATTTTAGATGTTAGTTTCATTTAATCTCCATTGTTTTGATATTAAGATTTTATCATTGGTGTTTCATTCCTTAGATATGCATTTAAATTTAGATCATTATGGTGTTGATCTTGCTTTAAAATAGTTAATTTTTGTTAAAAGTTTGGGGTGTTATCATTTGGCATGCTCGGTGGGACTCAAACCCCATTTGCATTCATTCTCAAGATTTTTGACATAGTTTTAAAAGTTTTAGAATTCAAGTTTTCTTAGATTAACTTTCAATTCTTAGATTAGATTCAATTTTTATTAGATTAACTTCAAATGTTTCTATCTTACTTTCAAGGTTGTTAGATTAAATTCAAAGTTTTCAATCTTTTTAGAGTAGTTTTAAAAGTTTTTTAGTTTGATTTTGTTGCTAAGTAGTTTTTTCAACTAGATTAGATGGATAATTTTTGTTTTCATGTTCTTTGTAAGAAATAAGGAGGTGAGGTCCTATCAAAATTGCCTCAAAATATCAAAGATTGGAGCTTTTTGAAGAATTATTTCTCAAAAATCAGATTTTGGCCATGTACAAGAAAGGTCCGCCCCTGTGTGTTGAAGAATGTGCATGTGCATCCAGAGGCACGTATATGCATTGAAACCTATGCATGTGCATCACGAAGATCACACTGCTTCTCGGCTACGCTTGTACAATACTACAATTTTTATCTCTCGAGTCAAGATTGCACTCGTGCATCAGGAATTTAGCCTACACCTCTTTGGCCGCGCCTATGCTCTCTTGTTGTGTAAACTTGATGTGAGTCATGCCTATGCTCTCAAACCCATGTATGTGCTTCAATGGGTGTGCCCATGCTTCAAAACCTACACTTGTGCACTCAAGTCCGTGCCTGTACACTCGGGTAAATTTCGTTCAAAGTTCATGATTTTTTATTGTTTAGGATTCTGTAATTTTTTTAGAGGATTTTAGTTTCTTTTTTTAATCAATTTATTGATTTTAGATAAATGTTCCTAACAAAAATTACTTAGGGTTTGATAAGTAATTTTTTAAAAATTGACTTAGGATTTGATAAATGATTTTTCATGCATTATTTGAGTTTTGAATAGGGTGTGTATTATCTTCCTTGCACTTAGTGTGATCTTGGGAATAAAAAGCACTTCTAAACCACTTTTTGGTATCTTAGAGTAAGTAAGAAAAGTCATCGTTCATTGATATGCTAAATATTTTAGTTTAAGAGCTTTTCACTTAGTAAATAGCTAAAGCTAAAAATTTTGTATGCTCTTCTCTTGCACCTAGTGTGATCTTGGGAACCAAAAGAAATTTTATTCTTTCATTAAGAAGCACTTGGATTAATTGGGAATAAACCTTAAATTGCAAATTTTTATAGTAGTTATTGATTTATAAATCTTTTTCATTGTTATTTAATTGGATTATTTATTGTGTATGCTCTTCTCTAGTATCATTGGACGATCTTGAGACCCAAAACCGACAACTAATCCTATTTCTATGATATTGTGAATCTTTTTGAACTACTAACCATTTGTGTTAAGGACCTAAAAATAATTTTCAAAGAAAGAAGGGATCTCTTCAAACCAATTTTTAACATTCACATGTTCTTATAGGTTTCAACGGTGGTGAAAACCAAATTACTTAATCAGAAATATTAAAAATCCCACCACTATACAAAACACTTGATTTGTAGGTTGGTTAAGAGTTAAGAGCTAAAGCTCGTCCGCTCAACTAGAACATAACCTCTTTGGCATAAGCCTTAAGATCACAAGAGGGGTGGTTCTAGTAACCTAAAGTAGTTCACGTAAGAGGGAACCTTGTGAATGAAACATGAGAGTGCTCTAACTACCCACTTGATTAGTACGCCTTGATGATATTAGAGTCAAATATATCCATGTGGCAACCACTGTGAAAGTATAACTGAATGCACTTCGGTGATCATTATACTAAAGGGGGTAAATTAAAGTTGAGATACTCCTAAACTAGTCAGTGTGACTTTTTGGGTAAATCGAGCTCACTCTAGATATCTTGTAACACCTAGAGAGAGAACCCCTAGGAAAGCTTGCCAACTTGGAGCCAATTTTGTCTTACCTATTATACTTGAGATATCTCACAAAGTGACACATTTTTGGATTCAAACTCTTGTTTTTCGAACAAGGAAAATATCTCTTAAATTTGAAACCATGTGACATTTCATCATGAAACCTATGATGTGTTACTTTGCTCTAGTTTTTCATTTTCCCTAAGGCAAGGAAAAACTTTGGTAAAGTATACTTAGTTTGTTTCATCACCATTTGGTCTACTCCTTTGTTTCTTGTTTCTCATTTTGAGAAAAAATATTAACAAATATGCATGAGATACCACTAGAAATAATGTGTCCACCACTTTTGTAGTCTTCTTGCATGACTAGGTTGCAATGTCAGAATGCAAGGGTTGAAAGTGTGAATGATACATGCTCACGTTCTAGCTAGGCCCCTTTTGTCTCAACACCCATATTGAGACTTATTATCATTCTAGTTATGTGGTATTATCATTTTCTTCCCTTGATTTGTTATGTTTCCCATATTGTATCCCTAAAATTGTGATACTTACATCTTGTTTCCATTTGTGAAACTTGTTTTAAGTCTCCATATTGTAGTGTTACATTGCTCGCATGAGTAATAATTCCTTGGTATACTTAGACATAGTTTTTATTCCAACATTGTCTTGAGATTTTGAGGGTGTTGACGTTGCATTGTTAGCATCGTGATAACATCATTTTGGTACTAGAATCTTGCTTTTCTTACAAGGCTTGATTGACATGCCCAAATAGTGTTGTTACGCTGCTCACATTGGTAACTTCCATTTTTAGGGACTTAGACATTGTTTGTGTCCAAAACTAGTTTTTGTACACCTTGTTGGAGGATCACATCAATACTCTCTTAGTATTTAGGTCTTTTTATCTTTAAACTTGACCTAGGTGGTATTTATGTATTTTCACTATTTGTTCTTGAGCCTATCTTAAAAAAACAAAAGGAGTAAAATATTGTTATGATTGTGATTATAGTCATGTGCTTAATTGTCGTATCTTAAGTGCTTCTTGATGTATATTACCTTGTTAGGGTAGATCATTTTTTGTTCTTTATCCTAGGGTTCACATTGAGTAATTGGATTCATGGCTATTCTATAGTCATCATTCTTTGTTGATATGACTTAAGTGTTGTTACACTACAAAAATTTATCTAGGGTCTATTTTTAAACCTTAGTGAAACCTTTCTTGTTCTACCCCTATTTTAAGTATGCCTACTACTATAATGGGGTCCTGAAAGTTAGAGTCCAATCCCTTTGTTTTTTCCTAAGTTCATTGTATTACTTCTACACATTTGTCAAACCTTAGCAAAAACATCCCTTATCAAGAAACTCTTGCATTGAATTGAACATAGGAAAAGATTTTTCCCTTGTGTCCTTTGTGTTTCCCAATTTTGATCAAATATTTTGACATTTACAGCTACAACTTGTTGTCTAAACCTTGTTGATTTGTCAAAATTGTGTCTTTACAATACCTATTTTCCTTAGATTCTCTTTGGAAAAATCACACTATCTAGGTCTAGGAATTTTCCAACAATGATTGACTATCGCATGGCTCCTTATATGTACAACAATAGGGAACCCAAGTTTCTACATTCCCATCAAAGGATGCCTATCATGACTAAGCCTCATTTGGTTCTTGTGCTAGAGAACCCATTTGGGTACCTTATTCCCCACCTTCATCTCATAATCAATGGTATGGTTTGGACACTTATGATCCAAATTATTATTCGGGTTCCTCCCACTCTTCTTTTGACTCCAATCCAAACTATTATTTTGATTCTTCATATTTACCTCAATCTTCTAAAAATTCTCATCAAATCTATTCACTTCATTCAAATCTTAAGTCACAGTCCTCCCTTTCTTCATAGGAATCCCCTTATCAATCACCTAAATTCCATCTTCCTCCTTTAAAGATTTGTGTTGCCCCAAGTCTCGCTACTCAAACATCTAATTTGGTTCTTGAGCTACGATCCTCCATTGATTTGTAGTACCTCCCTTATTTTCCACCTTGACAACCTCTTCCTCTATTGAAGATCTAGGTGACTCCAAATTCATCCTTCAATTCCCATGTAAAAATCATGAAATTCAACACCCACGTCACATTCATCTAAGTCGACTCACAAGTCACAATCATCTAAGTCAACACTTACGTCACAATCATCAAATTCTACACCTATGTCACAATCTTCTAAGTTGACTCCAATATCAAAATCATCTAAGTCAACACATACATCAAAAACACCTCAGACGACTCCTATTTCATAATCATATGCTGATTTTATAAACGATCCTCATTATTTCTTGGTAATATACCATCTTATCGGAAGGCCAATACCAAAGATATGTCTTCTTCTACTTGCGAGACATGTAGATCCAAATCTACTTGATCTCTTTAGTCATCATCTTCTCAATCTTCCACATCAATTGGACCCATTTATTATAATCAACCTCCAATGGTCGAAGAACAAATACCCATACCGATCAATTCATCTCGAGATGAGGAAACGATTATGGAATTCTTGGGGTTACGTGATGACATTCCCTAGAGGATTATAATCAAGTATTTAATCTTGAATTTGATATTCTTGTGTATTGGGAAGAAGAAATTGATTCCTTTTGTCGAGAATATTAAATAATGTCCTAGGACCATTGAGGAAGATCCTATCTTTTCTTCACATCCTTCTTTACATATCATGATTCCTCAATCGCAATCTCACTTTGGGTCACCACCTGGTAGCCCATCATTTACTTCTATATGTGGGGCACCTCTAAGTATCCCTTCATCATATATGTGTGGCTCACCTCATGGTAGCCCATTTTCTTCTATATGTGGCTCACCTCTAGGTATCCCCTCTTCGTCTATATTTGGGGCACGCTCGGAAGTCCCTCATCTTTAATTCTTGGGCCAAATCCTAGTATCGCATCATATTCTATCTATAGGGCACCTCTAAGTAGTCCTTCATCTTAAATATTAGGGCCACATCATGGTAGCCCTTTATCTTTGGTCTATGGGACACCTCTGGTAGCCCATCATCTTCAATCCTTAGACCATATCCTTTACGTCCATCATATTATCCTTCTATTAATGATTGTGGTAAGCCCACCATAATTTCTCCCATCAATTCTATTCATCCACTTTCTTCTCCCACTTCTCGGTATCGAGACGAGTCATGTTATAGCTTATAAGAAACCAAAATGGTCCCTTCATCAAGCTCAGATTAAAAATTCCAAGAGCTCCAAATCTCACAATAATTTAAACAATCTTAAAGTTTAGAATCAAACGTTCTTAAAAATGCACATCAACACACCCATCAAGTATGGTGCAAAGTGCGAAACCTCTAGATAGGGACCTCAATCTCCCATATGTAACATCCATGTTTCACGATAAAACACAGTCATCTATTGAGTATGAGCTCACCATGATCATTGAGATTGGGGATAATATGAATTTTGATAATAAAACATGCCTAGTCTTCCTTATCAATGAAATTGCTAATATTATCATTCGATCTTATCACGTCAAGTGACCTTATTGGTCCCACTTTTCAAAAATACAAAAATACACAAAAAAAGGAAAACTTTTATAAAAATATCAAAGGTAAAGATCAAACATTGAAATCTGTTATTAAATAGACATGGATTTTCTTTCTTCCCTTTCTTAATCTTATTCTACAAGTCTTCCTACCATTTTCATTCCTTCCGTGATATTTTGGTTAGCCAATTCACTGCATTTTTTATATTTACCTCCACGGTATCCATTTGTCCTTGGTCTTTCATCACCTTGGTAAATTAAAGAATGAATGAACTCATAGAGATCTTATCATAATAAACATCTAAAAACTTGTTGTGAAGAAATTGTAGACATATTTGTTGACACTAGCCAATGTCTTCATCACAATCACTTCTACCTCCTTTTATCAAGCCATCGGTGGTTCTTAACCCCTTGTCAAACAAGAGAGCTGAAAAGTTTTTAGAAAGAAAAAACATCAATCAAATCAAAAATTCAAATTTAAAGCAAAAGAAAATTGATATATAACTCTCTCTTGGGGTATTTCCAATAATCTCTACTGGGGCTATGGATGCCTGACTGAAAGTAGAGAAATGTTTCAATTAGAATCAAATGCATCTCCATCAGGGCTATGGATGTCTGGATGGAAGCGGAGAAATGTATGACTCTCCTTCCAAAAATCCATTCACAAAAAAATAAAAAATCAACTGTAAAAAATAAATTATTCCTACACATTAGCTAGGGTGTCTTCACTTATTGTCTATCAAACCTTCCCTCAAATAATTAATAAATTTTCACGTGTACACATTGGATCTCTATGATAAAATAGGATTAGTATGCTAAAAAGTGTCTTTTTTGGACCTTGTTTAGAATCTTACACTAGTCTCGTATCTTGTCTCATGATTTGTGCCTTTGGCTAATCGCTTCTTCGTCACGAGGCTTCTAAGCTACATTCACAACATTTATGTTTTTCTTCTACTTAATTCAAAACATCCATGTGTATAATATTGCATTTTTACATGTTTGCGGGAACCTTTTCCCCTTGCTCAAAATAATATTCCACTTCTTTCTATCATGTGCTTCTTGGCTAGATTACGATGGGGGAATCCTTCCTCCTTCCTAGCACTTTATGGAGTTAATTTCATCATCGTGTTGAACCTATCCATAGTAGCCTAATCCAAATTCTA
The DNA here is from genome assembly GCA_018340775.1 of Taxus wallichiana var. yunnanensis. Classification (NCBI taxonomy): domain Eukaryota; kingdom Viridiplantae; phylum Streptophyta; class Pinopsida; order Cupressales; family Taxaceae; genus Taxus; species Taxus wallichiana. Next base: position 78,721,368 of record CM031242.1, read on the forward strand.
TGTGTGAAGATTTTTCCTTTGAATATTCCTAGCTAACGCTGGGGACAATTTTACATCTTCACTTTCTTACATGTGTGTGGCATTGTACCCTTGTACATCTCATCTAATGCTAGGGACATCCATGTTGGTGTCGGTGGTATACTTATTCACTTATTTAGTGTTATTCCACCTCACCCGGGTGAGTCATCTCACTTAGGTGGACATGGATCTAGGTGTCATCTTAGTTATGATGATTCTCTACACGAGAATCTATCATATGTGTAAGTTACATCATAGGAGTTACATTCCCATTTGGGAAAGTAACTCCTCTTCTCCATTATGGAGGAATCTTCTCTTACATGGGAGTTACACATTCACTCCCCTATATGTACACCATCTCTTTTGATCTATGTTAAGCCAATACAAGCTAAGCTAAGGCTTCCATTCCACTCCACTTTTCGAATCTTGAGCTCTCATATGCATGCACATTGCTTTACAAAGCTTGCTTGCTTTAATCTCACAACTCCTACACTTTGGTGAAGTGCAACTATTCGATGCTCATGAATTCCTTCCAAGTCTTCGTCCTACACTCCTTCATGGTATCAGAGCGTGGGGACTGGAATCACGTTGCTCACCATCGTTGCTCCATCATGTAGTTGCTTGTGCAAGCTCTCACTTTTGCATGTGCTCTACTTGCATATTTTGAGATTCTGTGGGTGTATTTTTCAGGTGTTCGTGGTTTTCCAGCTTGTGCATGCAGTTTCAAGGGTTTCAGTTCCATACTACTTGCTAGGTTTTTGTGTTTATGGTGTTATTGAAGTGCTCCCTGGGCCAACTCACCACCTCGGATAACATCTCAGCTTGACTGAAACTCCTTCCTCTGAAAATCACAGCGTTTGCATCACTAGTGTTTTCATCGTTGTTTTTTATGTGGGTTTTGTGGCTTCCTCGTTGGGCTTGATTGGTGCTGGGTTATTTCACTCACTCCAAGGTTGATCTGTGCATCCACTCACCCTGCTGTTCCAAGTTCACATTGGTTTCTCTACAACGCACTTCCACTTAGTGTCAAGATTCTTCCTGAGTTCTAGCCTCACCATTTTGGTTTCTCGGCCCTCTGCATTTACAGATTGACTTGCCTTGGTCTCTTCCCACTGGCTCGTTGAACAGTTGAACTTGGAGTTTAACATTATCTCGGCGTGCACTACGGTTGGCTCAGTGAAGACTGTGTGTCTCCTGCTCCGTGTGCCATGTTCATCTCTGCCCATGCATGGTGTTTTTCACTCACCGTGCTACGTTTGTTTGGTGATACGACTTTGCATGGTCTCTCTACCGCTTCATTGTTCACTATTTAGTATTGTGGACTCTGGTTTTGTCCCTACACACTGCGTGCTTTCTGGGAGTTTGGCTTGCTTGATCCCCACCTGATCTCTATTTTCTTCATGCACCTGGACTTACGTTTGGACCTTCCTAGATCCATTCGACCTCTGCATGCTCCGGCGATTTCCTACAGTCAACTTGAAATGGCCATTTTGCACCTGACTTCTGCAGTGCTTATTATATTGCTAGCTCGGCACCTCCCCGACCATTTCATTTTCTCCTCTGCTCGTGCACAACAGATTCGATCAATAGTCGTTTCACCCACTAGCTCTACATGTAGAAAAACTCATTTTTTTGTGGAGCTTGCAAGCCCGCATGACAGCTTTTATTGTGGTTTGGCGGTTTCATCTCATGGGAATTCTTCCTACGCCGACCTCTGTATTACCATGTGGATACAAGTGAGAATCACTTTACCATTCAACGGTAAATCTTGGCATTTGACTTTCATCCTCCATGTGGACAACCTGGATAGCTCGGCCTTGGCGGTTACAAGGCGATGTGTATCCTCTATAGTCGGATTTCCTCCACTCTCCTTATGCAGACTTGCTGCTCCACGTGGGCTCTAATGACGGTTGACACCTCCACTTCAAACGTGGGGCCCATCTTTTCCTTTTAGTACTGTTTGGAGGTTAAAACAATCACCTTTTTAATGTTTTAAGGATTAAAAACATTTTCATGGCATTGTAAATTATTTCAAGGCACTATTTTTGCTTGTATTATGTCTTTCCTACGCATGTCGAAGACAGAGGGCGAGGTCCGGGGTTGGTAGGAGGCTAATCCCCCTTGCAAGAAAAACAAACCCTTGCTAAAATTTGATGTTGTTTCCAATGAGTAGTCACACGATACCCTTTGCACTCGTTTTGAGCACTTTTTTAATGCGTTTGTAGCATTCATTGACTTTTTCCATCAGTTGCAGGAATCGTATTTATGCCATAACTTTTGACTCGCTACTCGTTTTTGAGTGCTTCCTTGGTCAAAGTTGCATGATTTCTCACACACTACGTGATGGGATTTCCAATTTTGTAAACTCACTACTTTTATAAAGTGCCGCATTCTAGGGGGTTACTTGTACTCTTGGGCCTACACACGCAGATGCATTATCGGCCGAGTCCGACGTCTTGCTTTTGTGCATCTTGATTTTTTCATCATGGAGAGTGCTCTTTCTAGACATGAGCATCATAGGATCACCTTACAGCCTCCGCCACTTCTCACCGGGAGAGAGACCTATTCAGCTTGGCGTGCTTCCATGGAACGTTACTTTGCCCACGAGGGTCTTTCAGCCTTCTTACTTGGGCCAGTTCCTGCACCCACTGATCATCATCATCTAGAGGACTTCCTTGACACTTGTGACCATGTCTTTGGTCACATGATGATGCATGTCTCTCGTTCTCTCTGGTTTCATGTGGCAGACTCAGATCCACCTCATCATGTCTGGAGCATTCTTCAGTCCTTGTATGGAGACCCTTCACATACTGCCGCCATTGTTGTTCTTTGTTGATTCATTGTCTCCTCCATTTCTTCATGTGATGACAGTTCCACTAACACAGGCTTGCTTGGTTCTACTTCTGATGACGAGGATTGTGCATCCAATTTTGATGTCGAGAGTACTACAAAGGACTCTTCTCCTCTTTCTCTCACTATTCAGACATTGTTGTCACCCCCACATCTCATCAAATATCGAGCAGTCTTCTACTCAGTCTCACACCATCATTACACCAGCCTCCTTTCCACTTCTAGTGTGCGAGGCCCATTTCACTCCTCTACCTTCATTGGATGACTCATACCTATCTGACATCGCTCTTCTGTTTGTTGAGCCCCCTCATTAGGATGAGTATCTGCCTGACCTTAGTCATCTTTTTGCAGAGTATACTTGTGATACACTACAGGTTTCTCATCCATCTATAGGTGTTTCAGAGGAGTTCATCATCTCCGTTGTTGGGAGTGCCCCTTCTAGGATTCTTACCACTTCCACTTTTCCGGAGACCTTCATTGATCCACCCTCAGTTGTGGATCCCTTTTCTATTGTGGAGGATGTTTTGTTCCCTTCACATCACTTGGACATCCTTTCTATGGGTGTTCCTCTTCACTCTGACAGTTCTATGCACGTGGCATTACCTTCGGTTCCTTGGCACTCACTCACTAGACCTATGTCACACTTTAGTGCACCAAACTCAGAGTTCTTTGTGTTGCTACCTTCAGTTTCCTTTGTGGAGTGGGTGGACTTCCGAATGTCATTTCTATCCTTCCTAAGGGTAGGCACACAGTTCGTTGTGGGTGGCTCTTCTTCAGTCCAGAGGCAGAGGATCTCGTCATCGACATTCTTCTGGGAGACCTCCTAGAGCTGCAGAGTTCAGATCCGTCCATGGCATCTTCTGCATTCCTCTCGTCTCCCTCTTCTTCTCTCTTCTTCTTCTTTCGAGAGATTGCCTCTTTGTACATGGGTACCCTTTCAGGCTCGTCTATGGCCGGGACCCATATTTGGCATCTTTCTTAGATTAGAGAGTGTTTTGTTCTCTTGTGGTGGGTGTTTTTCCCACTAGGTTTTCCTTCACTACTTGGGACTTCTTTTTGTACATGGGTGCCTCATCAGGCTTTGTGCTAGGACCCATTTCTTATTTCTGACTTGCTGCCTCATCCTAAGTTACGATGAAGGGGGGGTGTTGGTGTAGGTGGTATACTTATTCACTTATTTAGTGTTATTCCACCTCACCAGGTGAGTCATCTCACTTAGGTGGACATGGATCTAGGTGTCATCTTAGTTATGACAGATTCTCTTACAGAATCTGTCATATGTGTAAGTGTGTCATAGGAGTTACATTCCCATTTGGGAAAGTAACTCCTCTTCTCCATTATGGAGGAATCTTCTCTTACATGGGAGTTACACATTCACTCCCCTATATGTACACCATCTCTTTTGATCTATGTTAAGCCAATACAAGCTAAGCTAAGGCTTCCATTCCACTCCACTTTTCGAATCTTGAGCTCTCATATGCATGCACATTTCTTTACAAAGGTTGCTTTCTTTAACTCGCAACTCCACACTTTGGTGAAGTGTAACTATTTGATGCTCGTGAATTCCTTCCGGTCTTCGTCCTACACTCCTTCAATCCACACTTCTTTATTTTCATGTCTATAACTTTATAAAACTATCAAAATCATTCAAATATGTTTCAAAAATAAAAAACATTCAAATATGTTATAGAAAAACCTAAATAAATGGGTAAAATAATCAAAAACCCAAAAATTGGTTAAATCATTAAAAATCCAAAATATTACAAAAATTAAATTTTTCAAAAATTGGTAAACAACATATACACAGCTAAATCTTGTGTCAATTTCATTATCCTCAAACATAGAAATATGTCTTACAAAAGCATCTTTCTGGCATTCTTGCTTGTTCTTGTCTCAAATGACATGTGGATAATCATGATCTACCTCAATTAACAAAGCTGGGTTTGCTTACTACGTTAATACTCCCATGTAATATTGATTTGTAAGAGACTATGTCATAGTTCATGAAATCTTTTCCATGGGACTACTTGTGTCCTCTTTTATTCTTGTCACATGTATCCTTTCTTGGGGCACCATTTTTAACCCATGTCTTTATAACATTACCATTCAAGCATTGTAGTTTGATAACAAAACATTGGTGAAACTTTCTAAAACATTTTTGTTTGAGTGCATATGGTTTTACTAGTTTTCTCTGTTGGGTTAGTTAGTTTCCTTTCTTTTATTTCATTGCATTTTGTATGTTCCATTAAGTTAAGCATTGTTTTACTTTCTTGTATTGCATTGGATTATGTATGTTGCATGGAGTTACATAGCAATGGAAAAATGTTAGTAATTTAGCTTTGCATGTTATCTTACATTTTTGTTGAATTCAATAAAGTTCGATGATGTAGATCATTATGGCAACATGATGAAATAAGCTTACATATTAAAGATCGCATACCAAGATGAGCATGTTCCTATTCTCCACTTTCCTATCTTATCACTATTAACTTTTCTTCCAAATCACTTGGGCAATAAAAAACCATGTTTATCCTTATCCTTTTCTCTTCTAAAATAACCAAAGGTATTTTGCCTGTTCTATCCTATTTCTTCTACCATTTCAATCATCTTTTCGATCATGGATTGACTTCTTCTATCACCCCATCGAAACTCAAGGGGGCATCCTTCATTCCACAAAATTTTCTTCAAAAATTTACCTGTTTATGCTTATTTACTATATTTGAAGTGAAGTTACTTAAACTTCAACTCAAACATGGGAAAATGCAAACACACGAAATCTACTTTTGCAATTTTATTTCCAAACGCATGCAAATCACTCTCATTCTCACCAATTTCATTATAGTTATGTATTTCTGCTAATGAACTAACATTTCTTACCACTTTGGTCGATTATCAAGAAATTTTTTAATCACCAAACCTCTTTCACATTTAGGATGCCACTTTACGACAAATCATAAGTCAAAATCCTCTTCAAAATAGTCAATTATCATTTATTATCTAATTAAGCCTATTGTCCCCTTGATTGGGTCAATATTCCATAATATTAGCTAAAACCCTCTTATGACCACTCAAAATCACCCCACTTTTCTCCACAACGTCTCCATAAGCTTCAAAATCTTATCCTAGCCTCCTAGTTGACCCTAAGCGAGTTGATTAAGGCTCCATACCTCTTAATCACTTGGTAATTCACTAATTATGATTATCAAAGCTTAATCATGATTAAAAATTCTAAATCTTCTTTGTACTTTTAGTCCCACATGCACCAAGATGTAAGTTTTCCTCAAAGGAAAAACTATAAATAAGACTAAGTACTACCTTCCAATTCTACACCATGCTTTTATTAGTAGCCTCATATAAGATATATGTTCAAGAGGCTAAACTCCTTTAAGGATTCACATGCTCATCTTTTCCTAAATCCTTCATTATGGTTATTAGGAGGATATTCAACATGACATTGTAGTCTTGTGTTGGAGATATCTTCTCACCATTTTGGAGTAGAAACTATTCCCAATTTGATTACTTCCTAGATCTATTTATGTCTATGTTAGTTAATCAAACATAATAATAGGCATGCTTAGATTTTAGATGTTAGTTTCGTTTAATCACCATTGTTATTTTATTTTATTTTTTTCATTGATGTTTCATTCCTTAGCTTTGCATTTAACTTTAGATCATTATGGTGTTGATCTTTCTTTAAACTAGCTAATTTGTGTTAAAATTTTGGGGTGTTATCAGTCATTAAAATTAAAGCACAAGGAAGCAATTTACATTATACTTCAATAAATTATTTGTTATGTTTTCTCCTCAAAATATTTGTTTCATGCCACCTAATTGTTTTAGAATGTTCGAACATTAAAAACCATAATAACTAATCTATAACTACCCTCAAGTATTTTACTTTATCAAACAACTTAAAGTAATAGATTGTACACCAAATTACTTAAGTCTTACAATGGATATACTTAAGGAGTAAAGAATAAAAGTAAAATAATAAGTAGAAGAAGTAGAAGAAATAGAAGAATTATTCCAAATTGACAGCTTTTGTTTCTACTTGATCTTTCTCTTCATTCTTTTCTTTAGTTTTATCTTCACCTACATCCTCTTCTTCATCTTTATGCTTCTCTTTATAGATAGCATATTGATCTCTCATGTATTTAATCACATCATTATCTGTCTTGTGCTGCAACCTCCATTTCTATTTCCAACATGAGCAATTCTTTCTCCATAACCTTGAAACCTCCCTTACCTTCCCAAGATAGGATCCCAACTGACCCATGTTATCTTGAAGTTCTACCAATTTATCCAGAGATTTTTGATTGAAAGGAGTAATATCCTCGTTCATTAACTGTTGAAATAATTGAAGAAATTCATCAATACTTTGCGGGGATCTAGAAGTACTATACTTTTTCAAATCATAGATCACATCATCAAGTTCATCCAAAATTGGCTCATTTTATTCTTCCATTATTTCCATATTTTGCATTATATGCTTTATGATTCTCTTCCTAAATGATAGAAGATGATTATGTTTCCTTCCCTTCCTAACAAATCCTCTAGGTGTAATCTTATCTTTAACCAAAACATTATCTGGGAGTGAATCTATCTCTTCCATACTTTGCAATTGTAATTCAACAACACCACATTCACTATCTTCTTCTTGCTTCAAATTCTTCAATTTTTCTAGTTTCTCATTATACTCAACAATTTTTACTAATATTTCTTTGTAATAATATATGGTTGTTTTAGTGATTTTAGTCACCCATTCCTCTAAAAATTTAACTTGTCCCCTATTTCTTCCATAATTGTGATCATCACCGAGGAATCACCTATTCCCCGTAAGTACTTGGTTGTGTTGAAGTTCTTGTAACCTTCATGATAATATCACAAAGCTTAGATGTTTTCTCTTTTAAATTCACATTATTTTGTTTGTTTTTCTTCATCCAGTTTTTTGGAAAAGGATATTAATTAATGTTTGTGTATCATGCTTTAAACCCTCAGTTGTGACCTTTCCCAATGGTACCTTTGTGATCATAAAATCTTCTTTGGTCAATTCTCCTTTTCTTTTTCCCATTTCTAGAGTAGATATTTCAGCAAACTTCTTTCCTAAAGGATCAATGATTAACTTTGAAGTTACCTTGGCATCCTTTGATCTTCTCCTTTTCTTTTCAATGTTTTTTAATAATTGGAGATCCATTTCCTCCAAATTGACTACTTCCTTGGAAGTGGGAAGAGATTTCTTGGCTAACCAATTTGTGAAATCTTGTCCTAAAAGAGCTTGGGCATTAGGATGAACAATCATTTCTTTAAACTTTCCTCTGTAGGGGGAAGTGTCACTATTTCTAGTTACTTCTCGGGATCCTCAGTAGTGTATACTTGTTACAATACCCCTCTCAATTCAACCATATTTTTCTTTATCAATTCCTCTTCTATTTCTTCTTTGATCCCTATATCAATGTCTTCAACATCCTCTTGCATTGTAGAATCTAGGACTAAAGAAACTCCAACTGTCTAATCACATACATCACAGCCAACTTCTTTCCCAATCTCCACCTCTTAATTTTCTACATCTTTTATCCGAGCTTCAGCTTTTTTTCTAATGTTTGAGATAATTCTTAAAGATAATCACTTGTCATGTGTCCCTTGTTGTTTTACAACTGATAATTCCTGTAGAGACAGAGCGGGGGAGGACTAAATGGTAGAGATAAGGGAGGAGGTCTAGGATATGAAGCTTCTATAACAACTAAAGGGAATATGAATGAAGTTGACTTGAGTAATTACAACACAATTTATTCCTTAGCAGGAAGATCTTGAATAATAGCAAAGTGACAATTGAGGATGTAAATAAATTAGAAGTATCATCTGGAGTGACTCCTTAAATTAATGGATTATTTTTTCTTTCCTTCTTGATTGGATTCAAATTTTTATTCAATCCACTACTCTCCCCTAGAGCTTCTTTTCTTTTCTTGCTTCAACTTATTCCTTCCTTCTTCTTAGTTCCTATCTAATTAATATCATTCATCACTGATTCTTCAAGGCAATAACCTTGACTGAGTAACCATTCAGAAGTATAAAGCAGCACCTTTGATGTCCTTTCTATGATTGATTTAGAAATGTGAGTGACTAGAAGTAAAGGAGCATTATCACCTCCTTCATCATAATAAGTACCATAAATTACTTGTCCATCATCTAGGAGATATTTTGGAATATTGGCCAACCCAAATTCTAAAATCTATTAAGCAGTCAACCTCTGCTGTAATCTCTTCTTATTATCTCAAATTCATCTCTGTAATCAACCCATAAATATTCTAATGCTGGAAAGTGTGTATAACTTAATGAGACTGATTTCTTGGCAATATTTCTATAATAAAAATTCACCCTTTCCTTGAAGGATCTCTGATTATAATGGAGAAATATTTCCTTCTCAACATTTCTTACCTTATGGATGTTTGTACAATGATACTACCCAATCACAATAGGAAAATGAACAACTGATCTATGAAGACCCTATTGCAAGTCATGGAGCACTGCCAACTATCTACATAACTCAAGCAAAATCCATTTATCACTAGGATATCTAGGAAACTTGAGTGGAGTATTTGAGAAACCACAAAATCTCAAGTATGTGAAATGAGAAAATTGAATAAAAATACACCCATATGCTTGGACTACATTCCATGCCTCATCAGTCACTCTCTTGGCTCTCAAATCAAGATTGAGCCTACAAATGACCTCATAGAAGAAGAAGTCATTAACTTGTTTATATTCCTTGAAATATCTTGGTAAAGCCAACTATGGATAATATTCATAGATGGGTTTATGAGTCAGTGTTCCAACAATCCTTAGCTTGGGAAAATCACCCTATGTTTCCAATAGTCCTTAACTTGTTCTAGTTTAAGGATCATAATGATTTGCATACTCCAACACAAATTTTGGCAATTGAAAAGTGTTTGGAAAGGCAGCTTCCTCAATTAACCAACTTCAATTCAATGCCTTCATTAATAGTGTTTTATCCTTGGCATTAGACCTTTCTATTCATTGAAACACTAATACACAATCTATGTTAGTATCTCCAATTCCAACTAGTTTAGATGTGATACAAGATTCTACATGGTATCCCTTATACTCATATTTCATCTTGTTTTCCTTAGCTTTTGATTTTCCCTTGCCTTTCCTTTCTCTGGAAGTCTTGTTAATATCCAAATTTGGGTCTTTTATGATCACAACAGTTCCTTTTTATTCTCTTGACTTGTCACTCAATTCAATTTTTTCTTCCTTGTTTGGACATCTGCTCTTTTCCTCTGTAACTAGCATGCTTCAATCAATGAAAACTAGCAACTATTTCTTCTCTCAAAATAGTGATCATCAATTCAATACATACTTATTGCAATTACATGTAAACATTTAGAGTTAGTTTATTTATGCAAAAATGTTAAAATAATCTTAGAAGTCAAGGTCAAAGTTGGATGTAGGTGATTGATTGAAAAATTTCATTGTGCCTTTCAGGGTAAAACTACTTAAGACTTGCAGTTAATAAGCATAAGTAATTCAAATCAACACAATGAATAGGAAGAAATAGTATTTTGGTTTACTGCAATGAATAAGAAGTAGTAGCTCATTAGTTCACCACAAAACATTAAAAAAGCGAAGTAATCCATTTTACCGCAATACAAAGGAAGTAACAACAATGCAAATCTACGCAGGACTAAATAAGTAATGAGTGCTTTCTTTAGCTCAAATCAAGTGGGAGAAGTAATAGCAATTTAATTCACCACAATATAAAGAAGTAATAATTAGTTGATTTAACACAATGAATGGAAGAAGTAATTAAAATATAAATCGATGTAATGAGCATGCTTTGTGGTGATTTCATATTACTTTACTCATGCAAACAATACAAGTAAGAAACAATAAAATTGACTCAATGAATAGGGGGAATGCTTTGTGCTTTTTCCATATTACTCTACTTATGCTATAAAGGTCAGTAAATCATATCCAAATCGACACGAATTAGGGAGTACATTTTTCGGCCTTTTCATACCACTTTACTACCAATAAAAACAAGTAAAAGTATTTCCATTCACTGCAAAATGAGAAAAAGGATTAAATACACAAAGGTAACTCCAAAATGTGTCATGAAAGGGAAGTAAAAGGTGTTTGGATTGACAAAAAAACAAATAATTAAAGGAGGTGTAGTTTTTCATATTTCTTTACTTCCTTGAAACGAAAGAGAAGAAAAAGTAACCAAAAACACTTGAACAACAAAGAAGAAAAACCACATAAAGAATAATCCATAGACCTAAAGAAAAATTAGGGCTTAAAACAAAAAAAAATCAGTGGCCTTCATTCATAGGTAACAACGGATTCTAAATTGTATATAAACCCTAATCCCAATTAATTAAAACGCCTTAAATTTGAAACACTCACCCTATAAAGTAGAAGAACATGCACACGAAGGAAGAAACAAAAACTAAACCTAAAACAAAACGTAAGGGAAAAATAAATGATAAAAGAAAGGAGAAAAATAATCTACTAACCTTTCTCGTAAATGGGTCAGAGTCAGATTGTGAAAATTCTTCTTCAATCGATCACTAGAAGTTGCTCGGGGTATGGAAGGTCGACAACTTCTCTCTTCTTCACAAGTGAATGTGTGGATCCTAGGTGGAATTACTTAGGGATTTTATATTTTCATGCCATTCAATGATAACTATACAAGTGTCACATCATCTCTCCCTTTGATGCAGCTTTCCAAGATAACTTTACTTCATTAACTTTAAAAGAAGTAAAGTTGTTCTAGTTTACCGCAAACTTAAGTTACTAGTTATGAAACTTTCTAAGAAAATTTTACTTGTCTTATCTTTAATGAAGTAAGGCTATTTAAGTTTAGTAAAATGAACGAATAAGTAGTAGGGTAGGATTTTAGTGCAATGAATGAGCTTAGTTCGGTGGTGTTTAGGAACTACTTTACTTGTCTTAATAATAAGACAAGTAAAAGTATATCAGTTTAGTGCAATGAATAGAATAAGTAAATCAATTTGAATTTAGCACTAAACTAAGGAAACTAAGATAGTTTTGTGGTGTTTTAAAACTACTCTACTTGACCAGAAGAAGCACTTCAAAACAACACAAAGAAATAACTCTATACAAATCAATTTTTTGAATATGGATAGCTTGTTACTTCGAAGTAAAGCATTATGAGAAACCCGATAGCTTAGGAGAGCAAGTTTTTTAGTTTTCTGAGGATTTTTAGGGAATTTTAAACACATGGATATTTCATAAATCACCCCCAAGTAAATTCCTGCAACCCCTTGAAGAATCATTATGCACTCCTGCAACCCATATGAGTTAAAGTAACAACCTACACACTCTGAACAACAACCTAAAGCCACAAAAAAACATGAACACAACTCATCACAAGTCCTGAAAACTTAAAATTTTCAAAGGGTGCCCCAATATTTCTAAAATAAATCTTGGGGACACCAAATATTTTAATTTATTTAATATTAAATTTAGGTTTATGGTTAAATTGATTTTTATAATTAATTAATTAATGGTGGGGTACTTGACAAGAAGACATGACATTTTAAATGATTTAAATTGACTGCGAGGTCGGTGAAAAATAATTTACGTTGGTGAATTAAAATTGTGGAGAGGAGTGAGGTGAATGGATGAATTATTACTAGATTGTAAATGTTTCTCATAAATGGAATCTTACCTTTCTTTGTATTTTTTTACCCTCTCGGGGTTTTTCTACGATAAACATTTTTCTCTTATGTTTTTACATTTCTTGCATTATAATTTATTATTTTTATTATAATTAATACATGTAATATTTAATTTTATTCATAAATTAATTCAATTTTCTGGACCTCACATAGACCCACGGAAATATAAATGTGTCTCCCCCTCCATTTCAATTATACACCCTCTCACATTCTTCTCAAAAAAATTTGTAAATGTTATTTTGTTTGGTGTTTCACCCATGTAAATTTTGGTTGTTTAAAACATTTTACAAATTGTAATTTTTTCAAAATGTTTCAAATGTGCAAGGAAAACAAATTTTTAAGGGTAAATGTGAGGGTTTCTAAGCAGGAGACAATCTCCACAATAATAGGAGCTCCAATTTTTCTTATTTCCCTAGATAACATAGAATTAGAAGGAAATAATTTTTCGGTTGCTACATTTAAATTTTAAAATCTAAGTGTATATTTAAAATGCTTAGTGGAATAATATTTATTTAAACCTAACGTAAACCTATTTCCCTAACCCATTGACCCTCTATTTTCTATAACTATGTCCATTTAAATGACATGTTTCTCACTAATGTAGCTTAGAAACCTTCTTGCTTGTGAGCTCCATCCTAACAAGGAGCTTGATCTCCTCACACAAAAAAATATCATCAAAAGTCATTTTTTAGGATATTTAATATTTATTTTCAAAAATATAAATACAATTGTATTTTTTTCTTATTTTTTTAACAAGGAATTTATCGTAAGTTTTTATAATACTATGATAGTTAGATATGTAAATATTTTCATAGTTAGGAGCTTATTTCAAAACTAGAAAAACTTTTTTACAATTTAGTTTTAAAAGCTATAAGACTTAATATCAAAATTGATATGTTTTTGTAAGAGTTGGTGACAAGCTAACTTTGGTGTAGAAGAGGGGAAGAATCTTAAATTTAACATGTATTTTCACTTAAGAATGACATGGGGATTTTTTAAAATCCTTTGAAATTATTTTCCTTCATAAAAACCCAATTTTTTGAAAAGTTAAGAATAACGATTTGAACAATTAGTTGTCATAATAAACTTGTCTTTTTCTCTTAATTTTTGAAAGATTAAAAATGGGGTCTAATAACTTTAATATTGAAAATATGTATATGTTGAATGGGACAAAATAAAAAAATTGGAAGACTAGATCGAAGACGGAATTTATGGCATGTAAACTATAGACTATCGTAAATGGTATGGAGAAGGTACCGAATGGTAAACATGAAAGAGTATACAAGGTATTCAAATTTCAATAGAAAGTGCAGGAAGCAATGTCTATCATACTGCGAAGTGTGTAGGATGACTTCCTACTTCATATTGGAAATTAGGAAATTTTGAGTGAAGCTTGGACACTGCTAGAATCAATGCACAAAGGTACACATTTGTCAAAAATTATAAAATTTATTCTTGAGTTAATGAAAACTCCCATGAAGGGAGATGAAAAGTAATGAATTTTCTAGTAAAAATTAAAAACATTAAATCTCAATTAGATGGATGTAGTTACAATTTGATTCATGATAAAATTTTATATTTTATTATTCAAATAAACATCCATGAGAGATTTAGGAACTTCATTTCCATTCTAAATTCAAAATATCAAACTGAAAATGATATTCCTGGCCTATGTAGTCTCGAGTGCTCTCCTAATTTAGGAAGATCAGGTCATGTTAAACTTTTATTTGAAGGAGAATGCCACTTACACACTTCTCTCACAAAATACTAATAATAAATTTTCTAGGTTTAATAAGAATTAAAAATAAAACTTTAAAACCCTTAGTAAAGAAAAGAAATCAAGGAATTTAAGAGTCATTTTTGATGGGAAATGTCACAATTGTGGGAAATTTGGTCACAAAAAAATACTCGTAGGGTAAACAAAAATAAGATAAATTTTAATAATAAAAAAGTGAAAAAAATTTAGAATCAAAACAAAAATTAGAAGAATAATCTAATACCTAATGTGGTTGCTTTGTATGTTACATTAATCACTTCCAAAGAAAATAAATGGATATTATATAATGGTACATTTAGGCACAAGACGTATACATCGACATTCTAAGCGATATCATGGAATGTAATGATCAAATCTATCTAGGTGGTCATTCCATTCTCAGTATTCAAATTCAAGGAAAAGTAAAAAAATTAATGGTTTTATAAATGATGTTTTGTGTGTTCTTAAATTGAAAATGATTTTTCTTTCTTGTTCACAGCTAAATCAAAACAATTATAGTGTAATTTTACTAAAAGATAAATGGTTTATTAAGAATGAGTTAGATGTTATTATTGTTGAAGGCATACAAAAGAATGGTTTATATGTTTTTAAAGGTTTTACATTTTCTTCATGTTTGTCTACTCAAAATAAGAATGATGTTCAATTGTGGCATGAAATATTAGGTCATGTTAACTTTAGGATCATGTATGACATGTCTTATCTTAACATATTTACTAGTCTAACACCTATCTCTCATGCTCATGAAACATGTGAAGGGTTCTTACATGGTAAGAAATAAAAAAACCCCTTCCATATTCATCATGAAGCTAACTGATCATAACCTCTAGAAATTGTCCAAAGTGATGTTATAGAACAATTATAAATTCCTTCCCTAAATGGTTTTTTGTATGTTGTCACTTTTATTGATGATTATTCTTGCATGATTTGGTCTTTCTTTATCAAAAATAAATCAGATGTTTTATCAAAATTTAAAGAATTTAAAGCTTTAGTTGAGAATAGTTCTAGTTGTAAAATAAAAAGACTTAGAACAGATAATGGAGGAGAATATATTAGTAAATCATTTGATTCATTTTATATTGAACATAGAATACAAAGGGATATAACTACTCCCTACTCTCCTTGAAAAAATTGAATTGTTGAAAGGAAAAAATGCACCATTTTGGAATGGTTAGAACCATGTTATACTTATCTCAAGTTCCTAAGTTTCTATGGGCTCAAGAAATGAATATTGTCATTCATATTCTGAATAGAGTTTCTACTAAATCCTTATTTCAATTTACTCCTTAGTAAAGTGGAATAATAAGAAACTTGGTATATATCATCTTATATTTTTGAAATCCCTACCTCTATCTACATTCCTAATGAAAAAAGGAAGAATTTTCATCAAATCTCTTAGCCGTGCATATTTGTAGGCTATGGAGGAAAACCAAAAGGTCTCAGGATCTATGATCCTGAAAAATGGGAATTTATTAAGAATAAGAATGTTAAAATATTAGAAAATCCTTTTTTTCTTCTTATTATGTTTATCTTTCATCTATTTATAATGAACCTAATCAGTTAAAAAAATGACCGTGATAATGATGATTGTGATGATCAAATAGATCTTAATAATGAGTTTCTAGATGAAAAAAGTATCTTCCTATTTGCTATACAACAAAAATACCTAAATGGGCCAAGTCTCTTCTTCAAAACTCTAATCCTAATAACCTTAGTAAGACGACTAGAGGCCACCATACATATCATGCATTAATTACTATTTATGATTCGGAACCCCAATCTTTCAAAGAGGCATATCATGATAGAAACCATGAAAGATGAATATTTTACCTTAACTAAAAATCAAAATTGGGATCTTGGCCCTCCTTGGAAAAATTGTACTATTGTTGGCTCTATGTGGCTTTACAAAAATCAAATATAAGGATAATTTAAATATTGATAAGTTCAAATTCAGGTTGGTAGCTTGTGGGTTTACTAAAAAATGTAGAATCGACTACGTAGAAACCTTTGCATCTTTTAAAAAATGAGTATAGCTAGGATTCTTACTACCTTCGTTCCTAATATAGTTGGGAAATACACAAGATGTAAGTTAAGAATGTATTCTGAATGGTGATTTAAAATTTTTTTACATGAATCAATCTAACGGTTGAGGAACCTAGAAAACAATTGTATGTGTGTAAATTAAGAAATTATCTATATGGATTTAAATAAGCTCCTAGAGTTTGGAATGTAAAAATAAATAGTTTTTTCAAATATATTGGTTTCATTTGACTATTCTTATGATAATGATATTTTTGTGAAAATTGAAAATAATTAGATTATTCTTATTGTATTGTATGTTGATGATTTACTTATTACTAGCAATTCTAATAGTTTAATTTTCAAAATTAAATCTAAATTGAAACAATAATTTGAAATGACTGATTTAGGACTATTGCATCATTTCTTAGGCATGGAAATGTTTTGAGATAAAAATGCTATTGTTATATATCAGTCACAATATGTTACTCACTTGTTTAAAAGGTTCAATATGGTAGATTGTAAACTAGTTGTTATTCCTATTGAAGTTGGTTGTAAAATTGATCCTAAACCTACATGTGAAAAAAATTAATCCTACTCTTTCTAGGTAACGCATAGGTAGTTTAATTTATTTAACTATTACTAGACCTAACATTGCATATGCAGTAGGTATTGCATCCATATTCATGTAGAAACCATATCAGGATCATTGGAAGTTAGCAAAAATAATATTAATATATTAAAGGAATAATTAATTTATTTTTACATTATACTTCTTCTTCTAATTCATGTTTATATGGATATTGTGATTCTAACCATGTTGGCGATGTGATAAGATATATAAAATATACAACTAGATATGTTTTCATGTTTCGTATAGGCTCATTACTTGGAGCAATAAAAAGTAGCCAACAATCTCCATCTCTTCTACTAAGGTAGAATATAGAAGTGTGATGGAAGTAGCTAAAGAATCCATATGGCTAAACTGGTTATTAGAAGATATTTATATGGAAGTTAAATGAATTACTTCTATTCTATGTGATAGTTAGAGTTGTATTTCTATAACTAATAATTCAATTCAAGTATCGAGATAAGAAAGAATATAGAGATATATATGCATTTCACATGAGAGAAGGTGTTTTATGGTGATATAGATCTCTAGTAATGCCCGATTAAAAATCAAGTTGCAGATATTTTTATAAATCCATTGTGTGCTTTATGAAATTATACAAGTTTCATATAATACTTAGCCTTTCGAGTTTCCATGAGGGGGAGTGTGCATGAAAATGTCACATCCTAATGGTTGGACATGTTTTTTCTCCTTCACCTCTATACTTCTAATCCAAACTAAAGCATTGTAAAAATATTATTTATGATCTTAGTAAATTTATTACTCTAAGTTTATTATATAGTCCAATAATATTGCATCATATTTTAAAGGAGGTCCTTAATTTATAAAACACTCCTATGGATGCCGGTATAGATTTTGCATGAGAAATTGTGAGATGTAGTCTCACAAGTTGATGAACCTCATTATTTGATGTTTAAACCATGTCTAGACTTATACCATTTTGATATCATAATGCACGATGTATAATGTTAACTGCTTATATTTAATACTTTACTATGTTTTTGAAGGAATTATTGTGCATATGTTTGTTATTTTTATCTTGTTAATTCTTCCTCGAGAAAAGGGCTTGAATTCATCTATTTATAGGCATTGACTTCACTTTTGAAAAGTATATTTTGAGTATCACTAATAGCATGGGCTTAATTTGTTTACTGGTGCAATACGTGACTTCATGCAGGACTCATCTCCATGTTAATAGAGAAATCAAAGTGCCACATCAAGCTCATCTAGATCATCAACCTTGATTTTCCGAAACCAGGGATTCACACATGCATACAAATAACTCGAACTACTAGTATAAAAACAAGCATCACCACATCATGGAAAAAAATTTCAGCCATTAACTCAATGGATATTAATGCCAAATTTTAGGATTAATTACTCTAGTTAATAGGAGATGGGATACAACCAAAAACTAGAGATTTACTATCACCGCAATTCTCTTCAATCAGTTAATGATATGAAGAATCTTCTAGCAGTGATTGACTCCTTCAAGGGAGCCAATCATGGACCTCCTCTTCAATTTTCAAGGATGATTCAAGTCCAAACACTTTAAGGATTGCTCCTTCCATTAATGTATTTCTAAAAATAGATAGTCATTGTTTCAGTCAACAATTAGTTAAGTAGATGTTATTCATTTGGAATAACTAGCTCTCTCTTAAAGTGACTAGAGCTTCTCTTATATAAAAGAGATAATGTACTAATATTTAGCGGTTTGGTTGGGTTCGATTATTTTATTCATTGTATAAGCATGCTCTTTCAATTCAATAAGATTGCAGATTCAGGGGAAATTTTTGTTGTGTGAATTTCATTATTAAACCTAATTGAAGGGAAGGAGCAAGGGATACTCCTAACCAATGAAAAAGGAGATTTACATTTATTTCCTTTTTTTATTTCTGATGCATTTCTAGTTCCAACATTTATTTTGTTGTTTTGATGTATTTAATTTTCAGCATTGAGTTAAGTTTAGAACATTTCAATTTTGTATTTGATCACATTTTTCCTTCCAAGCATTTAATTTTGTAATCACAATCAATTCATCACTTCCTTATTTTTATTTTTAAGTGCATGTTGAGAGCGGTTCCTACTCTTTCCTTTGTTGCAAGCAGATCATGGACACCACCTTGGATTGACAGAATTATCTCGATTAAAGTACGAGTATCAATGAGACTCGTCACTTTTTAGTGTCATTATCAGGGAATTTAAAGGTGTTATCAAAGGTTAAGGTGCTAGCTAAAGGTACATTTTGAATATATCCTCGGGAATATCTTGTGACTAAGGAAGAATGGTTGACAAAGAACATAACCTTAATAGTACAAACAATGAAAACCCTCTAATTGGTAGGACATTTACCTACCCTATTGAATTGGATCCTAACGATGAAGCTCCTATGAAAAATATATCCCCATAAATTCTACCAGCTTTCTAGAGATTAGTTTCAGAATACCCCAACCAATTCATTTTTAAGTTCGGGTTTTATGCCAAACATATGACTACATTTTTAATTTCAAAAAGCGTAAATTGTTTCCCTCCACTTTTAAAGATATGGCTATGAGGTGGTTCATGGGTCTGATCCCTAACTCCATCCATAATTGGGAAGAAATGGAACAGGGTTTTCTAGACAAGTATCAGGATTACTATAGATTCTGGGGATAGGAAAGAAGAAATTTTTAGAATTCAACAAAAGGAAGATGAAAGTGTAGAAGATTATCTGGATTGTTTCCTTTTCCTTCATAAAAGGTGTGGTACTGGCCTAGATATTAACCTACTTAAAACCTTATTTCTTAAAGGGTTAGATGAAGACACACAAGAAGCATTCAATTTAATGGGAAAGGGAGACATGAACAAGTTAGAATTCATAGAAATCATCGACCTCTGTAGGAATTACTCTCGAACTCGCCCCAATTTTAGAAGACAAAATGGCAGTGGGGATATATCAAAATTGAGAGAAGATATTTCAAACCCTATAAAATACCTCTTGGTCTAACTCAATACAACTATGGATAGAGAGAAGGCTAGGAATACAAAGCCTTTGTTCATATACTACCCAAGGTGTAGAGAAAACATGGACTTAAGGACTGTCCCTTAGACAAGACAGAAATTTGTCTTCTTTGTGAATTTAAGCATGCCATAGATCAATTTTTATTGCTTCCCTTGCTAAATAATCACCTAAAAAAAATTAAGAGAAATCTGAGCTTAATTATATGGCACAAAGGCAAGGAGGAAATTTTTCAGTCCAACCAAAATCAACCCTACACCCAAAAATCACATTAGGCCTCAAACAAATGGAATGTACCATGGACATATCCTCCACCTTTGGTTTGACAAGTTCCACGAGTGAAGGCCACTTGTGGAATGTTCTAGTGAATTATTATCAACAACCTTGGGCTCCACATCCAAACATTCCACCATACCAATATGTTAATCCTCAGTACCAACAACAATGGAATGTAATACTCTAATCAAAGAATACCTCAAGGCTAATAAGTCACGTTGAATGGTCCCACTAATGTTTCCCAACATTATCAACTCCTTGACCACAAATACCTACACAAACCTGTCACCAATCCCAAAAATGTAAGGTAGGGAAACCCAATGTATACGGTGTAATCAAATAGAAATCCCTGTAAACTCTGTGGATTATAAGAATATATTGTTGTGTTCAGGGAAGATTCTTCAAAACCTTCCTCTCTTATGATATGAGAAATTCCTATAGAAATAGAAAAACTAGAAGAATCGCAACCTATTTCCATTGAAGAAACTCCTCAACCAAACAATGACATTCCCTTTTCATCTAGGCTCTCTAAGAAACCAAGTATTGTAGTTCCTGAAAAACTAGATTCTGAATTAATTCAAGGATTAAGGAAGTTGAGTATTTTCATTCCCCATTTGCAATCTCTTAAGGAAATCCTTGAATTAAACAAAATAATTAAAGAGCTATGTTTCAAGGATCTAGGAAGAAGGAAGAACCAACCTAAAACCATCCATGTTGATGGAAAGTTAGCTAGTATTTTAGAAGGGAATATTCCCCTCTTAAATACGAGAGACTTGGAAGCCCTCTTATAATAGTTTGTATAGGAGATGTCCATATTCCTAACGTTTTGATTGATCTAGGAGTTGTCATCAATGTTATGACAACATATACTATGTCCACATTATCACTTCCTGAACCATAGTCCACATCTATAGTTTTATAAATGGTAGACCAAGTATGTGAAAAAAACCCAAGGGAATAATAGAATATGTTACCATTACCATCAAATCCTGGGACTATGTGGTAGACTTCAGGATAATAAAAACAAAGAACAAAAAACAGGATGCCCATAGTTGGCCACAAATAGCCGCCCTTATCGACTATAGGATGGGTAATATGGTGATTACTAATGGAAAGGATTCAAAGAAGTTGTCATTATACCCTGCTGCTAAACCATTTTCCATAGACAAATAACAATAATCTAAGGATGATTCTAATGATTCAGATGATATCATCTCCTCTCTTTCCATGGTTGTAATTCAAGAGCACTCAGAAAAAATTCAATGTGACTACCATGAACCTGGTGCTAGACATAGTTTGAGTCCTAAGCCTAATTCCTATGCTAGATTCAATTTGTTTCATGTACTTAACTCTTGCACTAAGTATTTTTATAGTCCTCGATACATCTTACGAAATAAGAGATGATTTCATGGATGAAGATAACAAGCCCATTATCTGTCCTTTTATAAAAATATAGATCTGATGAGAATCTATTTTCCAAAACATAACTTTTGTTCATAGGTTGTTACCACATAGGTGTCCATTAAACACACTCTTAAGAGAATACCCAGTTGTAGATTCGATTCACCTAATACCAAACACTTGTTAGTCCCGGAAAAAATTAACAATTAATAGTTGGTTGACTGATCAGGAGGAAAATACCTTGTTCAAACTCCTCTACTCTCATCCCCAAGATTTTTCTTGGGAGTATAGTGACATGAAGGGTATTCACCCTAGTATTTGTACACATCACATATATACCTCTGATTCCTAACCATTCAAGAAATATCAAAGAAGGATAAACCTTGCTCTAAGAGATATTGTGAAAACTAAGATTGAGAAGATTTTAAATGTAGGATTTATTTATCCAATCTCAGATAGTCAATGGGTTTCTCCTTTGGTTATAGTGCCTAAAAATAATGGGAAATGGAGAGTTTGTGTGGACTATAGGGAATTGAACAAAGCCACTCATAGGGATTACTTTCCATTACCTTTTATTGATCAGGTCTTAGACAATCTATCTGGTAAGAGGTAATTTTCATTCCTTGATGGGTTTAGTGGATACAACTAGATAATAATGGCTCTTGAAGATCAAGATAAAAAAATTCACTTGTCCTTGGGGACATTTGCTTACAGAGTGCTACCTTTTGGGTTATGTAATTCCCCTACCAATTTTCAAAGAGCCATGTTGGCAATATTTTCTGATCTCACCCATGATTATGTAGAAATTTACATGGATGATTTCACATTATGTGGAGCAACATTCCAAAAGGAAGTTAACAATCTGGATAAAATTCTTGCTCAATGTGAAAAGCATTAGTTATCTTTGAATCATGAGAAATGCTTATTCATGATGGAATAAGGTATAGTTTTAGGCCATCATGTCTCAATTGAGGGAATTAAGGTTGACCTAGACAAAGTTAATATCATTGTAAAACTGCCATCACCCACAAACCAAACTGAAGTAAGATTATTTCTCAGTCATGATGGTTACTATTGAAGGTTAATTTATGATTTTAGTTATTTTTATTCTCCATTATTTTCTCTTCTAACTAAGGATTTTGAATTTGAATGGAAAGGAGCATGTCCACAATATTTTCAAGTTATCAAAGACATCTTGATCGGAACACCAGTGTTGAGAGGTCCCAATTGGAAGCTACCACTGAAAAAAATGGGGAGGAGAACCTATGCATGTAATTTACTACATTATTAATAATATTTCCCCTACTAATAGGAACCACACAACAACTAAGAAATAATTTATGGCAGTAGTACATGCAATCAAAAAGTTTAGACATTATATTATAGGATATGGAGTGATTATTCATATTAATCGTTTTGATATCAAATATCTAATGAACAATCCTTTAGTGCATGGCAGGATTGTAATGTGGTTATTGCTCGCAGGATTTTAACATTAAAATCATTAACAAACAAGGAAAATCTAATGTGGTAGCTGATTTTCTTTCTAGAACTACCACTTTATAAGAAGAGGCACATGTCAATGATGAATTTCCTTATGATCATTTTGTTCACTTTCCAATGCCTCTCCTTGGTATGCATATATGGCTAATTACTTAGCTACAGGGAAGTTTCCAAAAAAATCACACAAAAGCAAAGAAAACAACTAATTAAATAAAGTGTGATGTATACTTGGTTAAATGAAATTATTTTCAAATGTGGACATGATCATGTCTTATCCAGGTGTGTATCTAAAAATGAAGTATTTGACATACTTAGAGCATGTCATGATGAACCATCAAGAGGGCATTATTCAGTTCAAATGACCATTCACAAAGTTATTGCAGTTGGTTACTATTTTCCTTGTTTAAGGATGTCAAAAAGTATGTGTGGAGGTGTGATCAATGCCAGAGAATGGGGAAACCAACATTTACATCAAAAATGCCACTCCAGCCACAGGTTGTCTTGGAACCATTTGAGAAGTGGGGGTTGGATTTCATTGGACCAATGGACCCAACTTCCCAAGGAAAAGAATACATCCTAGTTTGTACTAACTATGTTACTAAATGGGTTGAAGTGCAAGCACTACCACATGTAAGGGATGAGAAAGTTGTAGATTTTCTTTATGAGCATATCTTCCAAAGGTTTGGAGCACCAAGATCCATTGTGTCAGATCAAGGACCATAGTTCATGTTAGGAGTAATAAGTTCTTTTGTAGAAATATGTTAGTTGAAGAATAAGAAGTCATATCCCTATCATCCATAGTCTAATGGCCAAGTAAAAGTTACTAACAGGGAGTTGGAAAACATACTAACTAAGAAAATGGACATCTCAAGGAAGGATTGGGATCAAAAACTACCTGAAGTAGTATGAGCTTACAACACTACTTGGAAAACAACAACAATATTTAATCCCTATGAATTAGTTTATGGTAAGAAGCCAATTCTACCTATAGAATTTGAGATTCAAACCTTAAGGACAACATTTGTTCGGTGGGCATTTATTGTGAGAAGAACAATAGGAAACAATTATTCAATTGAATGAATTAGATGAAATCAAACTTCAGAACTACATCACACTGAGATCATCCAACATCAGAGGAAAATTTGGCATGAAAAATAGATAAAGCCAAGGAAATTTCAGAAAGGGGACTGGGCTTTGTTATTTGATTCAAAGTATAAAGACTTTAAAGGGAAACTACAAATGAGATGGATGGGACCCTACCAGATTGCTCAAGTATTTGACAATGGGATTATTCAACTAGTTCCAATAGATGGAGAAAATAAGGTAATGTTGGTTAATGGTCATAGACTGAGGTTGTACCATAAACCAACATCTAGAGAAGAGTTTCAAAAATTAATTCAAGAAGGTTTTTATCTAAATTGTGAGGGTAAGGCTTCTTTTCCCGAGAATAACTTAGACCCGAGGAACCATGTTATAAGAAATAAAGAGGAGATGATTGAAAACTAGAGATGGTGGTCATCCTCCTCTGAAGCATTGGTTGAAAACCAGAAATGACAGCCAATGCTTCCAAAAAGAAAAAATAAATAAATACTGAGAGGACCAAAAACCGAAATGACAGTTGTCTCCCCGAATCGACCAAAGATAAAGGAAATACCATGTGTGAATGGAGCATTACACCAGCATGGGAATGGCGAGAGGATTTGAAAAGTTCAAATATCAAGGTATGCATAATTAATTTGCTTCTTAAATGTAGGAAAGTTTTAAATTATGAGTTGTTAATTATTAGCATTGTGCACATTGATTAACCACTCCATTTCTACTCACTGTGCACACGTCACAAATTCCAACTAAATATTTAATTCATTTCCTCCATACTCCTCACACGTGTCCAATCACTTCCATCATTACCTTGGGATACTATCATAACTTTCCCAATTTAGTTATATTCATTGCATATTAATTTTGCTCCATTTTTTCTTTCCAAATTAGACCATCTCACTCCTGTTCCACTATTTAGTTTTTCTCTTTCCCAATGCCTTACAAATTTTGCACTACCAGTCATGTTCCCTCCTTTATTTTACCTATCTATTCAGATTTAAACATGGGTCCTAGATTGTGACACGAACCAAAAAGTTGTGTCGAACTTTTGGCTGGTGCAAAGGCAATTGAGATTTTTCAAAGTGTAGGCTGGTTGGACTTTCTATTGGCATATGAATGATTCAATGTTCCAATGATGAGAATAATTTGTCTTGAATATGGAAGAGGGGTACCCCATTGTTCATGGTAAGGAAATTCCCTTTTCTCCAACTGTGATCAGTCATATTTCGGATATACCTAATGAGGGGTTAGCAGTGAGTGATAGGACAATGTATAATGAGGTGACTAAGATATTTGCAAGTAAGAAAGAGAGAGAGAAACTACATTTTATCATAGATAATAAGGTAAAATCAAAAGGCGTTAAAATATTAACCATACTTAAACCTTGGGCGAAGTGGCCAAGTGGTTGATTAAATATTTTACATGTGAGGGACAATATGAAATTGTACTGGGTCATGTATTAAGAATGTTAATCCATCTTCGACATGGTCAAAGCATGCCTCAGTATAAAATTAATTTTCCCTAATTTCTATATGATTCCATTTGTGTTGCTACAGAAAAATTCCACTGGGGTGCTTCATATTTAAAATTTCAAGGTTTGATTCATTTAATATGCAAACACCAATTTGTCAAAAAGAAGGATGGAGTGAAGAAGTGGCTCAATTTTTAAAAATAATGTGCCTTAAAGCTTGATGCAGTTGTAGAGAAAATTCCATCTACCTCTAAGAGACCCAAGAAACACCTTCGTACTTCCAAGCCTACTCATGTCCTTCATGAAACCCCAATTAACAATCAATTGTCCCAAGAGGAACAATAAGAAACTTAGATAATGCAAAATCTAGTCCAAACCCCACTTGTATCTCCTCAAAAACAAGTATTCCCATACATTATTGATATAGAACAATAACGTGAGCATTCCTTTCCTACAACTGAAGAGTCACCTACTAGGGATAAAGGAAAGACACCTATAGAAGAGGGAGAACCTAGTTATCTCCTTATTCTGATACTATTATGCCCCAAGTCTTGTCCTTATCTAAAGTTTAATTTGAGCTAAAATTAGCTCAAGAAATAATAAACCATCTGCAGTCACTCTTGGAGGCCAAAGAAACCCATTTTTCCCAGCAGGAAACTTCTAAGGATCAAGAGATTCAACAATTATAGGAAACAGTAGCACAACATGAAGAGGAAACTCTTCAGCTATAAAAGGATTTAGAGGAATGAGAACAACAGATAAACTCCCTTCAGGCTAGAACTAAGGAGCTTGGCACATCTCTTGCACTGTTGTAAGAAAATAGAAGAGAGAAAGACCCCGTGGCTAGAGAAGATCAAGAGCAATTCAAACTGATTTTGATTTTCCTTATATTGTTGTTTTAAGAGGTATGGTTAAGTGGATGGAATAATGTTATAGGCTAAGGGAAGTGGCAGATGAGAACAAAAATTTGAAAGAATAAAATAAATTGCTAAAATAAAATGTGGTTACAATAAGTCAACTCTATGACCAAGTTCTTTCTTTTCGATCCCCTTCAAACTTTTATGCATTTTTAAAAGAACAATTCCTTAAATGGAAAATATATAGGGCTCATGCAATGTTGGACATAGAGTTTGACAATGATAAATAGTTTTTAGTGGCATATATTGTAGGAAATGATGTTGAGAATTTTTTTTCGTGAATTCTATGTTCACAAGTTTCTTCTCCCAGAGAAAATTGAAATTCCAATTAATCTTTATGTGGGGGAAGTGTAGTTAAGGGCCTTCATTTCTACACTCAAACATCAAGGTGAATGGAGAGATCAACGAGTAGTTTTTATGCAGTCAGAATCTACCATTTGTCTCTTAATGAGGCATGATTTACTAGCACCAATTTGGTTTTTCAATAGGTTTCGTTCACATGTTTACTTTCTACGCCTAGTAGACAGATACATGGATATCCTTAAGAATTGTGTCAAAAATTTCTGAGAGCAAGTGATCCCAATGTTCAATGTCAATTTCCTTTCTTACCAGGTCTGATATCATCTTCTTATAGAGCCATATAAGAAAAATGAGGTTGTTTCACCAACAAACCTCCGATGGTCATTAAAATGAGCCAAAGATCTCTCTGCAAGATAATTTTGGAGCTTAAATAAAAATGGATTAGTATGAGATATAGGCCCCACTGGGACTTGAACCTATGCCAAGATGGAATTAAATAGATGAACAACATGAGGGAAGCTCCAAGACCTAGAGGAATAATGTTATTGAGAATTTTGGATTCTCTAACACATCTTTGGATGAAACTTGGAAAACTTTTTCCAATGAATATAATTGTTCAAGAATTGTAGAGCAATTGAATGCTAGGTAGCAAGAGGACCTGCTAAACCTTTAGTCCGGGGAGTGATGAACCCCATTTTGTGATGTTTAAACCATGTCTAGCCTTATACCATTTTGATGTCATAATACACGATGTATAATGTTAACTGCTTATATTTAATACTTTACTATGTTTTTGAAGGAATTATTGTGCATATGTTTGTTATTTTTATCTTGTTAATTCTTCCTCAAAAAAGGGCTTGAATTGATATGTTTATAAGCATTGACTTCACTTTTGAAAAGTATATGTTGAGTATCACTAATAGCACAAGACTTAATTCATTAATCGGTGTAGGACTATAATTGACATGTTGGCACAGGACTCACATTCACATTAATAGAGAACTCACAATGCATCATTAAGCTCATCCAGATCATTAACCATAATTTTCAAAAATAGGGGATTCACACATGCATACAGATAGCTCAAACTACTGGTATCATAGATGGATTAACCACATCATGGACATAAAGTGGCACCATTAACTTAATAGATATTCAAGCCAATTTTGAGGATTTATTACTCCAATAACTGGGAGACAGGATGCTATCAACAACTATTGACTTACTATCACCGCAATTCTCTTCAATCAACTAATGATATGAAGAATATTCCAGTAGTGATTGACTCCTTCAAGGGAGCCAATCACAGACCTCCTCTTCAGTTGTCAAGGATGATTCAAGTCCAAACACTTTAAGGACTGCTCCTTCCATTAATGTATTTCTCAAAATAGATAGTCATTATTTCAATCAACATTTAGTTAAGTAGATGTTAGTCATTTGGAATAACTAGCTCTCTCCTAAAGGGACTATAACTTCTCTTGTATAAAAGAGATAATGTACTTAGATATAGCGGTTCGGTTGGGTTCAGTTATTTGATTCATTGTACAAGCATACTCTTTCAATTCAATAGTATTGTAGATTCAGGGGAGATTTCTGTTGTGTGAATTTCAGTATTAAACTTGATCGAAGGGAAGGAGAAAGGGCCACTCCTAACCAACAAAAATGGAGATTTACATTTATTTACTTTTTGTATTTATGATGCATTTCTGATTTCAACATTTATTATGTTTTTTTGATGTATTTACTTTTTAGTATCGAGTTAAGTTAAGAATGTTTCAATTATGTATTTGATCACATTTTTCCTTCCAAGCATTTCATTTTGTAATCACGATCAATTCATAATTTCCTTATTTTTATTTTTAAGTACATGCTGAGAGTTTTTCCTATTGTTCCCTTTGTTGCAAACAACCATGGACACCACCCTGGATTGACAAAATTACCGGATTAAAGTACGAGTATCAATGACACTCGTCATAAATCATGTTTATCCTAAATCATCACTTCTGATTTATGGATTCCAAATCCTTTTGTATCAAAAGGTAAGTTTAACATGATGAAGGTGTATAAATATTTCAAATTTGATATGCTATCTTAAACACTCAGTGTGGTTTAAGGATTGTAAATCATGTTGTATAAATAGGTCATAATTGCATGTGATCCCCACTTAATATTAAGGGGGTGTTAGAAAATTAATATTAAGTGTTCTATATATAAAATATAGTTCATAAATAAATAAATTAGAATATAATATTTTAATTTATTTAATATAAACTTTAGGTTTATGGTTAAATTGATATTTTATAATTAATGGCTATGGTGTTTCACAAAAAGAAACCCTTTTTAACCCTTTTATAATTAATGGTTAGGTGAAAAATAACTCATAAGGGTGAATTAAGATTGTGGAGAGGAGTGAGGTGAATGGAGGAATTATTACTAGACTGTAAATTTATGTTTCTCATAAATGGAATCTTACCTTTCACCATGGTTTTTACTCTTTGGGGTTTTTCACGTTAAATATTTGTCTCATGTGTTTTTTACATTTCTTACATTATATTTTAATGTATTTATTTAATTAATACATGTAATATTCAATTTGATTGATAAATTAATTAAGTGCTTGGACCTCACAAGGACCTTTCTAGACTAATTCATACTCATCTTCCTCAATGATTTATTGAGTTTATTATGCAATGGGAAGGAACATGAGGATAATCTATGGTAGGTATTGCATTTTTAAAGAGAGAATTGTCTTAATTGGAACTGGGAGTGTATTTATTATTTTATACTTAGGTGCATTATTTTTTTATATCATCTTAGGAGAGAAAATTGTTGTTGATCCCTTAAAGATCAGAGTAGTGGTTGATTGGGCTTCACCCACCGGTGTTAAAGAGCTAAGCAACATTTAAAAAAATATAATAACTTTAAGTGGATATAGAACGCAATAAGTCCTTAAACCACACGAGAAATATCTCACTATCACACCAATCCTAGCAGCTACACGATCCAAATAAGGATTTCATTGTTCACACCAATGCTTCTTTTTTTGGTTTGAGGGTTTTAATCATGTAATAGAGTTGTGTGATATATTTTGATTCTCATAAGGTCAAGGATTATGAGATGAATTATCCCACCCATGAACTTGATCTTACTATAATTATTCATGTTTTGGTTTGTTGGCATCACTTCCTCTTGGGACATCGATTTGTGTTGACAAAAGATCACTTAATCCTCCATCATATTTATATTGAGCCTAATATTAATACCCATAAAATTCATTGGATGGAGCTCATATGTGAGTATGAAATGGGTATAAATAATATGAGGGGAAAGGAGAATGTTTTAGAAAATTCCATAATTATATGACATAGAGTGATATATTTTACTCGTGAGATATATTTGAGGAGTCGGATCCAAGACAATATCCATAGAGATAATTTTTATTTGGTAATTAGGAGGGATATTAATGTAAAACATTCCCTTAAGTTATTTTTTTATATATAATTTAGATGAAGATGGAATTTTGAGTCATTTAAGGTAAACTTATATGCATAAAGGGGTGGTCATCTTCTTTAATTTGTTCTCTCATAGGTACATCATGCACCCTATTCACCCCATCGAGGGGTTAAGAATATGTGGACAAAGTTACATTTTTGTACCATTGGGTACATATTAAATGAGATATTGTAGGGTTTTTAGCATGTTATTTAGAGTCGTAGAGGGTGAAGCTCGAACATCATCATCCATCTAGTATTTTATATCCACATTTTATTCTGAATTGAATTGGGACACCATGTTGATGGATTTTATGTTTGGCCTACCCACCTTAGCATACCATAATAATGCAATCGTATTCACTATGGAAAAAATAACCAAGGTGGCACGTATTTCTACAATCAATACCAATTATACAACTAGAGTCATAACTAAGGTATAATTGGATGAGAGATTACTTTATAGAAGGCATTAAGAACTCAACTCGGATTCAATATTGCATACCACCATGATATATAGTCACGCTAAGTGGGTAAACTAGGTTTTGGAAGATATACTTCACATGAATGTGATGGATCAAAAATCCTACAAGGAGGACAATGTGAGTTTATTTTAGTTAACCTACAACAAAAATTTTCACAATTATATCAATATGGTGCTTTATAAGATGTTTTATAGATATGAGTTTAGGAATCCCATAAGCTGGAATTAGATTGAAGACAGGGTTATAGTGGGTCTTACTATTGAAAGAGCACTTGAAGATCTCATGGAATTTCTTACACATCAACGGGGTTGTATGCTAACGATATCAAAAATTTCCTCCAAGTATTTAGCAAGCGAAAAATTAACTCAAGGAAAAATTGAATGCATAAATTAAAATGGTCTACTCATACTCATAGATCAAAAGTGAAGTACATATGGGGAGTTTTTGTAACTCCCAAGCTTGAACATTTCATACTCCCATGATGGATTTAGGAGTTACAATGTTAGGAATATCATGTAACTCCCATATGACAATGACGCATATGATAAGTATGAAAAATTATATGATGAAATATGTCATATGTCATATAACTCCCTAAAATACCTATGACTCACCTAAGTGAGATGACTCACCATGTGTGAGGTGGAAAATGCATAATAACGAGAAAAAATATACCTCACACCAATAGCTATGTTTCAATACACGGAGAGGAAGGTGGTGCTTATTAGGAAACACTTGTGGTGGGTAAAAGAGAAAAAGTATGTACATGCCCACATGATCGATCAAATTTTTGATGAAGGAGCGAAGTTATTCTTAATATTCAAACTACATAAGATCCCAATCCATTATGTACAGGTTTGTAATCTTTCATCATGGTTTATGGTACCTTTTGACATCCTAGAAAAGATCATACTAGTACCTTATCATCTATCCTTTCCACTTAACTTGTATCATGTCCATAATATTTGTCATGTATCAGTATTGAGGAGATATGCATAGAACCCTTCTCACATTTTAGATTAGATAGCCTTAGGTGGAGGACGATGGATGATTGACGTTGGAGCCCATACAAACTAGAGCACATAACCACGAGCCTTTGAGGCCATAATATAGATTAATTGTGGGTGTAGGGGACATATATAATGAGACTACAACTACATGGGAGGATGCTACCAATTTGATATTTCAATAGCCTCATCTCTTATAGTGACTTCTAAGAGGAATTTTCTTTCTAAGCGGTGGGAGATGTACTACCCACTCCTCATTGACACTATATAGATTAGATTTTATTGTTTATCTCATTTTATTTGTTTACATATTGTACTTTCTATATTAGCACAAGATCCCTAGACTTATTTATTGGATTTTAAAAAATCATTTGACACTATTGCCCTATTTTAATGGCACATGGTGTCAATATTTGATACATGGATGTTATCATTTTAGTACTAATATAGGACTATGTTATTTTTTTAATATTGGTAAATAGTTTTTTGAAAGGGACTATACCCTTGTGTACAAAAGGAGGCCTAAAAGCCAGAATAAGAGAGAGGAGCAGAGAAGCTGTATCAAAGCACAAAAGTTACAGCAAAGAACACCGAAGCCTAGAAACAGCAACACAAACGAGACTTAACAGCAAAACAACGGCAAAAAAACAGCAAGCCTACAGCCAAGAAGCAGTAGTAAAACAGGACTACTTCTTGGCCGCTTGATCAATACTCATCTTTACTTTTTTCCAAGCATGGTACATACCCAGCGTGGTCATATGAGCAGCATCCGTCTTATCGAGCTCCTCTCTGGTTCTTTTACTCTCTTTCTCATTGCCCCAAAGAGTCATCGGGACACCGCTGAGTTGCGAAACACTTCTTGCATGTCCTTCGATGAATTCCTCTATGGCCCTGAATGCTGCAATATTATACTCATGCCTAGTCTTCGTTTTCCCAAGTCGGGAGTCAAGGGAGGTCAGTTTTTTGTATATTTCATCAAGCTGGCTATTGCCAATGCTCCCTTCTCCCTCAATGCTTTTTTTGCCTTTTTGCTTAGCAAGATTTTTTACCTCATCCTTCAGCAATTTAAGCTCAGCCTCTAAGGCCTCCAATCTTCTAGAAGGGTTATCCGTTGGTGCCGCCTGGGGACTGGCACTACTAATGTTCAGCAGATCACGAGCAATGTCATCCAAAGGTTCATCCCCCTCAGCAGTAGACTCAAGGTTGAGTCTCCTAGAAGCCCTGGTGACACGTTTAGAAGTAGAGACAGTGTGGGTGGCGGGCAGCGGGGAGGAAAAGAAGGAGAAGCATGAGCAGCTGCGTGGGGGCATCGGCACCGGAGGTGGGGGCAGCAGCAGAGGGACAGCGGGGAGATAGGGCTGGCAGCAGCAGAGCCCAAAGCCAGTAGGGAGAGGAAGGGAGACCGGGGAATTTAATAAGGCGAGTGCTTGTGAATAAGCGAGAATAAGCCCTTGGTGAAGGGAACCGCCGGGTATGCTTACGGAACTCCAAAATGGAGCGCTCAAGAGAGTTTAGCGAGATAGTGGGGAAAGCAAACCAACCTACTCCTACGAAAGTGATTCAAAAAGACAAGGTGCTTGGCGAGGGACGATAATAAACCCGCCTTCCGAGGATATGTAGCGAATCATCATGCGGGTGACTTCATCATACGGAGAAGGAATTGAATTAACAAGCGAGACCGCGGTGTTGAATATAAGCTTCTCCTCCTCCTCCACAAATCTTCTCTCTTGACCTCTTTGATAACCCTCTTGTTGAAGAAGCGGTATCCTTCAGCTGAGGCCGGATCGCTTCGGCTATGAGTTCGTCATTAATAAGAATCTTACGCCCTCCATAGTCGACCATCCTCTCATTCCAATCCTTGGCAAAGCAAACAGAGATGTTTTGATCATGCCCTTGCACTCTCTCCACAAAGTTGGTGAATCCGCCAATACTAAGAATGTTCAGAGCTCGGTGTTATCTTTCAGTCGTGGAGTGCACACGGCTCAATCGGCGGGAGGCCCTCCCATCTTCACAAGGATGTCTTTGGTTACAACAATTTTCAAAATACCTTTGGGCGTTGAGAGTGATTCGTTTCGCCGTTGCGGGTCGCATAAAAATGGGAAGCGTAGCGTTGGTCCTCCCACGAACGGTGTGCCAGGATTGCCGATCGAGTCTGCGTGAAGTCGCGCGTGGAAACCCTTATCTGTCGGCTTTCACCTTGTAGTTATCTTCGGTTTTCGCGGAGCTTGGCAACCGAATATCAACACACTATTTGTACTTCCCGCGTGCGCTGTTTTTAAATTTAGACGGCTCCACTTGAAGTTCCTAAACAAAATCTTGCCATCATTTGGAGTAGATATCATATGCCACGCCAAATAAACTAAAACAAAGACTTTGTGGAAGAATTTATGGATTTCCTCCAAAGATTAAAGCATATCTTTAGAGATTTTTTGCGTGTGAAGGTCCGCATGTATCTTTGTTGTGAAGCCGATTAGGGATCTTATCATTATCCCAAATAGTGAAATTTATATTAATGCCATAATTGGCCATTGCATCGGCCGACTTGTTACCTTCCCCTGTAAGTATGTATGATTCGATCTTTGTTGAAGGTATGGTGATGCTTATGGACTCGAGAGATAAAATCTTTGATATTCCAGCTAGGAGAAGAGGGTGATTAAGCAGATTAATAATATTAAGGAGTCCCCTTCAACAATGAGGTTACGGATATTTTGGGTCCGAGCAACTCTCAAACCCCAGAGAAGCAGATAAAGCTTCGCAAAATGATTGGTTTGGATTCCCATTTTTCCAAAGCATATGCAACAATCAAATTACCTTTATGGTCCCGTATTGCTCCTCCTCCAAGAAATTTGTTCGGGGTTCCCCTTAGAGGCACCATCAAAGTTCAGCTTGAACCAATTGGATTCGGGGGATGCCATTTGACCAAAGATCTATCCACACTATTCCGGGGTTGCTCCAATATCCGATCGCCAATTTGATAAGATGTGCTTTTCATTTTCGGGGTAACAATTGTTCTTAGGAGGTTTAAATCTGGCCATGTCCTCTTTGATGCCTTGGGAGATCTTGCAGGTAGTGAGTTTAAAATTCTACTTCTTATTTCTAAAAACTATATTATTTCTATCCTTCCGAGATCCTCCAAATTAAATGCGGGATGGCTAATTTCCGATTCTTCGATAGCACAATGTATCGAATGGTGGGTTCCATTGGTTCCACAGTGAGTAAGATCCTCGGCATCACCCGGAGAGCTTCAAATTTGGAAAGGACAAAGTTCCAAACTCTAAAGGCATAATCACAGTGTATGAACAGATGTCTAATGTCTTCATAGTTATTCCTACAAAGGTGGCACCAATTGGGAATGATAAAACCTCTTTTCATCAAATTGTCAGTGGTGAGAATTTTGCCTCTGATGGCCAGCCAAAGAAAAAAATTTATTTTGGGGGTTAACTCAGGCATCCAGATCAAGTTCCAGTTAAAGTCAGATTGGTTACTGTGGAAAAGACTGGTATAACCAGATTTGACTGAGTATTTACCCTCGTGTGAATTGCTCCAGATCAGCTCATCCTTGGAATCCAGCTGACACAAAGGGAAGAGATCCAAAAGGTCTTGGAGGGAGGAAATAGTCTGTTTCAGTTCAATACTCTCCATAGTAAGTCTTTTCCAATTCTTGTTGGTGCCATTTCCATCAATGTAGTCCTTAACTTTAGTTCCATATTTTCTTATAAGACTGTCCTTAGCAGTCCCAAATCTCTCCAAGAGATTATCATTGGACCAGTTATCCTCCCAGAAGTTAATGTCGCTGCCATCCCCAATTTTCCATTTGCTTCCCTTCTTAATGAAGTTTCTACTCTTAACCAGATTATTCCAAAAAATGGAACCATTGGGGAGCTGCTCATCATGCAGATAGGAGTAAAAGCGACTTTTGATTCAAGTATTTTGTTTTAATGACATCAATCCAGGGTTGTTTCTCGAGAAAGCAATCTCCGCCCATCTTAGCAATGAGTGCCTCATTCATTTTCTCAATATTTTTATTCCCGGCCCTCCCCTAGATTTAGGGGTGCGAGACTTTATCCAGGCCACAAGGTGAAATCGAACTTTTCTTCCATGCCTTGCCATAAAATTTTTTTTCGAATCCTTTCAATTTTTCTCTACGAAGGAGGAAGGAATTTTGAATAGTGACATGATATATATGGGGGTAAACTTTGGAGTGTGCTTTTAATGAGAAGGCACTTACCAAAGCACTAGAGAGAGTGGTCCCTTTCCAACCGGCCATTTTTTTTACGAAATCTCGTCAATAAATCATCCCACACCGTGTGAGAGACTTTCTTCGTGCAAGAGGGAGGCCTAAGTACGTTGCTGGAAGAGTACCAATTTTACAGCCCAGAATTTTAGCAATCTTGAGTTGTCTTTCCTCAGGGGTGTTAAAGAAAAAAAAGGATGCTTTTGTCGTAATTGATCTCTTGCCCGGAGCGAGATTCATAAAGGCGTAGAAGAGCCTTGATAGCTTTAGCTTCAACCACTGAGGCCAGAAGAAGAAGGATAGTGTCGTCTGCAAACTGTTGATGAGAGACAGCTTGGCTGAGAGAAGTGGGTTTAGAACCCTTTAAAAGGCCGTCTTCCACCGCTCTGCTAATTGTTCTACTAAGGCTGTCAGCCAGAAGGATGAAGAGAAGGGGGGAGATGGGGTCTCCCTGCCTTAGACCTCTGCTGCTGGTGAAGAATCCCACAGGCTCTCCATTAACAACCACAGAGAACCTGGCTGTAGATATACATGATTTAACAATTTTTCTAAACTTTTCTGTGAACCCAAATTTAGATAGAATCCTGTCAAGGAAGACCCAAGAAACTTTGTCAAAGGCTTTATTCATGTCGAGCTTAAGGATCATGTTAGCCTTTTTGTTATTTTCCATAGAATGCATAGTTTCGTGTACCATAATCACACCGTCTTGTATTATCCTGCCTTTAATGAAGCCACTCTGCTGCTTTGAGATGAGATCCTTCATTATGAGCTGCAGCCTAGAAGCAATAATTTTGGTGAAGATTCGAAAAATAGCATTAACCAGACTGATGGGTCTGAAATCCTTGAAATCTTTTGCATTCATTTTCTTAGGTGCCAGCACAATGTGTGTGTTATTGAGCTCTTTTAGAAGATTTCCCGATCTAAAAAATTCATTAACCGCTTTGAGAAGATCCTCCGAGCATATTTCCCAGAATTTCTGAAAAAAATTAATGGAGAATCCATCCGGTCCAGGAGCCTTATCCCCCTCAAGAGAAAAAACAGCCTTTTTTAGCTCATCAAGCGCGACCGCTTTAGTGATATCTCTGAATTTCTGGTCTTCAATATCATTCTGGGGGATTGCCTCTAGCATGAAGGAAATAGCTTCCGGATTGCTGACATTACTCTCTCTAAGAAGATTTTTGTAGAATTCAAGTGCTTGCTTCTTAATGCTGTTTGGATTTTTAGTAATACTTCCGTTGCTTTTAGAAACCTCTAAAATCCTATTACTGGCCCTGTGCTTTAGAGTGGTCATGTGAAAGAACTTTGTATTCCTGTCCCCCTCTTTAAGCCAGATAGCTCTTGATTTAAGGCGCCAAAAGGATTCTTCTCTACTGCATATCGTGTGTAACTCAGAAAGAATTCTCTTTTCATTTACTTCATCTTCAACTGACCTCCCCATAGTATCCATTTTTAACTCAAGATCCTGAAGCTTCTGTTTTAATTCTTTCTTTTTTCCGAAGATGTTTCCAAAAACATTTTTGTTCCAAAGTTTGACTTGCTTTTTGACATTTTTGAGTTTTTGGACCAATCTGTACTGGGCAGTGCCTTCCCCATTCCAATCCCACCATTCCTTTATTCTATCATAGATATCAACGTGCTCCATCCACATTTTTTCAAATTTGAATGAGCTTCTTGCAGGTTTGGTCCAATTTAGAAAGCTTAAAGCAATCGGATTATGATCCGATCCAATTCTGGGCAGGGAAGAGAGGTAAAAGTCTTGGCTAAGAATCCAGTTTGCCGAGATAAGAGCCCTGTCCAGTCTCACCTGAATGAGCCCCTTTCCCACCCTTCTATTGTTCCAAGTATACTTATTACCATGCAGATCCACATCAATGAGGTTTTGTTCAGTGATAAAATCGGCAAGATCCTCCATACCATTAGAGAAGGTGGGGGTTCCCCCAAACTTTTCGCCTGGGTTTAGAGGGGAGTTGAAATCTCCCATGATAAGCCAGTTAGCAGAACTGTGCTGGTTTCTAAAGATTTTAAGATCAGCCCATAGTTTTCTTCTACCACTAGCAGAGTTAGGGGCATAGATATTAGACAAGATCCATTCACACTTTTTTTCAATAGTGACAAACTTAATTGCAAGATGATTAAAATTATCACTAAGGATCATACCAGTACAGTGCCTTTTATCCCAAAGAGTTGCCAGCCCTCCGGAAGCACCCTGAGAATCAACGTACCGCCATTTCTGAGCTATCCCAAAAATTATTTTTAATATTATCCATGGACATTGCTTTCATCTTAGTTTCTTGAAGAATCAAAATGCTGGGGTTACTGGAGTCCCGTAACTCCTTGATGTTTCTTTGCTTAGAGTAACCGTTAAGGCCTCTAATATTCCAAGATATGATCTTCATATGGAATGGTTGGTTGTTGGATTTGCTTGGTGGTTCAGTTGTCGCTGAACACCATCTGCAATCTCCCTCTCTGTTTTCTTAGCTCTGAGAGTTTTTTTAGAGGGTCTTCCTCTTTTCGAGCTTCCTCCAAAATCAGCTAATCGTCTAACTGAAGATCTGGTTTTTCTGGAGGTAGAGGTGTCCCAATTGTCAATTTCCTTTTTCTTTTCACTATAAAGTGATTCTGGGATCCTTTCAAAGCCTTCCATTCTTTTTTTTTTCTTTTTTGAGATGACCAAAGTGAACCCAGAGTCTGGATCTTCCTTTTCCTTGGCAGGCGTAATCTCCCCTTCCTCTTGTTCCTTATGAATATTGACAGGAGTGTGATTGTAACAGACCTGCTCAGTCACTGTTGACATGCTGAGGTATGGCAGCGGATCCTCAATTCCTTTCTCTCCAGTAGGGAGAGACTCCAGGGGCTCAAACACCCTCATATCCTCCTTGATACAAGCTTCCTTTCTAACGAAAGGCAGGATTTCTTTCTCTTCTGAACCAGAAGGGATTAAAAAGGTCTTCTTTTCCATGGTAGGCGTGATCCCCCCTACCTTTTGTTCCTTATGGATACTGTCAGGAGCATGACCAGAATCAGTTTTGAGGCTGCAACAGTCCTGCGCAGACGCTGTTGAAGTGCTGAGGTATGGCAGCGGATCCGCATTTCCTGTCTCTCCAGAAGAGAGGATCGCCAGAGGTTCACTCACATCCATATTCTCCTTGTTGTAAGCTTCCTTTCTAATGAATGTCAGGATTTCTTTCTCATCTGAACCAGGAGGGATTAAACCTTCTTGTTCGTTCACTTCCAAGGAATCCTTAGCAAGGTCATCCTTCACAGAAGTTTCAAAAGGTTTGTCCGGAGATGCCTTCATAGTTTTGTCCACTACTTCATTGGAAGCTATTGAAGCATCTTTGGGACGCCAGACAAGATGTTTCTTAATATGAGTTCTAAAACCCCCTTTTTTCTTTTTTTTCCCCCTGCTATTTAACTGCACATTTCTCTGACTGGGACCTTTATCTTCAGTTTTCCTTTCCTGGCTTGGATCCTTGTTGACTTTGTTTAGATCTGCGTCAATCTCAGGCTGAACAGAAACCAAAAGAGGGGTCTTCTTCTTGTTGCAGTTTTCGTCAGAGTGACCAATGCTTTGGCATCGCTTACATCTTAAGGTCTCAACTTCAATTCTTTGAGTCCAGGATCCAAATCTAGTTTTCAATATTATGTGCTCTGGAAACTCCTGATCAATGGCTGAGACAATGCAGAACCGAGCAAAAGCAAGCCTGGATCTGTTTCTTGTGGGTCCATCTAAGCCAATAGGTGAGCCAAGGGATTTTGCAATATTTAACAGTATTTCATCATCCCAAAGATGCAATGGCAAACCTGGTAGCCTACACCAGATAGGAATGGTGTTTATGTTTTCTGTATTTGGATCAAAACCCGGATACCATTTTTTCAAAAAAAGACCCATATTTCCCAACCACCAGGGGCCTCCAAGTAACACCGAATCTAAATCCTCTTGTTGGTTAAATTTAGCCAAGAAAAAACCTTTTGGCATAATGGTAATGCTTAGGGCTCCCTTGGGTTTCCATTTTCTCAAAGCCCATTTTCTAATGAAATCAATATTAGGTCTAGAGCCAAGAAACTTACCAACGAGGGAGAGGTTTGTTTTGTTTAAAGCTCTATCAACAAAACCATCTGGGACCCTAAGACAGTGGCACCTCTTTGTCCATTTCCCATGTGTGAAGCTGATTCGGTGCTTTTCGGACCCACCTTGAGGTTAGGGCTTTGAAAAAGCTTATTCCAAGCCAAAGGTGTGGATCTCAGTATTTCCTCCTTTTCTCTGCTAGCCGTCCGATTGCAGTCTGAGATCTGCTTTTCCTCAGCAAGTTTTGTCATATTGCTCAGACTTTCCGCAGCCAGAACTGCAGAGACCGCACTGGCAGTACCTCCCGCTTTTTCGACTTTCTTACCCGTGTCTTCAAACGCCCTACATGGGCTATAGCTCAGCCTTTCCTCAGCATTTTTAACCGCGGTTCGCAGACATTCTGCAGCCAAAGCTGCGGAAACTGCGGAAACCGTGTCCTCGAAGATCTCTCCATCGCTAGATCTCTCCATCGCAGAAAAAGTGAGTGAGTAAGTTAAAGTTATATATTGCAGGAATTTTTCATGCAAATGGTTTCGGAGAAACATAGAATTTTCATGGGAAAATCCAGGAAGATAGATGTGGGTTAGTAATGGATAGATAGATGTGGGTTAGTAATGTGGTTAAAAATTACTATTTTTATAACACAAAATATAAAATAAATGTTATATGCTATTAATTCTAAATTAAATAAGTTATACATGGATGTATGAGTTTATTATTTTTATATAGTAATAAAATTAGTTTGATAGTATTATTTTTGTAGGTGGGTATGACTTGTGTGTTGTGTATGTAGGTGGAAAAAAGTATAGGAAAATCTACATATTCATACCAAAAATAAGGATGAACGGTACCAACTCATCAAGGTTTCACAACACAACATGGGGCCACCCATAAAATGTGTCTATTCCTTATGATTGTTAAGTGACCATGTGTTAGGATGTTTTTTCTTAACATAATTTTTTCCAATATTTATGAAATTATCTGATTCTTTTAGGACCCTTTTTTTGCTTAATTAGAGTAACTAATATTAATTTAAGTTATTTTGAACTCTTTATTATGTAACTTGATTTCTTTCCACTTTTGGCATGCAAGTGGATTTTCTAAGTTGTCACTTTTTTAAGAAAATTTCGGATTTAACCTTATGGGCCAATTTTTTGAAGTGTTTGGGTCAAGTAAACCTTGAATCACACTCTAAAATATTGTCCTTACACCTATCTATGGGGTAGGTGATTTTTTCCGGCATTTTAAGCCACGTGTGGACTTAAAAAGGACCATTGTGATTACCTTGAAAAGTATGTCAACAAAAATTTCTTGAATTTGAGTGAGTTGAATGGGTTATAAGTGATGCAAGTAAGTGAATCAATTTCATGTAAGATTTTGTTAATGATTTTTTAATTTAATTCAAATATATTTCCTTTTGTTTGGTAAATTTAATGATGGTGATTTTTGTTTTCAAATATATTATTAAGTCATGATTTTGTAGGAAAAGTAAATGTGGATAGGTGAAATTGTAAGAGAAGTTGTTTGTTTCCCATGTGGGTTGTAAAAGTCTATAATATTTTTGTTTGGAGGTTGTGATGTTCTTGAGGTTAGATTTTCTCACATGGAATAATCCTATTTGATTCTCCAAATTGATTATTTATTTATTTAAGATCCTTTTTGGGGTGTTGGGGATTGGAAAATTTTGATATTGGAGTTATTTTTTAAAAATGGGTTTGGGAAGATCTTTCTTCAATCTTTTAGATTATGTGGAATTTTTGGAAGAATTAGACATGATTATTAATAGGAAGTCATTGCTCCTTTTATTTCTATTTAAGGTACATTTTCCCTCTCTTAAATTGATTTAATGTTGTAATTGTGTTATTCCATTAAGCATGTGTTGATTAAATGAATGTTTTGAAACTCGAAATGAACCCATTGTGTAGCATGCAAGATTGATTATGTGTGTGGGGGATAAGAATATATAATATATTTAGTGGATGGAAATGGTATTGTTACTTGAAGAGAGGGACAAGGTTGTTTGTGTTGTTACTTTGGATGAACCACGGGAATGTGTGGCTAGCTTTAGTGGAGTGAAAAGGGGTGAAATTATTGGAGGAAAAGGGTTATTATCTTTTTTTTTTTTTTGTGGAGTAGATAAATTCAATACATAATTTCTTTGTGGAGGGAAATAATGATGCAAATATGATAGTAGTCTCTCCCATTTGCAAGCCTAGTTAGTTGGCTAGGTTGTGTGTTTTTCTCCTTTTTTAGGGTAATGTCTTATCCCTCTTTTTTCTCAAGAAAATAATATATTTTGGTCATATAGATTTTATTTGTATGTGAGTATTTGGATGTGTTTTCTCCTTGTCATGATTTAGTTATTGGTTCTTTAATCCCCTATAGAGTTTGGGATTTAGTGGAATGAGGATAGTATCATCCCATCTATTTACACCATAAAAATATAAATTTGTATATATAAATATGTAATAATGTTACAAGATGAATATTATGAATAAATTAATCCACATTAATTATATTATCTATAATATAGATATTAATATATTAAATTATAATACAACCATGAAATGATATCATAAAACATAAGAAGGGATGAATAATTAGCTATATAGATTGGTACAAAAGTGATTTGGGTTTGTATACTAGCTACAAAGGATGATTTAAACGTACATATTCCTTGTTCTTGAGAATGAAGTTGGAAATTACTCCTATATGAAACCATACATATCTAACTAGGGTGTTGCAATTTGGTCTTTCTTTGTATATTTTCAAACCTATAAATGGGTGAGTTATGTAGCTTCTCTTATCTACCATTTTCCTAGAAAGGATTTTTGTTTTTGCTAGGGTTCACAAACCTTCAACACCACTTGTAATGACTTGGAACAAAAATAAAATACTTTGTACTAATAGAAAAATTCGTCATAGTATAAAATAACAAAAGGATAAATTCATATGTGGGTGAGGTTGGAATTACCC
Organism: Taxus wallichiana var. yunnanensis; assembly: GCA_018340775.1. Taxonomy (NCBI): domain Eukaryota; kingdom Viridiplantae; phylum Streptophyta; class Pinopsida; order Cupressales; family Taxaceae; genus Taxus; species Taxus wallichiana. The sequence continues at coordinate 78,764,608 of CM031242.1, forward strand.
TAGAGTTCAAATATTGGAAAACCAATCTAGGAACTACATTACATCCCTTTAAGTGGGAACAACTCTAATATAGTTCTCTTAGTGTTGGTGTAAGAATTGTTTGCAAAATTCTCCAACTCTCAATGTCTCCCTTACATATCTTGAGAAAAATAATAGCTGGTGTAGCTGTGGATAGAATAGAAATATATACAACATGTTAGTAGAATGGCATGATGTGCTTTAGGTGATAAAACTCATTCACTTTTCTGTTAAGACCTTTGAAAATTCTTACGGTGAATTTCTTTTGATAATAAATAACTCTATGACATTTGAATTCTTAGTAATGTGGAAAGATAAAATCTTCAACCTTTTTTGAGTTCTTAAAACATGTGTGGTTGATTTTCTAAAGGATGTGCATCTACTTAAAGGACATTTAGGATATCCTTGAGTTCGTTATTATTGATAGTTTACAAGTGTTTGATATTCTCATGTGTGTTATGAAGTTCATTTTAATTACTTATATAGGATTATCTAAATTAGGTATCACTTTAAGCCTAACCAAGGGAAGATGAAATGAAATAAATAAGATATTAAAATTAATAAAAGACTCATTGGAAGAGATGGGATGGGACCATACAGTTTATCCTAGACTATGGTATGATTTTGCCAAATTTTATATAATTTCGTAAAAGGATTGATGAGAAAAATAGATTTTAAGAAAGATCCTTGAGGATAGACTACTATTTTAGATCATAAATAGTTCATGAATGAACAATAGAGTAGTGTGTAGAGGTTATAAATTCATACATGAGAGAGAGAAGGGTGTGTTGATTGAGCTTTGAATGTGGGTGTAATTTTTGTATAGGAACAAAGCCAAACTTATCGGATCTTGAAGGATAAGTTGCATAATTATATTTTTTATATTTCCCTATGTTTAAATATGGAATTGAAAATTACATAATTATAGAAACAACATACCCGAGTGTGAACACACACTTTGTCTTTACTTTTTTTTCATTCTTGTTTAACGTTCCATGATTAAATTGACAACATATAGTGTACTCAATGTCCATAGAATAAATTGAACTATAATTCAAATGTAAATTTAATGTATGTTACTTAGAAAATTTTAATTATGCATAGTAAAGTAAAGAGAGGTAAGGAATAGGGGTACACAAGATCTCTTTATGGAGGAAGATCTCTAGCTCTTATTTTTCTCATGAATTATGATTTTTGTGAATATGCCAAAGGATTGGGGTGATCGTTCCCACTTTTATTTAAGGATAAATCAAACTAGGAGATTATTTGAGCACACATGACCAAACACCGAGAAGATGTACCATTAGCTATTTATCCAAAAGAATCCTACAAAGAGGGAAGAGTAGTGTACAAAGTATCTAGTCACTGTGATATCTTATTGCATTAAGAGAGAGAGAGAGGAAGGAATAATATCCCACGAAGTATCTATCCACTTTAATATATCCAACCCAATATACCACATAATTATAAACTAATATGGACCTAACTTTTAATAGCACAAATTTTAAATGGAATGGCAAGACTATGCTTCCACGAGTGTGTTGTAATAGTTTATTATTAAGAATGTGTTGAATAATTAAAAGGAGAAGAAGTATCATTCCCACATTACTTATAATTGTAATAATATTTGAGTTTTTAATGAATAAGGAATGAATTATTCATACCCTCTATATTTAATATGAAATGTGTTATTATATTTGAATATGCACGTGTATATAAATGCCTATACAAATATGAGAATGTTGTTTTTGTGAATTCTACCCCAATATTATAATTGTTATCCCAAATTTACACCCCTTGTAATTTTGGATAACTCATCAAAAATGGACTTAGACATTTTTCTCTGATAAATTCATGGGAGACTAATTTATTCATCCACAGAGTGTAGGATATTAGTGTTTTATAGGTTTCTCTAACCCGCAAAGAAAAGGAGTGCGGTTCAGAACTTAAGAAGATTTATATTGAATAAAGACCTTCGTGGAACCAAACATGGTCTCTCGTGAGTAAGATCAAGTCAAAGAACCATGGATTTTAGGTCCGTGAGGGAGATGAGAATTTTCTAAGGATAAAATCTATGGAGCAAAGAAATGAGAAACTTAGTGCTTCATTTCTTAGTAGGACAATGTCACATGGACCCATTATACACAACATCCTATAAGGTTTGTAAATTTCATGGAATCAAGGATTAATTCCACTATGCAGAAGGCACAATGTGAAGGATTAGTTCGCAAGGTACGATGTAGCAATAGAATGGAGCTAAAATGTAACTAAGGTTAGAAGCCATGAAATACCATCCTAGTGTTCGTGGGTTTCCTAATTATAGTGCTACATGGTTTCTCTTGAAACCACGAGAACAAAGGAACATATCCACATAAAAAATTCCACATAAAGAATAAGGTTAGAGCCTCATGACATATTGATGACATCAAAAGAAAGAGTGTGGAAGTTCTTAGAGCCACGATCAAAGACATGAAACATGTAAATTGGCATAATGAGAAAAATTCCATGGGAGGAATAGAATCCACACCTAATTTGAAATTTAAATGCTCAACCACTCCACCAAACAAATATATTGAATTATAGGTGTCGTCCTTTGTGACCTACGAACCTAATGACATGTGATAGAATCTATGTATCGAGGCACGAACATCTCTATACGAGGCATGGATGGTAATTGATATTTGGTGGTTGAAATTCTCCATTCGGTGCCTATCTCTTGTTCTTCTCACTTCTCTATAAATATGGATCTCATGCATTGTACAAAGAATCTCTCTTTGTTATAATGGTACCATGCCAAAATAGTGGCCGAATTCCCATAAGTTCCAGACCTCTAACTTGGTCTCTACATTTTATTTTCACCTTCTTCCAGGAATGGAATGGTTTGTGCATATCTTTGAGAAATAAAACTATTTTTGTGGCTATTCTCTTGTTTATCTGGTTTTATTTGCATTCTTTCCTCTCTATTTTGTTTTAGTATGTAGTGTGTACTTCCTACTTGTAGGTTCCATTTTTATGTTGTCAATGCATGGGAAAGGTGGATCTACATGGTTTGGGCCTATGACATGTCTATTTACATTCTCTCCCATGTTTTCTCTTTTTCCTTTCCCTTTTGGAGATTGATCAACCCCTTTTCGGTTCCATCGCCACCCTTTTAACTTAGGACTTTGCTTACGCATTTCTCTTTTCCCCTAGTCCCTTAGAATGTTAGATTAGGATTAGATAGCTTCATTTCCTTCCTTAGCCATAGTTTTATCATTAGGAATAGGTAAATGAAGGTGGAATTCTCTAGTGGTTTTCTCAAGAGCAAGACCCACAACTTAGAGACAGTCCCATGTTGCCTAAAAATCTTGGGTTTTCCATGACTCGGGGAAGGGTAAAATTTTGAGCTCTAACTTGAGTTATGGCATGCTTGGTGGGAAAATTTTGAAGACATTTATATATTCATTTCACCATTTTTTATGTTTTCATGGTGATATTCAGCCTTTAGAGGTAGTTCTAAGCACATTTGAAAACTCCACTTATCCAAAAAAATCCATTCTACGAGTTGCAGACCTTTCCCTTCATTTTTTCATCCATTTCCATTCTACCATTTCCATTTAATTTTCATTTTATTCATAAATTTATGCAATCACGACTTCATTCCCTCACTGGAATCCCCATTTTCAAGAGTGATACTAGTTACTTCCATCCCCATATTTTTAAAATCCTCATTCAGATCATTTTTATGATCCCTATTATGAATAATGTGCTCATAACCCAAAGCCCACTTAACCATATGGTTATTATTCTAACAAAAATATTTTTCAAGAATATGGTTATATAAGTGATGGAAGTGATTCCATGGAATATGCTCATTTTCATAGGCTATGTTAGTCAATGAAGGTAAACCGGGTGCATATCAGGTCCACATGCCAAATAAAGGCATGTAAAATTAGTTTTAGGGTCCCTTGTCCATGGGTTGGCCCTATGCCAAGTTAGTTCAGCCCTCAGCAAAAATTAGATTTTATGGCTGATATGATGCCCCAAATAGCATAGTGGGTTGAAGAAATAGAGGCTCACAAATATAGTTATAGGAAACTTGACAATGGGGAAATCCATCACTACCATTAGAAATCCCTCTCATTCATTATTTCTGACCTACACCATCTCATCTTGGCTCCCATGTTCTTAGTTTCTACCTGCTCCTCTTGGGTATTCCACTAAATCTTCTCCCCTTCCCTCTCACCTTCATTTCTCCACCCTCTTTTCTTTGAAATCCTCATCTCTTCCATTTGTTCCTCCAATTCCTTTTGTGAACTAGACGCATCCACAAGAAAACTCCATTACTCCTTCACCTTTTAAACCTCATGTTGTTTTAATTGAACAATCCACAAAGGAGGATGAAGTTACTCAATCCAAGTAGGATGAGTTTTAAGTTAATTGTATCTACAAAGCTATCGGATGAATATTTTAATGACCTACCAAGAACATATTTATATGTTGTAATTGATCAACTGGAGGAGGGGAGGTTTGATTTATCAAACTTCTTATTTGATGAGGATAAGGAGGATAAAAAGGGGATAGAGTTATTTGTAGAACAAGAATAGCATATTTCAAATCATCTTGAAAACATCCACCTCCCTCAAGAAGATTTGCAAGATGACCCCATTCGTAGGGTTGAGCTTTAAAAGATTTGAAATTTAACAAGGATCAAGCTATCAGTTCCAAATACCTCATGCCCAATAAGATCTTTAGCTAATCTAGATCCAAAAATAGAGTTAAAACATGTCATACTCACTTGAGCATGGGAATGAGTATAAAAGAACCAATTGTCAATGGCAGTTCCTCTAAAATACAAACTTAGGACAATTTGAGGAGGTATTTGTTCCTTTTTTAGTTGATACTATAGATAAGAGGGTGGGAAACTAGTTACAAGACAATTTTCCACTCTCATCAAGGCCATGTTAATTTCCAAAATAATTACATGGATACACTTTTTAAAAAAGCAGAATCTATTTCTCCCTTCCCGTATCGGGATTTGTTTAGATTCTTTTGTTTCTAGTTAGAGTAGGTTAGTGTAGGTTTATTTTCAGCAAAACATGTGCTTGTGCACACTCTACAAGTTTCCTCTTGGAACATGTATGATTTTTCATGTTTATATATATTTTTGAGGGATTTTTTTGTTGTTGTACAGTCCATTTCATGGCCAAATTAGATAGTTGGAGTAGTTTATAAGTGTTTTTAGAGCTCCATAGATCAATTTCAGGTAGTTCCACTTCAGTGTTAAATTCATACAGATTCAGGAGACATATTTTCAAAGGAAGAGATAAGTTTCTTTAAGGTTAGGATTGAATCCATGCCCAATGGATGCTTTAAGGTAGATGGTCTTTATCATCTAGTAGGAATATGTCCCTTAGAGGTTGCCAAAATTTTATCCCAAATTTTCACCCCTTACAATTATGGATAACTCATAAAAAATAGACTTAGTCATTTTTTCTCTAAAAAAGCCATGGGACACTAAGTTAGTAATCCGCAAAGTGCAAAAACTTAGTGTTGTGGGTTCCTCTAACCCACGAAGAAAAGGAGCACAAGTTCAAAAATTAGATATATTTACAATGAAAAAATACCTTCGTGGAACCAAACTCGGTCTCTTGCAAGTCAAAGTAATTCGAGAGAACCATGGATTTTAATCCTATGAGGGAGATTGAAATTTGGCTAAAGATAGAATCCACGGAGTAAAAAAATGAGAGGATTATTTATTCACAATACGAATCATAATGTCACGTGGACCCATTATACACATCATCCCATAGGTTTTCAATTCCACAAAATCAAGGATGAAGTCCACTATGTCAAAGACACGATGTGAATGAGTAATGTTGTAAGGTACCGTGCTCAAATAGAATGGATCTAAAATGTGACTAAGGTTAGAAGTGACAAAACACTATCCTAGTGTTCAGTGGGTTTCCCAATTATATTACTACGTGGTTTCTCTTGAAACCATGGAACAATGGAACATAGCCGCATAACAAAATGTCACATAGATAAGAAGGTTAGATCCTTTGCAAAGCATAGCGATCACATCGAAAGATAGAGTGCATAATTTTTAGATCTGCGGTGAAATTTTTAAAATATGTAAATCCGCATTATAAGGAAAATTCCATGGAAGGAACAAAATCCAAGCCTAATTTGAAATTAAAATGCTCAACCACTCTACTGAAAAAAATTATTAAAGTATGGGCATCATCCTCTCCAACATGTGAATCTAATGGTATGTGATAGAAACCCATATCAGGTGCCCACATCTCTCTGTAGCAATTGATGGTGATTTATCTTTAGTGGTTGAGCTTCTCATTTTTTTGCTTCTCTCCCTCTCTTCTTCTTCTCATTTCTCTATAAATATGGAACTCGGGCATTGTAAAAATGATCTCTCTTTATTGTAATGGCACCACGCCAAAATGGTGGTTGACTTTTTATAAGTTCTAGACCTCTAATTTGGTCTCTGTAATGTATTCTCACATTCTTCTAGGAATGTAATGGTCTATTCATATCTTTGAGAAATAAAATATAATTTTTCGCTATTCTCTACCCTAGCTCATTTTATTTTCATTCTTGCCTCTTTGTTTTGTTTTTTCCATGTAGTGTATACTTCCTAATTTTAGGTTCCATTTTTGTGTGTTGTCAATGCATGGGAAAGTTAGATTTACATGGTTCAGAGTTTATGTCACATTTGTCTTCCCTCTCTCCCATGTTTTCTCTCTTTCCTTCCCCTTACAGAGAGTGATCAACCCATTTTGCTGGTGCTATCACCACCCTTTTATCTTAGGATTTCCCATATGCATTTCTCTCTCCTCCTAGTCCCTTGGAATGTTATATTAGTATTGTATAGCTATATTTCCTTCCTTAGGCATAGTTTTAGCATTAGGAATAGGTAGAAGAAGCCGTCCTTTTTGTATATATGTCTCAAGATAAATTCCCACAATTTGGAGATAGTACCATGTTGCCTCAAAATCTTGGGTTTTCCATGACTTAGGGAAGGGTGAAATTTTGAGCTCTAATAATAATCTCTAGTGATATCCCTAGTGTACTATGGTTTGATCTTTAGTGGATAGCTTTGTACCAGTTTGATTTTTTCCTTTCTATATTATACCTATTTCTAAGGGTTTGTGTCATATCTCTCTCTCTCTCTCGCTATGTGTGTGTGTGAGTGTGAGTGTGAGTGTGTGATAATATTGTATTGTGTTTATACCATCCAAATATGTATAGCATACCCCAATTAATTCCCCCTCTTTTGATGTGCATGAGATATATCGGTAGATCATATAACACAAAATAAATGATGTTTACCCATGTTATATGAGTATAATAATCCAAATTGTATCACATAAAATGATTTCATGGAATCCACCACTAGAATCATATTCATGTAAGGGGTATATATAGTATATACCGTGACACACAAAGATAACAATAAATTAACAAGAAATAATCACATGAGAAACCATGTATAATAGTAACAACCATAATGGAAAACAAATGTGCATATAATATACCAAACAAGTACACAAAAAGGTTATATATGTTACTCATGTAGAATTCTCAAGAATCCACAAACATGGGACACAAATTTGTCACACACAAGCATAAGAAAGAGGCTATAGAAGCCATAACCAAGGGACATAAAAGTGTCACCTTAAATAAACATAGAAAATTCCATATGCCATATGCATAGAATCAAACAAGTGAAATCAAATAACGAATATTAGCAATGAAGCACATATACCAAGATAAACTAGTAATGCACACAAAATGTGTTAGTATTTTTATATTTAAAAATGCATATACACATCATAATTAAATAAGTATAATGAGGAATTTAAATCAAATTTAATGAAAAAATCACTTTTATAGTGAGTAAGATGCCCCACGGTGATCAAGGTCAATTGGGTTTTTTACTAGGAAAAAACTTGTCATCATGTATCAATCTATGTATTTTCTACATCCACCTCAATATACCCTGTGAATTCATGTGTGTAAATTATATATATATAGAATCAATATGAAAAAAACATGTGTAAAGTAGCAAGCTAACAAACCAAGTGACGTGTAGGTCTTAATTTTTCATTTTTCGTAAATAGTTGAAAGTTTTGTGTTGTGCAATTAATTGATTTTTTTGCAGTTTTGGAATTAGATATGTACATAGTGTAGGTATTGCAATAGCTACTCTGTAAGGGACTGATTATAAAGTGGGAAATACCTATGATATAAAGGAGAATTGGGCCTCATATGTCACATGTGTAGTGGAAGAGGGATGGTGTTTTTAAATTTGGGGTTTTTAACTGTATAGGAGTTATATTATGTGCAATGAATTACCTAGAAGGGATATACCCACTAGAAATAGGATATGTAATAATATATCTAGTAGGATGCCTAGTAATGATATACCCAAAGAGAAGTATTATGTGTGACATGAGACTTAGCAGGATTTGTAGGAAGGAGAGACACACTAGAAGTAGCATGTGTAAAAAGATACCTAACAATAGGTCTAATACGGAGAGGCCCACTATAACTATCATGTGTACATGTAGTAGACATGGAAGTAGCTAATGAAGTTTTCAAATTAAGTTCTTTAGGTAATGGGGCCTCGTATGAGGTACCCTTAATGTAACAACATGTTGTTTGTAAATGAACTTAACATGTTTATGTAAGATAGATGTCATAGATTGAAAAACATGTATTCAATGAAAACAAACATGCATATCACATGAGATAAGATAAACAATGAAAAAAATGGGATAGACATAATAATATATCTAATTGTAAGAGTTATAACAAAATTCCCAAGGTTTCTCTTAGTATCAAAGGTCACATGCCATTTATAATATATAAGATAATATAATATCTTGCAATTTCATGTATTTTATTTAGTACCACTATCAATTAGAACACTAAGTATATGATTTTGGCCAACAAAAGAATCAATGCATAATGTATCTTAAATAATATCATGAGCCATCTCAATATCATCCAATTTAATAATAGGCCTAGGAGGCAACATAGTATTAGTAATGTCAATCATAGTGTCAAATGTATGATCATAAAAAGGAGGAGGAAGGATGACATGATAAGCATGGTGTACTTCTGAATTAGTTCTATGAGTATTGATCAAGAAGTGAGTCATTTAAATTATTGATTTTTTCATTACCATTGGTAAGCTTTGATGATTAAGTGGGGATGTACCATTCAATAGCATTAGCATAAATAAGATATTTTATCATGAAAATAGTCTTGACACATTGATTAGTAGAATCTCGACACATATATGATAATCATGAAAGGAATTAGCATCAAAACTATTACCATGATGTATTTTTATATCAAGATCAAGATTCAAATAGACAAAGAAAAGGTTTCACTTAAGTAATTTTTTGAGAACTACGTGATATATACAAGGTAATTGTGAGAATATTTATTGAGGATGTTGTAACTAAAGATTAATATGTTTAGATATAAAATTAACAGTAGCTTTAGCATTATTTTTAATGTCATTAGGTTTTCTTTGAAAATTAGGATGAGATCTTTTACGATAATTGGTAACATTTTGAATTTTTTTCATGATTAGGAGTTCAAATTCACACTCTTTTAATGTGTGACATAAGTTATCAAATGAGTGAAACTTGTCAAAGATAAATAAATTTTACAAAAGTGGAAATAAGGACTTAAGTAAATAGATTTGGAGCTCATTATTGAATAAAATATAATTCATCTTAGTAAGCATAACCCCTGTAACATAGAACATAATAACATATTTATTCTTTAGAGCCTTGTCACATTTTAAGAAATTGAGCATAGGAAGCCTTGTCCATAATAATCATATAAAATTGTGTAAGAAATTAATTATCTATAGGGGTAAATAACCAAAATAAATAAATAGAAATATCATAGACCCATTATGAAGAAAAATCCTTGAATTTTCTAGAAAATAGTGTAGACACCAACATTTGGAATCACCACCCTTCACCCCATGTTCAATCTCTTTTCTTCATGTCCATCCATTTGAATTTCATATTGCCTCCCGAATTCAATTTATCCCATTAATCACCTTCCCACCTTTACACATTTTATTATTCCATCCCTATTAACCATCCTTAACCATCCTTAATTCTTCATTACTTTGCTTCCTATCTCTATATTCTTCCATTTTATCATTTCTATGTTCTCAACCACCCCCATTTAATATTTTTATTCACCCCTTTCGTTTATTTACTCACCTCGACAATCCACCTACTCATTTCTCATTACTTATGTAGGTCTAGTTCATCCTTATCACCCTAAACCCTAATCCTGCTTCATTTGGGCCTCTTTGCCTTGAATTAGATATCATTCCACTTTGCCAAAATGCATGTCTTCGTAGTCTTCGGTGACTTATCCGGGTCTCCATTGACCCTATAAAGCCCGTTCATGCCTCCTTGTTCATGGATGTAATTTTGGATACTATCACTTTCTTGTGATTTTTCCTTCATCCCGAATGCCCTTTAGAGCTGCAACAACCATCTTGGAGTCCTCTTGGAGATATTTGTCTTCCATTTTAGATTTTTAGGTATATTTCCTTCATCTACGTATGTATTGGTTCTTTACTATTATTTTATCATCCATATCAATCTCTAACATCTTGTGCAAGTTTAGTTCTCTACAAAGACTCGGTCTAGGCATTCTTTGTCATTTATCTTTACCTACTGGTCTTCGTTTCGCCCATCTCTTTTCATCCATGCCTAGATCTTCCCTAGTCATCATCAACCCAATTTGGTCTCCATCGACCCATCCACCTTTTACATCAGTATCTCTATCATTCATATCCTCAACCATATTTTTTTGTTATATTCACCCTGGGTCTCGAGATCCAAGCAATCTTGTATCTCGACATCCCGAGATCCACTTTGTCATCCCCCACTCACCGCCAATCCAGTCTAGTCACTATTGACCAGTGCCATCCTTTTTGTTTATATCCTTGGATCTCTAATTTTCTTACATATTTTTTTTCTCTCCTATCTCGGGCTCTTCTATAGGTTATTGTTCATCATTTTAGTGTTGCACTAGCTCCAAATTTTCCATCGGTGCTTTCAAATCTACATTTTACATCATTGTTTCAATCCATCTACCTCATTTTTGTTGACTTAATATTTGTAGCCTCCCTAAAACACATAGGTTTGGTCCATTTGGCATCTATTTAGATCATATCTTTACTTTCCTTACATTTCTACATTTCTAGTATTTTATTTATCTCATATTTACTGCATATTATCCAAAATCTTAGCTACATCAAATTTATCAATATCTTATTTTATCTATCTTTTATCAAAAAGAGGGTTGACATCCATCCTAGGAAGTTCTTTCTTCTCAAGACTGAATTTTTCAGAAACCCTCTCATCATATCTACTAATCCAATCTTTTTCTGTTGAGTTATCTTGATTTACAGGTTATTTAGCTCGCCACATAGAAGATCAATCATTTGCACCCATCCATATCATCATCCTATCTCAAGGTCCATAAACCCTTCATATTTTGAGTTGCTTTATTTTCTTTAGTACTAGTTCACTAATCTAAGTAGGAAAGAGGAAATCTTGTCCAACATTCTCGACACGCGTCTGGTGGAACCTAACCTTTCAAGGTAAGTCTTGTTATTTTATTCATTTTCATTCTCTTTCTTTCATTTCCACTAACCTTACAAGAAGGGGAACATGTGTTGGATCATGTTTTCTTACTTGTTCACGTTGCATTGTGGATTGCTTGGGATTGCACTCGCTTTCTTAATTGTTTGAAGATCAGATAAAAAGGAAAATCATAGTTGAGGTATTCCTCTTTTTCTTAGTTGTTCATGTTTTATCGTATTTTCCATGATTCCTTATTCTCATTGAATCTCCATATTTTATTTTGGATCTAAAAATAACCTGTGTCATTCTTGTTGAATAATCTAGTCTAATTAGGGGTTTAACATGTTGTATTCACCTCATCATACATAACCAAATGCACAAACCAACTTACACATCCAAAACACTCCTTACCAAGTGGAAATGTTGGGATTTCATCACCCAATAGGAAAGTCATCATGGTGTTCTAGCCATTTTATAAACTCTATACATATTTAGGCCTCACATACCTTTGGTTATATCCAGAATTCATAGCCAAACCACGAAACCAACCTTATATCAGCCATTTTCCTAGGTTCCCCTTTGAACCTTTCTCTTTTCTTTTCTCACATTCTTTTAATAATCATGATGATAAATAATTTTTTGCTTGATTTGTTTGTTAATAAATTACATAAAAAAATGTTTATCTATTTCATGTCAGTTACCACTCCCTCTCAGAACAAGAACATGTGACAATCCACCTCATCCAATGAAATCCCTTCTTCAAAAGATCTCTCCCAACAAGCCTCTGAACTTGAGACCACACCTTTGGTCTCCTAACCTTTTTTTCTATGGTCTCCCTTCATGGGAGACCCTGTCATCCAAAATGATCTTATTATTGAAACTAACCCCTCTAGACCAGCTTTTCCTTTGTTTCCTATTCCTTTAGATACTTTTGGACCCCCTACTATCCCTCGTGGATCTACGAAGTTTCAAGAACTCCTTGATGGTAATCATATTTCTTTTTATGATTACTTGTTTCACAAGTCATCCAAAATCCCCCAATCCATAGATCTGCTCAATTGGTGAATTTCATTCCACATAAATCACCTCATATTAATACTATCTCCACCTCATCTACTATTTTCACTATTATGCCTATTCAACATCTCAACAATCAAACTTACAACATAACACAACCTTTCCCCTCATTTTTACTTCACATATTCATGCTAACGTAATCACCTCTCAACCTCAATCATCTGAATTAATATAAACACATCAGCCCCCTTTTTAAGGTGCCTTTAGTTATGCACTTCCTAACCAAATTATTCAAGTATCCCAACCACCTATCACTTATATACCAACTAGCCCATTAGTAAATAAATAAAAATTCCTATCTCACAACAACCAAATCAATCCAAATAACCTTTCCACATCCATACATCTCAACATTAACCTTCATCATCACAACCAATCCAATCACAACCTCTTAATTACATCCCTCCTTATCAACCACTTCCACCTACACCAACACATCCCCAAACTTACCAAACATACCAACAACTCAACTCATCCATCTCATATGCATTTCAATCTCATCCTTCAACATCTCAACCATATAATGATCTGCTCCAATCACTATTAAGTATAATGACTAACCTTGAAGCTGAAACCTTGGCATCTAAGACCACTTTTTTATATGATCAAATCTGTAATGAGCCCATCAACCCATATGTTCCTATTAAGCCATATCCTCCTCATTGGGAAATTTGAAGTTCTCCGGGTTCAATAGAAAGGAGGATCCTCAAAAACACCCTCACTCTTTTATACATGCATATTACCTTATCGCCCATGATCAAGATTTCATGCTCTATAAATTTCCCATGTCAATAGTCGGCCTTGTGTTAGACTAGTATAACAATATCCCACAACACTCGTTGTTCACCTTAACTCAACTAGCGTAATTTTTCCTTGAATTTATCAATTAACATTGAGTGAAAGATTACCATTGCAAACCTCTATGCCATTTGACAATATGATGAAAAATCCATTGCGGACTTCATTGCATGATGGTGTAGTGTTATCAATCAACTATCATTTTCCCTTCCTCAAATTGAACTTATTGATATTTTTTCATGGTCTTATGTGAAGCACATCTCCATAAATATTCAAATTCAATATTTTCAAACCTTTGAGGAGGCATTCACCATGGCTCACAAACTTGAACTTTGTGCCCTTGAGAAAGGACACCTTAAGCTTAGATCAAACAAACCCAAATCCTAGCTCACCAAAACTTCCACGCATGGTGAAAAGGCCAAAACCACCACCAATGTCATCGTAGTTCAATCTCCATCCAAATCCACTTCTCATGCGGGGTCTCCACAAAGATATCCTATATCACTTCCTAACTATACCCCATGGGGGAATCATATAGCTCTGTGTTTGACAAATTTATGACACTTCACCTCATTCAACTTCCCCTATCCAACCCGTTGATGGCTCGCAACCCAAACCAATAAGGTATCAAGAGGGCATAATTGTAATATCATAAAGTCCAAGGTCATGACATCAAAAAGTGTCATGCCTTCAAATACCAGGTCTAACAAATTATAAATCATGGGGACCTTCAAGTAGACAATCCTAACACATCACCTAATCAACCCCTTGATGTTTCTAAACATCCTTCAACAAATCATATAAAACCTCCCACATCTTATGAACCTAATTCTCAAACAATTAACACCTTAGATCAAGATCCTACGTTATTACCTACATCTACCCCATCATCCACCACATCTACCTTTACTTTGGACACTTATTCTACAACAATAAATTCCATGCATATCTCTACACCTGCCACATCTCAACCTATCATATCCATTCCTTCACCCCCATATATATCAAATACATCTACTACTACATCACCACCAGCTATATCTAAAACCATCCTAACTATACCCACTATCACTACATTCTAATCTATCCTATCCAACTCTTCGTCAATTCCTACCATTCCAACATCTATACCCATTTCCACATTAGTCACACCTTCTATGATAATCACACCCATATCCACATCTTGATTTACACGTATATCTATGATACCCCTTGAAATGTTTATGAAATAAATACCCCCGCTTAAGACAACCACAAATGGTATATACACCCCATATATAAAGCCAAGAATCTCTACACCATCAAATCTTAGACCTATACAATCCACATTCAATTCTAATCTCATCAAGTGCATCATCCAACATCCTCATCCCCCTCTTCAATATCCTCATCTCTAACACAATCGATGTCCTAATTTTATGCTTCATAGCAGAGCCCCAGTATAAATTTTAATAATTCCCACCAATAGTAAATCACCACCTTCAAATTCTAAGCCAGCCTATGTTACATCATCACTCTTGGGGGCACCTCCCTCCATCTTAGGGCCAGGTCCTTCATCTAGGACACTTATCATCAACCAATCCAAATCAAGAAATCTAGCTCTCCTTTCAAGTCCAATTATTCTTTAAGATCAACTAAGTTCCAAGTTATTAAAACCAAATTACAAATATGCACTTCTCCTTTCAACTCTAAATTTGGACCAAATTCTCTTGTGAAGCCTCATCAAAACAAACCACCTCCTTTTCCATCTACCAAATCCACTTCATATATGACCTCTTCTTCAAAAACCCCATTGGGTCCTACACTACAACCTTTCAGCACTTACTCCAAGCCTCAACAATCATGTTCTCTTCTATCAAATATTTTGATCCATACACTCCAAAAACTCCTTGGTTCTATCCTAATGTCGTATGTACTAATCATCACACCCTTGGACATGACACTGAGGATTGTAAATCCCTCCAAATTCTCATCCATAACTTAATGATATAATATGAACTTCTCATCCATGAATAACATCCCCTTCCTTCCTTATCATCCACATTCAAATCCAATCCCCTAATCAAACCCTCATTTCCTAAGGCATCTAAATCAGATCCGTCATCTCTTAAGGAATATAAGTTTTGTTCTTCCTCCGAAAGATTCATAGTATTTTGTCCCCAAGCTCTATTCCTTCTAAAGGGAGGCCCCCTCTCTTCATCGATGTTATCCACATTAACAATAGTCCTCAGCCTCACGGTCCTCAATCTGTCTATCTAATCAAAACCCAGAGGCATCATCACTCCTCCTAAAAATATTATCCAAACTCCTTATGCATATACTAGATTATTCATGTCTGTATCTAAGTTTCCTAAAGTGATGTGGCATCTCTCACTGCGAGAGAATCCACTCCCCTCTCTTATTCTTCTCACATGTCCTCCATCTAATCATCTCATGGAAATCTATGACATTGTGTCCCTTTAACTTGATTTATTATCTCCACAATTATTCTAGGACCGGTTTGTTATCAGGATATCCCTTTTTCCTCTTAACCATCACCTAATCTACCTATCCTTCATTCAATTTTCCATCTCATCTTATCCAAGTTTGAATTCAAAATTGGTGACATTTTCCTTTAAAAAATCAAAACGTCACTACTCTAGAAAGGATCTAATGTGGAAATTTTTCTCCCAATTGGATTGGACCTTACATTATCACACATAAATATGGGTCTGAGGCATATCGTTTGGCTCCCTTAAAGGTAAACCAAAAACAAAACCTCTTAACACATTGCACTTGGAGCCATACTTATTAGCATATCTACCATCATTCATTTAGTCATCCAAGTGGTCATCACTCCATCATTAACCATTCCATATTCCATCGTAATGATATGGAATTATGTGATCTACCATCACTTTCCTATATGTGACCTTGAATATGGGCACCATGGCTCTGCTCATAGCATATTCCTTATGGATAGGTTCTTCCTCCTTAGTGAGAACTCCACAATTATTACATCCATCACCCTCTTATTCACCTATTGGAACCATGCTAATGGTCCATGTTTGTTACTTGTATAATAATTATACCCTCTTAAGTGGTCTTCCTCACTATCTCCTACTCTTCCCCATTAAAGACTCAAAGCAAATAGACTAATCCCTTGAAGGACAATTGTTCATAACGAAATCAAAATTCAAAATGATAGACTGATCCCTCAAATGACAACTATCATGTATCATGCATATATGATCCCTGTAATCTGTAAAAAAACAAATAAAAGTATACCACTCCCTCAAATGATGGCTACTCCTTTTATATCATTGCATTTAAGGCTTCCCGCATTGATTATCCTTATATCTTATAAAGTGAAGCATTAAAATCAAAATAAATCATCCTCGAAAGCTTCACACATCGATCATCATCTTTCTCATTCATAGAAAACTTCCCACATTGATCACTTTGTATCCCCTTACCCATAGTTGGGGCATAGATCTAGGAACACCCACATATGGAGAACCTCTATCCCCATGTATAAGTCACATTTAAACCCCTTATGTTGTGTCGATATTAGTTTTATATGTCCAATTTATATATTTTTGCACGTGATCCTTGTGATAAATAACTATCATTGGTTATGTGTTAACACCTTATATTGACTATAAGTGCATTACCTTAAAGGTATCCCTTTCTTTCTTACCTCCAATCTAGTTCAAATAATGTTTTCCATGTACTACTACTTGCTACAGTTACATGTCATTTATCTCATCTTGGTCACCTTTGTTTTTAGGTTGCATAGTTCCTAACTCTAACCATGTCATCCATCATAATGTGTTTTACTTTTAAGTATAACATTTATCATTGACCATACCATCCATATTCATAATCCATCAACTAGCTATCCATAACATAATTTGTACTTAGTCACATCATAAATCATATCCACATTTAAAACATACATCCATGAATCATCACATCCATTCCATATTAACACATGTGCATCTAAATCAAATTCCATAAAAACATATCATCAATATTATAAACATATAACCACATCATAATTAAACATATACATCTAACATCAATATCATCCAAAGCATGAAATGATTACACACCAACACATCGTATCCAAAATCCAAAATCCTCATATTTATATATCACAAATCCAAATTACATCAATACATCATCCATATCTATAAATTGTACATTGGATAATCTCAATCCATCCCCTCCTATAGATGGCATCTTTGGGATCAATCCCTAGGAATCACCGCCTCCCTCATGGCTCACCTCTCATAGTGGTTGAGCCATGCGAGTAGTACTACCTAATTGTGCAACACCACTTCCTCCGGCTCACCATGCTATTATATGCTCTACATACCTCAATGTTCGTGGAAGCTTGTGCATCACTATCTTCTCATAATACCTCATCTCCACCACAAGTATCAGCTGAAAGGATCAGTGCAAGATCTCCAAATATGACTCTATAGGCATCCCTTAGTCTCTTATATCAATCCCTCTTCTCCCTCATATGATCTCTCTCTTATCAAAGATCTAGGGCCTCCCATCTAGCTTCATCTCACTCTTGAAAAGTAGTATATCTCTCTAAGCAATATAATATCACTCCATGCATAGTTGCATCACCTCTTTAATATCATCTCCATCATCATCCCCACCTCCTTAATCTTCCTTCTCCTCCATATGTGCCTCCTCCTCATCTCCACCCTCAGCTCCATCACCACCATCCATGTTGTCTAAGTGGTAGTCATCCACTCTCTAAAACCTGCACCAACTCCTACATCATCATCATCATCCCATGACACCCCTACCTCCTCCAATGGGTCTTCCATATTGGGACTTGGCTGGTATCTATCCACCTCATCTCTTTTGTACATAATGGTATCTCTAGGTACTGTGTGGACCACTTCAAAATGCCTCTAGACCCTATCAAACTGCACTACCTCAATTATCTCCGCCAACGCATTACTAACCCTCTTATTGTGTTGCATCCCAATAAACTCTATATCAGATCTAGGCTATGTAGGAAATTCACGATATGGCCTCCATCTCACATGATCTGTCTCAAGATCTGCTTACCTATCCATGTACCATGTTACATCTTTCTCGCATGTATCCATGATCCTCATTAGATCACCTTCTCAAAAATCCAACTGTCAACTCAATATGATTTCTAGTAACCCATGGTATCCCTAGTGTCTTAACAATTGTTATGTGCTCATAAGCCTAGCAATATAGAAGAACCCCACATCCAATCTAGTCCTCCTCCTCTCAGTGTACATGCCCAACTCATGACACACATATGTCAATAATGCAATGCCAAATGAAAACATTGTCATGTGATCTATAATGTCAACCAGAACTCCTGCTAGTCTCCATGGAAACCTAACACCCCCTGAATCAGGTAGTGCATAGAAAGACATCTCCATCATACATATCCATGTACCATGTTGAATCTTTCTCGCATGTATTCATGATCCTCATTGACTCGCCTTCTCAAAAATCCAAGCTGTCAACTCAATATGATCACTAGTAACCCATGGTATCCCTAGTGGCTTGACAACTGCTATGTGCTCATAAGCCTTGCAGTATAGAAGAACCCCACATCCATTCCAGGACCCCTCCTCTCGGTGTACATGCCCAACTCATGGTACACATATGTCAATAATGCAATGCCAAATGAAAACTTTGTCCGTGATCCATAATGTCAACCATGACTCTGCTAGTCTCCATGGAAACCTAACACCCCCGAATCGGGTAGTGCATAGAAAGACATCTCCATCATAAAAAAGAAACCAATCATATCCGTGCATCCCCATGGTCATATCTCATCTCCTATGAAAAGGCACGTGAATCAAACATGGTATGTGGGGTATCGGCTCCAAATTTCTACATCAACACCTCCATTAGTATCCATTGTAATTGTAGTGCCCACTTCCCTTTGACACTTTTAGATACGGATCTTGATATCGTTGATATTATTATGGAAACTACTATGTCTTATTTTAGTATGATGGATAGATGTTAGATCATGGATTATTATTGACTGGATTCGGTTATTATGCATGATGATTATTAGAGACATTTTTATATGTGGATGATGATATCATTGTTTGACATGGACATATTATAGATGTTGATTTGGACATGTGATATTGGATATTGTAAATAGAACTAACATGAGAATTAATTGATGATGATATAGTTGATTAATTAAACTAAAAATTATAATGTTGATTTCTTGATGTTTTTATGATTTATATGAATAGATGGATTTTTTAGTATATTTATATCATTTTGGATGTTCTGATATGGCCATGAGGCTGAAGGAAGTATTTGTGTTTTGCAGGTTAAAATATCACAACAATATCGGGGGCCTAGAGACTAACCATATTGGAATTCTACATGAATGCAACAAGGTCACCATGACAACATGTTTTTTTTGTGTGTGTGTGTGGTATTGAGTTATGGATTTCCCATGGAGGGATTTCCATTATATGTGACCATGGGTTTGTGTAATTTATTAATGTGGTTTCTTTATTAATGTTACATGTATTTATTTTGTGATGTGTTACCCCTTTCATTAATTATTTTATGTTGTGTTAATGTTGTGAATAATCATGTGTTAAAATAAATAAATCAATATGTCATAGGAATGTAATAAATAAAGTTGTTACTCTTAAATGTAATATTGTAAGAGTGTGTAAGAAATATGTAAGATAGATTTGGAGTGTGAAACACTTCATCCTCTTGGGAAATTCGAATTTTTCCTTGGAGGCTATATTTAGAGGCTTGTGGGACAAGTTAAACTTGTCCCACACCTCTTAAAATTATTCACCAACCATACCTATGGTTTGGAGGTTAAATTTAGGCCTTTTTAATGCATTTTGAAATGAATAATTGTAAGTTTTAATTGCACTTCTCTTACATGTTTTAAATTTAGTCCTTTGGGGTATGGGTTATTTTGGAGTGTGTAAGTTAATTTGTCATTTATTTATTATGTTTAGGTGAATGTTTTTATTTATTTTTTTGGGGTTCAAGAAGAGTGATGTGGCATCCCACATGGATCCACATCATCCCCTTCGCTTCCATCTCCTTTAAAATTCGAACTCCTTGTTTGTTAGTGGTTGTTGAAACTTTTCTTATTCCTCTTGGGAAAAATTTTCTTGTTGTTTTGGAGCCTTACTTGTGAAAGGAGTTTGATTCATTTGCATGCTAGTGTGTTGTTGATTTTGGACTGGTTTTTGGCTTGGGAAGCTTATTGATCTTGGAACAAATTCCATTATGGAGAGGAAGGAACTTGAACCCTTTTAAAATGCTTTCTTTCTCTTGTATGCAAGTAGGAAATGGTGATTTATGTTATGTGTGTGTTGGCTGGTTGGTACACCGCTTAGGACATGGTGTAGGAGAAGGCTATGGGGATTTCAAATGGGGGGTATAAGGGAATTCCAATGGCACCATTTTTATTGTGGAGGGATTTTGGGATTTGGATCCACCATGGAAAAGAAATAGCTTGCATTTCTTACTCTTGGGGGGGCATAAGGGAGAAACTATGGGGGGGCATAAGGAGGGGTTGGGAGGCATAAGGTTTATGGGATATGATATTGATATTGGTAGTATGATTATTGGTGGATGCCCAATTCCCAATTGGGAGGCATAAGTAGCTTCCCCATAGATCCTTTCTCCTTTTGGCTTGCTTGATGAATCCTCAGTTTTGTTTGCACTTGTTTAATGTAGTTGTGAACTACATTCTTCTTGAAATGTGTTTTGAATGTGAAAATGTTGCATGTTTGTTGTGGAAGCCTTTGTTTCCATGTGTTGTATTGCATCTCTTATTTCAATATGGTTGGGGCTCAGGGGCCAATGAGGAAGGATGACTTCTCCCTTCTCATTGGATGTCTTGGTTGGGTGGAGAGTGTTGCCTTTCCCCCTTCCTTGTTGTGATCAAGATGAAAAGATGAAGAAACTAGCATGCTGCTATTTTTGAGCAAGAGGAATATATAGTTTGACAGTCTTTTCTTTTGAACAAGTTATTGTAATCCTTCCCACTTTGGAGTGGATGAATTGTATAGCCATTTGTAATGTGAAGATATTTTTATTGAAATTGGAAGATTGAATTGTAATGTGAAATGTAAAGAAGTTATATTCTACTCTCTGTTTTGAAATGAAATGTGAAAAGATGTTATATGCTAGTGCATTTTGTATTTAGAAATCAAATGGAAAAGAGAAAATTGTAAAGTTGTATTGGAAATGAATAAAGGTTTGCATTAGTTCTCAAGATTGTATTGTGTATTGGATTGAATTGCTATTGTAAATTAAAATTTCTGTTGAAAAGAAGAATACGTAGGAAGGAAGTATATTGTTTTGCATTCTTGGAATTATTTTAAAATTGAAATCAGAATTTGTAATTTTGACTTGGGAATGAATTGTTAGAATCAACTGAATGTATTAGACTATATTAGAAATAAGTTGTTACATTTAAATGATGGAATTGATAAATAGATCCTTTAAAAATTTGATCACTAGCATTGTAACTTTTAAAACTGGTAATTTTTAATAAAAATGTATAGTTCGGACCTGCACACTTATATTAACTTGGAGAAGTTAAAATTTAGTATGCTGGTCCACAAATGAATCCATATCGACAAAGAAAACTCAAGAAAACAACTTAACCATAGCTAAATCGAATGCAATCCCTCTAACAGTCGTTTTTCTGTCATTTGTTGGAAAAATAATATTTTTAAATCAATTGAATAAATTAACTTCCTAAAAAAACTCTAAACCCTCCCTAGATCAACACTCCATGTCTGTTTGACATGTTGAGTGAAGGAGGAAACTAAATTTAATCAAATTGAAAAGTTGAAAATTGCCAGTTTGACAATTAAGAGCCTGTAGATCGTTTTTCCAAAATTGACCCTTTAAATTTCATCAAAAAGTAAATTTTATGGTTTTTGTACAAAGAGGGCATCGAGATATTTCTGAAAATTCCTCATTTTCCCAAAACCGAGCTTTCTAGCTCAAGTTATGGCCATTTGAAGTTTTACTTCAATTTGGCATTCAAAAATTAAAATAAATCTAACTGTGAACTTTAATTTTGACTTTGGAAAAAATTTCACAAAATTCTGCGGCCCGCACCATCCTGTGACCAATCGTGGCATGACATGTGGCACATTGGAGGGTGGACCAAAATTTTAAACTTACCTTTTTTGAAAATTTTACCCTGGGAAAATTTTCCCACTTTTCCCCGCATCCCGTCAGCCCGCAGCCAATCACGTGCTAACACGTGGCACGACGGAGGGGAGGACCCCTTTTGAACTTAACCCCTTTAAGTTTTGGACTTCAATTTTTTTCAAATTTTTCATGCATCCCGCCAACCCGCAACCAATCCCACACTGACACGTGGCTCAATGGATGCGTGGGAGAATTTTGAAAACTTAACTTATAATTCCTCTTTTGGCAAAATGTTCCTTTTGACTCTCACAAATTTCCGCCCGGCTTAGAAAATCTCATTTCATGGATCCATGAGACCCATGCGATCTTTCTAAGTTTGAAACCATTTTGGCTCAACCCCTTGGATTTCTCCACCGCCCCATCACCCACACCAATAGGATTGCAACACGTGGCATCCTTTACGCCTTCATCGGAGGCACGCGTGAAATTTCTCCCTTGAGCTTTTAATCCAAAATCCCAAATCTTCCGCCACTCCCACCCGTCCATTTTCCCTGCACTAGTCCCTGAGTGACACATGTCATTTCTAGTGTTGACGTGGGTGCGGACCAATTTGGTCCCCATGTTTGTGGCGAGAAGAGACTTAAAGTCTCAACCCACTCCATCGGCCCACCATCCCTCCCGACCAATCCGGGAGTGACACGTGTCTCCCCACCGAGCTCACGGGCACGCAAATACATTTTGTGCTTTTACGTTCAAAAAGGAAAAACGTGCCAAGTTCCTCCCCGCTCCGTTGACCCATGCAAGGGGGAAAATTTTCCTCCCTAGACCCGTGGACTATTCTTGGGAAAATTTCTCCCTAAAGTCTATCGCCCATAACATGAAAATTATAGGGAGTTAGGAGGACTTCTTTATATCACCGGAAAGGTGAGAAAATTTCCTATCTGATGGAAATGGTTTAGGGAAATTTTAGAAGCATTAAGTATGAGAAAAATCCTATTAAAACTCTGAGGCTGCTAGAGAGCAGGCATGGGGGTAAATTACTCCCTGAATCTAACTAAAACATTTAACCCTAAAATTTGAACCTTGTGAACTTGTTATTAGTTAATGAAGGGAACATATATTGTAGTACATTGGTCTTGTTCGGAACTTGTTAGTGAAAACTGATGTCTTGCAACCTGGTTGTAGACACTTCAAACAAAAAAATATCCCATAATTTTCTAGCTAACCCTAGGTTTCTTTCTTGGGTCTCAAGTGGTTTGTTTAAATGGGCACTACAGTAAGAAGAACCATGTGCTTTCATTGTATCAAAAATATAAGGATGTAGTATAGATCCTCTAGGGTGACATCATCTCCCCTGTTTTGAAACAAAATGTGCATGTCTACACATCCCATCAGTCTACCAAGGAAATCATAAGGCCCACATCTCATGGGATCCATTGATAATGACAAAAGCCACCCAATCCAACTACCACTAAGTGATCCCACTCAGTGTCTACTATATCACCCCCCATCTTCTCTTAAATGGTAGGCACTTTGTCTCTCAAGTACAAGGTCTCTCGATCCTA
Organism: Taxus wallichiana var. yunnanensis; assembly: GCA_018340775.1. Taxonomy (NCBI): domain Eukaryota; kingdom Viridiplantae; phylum Streptophyta; class Pinopsida; order Cupressales; family Taxaceae; genus Taxus; species Taxus wallichiana. Next base: position 78,788,864 of record CM031242.1, read on the forward strand.
TAGAACTAATGAAACAAACAATCATCAATATCCTCATCATTAAAAATCCAAATCAATCAAAAATATATCATTTCCCTCGGTTGGTGTTGACCCATGTTGGGCGAAGCCTCCAGGTCAGGGTTAACACCTTTTTAGGCCCATTCAAAGGCAACCGCATCTAGATGCCAACGATCATACCTAGTGCCATATGCCTAAAATTTGAAAAAATTCATATAAATAAATAAAAAAACAACAAAATACTTTAAAACAAGTTCTAGTTTAGGAACCTACCATCCTATGAGTCCTCTTACACTTCCTTCTAGCTCCTCCTACCCCCATTTCTCTCCAAATATCTCTCTCTCCCTTTTATAGTCGAGCCCTTGATCATTAACTCATCATGTGCAAATGAGATTATTTGGCTAACACATGAACTCATATATCCCACCAACCATGTTCATTGTAAACCCCTCTTGGGTCATCGTCATTTTTCCTAGTCACCACCAACTACCTTTAGTTTTCATTGACGACCGAAGTTTTCATCAATCTCCCATTTTTCTCTATTTGGTCAATCCATCCTTTCAAAATTATCTTTTCTTCCACTTTTTACCTTGAGTGTTTCTTACATTCCATCCTTTTGTGTCCCGCATGGGCTTCATTATCCATCACATCTTTATGTTCATCCTTTTTTCCTTTGTGGTAATCCTTGTGTTTCCCCTTGGGGTACCATTATTTTAAATCACCTTTTGATCCCATCCTAGATGCATATTTTTGATCCCACCCCTTTCCTCTTATCATGACCCTTGTCTCGACCATTTTTCACATTTTCTTGTGCATACTTGATGTCTACATTTCAACCATTGGTCTCGATGGCTTTCACATCCACTTGAGCGGATTCCCCTTTGTTTCCCTCAATTTTGTAATGGTTTTTGTTGACTCGAAACATGTAGGAAATTTTCATCGTCTCCTAAAGACCATCCTTTATTCCCTACAAGAGTGACTCGACATCACCACCAAATTTTAATTTTAATTTTTAATTTTAATTTTATCCTCATCTAAGATATTTTTCCCTTATATTCTCTTCTCATCCTCTCCATCCTTTCATCATTTATCTCATTCCAACTCATGATCTACTTCCTTTATGTTGTTGACCCCTAGCTTGAGGGGGAATCTAATCAACATTATTTTTATCCTTTTCATTTTTGTCTAGTGGATTTCCTAGCCCAAACCACTCATAAAAAGGAGAAAAATGTAGACACCAAAATTTTATATCACCACCCTCCACCCCACGTTCACTCTCTTTTCTTCATGTCCATCCATTCAAATTTCATATTCCCTCCTAAATTCAATTTATCCCATTAATCACCTATTTCCCACCTTTAACCATTTTATTATTCCATCCATGTTAATCATCCTTAATCATCCCTAATCCTTCATTAATTCACTTCTTATCTCTAAATTATTTCATTTTATCATTTCTATGTTCTCAACCACCCCCATTTTATATTTTTATTCACCCCTTTCCTTTATTTACTCCTCTCAACCATCTACCTACTCATTTCTCATTCCCTATACAACTCAAGTTCATCTTTATCACCATAAACCCTAATCCCATTGTTTCATTGTATTCTTAACAAATTAATGAAACATATAAGGGGTGATAGGCCAAGGAGGAATACCTATTGTGATGTCGGTTGAAGGTTGTGCACATGTTCGATTTCCTGATCCAAGTTGACTACAAGAACTCCCTTTTGTCTAGGAGGAACTACCTAAAATGCAAAGCAAGACCACAAAATATAGTTAATAGCAAAAGGCTAGTGGATTGCCTAGCATGAGCTAGATCCAGGAAGTATGAAACTTCCTCGATGGTTGTTAATCCACTGATATATATATATATATATATATATATATATATATATATATATATATATATATATATATACATACATATATATATATATATATATATATATATATATATATATATATATATACATACATACATACATACATATATATATATATATATATAACAAATGAACATGCATATAAACGAATCTAGTGCTAGTAGTCTGATTTAGGTATCTCAGATTACTTATCAACTTTAATCCACTTAAATGCTTTGATATTAAACTATCAAAGGTCACGGGTCAGGTCATAGGTTGGGTAGGTGGTCTGGAAGTCACAGACAGGGTCTAGGTAAGGCTTGGTACAATTTGGGGCTGATTTGGGTGATTGGGGTGCTTTCTAGTTTGAGGTAGTTTGCCAAAAACTAATAATGATGCCATTCAAGTGTGACATATGATGGTTTAGATATAATCGATACCGGTTAGGATAACCGAAACTTTGGTTTCTTTGGGAATGGTAAAATTATCAAAATAAGGTGTTTAAGCTCTCTATGTGTCTACACAAAGATATGGGGAGGTATGTGGAGAGGCTTCAGGTAGGGTATCTAGCTTGGGTGAGATTTTTGTGAGGCCTTTGTGGTGTTAAGGTAAATTTAGAAAAAAATTGGTAGGAGATACAATAACCGACGTTGGTCTAGTGACTGATGTCAATGAAGGGGAAACCGATGGCAGTTTAGGTAACCAGCATCGGTAGGGGAAATTTGGTGAAAGTTGATTAAAAGGTGGTTTTGGGATTCTATGTGATTGTACAGAGAATAAAAGGAAACTAGTTGGGTTTGTGATAACGTGATAAAAACTCAAAAGTGTGTAAAAGTTTAGGAATAAAGATCCGAAAGGTTATGGTTGTTGGATAAGGGTATGGGATGGAAAATGGAGATGGTGAAATATAGGGAATAACAAGTTCCAATAACAAAGGGATAAAGAACTTAATGAATAAGTACAAGAACGATACAAAATCATATGCACTTACTTATTCCTATAAGATTGGTGACCAAGGAAATTGATGGTTAATCTATGAACCTAGTGGTCGTGTCGCACCATTGTTTCCCAGTGTCACCGTGAATAATAGTGCTTTCAAATCAGCCCTCATACTTGCTTGGACCTCTGGCTGGATGTATTTTGTCATCTTGATGCTGAGAAAACTCTGGTTCATGCTTGAATTCAGATATCTCTCTCCCAAAACTTGAAGTGACCAACCTAGGTAAAAGGTTGCCAAATTGTATATATGGTGACCGATGATGGTCAAGGTGACTAGCATTGGTTAAGGTGGGATATCCTAGGTTTACCAAAAATAACATATCTTGGCTATTTTTGGTGAGCTCTACATGTTGGTCCAGGTCTAAAGTGGTGGTTAATACTTAGATAAGCGGGCATGTTGTTGGAGAAAGAATAAGAATTTAATGTTAGGGTTAGACTAAGTCTCAAGTGGTTAGGATAAGTGGAGATTGAGTCTTAGTTAATTAATAGGCTAAGAACAAGTCCATGGTGAGGTGTCTAGGTGATGTGGTTGGGTGATGTGGCTAGGTGAGGTGTAAATTAATTTAATTAAAGTAATTAAATTAATAAATTATGTGAGGATGGGTATTAATTCAATAAGTAAATAAATTAATATGAATATGTGGTAAAGGGATCATGGTTAGGTTAACACGTCAAGCTAACTATTTGAAAGAGGACACAAGGGAGTGTGACCCAAATTTGTTGTCTACACTCGCTTCATTTAGGTCTCTTTCACTCAATTTTGACATCATTCTATAGCCCAAAATGGATGTCTCTCCATAGTCATCAAAGTGACTTATCTAGTTCTTCATCAACCCTATAAATCCCTATCATCTCCTCCTTGTTCATGGATGTAATTTTAAAGACTCTCGATTTTTGTGATCTTTCCTTCATCCTTGAATGCCTTTGCAATTATTCTATAACCATCTTGGAGTCCTCTTGGAGATATTTTGCTTTAATTTTAGATTTTTAGGTATATTTCCTTCATCTTTACATGTATTGATTAATTACTATTATTTTATCATCCATATCGGTCTCTAACATCTTGTGTAGGTCCAGTTATTGTCAAAGACTTAGTCTTGGTCTTCTTTGCCATTTGTATTTACCTACAAGTTTTAATTTCTAACCATCTTTTATTTTCTAAGCCTAGATCTTCCCATCGTCATCAAACAAGTTTTGTCACCATCGATCTAGCCTCCTTTTTATCAATCTCTTTTTCATTCAAATCCTCAGCCATCTACTTTTTGTTACTATATTCACCTAGTCTCGAGATCCAGCCATCCTATCTCTCTAACATCCCATATGCACTCGCTAGCCCCCATTGTCCCCGATCCAGTCTATTTTTCGTTGACCCAAGCCATCCTTTCATTATTTACCATTGAATCTCTAATTTTATTTCATCCTTTCTATTTCTCCATGTCTTAAACTCTTTTTGTAGGTTCATGTTCATCATTCTAGTGTTTCACCATCTCTAGATCTTCCATCAGTGCTTTTATATATGTATTTTACATCGTTGTTTCAATCCATCTTCCTTAGTCATCGTTGAATGACCCTCTGCAACCTTAGGTCACCATCAACCCACGTAGGGTTTGGATTATTTGGTATCTATTTAGATCAGATTTGTACCTTCCTTACATTTCTATATTTTCATAATTTCTTTTTATCTTAGATTTACTTCATATTATCCAAAATCATAGCTACTTCACAATTATCAATATCATATTTTATCTATCTTTTATCAAAAATTGGGTTGATATCCATTCTAGGATGTTCTTTCTTCTCGGGATTGAATTTGTAAGGAAACCCTCTCATCTTATCTACTAATCCAATCTTTTTCTATTGATTTATCTTAATTTTTACGTCACATAAAGAAATCATAATGTAAGAAATCACATAAAGACAACACCACAATTTTTATAGAGTTCATAAAATGCCTAAGTCTCTCTGTTCATTTCGAACCAATCCATTAAAATTATCAAAACTGTAAGTACAATCAGACTTATAATTTACAATAATATATCCAAAAGCTATAAATTTATGCCCTTATACCTTTGGAAGAATCGCAATGCCCAATGTTCATCCTCCATCTTCTCGAAGCACTTGTGTAATATATTCCCTTCATTTTCTCTGTCAACAAGAAACTTTCACGCCTTAAAACGACATAAAAATAACTAAAAATTGAGGAAATTATATATGCACTAGGAGAATCTCATAATTTTGGACAACTTTCCATTTTATGCAAATTTCTAAAAAGTAATCCTAAGTTTCTCCAAAATTTAGTTTTCTAAAACTTCTTTGTTATCCCCAAATACATAATCACATAATTAACCTTCAATAAAAATCAAATTGCCCTTATATAGGCTTGAGAAAAGGTTGTGGCTCAATGGACAAGCATATTTTTGTACAAGTGATGTTGGGGATTTGAACATACCCAACCTCCCACCACATGCATTTTTCTTTATTGGGGATTTTAATCCCACATTTGTTGGAGAAATTTAATTAAAAGGCTTTAAAAGGCTTAAATCACCATGTATTCCCATGGCTTGGGCCACATATTCACATTTGTTTTATTTTTTTTTCCATATGGAACATGGTTTTTGTAAATATATGCCAAGTTTGGCATGTTATCTTGGTCGTATGCTAAGGTTGGCATCTTAGCTAGGTTAATGGGGAGTAGTTGGCGAGTTGGTTGGGATGTGGCTAAGACGGCTCAATGTAGGTAGCCTAGTTGGAACCGAAAATTAGAAGGTCCTCGCATGGTAACTAAAATTCATGGTAAATAATTTACAAAACATTGGGATTAATCCCACATACACCATAAAATGACAATCTATAGCACTTAAATACAAAATTGTGACAATGATAATATGAAGAAATAGAGGTAAAGGAACCGAACCAATCCGCAAAAGAGTGTGTCGATCGTGGTGAGGGATGCCATCTTGTAAATAGTGGGGCCACCTTTCTAAACTCGAGTGTGAAAGACTGGAGGCAAAACCAAAAACACCCTTTTAACCATTTTTATTTTTTCACTTGCCACGTGTTGTATCGATTAGTTAGTTGCCCTATTTTTACTCCTGCAACTAAGAACTTGTAGATGGTGTCTTTCTCAAATGGAGTCCATTTTTCACGTTTAAATAGGTGAAGGAAATATCTTAAAGCCTACTAGCATAATATAGTGATTTTGGAATATTTATGGAAACTGTCCACTAAATTGATCTTTATATCATGGGAGCCCTCTCCTTTAGAATGCTTAGTAATGATAATAATTATAGTATATGAATAAATATCAATGGTAGATTACATGTGGTCATAAGTATAGAAAAACATATTATCATAATTCTCATGTGTCCTCACATTCATAGTGATAAAAATAATTAAATTCATTACACAAACCCACAATGGTAAAAGAATTGGTACGGGTTTCATTGATATATGCATAAGAGAAAGGTACCATAAAATAAATCATGAAAACTAAAAAATGATGAATCCTAGATCTAACAAAAGGATTGTACCCCACCAAAAAATATAGATCCTAAGGCAACTAGGGTTTATAAAAAAGTGATATATTTGAGAAAGGGTTGGGTTAAAAGAATCATTACACCCAAAAAATATAAATGTCTATATAAAGGTGTAAGAATGTTATATGTAGAATAATTTGAATAAATTAAATCCAAATTAATCATAAAATTCAAAATATAGCTATTAAAACATTAAACGATGATACATCAATGAGATGATAGCATAAAACATAATAAGGGATGAATATATAGCTATGAAAAGAGGTACATAAGTGATCTAGGTGTGCAAACTAACTAAAAGAGTTGATTTCAACATGGACATTCCTTGTTCCGCATACCTGTAGCTAGAAATTTTTCTTGTATGGAATTGTAAATACTTAGCTATGGAATAGTATGATATGGTCCTTTATATACTTTCAACTTTTCAAATGATTTATCTATGTAAATTCACTTATTTTTCATTGACACGGAAATGGATGTCACTTTCTATCGTTAGGATTCACACACATTTGACACCACTTGTAATGACATGTAACAAATAAAAACCATGTATACCTATAACTTCATCTGAAAATTATATAAAAAGGAGAAATTTGTTTTTAGTGAGGTTTGGTGACCTTGGCAATCAACCCTTGCTGAACACATTTATGTGATAAACTCCATCCCCTCAATTGGTAGAAATCCTCATATTGTTCTCCTATTGTTGGTAAAACTAGTGTATGCAATCTACACCAACCCTCGTGTTTTATATGTGTCTCTTGACACACATAATAGGTCGTAACTATATAAATAATATGAATATACCTAGCATGTTTTTTTTTTTTAATATTGGCAAATAGTTTTTGAAAGGGACTATACCCTTGAATACAAAATAAGGCCTTTAAGCCGAGAATAAGAGTGAGAAGCATAGCGGGGAATATACCTAGCATGTTATTATTGTAGTGTGTTGTGATTTTAATGTTAAAATTAATTCCCCTTATCCCTTAAGATCTTTGGAAATTCTTGGAATGACTTGCTCTTTCTACGACATCATTATATAACCTTTGAATGTTTTGTAATAGAGGGAGATAAACTTTTGAACTTAGTTTGAGTTCTTCAAACCTATGTGGTGGTTGTTCTAAGGGTTGTGCATCTTATTTTCTGAGATTTATGAGATCCTTAAGTGATTTAATATTTATATTTTGGAATAATATTTATTGATAATGCCAAGTGAGTTATGAAGTACATTGGAATTTATTATATAGGTTTCCATAGGTTAGCTATCGCATTAATGATGACCTAGGGAAAATGAAACAATGCACAAAAGATATTCAAATTAAGAAAACATTTGTTAGAAGATAGGGGATGAGATCTTATAAATCATCCTAGACCATGGTACAATATGACCATGTTTTGTATAGTCCATATAAGAATTTAATGACTAAAGAGTGATATTATAGGAAATATTCTTAAGGATAGGTTGTTGATTTAGATAATTAAGATTGCATGAATGAATGATATAGTAGTGTTTATATACTTGTAAGGCCCACATTTTACACACACAAAATAACGAGATAATTGTTTTTATGCTTACATTACTTGATACATGACACCACATGGGTTAACTTAGGATAATATATAACACATGAGACATTTTCACAACCATGGACCCACATATATAACATGAAACACATGATGCACATCAAAGCCACATTTCCCAAAATGACAAAGTACAACAATGACCCACTACAATATACACTTACTAATAGGCACTTCCCATAACACAACGTTTTCATGGTTACATATTTATTACAATCCTATTTTTATTAATAGACTATTATTATATGAAGGACACTTAACATTTGGCTCTTCATCCCTCTTAAAACTTTGCTGCATTTTCATCATTTTGTTTAACATTTCACCTATAGTGGTTCCTTTAGAATTTTCTCGTTTCTCTTATGGCAATAACTTTATATAGCATGATTGTTATTAGGAACGTTTATACACACATGCGTGTTCCAATATTTGTCTTAAGGATTTGTTTCTAAGATTCATGTTTACTTGGTTTGGCAATATACTTTCATTATAAGGAGGAAAAATTCACGAGAATAAAAAAAGGTTATTAGATCAATAATAAACCTATCCCGAGTTCTTTTCATAGTATTGTTTGAACACTAAGGGTACACTCTTTTTCTTCAAGTTATTACAACTAACCATGTAAGTTAACTAATTAATTTGTATCATTCTTGCTTCACAATTCATTTTCTCTAATTAGGAATCCATATTTTCACAATCATGTTGCGCAAGTAAGGAAGAATGCATTACACTTGTGTTCTTGTTCTGAGATATTTTTCTTTGAATTTAAGTCACGAATCCCACATCCCAATAGAATTTTGTTTCATCATATTAAGGATTCATTCTCGATATTTACGGGAAACTATAAGTTTTGGCCATTAATTCTACTTCTTGAGTGATCCTAGGTTTAATGTATTCTTATCTACGTCAAGGGTTCTACTAACTTTTATAATTCCAACTAGTGACATTTCCTTAACTCACAAGACCTTGGCTACAACCCAAGGTATTCCATTCCCAAGGTTACTTTTCATTATTTCATTAACATCATTTTTAACCAAATTTATGCATACAAGGTTTGTGTTCAAGCCTCAAAGTTGGTTTCCTGATTCCATAGGTTGTTTTATCACCTATGTAGCTCTCCTATATTACATTCATTTTATGATCACATTAGGAATTTTAGTTGGTTTCACATCACTCAAGGGCATATGATTTTTGTAGCAATCATTACAAAGTTTATTCTTGTTTACCCTTGTTCTAACTACATTTACACAGTTACTTTGGTCAAGAATTGGCATCGTTTAAAACAAATGAATTCATATGCTACTTAATTCTACACTTACGGATTCCCATCTCCAGGGAGTGTGATTCCTTTCGTAATATTTTTTTCCTTAGGCAACTCAAAATTTACGCACGTATTAAAAGTGGAACATTTAATAAAATTTTACGTGTTCAAAAGCCTTCTAAAGAAATATTTACAATCATTGGTAACCATACATCATAGCTCCTTTGACCATTAACATCATGAGAGGTCACACGATCTATTACATTCATTAGAGCTCAAGGGTTTTCTACACCCTACTACAAGGAAAAATTAGAGTAATCAAATGTCCTTATCTTACAAATCCTTCATGTCACTTGAGGCATTTAGAGATTACATTCCTGTGTAACATTGTTATCTATGGGGAATTAATGAGTTCGACGCATTAGTTTAATGCATAGGTAAGATGATGCTTAGAATCCCCTTGCCTCAGTTAGGTCCCTCAACGAGATAAGACATAGGCAAAAACACCCCAAACTATCCCCACAAGGACTAGGTTACACACTAAAGTTTTAAGGACAATTACGCACCTAAGCATTACAACTTACCCATGAGGTGGTTAGATTTACGAAACCTAGAAATGATGGTCATTCTCACCCCATGTATGATAGGGTACTCTTAATAGCCATTTCCTCACACAAGGTTATTTAAATTTAGGTAATGGTACTTGTAGGACTTGTCTTAGATGTAAAACAAGAAGGTGATTAATGAGATTAGAGTATTTTCTTAACATGATATGAGTTTTACACATTGGATAAGGCTCGATTGGGAGGAGAGAGTACAATAGGAATTATGACTTCTCATTTTTATAGTTTGGGTAAGATGAGATTCTACCAAGCATTAAGAGTGTTAAGGAGATAATTCAATAATTAACATCGTAAAATATTGTTTTATTACCTCAACAACATAAGTACAACATTTGATTACAACTTCACATCCATTTTGACACTTATAAATATAGTCACATTGATATTTCCTTTTCAAAATATACATAAGAATCAATTCTTCAAACAACACTACATATCATTATTCTATGGTAATACACATATTACAAGATGAATATAACTTTACAATGACAACTCATTAAATACAACATATCACATCTTGAATTCCTCTTGTTTGGAGTACCTGCAACCAATACAAGGTTGGTACTATTACTGGTATGGATATCCTTTACATTCAAGAATAAATTCCATGCATCCATAATTTCAAGCAACTAATCAAAAAATAAAGAGAGATAGGGAGAGAGAGAGATTGTTTCTTCACACATTCACACTTCCTCATTTTATTGCCCCCTTTTTTAGAGAGAAGAGTAAGGAAGGATAGAGAAAGTCTAGGATTCATTTTCTTTTCAAATCACCATATCCTAACCACATACATCTCATATCCAATTTTCATTTCATTTCAAACTCATATACATTTTAATCCCATTTACAGTTTCAAAACCAGTCAAAATTTCATAGTTACTTATAGAGAGAGAAATTCTAAAATTTCATTTTCTTTTCCATTCACTATAAAATAACCACATACATCATGTATCCAATTTTCCATTTTGTTTCAAACCCATATACATTTTTAACCCATTTACATTTTCAAAACCAATCAAAATTTTCATAGTTATTTCTAGAGAGAGAAAAGAGGGGAAAAGAGAGAGATACCATAAATTCCTAAAAAACCATTCATACAATAATTTGATCAATTCATACTCTATAAATTACATAAATGATATCTACAAGGTTCCACGAGTAGTAGGAGTCAAACGGGACCCTCAGAAGGTGTGTTTAGCTAAAGTTGCAATTTTGTGAAAGTTGGTGAAACAATTAAAGTGCTTACAAAATGGGTCTTGAAAACACTCACTTTAATTTTAAAAATGAAATATGATGATTTCTACTGACTCCCTCATATATATAAAATTCATATTTTCTAGCGAAGCTGATTATGATGAGCAAAGCTTAAGTTACAAGGGCAACTCTAGGGCCAATTATCGTAATTGTGTCAGGAACTCTTGTCGCACAACAACCAGTGGGCCCCAAAACCCACTTGAAAAACTAGTCTCTGAAATCTCTTTCATTTAAATTAAGGATGGTTACAATTATCTTGTTGGAATTCTATAGGTAGGTGTCATTGATTTTTAATTTATCTCAAAGTAAGAAGTAACCATAAGATGGAACCGATCATGTTTTATTAAAATGTGCACGTCACTACAAATGACTGATAAGCTAAATGGGATTTGAAACTAGACTTGTAAAGGTGGTAAATGAGTTTAAAAAAAAAAATTGGTTCTCCATGGTGTCCCATGTTACTAGGGGTCATGCTAGTAGTTGCAGATTGCGGTACATTTAGGTGTGGCGCTCCATGCGCATAACTTTCGAGGTCATAATTTTTTTATGTTTTGGTAGTTTCGGTCAAGGTACGGTTTCATCATTTTTTGTAATTACATTTCCTAATAATTAACATTTAATTTTCAAATGAAATAAATGATGAAATCAAAATTTAGTGCAAAAGAAAAGGGAAAAACCATACCTATTTCGTGCAAAACTTATGATCACTACATTTGATGAGGCCACATAACTTGTCACATTTGCCAAGCACATACCATGAGACCAAGTAAGATGAGATCCAAAAACTAACAATTAGCCATAATGTCAATGAATTCGTAGGATGAGATACAATACCAACTTAGTATTTCCTCCAAACAACCAAACCCAACACCAAGGCATACAAATGGTCCTTTGAGCTGCTCCAATGCTTCATTTAGACACAACCAAGGAGGCACTTGGAAAAATGAAACCAATTTGTTTGGGCACCTTCTCTTTCCTTTTCTTGGAAGTTTCTAAATCCTCTTAAACAAATCCATTTGTGCATATATAGTATAAAATGTATTCCATGAGAGCACCTCTCTCAGATGCCTTTTACAAAAATAGACCATGAAAAATAACATTTCTTATATGCATTTTGGAAAATCATTTACATGCCTTGAGTGTGGTTCCTCTTTAGTTTTGATGGGAAATCCAACCTACCCCAAGGTTGTTCAACAAACCATTTTTATAGATCCTACAATCAATACATTCCCTAAGACCACATGTTATCCAACTACGCCACAAAAAAATGATTCTCTCTACATAGTGCTAAGAATGGAAAAACATGGGGTTTCATGTAGAGGAGTGAGAGAGACAAATCTTACAGAGATTTAAGTTGGATAGCAAGAAAAAGGAAGTTTCAATGTTTTAATCAATATAATAGCTACTCAAAATAGCAAGTAAGAAGTAGGAAAAACAAAGTGGTAGCCAACAAATACCTTGAAAATGGTTTTGCAAGGGTTAAAGTGCATGCAACACAAGTGTTTAGAAGTAAAAGAAGAAGAATTAACACATCTAGACATTGCGCATGAAACAATGTTTGCCAATCCTCAATCTCTTTTTGCTTCTTCCGAATTCAACGGTGAAATAGCAACAAGCAAAAATATCATTTCCTCTCAAAGATAATGAGCCTATTTCAAATACAGATACAAATCCAAATCAAACTATTTGTATATAGCCAAATGGGGAGATATTGTGGCTACAGATTTTTCTCTTCTTATAAGGCTGATTTAACCCATAATGGGACTGATTTTAGGATGGATATAGCTAGAGCTCCATTTAGAAAAGTTCCACATAACATTTTGATTAGTTAATTATGTTAATATAGAACTCTGCTTTACCATTGCTGGTAAAGCGAGCTCTGACTCTTCCCTTGTTGCCACAAGCCAATTATTGTTAAATTTACAACGTAACTTTGGTTTCATTGTGGTTGATGCCTATTGATCTCGAATAGAGTGTGTGTATTATTATAAAAGGAAAATGATATATCGAAGGGCTAGGAGGATTACTGGAAAAGGTGAAAATATCATATTTGGGGGTGTGTGTAGACTATGGTTGGGTGAGGGTGCCCATGCCTTACCAACTCTAAAAATGCCCTTCCTCCTCCAAACACGTCTTAATGGATGAACATAGGACACACTCCACCTCCCTCCATTATTTTCCTCTTCCATTTCACCCACTCACACACCATACACAATTACTTTCCCCCTTTCAATTTAATTTTAATTAATATTATTTTTTTGGTGAGAAAATTTGTCGAGGGACAAATTGGTGGGTTTCTAGCCAATGCTCTAGAACTCTAGGTTCCTCTGCTTGGGTGGTGCAGCTCCACTTTATTGTGAATGACAAAAATAGGAAAAAAATTTGTCCAAGAGGCCGGGGATCCAATAGGCACAATCCACTATACTTGTGGAAAATTTTTACAACAATGTGTAAGGGAGGAATTTGTAGAAATGTGAGAAAAGAGAGTGGGAAATTAGATAAGGAAAAACAACTTTGAGTGCAGATAATCGAAACCGAATATTTGTAGACTCACCCGAACAATTTGAGAGATTATTCTAATATATCGAGTGGTAGTTTAACACCCAATGTTGTAACTCCAGTTCTAATGGAATAATACCAAACCCACCTAAGCCTTTATCACAGAACATGCTTGCATTGATTGCACCAAAGACCGAAAAGGTCGATCCTTTCTACATCTCCCTTATCATTGGAGAATATATATTGAACAATTATATAATATATTTTGGTACCCCTAACAATGTAATGCCCGTAAAGGTCACCAATGCCCTTAAACTCAGCATGATCTTTCTCAATGGCTCTTATTACTCTATGGAGTCAAAAGAGGTCCCACTTGTAGGGAAGTTCAAATATGCACAAGTGGTTGTCGCCAAATTTCCAGACTAGAAGGTTTCAATGATGATATTGGTAGCAGACAATCAGGCTTTATTTGGAATGTTTCTCAGTAGAAATTTTTGTCAACAATTGGGAGGGAAAATCTAGATAAATTGGTCTTCTATAACCATCTTGGTGAAAGGAGGCATGGAAAAATTACTTCTAGAAAATAAGATGAGATACATGATGCAAGAGGCATGAAGCCCAAGAGCCAACATCTTGTATCAAGATGGTAGGAGGATGAATATTTTTGTAATAACTAAAGAGGAGGATGAGATTCCCATATTGATAGGACAAAATATCTCTTCCCAAAGGGGCATGTATCTTGAAGAATCATTGAGGAAATTTGAGTTGCAAAAGGATAAACTCGAGTTCTTTGGATGATATGAGCCAGGAAGAAGAGGAAACGGTTCTTTATAATTTACAAATGGAGGAACCAACTTGTACGCTTACCCATGAAGATGATATGTTCTCATTCCCATTTGGAGATGAATATTCATTTGATCATGTCATCCATGAGGAGACGATACCAACTTGTTTTTAGCCCGTAAAAGGTTTGAAAGAAAGTTATGTACAAGAACAACTAAAAGTTGCAGAAGAAACAAAACACCCCGAGCTCGGTCTCGAACCCGATGCAAGCCATGAATCGAAAGACCAGTGTGAATCTGATTTGGAAGCCTCAACCAATGTGAAGATTAGGCATGGTGAAATAAAGAAAGATGAGAAATATAATTTCCCTCCTGAGAAAATAGTTGATGGATGCAACGATGAAATGGAGGTTTTTATTTCCCATTTGAAGAGGAAGACTCTTTCCATGAAAAATAAATTGAAGCAAGGAGTTTTAAGTCCCTTGAAGCCGAGGCCTCTGTTGACAAAGGAGTGATAGAATGCAGCGAGTCCCAAGATGATGAAGCAATCCCTCCTTATGCTTTCCTTGAAATGTAAGATGAGGATGCTTTGAAAGAATGCAAAGGTGAACTAATGGAAATTTCAAAAGAGAACATCTTGCAAGAAATATTAGATGCGGTATAAAATACGGAAGATCCCAAGATAATTATTGATCTCTTAGCTTGTGATATGGCCATACAGGACAAGTATGAGGTTACTTCTAATCCTCCAGTCAATATTCAAGCACCTCATAGTGGAGTACAACAAAAAGATAAGTCTGAGGTTTCTCATGGAAAAGAGGTCGATGATCATAGACTTGGGAAAGAAAATAACTTGCAATATTCAATAAATTTAAATGAAAATCAGCCCTAAGGAAGCGATGGGATGATCAACAAAGAATCAATGATGTGGGTAATCACCGAAATTAACTAGCACTATGAAACTGATTTCAAAGGGAATGAAGGAAATGGAATTTTTGAGTGAAATCTTGATCATCATGAAGCTCATGTAGGCTCACTCCTACCAATTACACAAAAATCATGAAAGCACTTGGATTTCATAAAAAGTTCAAGAGAGGATGTTACTTTCTTGAAATGGTCAATGGCTTTGCAGAAAAACATCACTCATCGTTTCCCACTCGAGGTAACCTCTCGGAAGATAAGAGTGTTATAGTGAAAGTGGGTTTTCCCCGCATTGTATTATAGGTGATTTAGGTTTGTTTCCCATTTCCCTTTTTGTGTGTGTTTTTCCCTTTTTTGTGTGGTGTGTTTCTTTTCATTTATGTTTGTGTGTGTGTTGTCCCTTTCTATCTATCTCTTGTAAGTTGTGTGTTCTGCAAGGCCCAATGGATAAGGCATTGGTCAACATTATGGGTTGTATTGAGATTATAGAGTTATCATGTGGTTTTCTCACTACGCTTGATCCATAAAATTTCCCTAAGCTAGAGATAGCTATTATCATGCAACAAGAAAATTCTCAATTTTCAAGCATGACAACCATACCCTACCCAAAAATTTTACCCAAAGGTCATTCGAGCCCTCCTTCCTATCACCCTAACCCTTGAGTCATTCATCTCCCTATGATTTGATGTAGTCCAAATCATTGTACCAATTTTTCTTAGGTTATTTATGGTTACCCAATATTTCCAAGTACTTAAAAAGAAATATCCATCAAGACAGGCTTTTTAGCAAGCTTGGGAAAGGTCGTTTTCGATCTTCTCGAAGTTGGTGCACACCCCGAGCATAAAAGAAGGCCTAAATGCATCAAGGAATAATAATATAGAGACGATAATGTTTTTAAATACATTTTGGAAGGTTTTGGAGGTTTCACAAGTTGTGGAGCAAGTTCATCAAAAGTGAATCTTGGAGGCCTAGGCAGTGCACGGTCTGCAAAACAAGCTGATTTCAGGAGTTCCATAAGGAGTTAAAAGTTAAAAAAAATTATTTGGAAAGATATTTTAAAGACCTATATTATGGTGAAATTGTATTCTACACAACACCTAGGTGTACTATTTCCACATCTAGTTCTTTGCATGCATAACCTCGGAGCACGAGAACAAATCCTAAATTTCATGGGGTAAATAGTGGAATAAACATCTGAAAATACCACCATTGGATTAATCAAGAAATTTTTACACAATATCATTTAAAATTTCATCAAAAAATCCTCGGGAACTCAAGTTATGGTCCCAAGAAGTCACTCTCCAAGGCACAAGTTCCAACAGTTAGCCAATTTTTGGGCTAGAAAACCAGCCAATCAGAATGTGGCACACTTTTTGCACCAAGTACACAAAAATTTGGTTCAAAAGGTGCAATAAAATTTTCCCCTACCCCATTTTATCCCTTGGACCTCTAGATGACCACCGTTCAACCTTTTCTCTCAAGTTAAGCCCCTCAGGCCTCATTTCCTGAGACCCCACTCCAAGTAATCGTGTGTTGCCAAATGGCCAAATCAGCATAGGGTGAAATTTTTACACCAATTTCACCAAACCTTCAGTGCAATAGGTGCAATAAAATGCACCCACATCCTCCTAATCCCCAATCCTTCATGCAACCCAAGCAGACTAGAACAATTCTTTTTCTAAGCCCCCGCTCAAACCCAACAACAAATCACATGACGAAACTTGGCCTAATAGGAATGGGGTGCAATTTTTTTGAACAAATTGCAAAAAAATTTGGTTCAATTGGTGTAAAAATTACACTCCTTCCCATCTATTAAAAATATGTGAATATTTATAAGCTGTCAGCCGCTACTCGCTTCCATTATCCCTATACGCACAAACAATTTTTTGGTAAGCGTCGGGATATCTTCCTCTCCTCCATTCTACTGCTTCCACAACATTTCCATCACCTCCAAAATCATTTCTCCATCACTCCACACTACTTCAATGTGAAGAATGAAGGTTTTCAAGAAAACTCCATGATCAAGAGTTGTTAGAAACCCTAAGGCATGAAAATCACAATTTGCTCATATCTTCCAAACCGTGCATCCGATCCCTATGAAATTTTGAGCAAAATCCCTTACCCAAACGCCTTTGGGAAGAAAAAAACAAAAAAATATGATATGGCCTATATTTTTTACAACCATTCAAAAAAATTCTTCCCTGGAGCGTTTTTCCTTTAGTTGTCATCAAACCGTGTAACAGATTAACCTGAAAATTTGAACAGAACATCAGAAGAGAAAACCCAAAAAGAATCTATAATTTTCTCATCAATCTGACACCATGATTTTCATATTCTAAAAATAGCAAGTTTCATTGGTTTGCACTTGACATTTTTAGTAAGGTTCTAAAAATGACAAACTCCTCCAGAAGAACAAACACTTAAAATCATTCGGATCGAAAATTAGGGCATGTGAGTAAAAAAAACACAAAAAAGAAAAAAGTGAAAAAAAAATTCCAAAAATGGAAATTTATTCAAATTGACTACAAGACACTGTGGAAAACTCGAACATGAAGGAAACACTTCAGAAAAAATGATAAGGCCAAAAAAGTAACCTTTCGAAATTCAGTCCTTGGGTCATGATTTCCAATAATAGTAATTTTCAACCCGATACAATTTTTTTTTCATCTCCATAGTACCTTATATTGCTAATTTCTTCCATCCCTATGGGTTTTCAAGATGATTCCAAGGCTCGAATAGAGCATTTATAATTGAAATAAATTGTCCTCGAAGTAATGCAAGGCATCGTGTTATCCCGTAAAATTGACAAGGGCAATTTTACCGATAACCATACGGAAAATTTTGTTTCGATCCCTCGTTAGGGATCCCTTGCGTTCGAAACATTGTAAAATCCCTTCCCGGGAAATCTAGTTTTCGAACTTAGTCTTTCTGAGCCTTTTTGGCTGGGCGCATGAAATATCCTTGTAACACTAACTTTTGATGCGCCCCCTTAAAAGCCTTTGGCGCATGGTTTTCAATGTCAACACAACTTTTCATGCGCCAAAGAATGTTTAACCTTCCCTGCGTGTGCCAAGGCGCATGCGCTTGTGTTGATACAACTTGTGTTGCGCCGCTCTTTGGTGCGCCAAAGGGCGCACATAATCCCGTGTCGACAATAGATTTGGTGCGCCAAGGGCGTGCTTTATCTCATGTTGGCAGATGCTTTGATGCGCCAAAGGGCGCATCCCTTCCCGTGTCGACAACAAATCTCATGCGCCTTTGAAAAAGTGGTTGGCGCATTTATGTCCAGTTTTTATATATATATATGGTTTGCGCGCCCAAATGTCATTTTCACTTTTGTTGAGCACGTGATCATTCTGAACTTGTCAGCCTCTGCTCCATCGTTTTCATCATCCCGTGGACCCGTTGCAACTTTTGCTATCCGAGGTAAGAGGTGTTATTTCTCTCTTGTGCGTTTTGTGCTTTCATTTCTGGTGTGTTCTCGGTTTGGTTCTTGCTTGTTGGGTGGTTGTTTATATAAATGTGTGGCCTAGCCTCCTCCGTTTCTTTGTCCGCCTCCATGCTATCCTTCCTCTTTCCAGATCTGCCGGAGAAGGTCATTTTCTTGAAACCGTGGTTGTAATCCTCTTGGTTTTAACCGTTTCGTTTGCCCACTGAGCATGTTAAAAAAGAGAGGAGAAGAAATCTAAGAATCATGTAAAAAAACCCCCTTTAAGAGTTTAGTTTTCTATTTTTTCTCCTTGGCGCGTCTGTCACCCCTGCAACACTAAGAACAGTTGTGCCCCCATGGCGCATCTACCCGCCCTGTTACAAAAGCAAAATCCACGCCAATGGCGCACCCTTTCGGCCTGCTGCATCATGAGCTCATGCGCCCTCAAGGCGCGCCTTTTCCGCGTGCTACAAGTGCTGAAACTGCGCCCCAATGGCGCACCATCCATCCATGTTGCATCCTTTTTCCATGCGCCCATGGCACATGGCGCATCCTCCTTCCATGCAACAAAAGTTTTTTCCACACTAAGTATGAAGCTATAAAGGCGCAGGCGCATCCCCTATTGCAATAACACCATGTTGTGTGAGTTTTTCGTGCGCCGCGCCATATTCCCTTGGGCGCATCCTATCCCAATGTAACACGTGCTTCTCATGCGCCCTATATCAAATGCAATATGCAGTATCCATGCGCCATGCGCCTTTGGCGCCAATTTAACCTCTGCAGCACTCCTTTTCTGTGCGCCCTATCTATTTAGCCCTGTTAGCTGCAGTTTTCATGCGCCCACCCCGAGCCTTAAAATCTCTAACTCTTTCTTCTGCTAACATTCCGATGGGAGATCAAATGGCTAATTCAACCTTTTTGGATTGGGTCTCGCTTCTTCTTCATGCAGATCAGCAACTGAATTCAAAAGAACATATGTCTACATCCAGCAAGAGACCCACCAAACCAAGAGGAAAGGCTAAGCTTATAGAGGAAGAGATGAAGTACAAATATCAAAGGGTCAGGATGCCCGAATCACAGGCTGAATGCAGTATGGATGTCAGGGACTCAGAGTTGGGTCACATTGACATGGAAGAATTCTGGGTTAGGACTCAAAAGGTTACAAGAAGTCCGTGGATGGACAAATTAATAGGCAGTGCCCTGCACTTCACCGGAGGAATCCCCACGCTGCCGCCAACAATGAATTCATGATGGTGATTGCTCAATCTTACAACAAAGACACAAGATGTGTCAAAAATAGCAAGGGCGAGGTAGTCATCAACCTCACTGCCCGTCATTTTGAGATGATACTTGGCATCCCTCACCACCGGCACTTCGTGGCCGTCAGCCAAGAAGAGTGCATCAAGGCCTGGGAAGATAATGAAGACCAATGCATGCAACTAATGAACGAAGTCTACTTGAAAAACAAGAAGGTGGTAACCTGGTGGCCCTGCATCATCCACCGCAGGTGACTTCTCGTAAGAGCTCAGCGATACTATTACTTTCCTGAGCAGGGTCTTCGGGCTTTCTGACGCCCACTACTTCCATAAATGGATGCTGAGGTACTTGGAAACAATGAATAAGAATGTGCCTGAGCAACGCTTTTGCTGGGGGGAGATTATAAGCAGCACCATTTCCGAGCAGTTACAACAGTTCAGCACAACGGGAGTATTCCATATGAACTCCTACGTGGTCTACGCTGCAGCGTCGGAGAGGGATTATCCAGGGCTAAACCGAAGTGGAATTTGGCCTCAGGTCAAAATATATGAATATTATCCAGAACTGAGGCTGGAGAATAGCATCCCTCAATTCGCCAAAATTAATGATGCTTTCTTCTATCACATCATTTGCCTGTTAAGGCCAAATCTAACTCATGGTCGCACGACCAAAAACATTGTGTCAACCGTGGAGAAGTGGGGGGCCCTGTTCACCCAATTTCCCACATTTACCTATCTGAGGGCTGCCAACTTTTTGGGAGAGCCAACCAGGCTACCGAGGTATGCTGGACCTAAGCTGATTCTACTAGAGCTATCAAGACAGCTGGTCACATACCATGAGAAATGCCTCAAAAGAAAGAAGGGCGGAACTCCTTTCCCCCTCACAGTAGGCCGATACACATGCTCCACTCATCACAAGGCGAAGGAAATGTTTGCAGAGCTGGAGCTGCTCAATTTAAAACATGACTTCCCAGCCAGGCCTACCTTTGACCCAAGGAGCTGCCTGCCAAGGGCTAAGCTTGATCCGATCCATGTCCCTCAAATTGAGGATATGTACATTGACGTCATCCACGAGGTGGAACTCAGAAGAAAGGATCATTCTCGCTTAGCATTGGCGGAAATTATTCAATACGGAGTGGCCATCGTCCCCAAAGGCTTCCAAACTACGGAAGATGAAGTGGACAAGGTGTATAATGACACGGAAGGGGATGATTGGCCCTTCCCGGCCATTGACAGAAGCAAAGCTCCTCAAACAATTGAGGAGAGGGTCAAGGAGACTATGCGCAGAACAGAGCACTGGTGCCGCATGAATGGGCTGATCTACCTCGGGGTAGATTTCACGACTTCCCCATTGGGCAATGCACCTCCAAGGTCCAAGAAGTAGCTAAAAGGAAAAGGTGTAGAAGGTGAACCTAGCACCATTCAGGAAGAAGCCCCTGGAAGTCCTCCTTCCACAGCGCCAGAACAGGTAATAACTCTGGATTCGCCAGAGAAAGAAGCAGCAGAGGATAGTCCCATATGCCCATCCACTCAGGATGTCGGCATTGCTACAACCACAGAGGTCCCTTCTGTCCCTTCTTCTTCTCTTTCTTCCCCTCCTCGAGTGACTCAAACGACCACCCCTTTGGTCGTGTCCTCCGCCCCTTCTTCTACTCTTTCCCCTGCCTCTTCGTCTATCTTCTCCTCCCTCGCTGATTTATCTTCTTCCATTTCTTCCCTCATTTCCGGGCTCCCTTCCCTTCCTTTGTCTTCTGCAGCTGCGGTTTCCCTTCCTCCCGTGGACACTTCTTCGGCTATGATTTCAATGCCGCCACCGCGTGTCTCCACGTTTTTCCCCTCTTCTACTGTTGCTCCCTCCTCCTCTATCTCTGGTCCTTCTTCTATGGGACCAGCCTGGATCTCTCAGCAGTTGAGCCAACAAAAGAGGAAAGTTCCCATCGCTCCGATGGACTTTTCAGTGATTCCGGCCAAAGGGGCAAAGAAGCAAAAGCCTGTAACACGCTTCTCTCAAAGTGCTGCAGGTGAGAGGATCATGGAAATTGCATACCCCGATCCCCTCAAAGAGAAAAAGGATCTGTCTCCGACAGATTTTACTGTGACTCAAGTCACAATGGGGACGTCTTCTGAAAGTCTCCAGGGGGAAGCTCTTTCCGCATCGATGCCCTCTCGCAAAAGCTTCAAGAAATAAAAGAAGAGAAAAGGCTATCAAGGAGCAGAACAAATATCGCTTCAAGCCTTACGAGAAGATGGGTAGTGCACCTCCCACGATCGCGCCGAGACTTCGAGCTTCTCACCAGAGAAAATCAATGAATATTCAAAGATCGGCGAGCAAGGTATGGCCGTTTCTGCTTGGAGGAGCCAGATCCTCAAGGACAGTGAAAGAGTGATCGCCGAATATGTCAATTCATATCTAAACATCAAAAAGGTGAACAAGGAACTCCAAGTATTAGCGGGTCCCATATCAGAAGAGCTAGATCATGCTAGACTCCAACATGAGACCTTTCAACAAATGTTCGACTGTTCAGTCGAAGATCTGGTCAAGTTCGGAGTTTTCGGCCATCCAAGGGCCCTCAACAAAACCATGTCCACTCTGGACTATCGGATAGATCAGCTGGAATTTGTTCTGGAAAAGATAGACAAGGTGAAGGAAGAGGCCCTGGATGCGATGCATCAAATGGAGCGAATTGTTCTTAACATGTCTCCAGGGCTGCTCACTCCTTCCTTTACCATGAGATCAGCTGATGAAACTATCCGGATCTTCAAGGAGATCGCTTCTCAAGGAACGGGGCCAGAGGTCACATTTGACACTGAATCTATCAACAACCTGCTGGCCTGTAGGGACTTCATCGGGTTCCTCATCGAGGTGGAGAAAGATTATTCTAAACTCCCAGAAAAGCTCATAAGCGAGCGGGAGACTTGCGAAGCAATCAGCGAACGGCACAAGGATCCATCACAGGATCAATTTGGGCCCATGATTAACAAGTTTTTGGAATACCGCGCTCAGTTCCACATATCATCTCCTGAGCAGCATCAGAAGTAGGCAACCCCCTTTCGGCCGCAGGATGACGATGACGAGTAGCTTCTTCTTCTTCTTCTTCTTCTTCTTCTTCTTCTTCTTCTCTCTTTTCTCCGAATTTCTTGTTGGAATGTCTAAAGTGTGTTGGCACAAATGATGACATCATCCATGTTGCATCATGGGATGATGTCATCCATCAAGTTGTCAAAAGTCAACATGACTTTTAGATATTTTGTAAATATCTTTGTAAATAGTTGTTGGCTCCTTTTACCTTCTCTTCTCCTCTTCTTTTATAAATACCCCAACACTTGTTGTGTTGAGGAATGGATGAATATCTTTCAGATGAGAAATAGGAGTAAGGAGAAAAGACTTTGAGCTTTTTTGTCAGAACAAATTAGTAATACAATATTTGGACTTTGTGCTTCGAATAATTGTGTTATATACATTAGATCTTTCTTATGTTAGATCGTGTATTTATTCTCATTGAGCTGCTTCTATTTTATTGTCATTTATTTATCATCGTATTGCTTTGTTTATTTATGCAAGTAGGTTTGGCTCTGTTTACTACCAACCAAAAACATAAATCTTCCGACCTTTTCTCGCTTTGGAATTCATTTCTTTTCTCCCTTCGGACTGTTCCTTCTTCCTCCTCTCTCTCATTCCTTTCTCTTCGCACCGGAAATAAACCTATTGGGATGAGATCCCAAACCCCGAAGGCGTCACTGTGAGACTTGCATAGATTCCTCGCCGTAGAATAGCAATGAACCGGTTTCGCTTTTGACTCAAAGAGGGGCTATGCCCCGCACACCGTTGGCTCGTTTATCCATAGATCTCGCCCAAGTGTGATGATTTTCGGACCAACAGCAGTTTTTGGCGACTCATTTGGGAACGGATAGATCTCGATCTATGATGGTAGTAAGATAAAAAATCAGAAAAAATCAAAAGATTGCTGCCCGTTTGCAAATCTGAACTTTTTGTTAAAACTCCAAAATTTGCAAAAGTGCTTAAATTGAAAAATTTCCTTCTGAGAGTCATAGATCTGGTCCAGTTAAAGATCTTTAGTTCGCTGAGTTTTTGAAAAAATCAGTATTTTGCCATAGATCTGAGTTTTTGACTGTTTGCAAAAAGTTTGAGACCCTCTGAAAAAGTTAAAATAAGATCAGAAAATCAGCTTACTAATCTTCCCCTGTCATCTTATCCTCGTTGTAATTTTTCATTTAGCCACAATCGGTTTTCTAAAGAGGATAGTTTTTAAATATCTAGAAAAGTGCTCACGCTGGTTTTTGAGAAAAACCAAAAAATCAGCAAGTACAACCAAAAGAAAGTTTGAATCTGCGCCATAACATTACAGATCTGGAAGGAACACTGGCGAGTGAACCTTTTACGCGCAGCAGGAGAGCCCGTGGAGAAGCGATCCACTTTGATCCGCTTCAAAGGCACAATTTCAGCATAACACCGGCGCGTTTTTCAGCACTAAGCTTGGCTAGCCGGTCATCCAGAGTGTCTCACCTTCACGAAGAAAAGTCTTTACAGGGGGCATCCACATCCCTTTGTAGTGCCCTTACTACTCGGTGGAACTACACTTCCGGCTCGTGTTCTCTTTCCGGCTTTTCAGATGGCGGTACCATGGGGAAACGCGATGGGTCCTTTGGCTTTACCACATCCAGTTCACGCTCTCCCTCATGGAAATCGAAAGAATTTTCCCAAATTCGACGGGAGCGGAAATCAAAGCATGGATTCCCACATATCTGCATTCATCATGTCATGCAGTATTTTGGATGTGACCCACGAAGATGTGTCGGTTCACCTTTTTCTGGAAACCCTACAAGGACCTGCAGCTGAATGGTTTCAGCATTTGCCGGCCGGATCTATCACCAGTTGGGCCACCTTACGGGATGCTTTTGAAGATAGGTACAAGCCTTCAGAGGATGCATTTGCATTATTATCACGAATCACTCACCTGAAGAAGGAGGTGAATGAGACCATGCGTGATTTTGTCACCCGGTTCAATGCACTAATCAACCGTGTCCCTGTTGCCATGCTTCCAACGCCGGAAAATCAAAAGTGTTTCTTCGTAAACGCTATGAGCTCGAAAGTTAGTTTCTTGCTCCTTCAGGAACGAGTTGCCACCTTGGTTCTCGCCCAAGCCGCTGCCATTCGCATAGAGGATAATCTGATAATATCCGGCGAATTAAAAAAGGAATCAGCCAAGCCTAAATCTTTGGGCCCTTCGCCCACCACTTCGTCTGATCCAGCATTCCAAAAGATGGCAAACGATTTGCTCGCATTAAAGAAGCAGTTGGCCCAGGCCTCTCCCAGTTCCTCATACCGGGATATTCCGCGGAGGAATTTCATTCCTAACAATGTTTCACAAAGACCGCGCTTACCTACAGCTGCTCCGCGGTTGGCACTTGAGGCCCCTCCGGTCAATGCTCTGGCCGAGATTGAAGAAGAAGAGCAGTATTATGAAGAACCTTCATCTCAAGGTGAAGATGATCAAGATGTCGGTGAACCGACTGGCGACTCTACTATCGGGTATATGGAATTTGATGAGGAAGAATCTGATGAAGAAGAGGGTACCCAGGGGTACGCAAGCGGGCAGTCATATGTTGTTTTTACTCGTTCGCAAGGAAAAGAAGCGGAAGTTGCTGCCCATGTCCAGCAGGAGAAGGCCGTGTCAAACGCGCCTCCGATCATTGCTAAAAGAGGTAATCCTCTTCCTACTCAACTCCCTGGCAAGTCTTTCACAAAGAAATCTTTTTCCCCTATCTCTCCTCCAAATCAGTCCTCTCACATTCCTACTAAGACCACCAATCCTATTCCATCATCGCGAGGTGAGGGACTCATTCCTTTACCAACGCAACCCTTGGCCGCATTTGATATTATAGATCATGCAAAAAAGACCAAGATCCAAATGTCTGAAGCTGAGTATCTTCAGTCAAACCCCGAACAGCTTGTAAGATTGACTAAGTATATCCAAAGTCAAGCTGTTATATCTAATCAGGTTTCCCCAAAAGGAATCCTTTCCACTCCCCCTGAATCCCATATAAATGTAGCTTCAACATCTACATCAGGCAAGATAGAACCTTTCTATCTCTCTCTGCTGATCAATGGTCACAAGCTGAGTAATTGCATAATTGATTCCGGGGCTTCTGACAACGTCATGCCGGCAAAAGTCGCCCATGCTTTGGGCCTCACTCTTACCAAGCCTTTCGGCAGATGTTATTCTTTGGAAACTAAGCAAGTTCCGTTGGTTGGCCAAATCAAAGACGCGCAATTTGCATTTGCGGCTTTCCCGGATAAAAGAGTAAAAATGACAGTCCTCGTTGCTGACATTCCGGCAGCATATGGAATATTGCTGGGAAGAAGTTTTTGCAGCGAAGTTGGTGGAGAAATTCATATGGACTGGTCTAAAGCTAGAATTCCAGTCAAAGGCGTAATGCAAACTTTGGAGCCGAAATCCGTAAGAAGTACTTGGTTACCAGCTCTGAAGACCCCAAAGCTCAAATCCTTTTTGAATCATCAGGGATGGGGAATTACTTCTTATCTACTGAGACGGATAAAATAGGGGTTGTTCTCGTTCAGGAAGGAGATCTTAATAAGATCTGGACATTGCAATTCAATGGGAGCTGTGCAACTAGTGGATGTGGTGCTGGGGTCGTGTTGATATCTCCTGAGGAAGAAGTCATTCCTCTCTCTTTCAAATTGCAGTTTTTCAACACTAACAATACTGCGGAGTATGAGTCTCTCTTACTCGGTATGCAGGCCGCAAAAGAAAGAGGAATTAAAAATCTAAAAGTGCAAGGTGATGCTGAGCTGGTTGTAAATCAAGTCAAAAGGATTTATCAAGTAAAGAATGAAAGGCTCAGGCATTACCGTAATGTGGTATGGGACAGCATCGAAGAGTTTGATGCCTTTTCAATAGAGGCGATTCCAAGAGCCCAAAATGACATGGCTGATTCATTGGCTGTTTCAGCATCTCTCATGCTCCCACATCCAGGTTTGAAAACGAACAAGTACACCATTGAGGTGGTTTTCCGCCGAGCGTGCCAGACAATTCTCAGCATTGGCAGGTGTTCAATGATGATAATCAACTCATTGCCTTTCTGGAGAAGGCAGAAAATTTTAAAGAATTGCATTTTGAAGGGTCTACTTCCACTTGCCGTGAGTCAGTCACCGATCAAGGCAATGAATCTGAAGGTAACGATGGCATATGTCAGCTCAAAGGAAATAAAATTCCAAAGGGCCTGGTTTCTCTGGAACGCCTGTTTGACAGGCATGACCGTTTTGTAAGAAAGAAGAGGCGAGATGATCCTGGCTCATCCCCAGAAACCGAACCGGTCAATATAGGTTCGATAGAACACCCGCAATTCGTGAACATTGGCAAATGTTGCACGCCTGAAGAGAAGCGAAAATTTGTCAAGTTGCTGAAAAAATATATGGATGTATTGGCATGGTCTTATGCCGATTTAAAGTCCTTCAAGCCAAAGGATGTTCAACACGATATTCCATTGAAAGACGATGTCAAAGCCTTCCGCCAGAAGCAGAGGCACTATAATCCCAAGATTTTGGGTACCATCCAGGCTGAAATTCAGAAGATGCTAGATGCAAGAATCATCTTCCCTATCCATCACAGTACTTGGGTAGCAAATATTGTGCCAAAGGCGCAAGCAAAAAAGGTGAAATACGATCTGCGTAGACTTTGAAATTTGAATCAAGCTTCGCTGAAAGACAACTACCCTCTTCCGATAATGGATCAAGTTCTGCAAGCAGTAACCGGATCAGAGATGCTGTCCATGCTTGACGGTTTTTCGGGTTACAATCAGATTGAAGTTTCACCTGAAGATCAATTCAAAACAAAGCATTCACTACTCCCTCGGGGTACATTTGCCTACTACAGCAGATGCCTTTCGCCTAACTAACGCTTTGGTGCCACTTTTCAAGCGGGCCATGGACTTTGCATTCAAAGGTATGATGGGAAAAGTCATCGTGGTTTACCTAGATGACTTAACCATGTTCTCTAAACAATGAAATGATCATTGTGATCATTTAGAGCAAGTGTTGGCCAGGTGCCGAGAACATGGGATTTCCCTAAACCCAAAAAAGTCTGTTTTTGGAGTCACGGAAGGGAAGTTGCTAGGCCATGTGGTCAGAAAAGAAGGAACAAAGATAGATACTGAAAGAGTTAAGGCTATTCAAAGCCTTACTCTGCCTACAAGCAAGACTGGTGTTCATTCTTTCTTTGGAAAGGTGAACTTTCTCAGGCGTTTTGTTCCTGACTTTGCTGAAAAGACCCGTCACATATTGAACATGATGAAGGGGTCACCAACTTTCAGATGGAGTGAAGAGGGGAAAAGGTCATTTGAAGAAATAAAAGCTTCCGTTGCTCATGCACCAGTCCTGGTATGTCCAGATTTCTCCAAGGACTTCATCATGTATAGTTATGCATCTGAGCATACTGTGTCTGCAATCTTAATGCAAAAGAACTCGGAGGATGTTGAATCTCCAATCGCGTTCATGAGTTCTCCTCTCAAACCTCACAAACTAAAGATGACTCAATTGGAAAAGCACGCTTTTGCCGTTGTTAAAGCAGTGAAAAATTTCAGGTATTACATCCTAAACTCGCATACGGTGGTGCTGGTTCCAGACACGGCAGTAAAATCAATTCTAACTCAGCAGGAGTTAGGAAGCTTGCGAGGAAATTGGATCGCAAAGGTCCAGGAGTATGACCTGGATATTAAACCAACCAAGTTGGTAAGAGGCAAGGGCCTATGTCAGCTAATGGCTGAAAACAAAGATTCAGAAAATCCTGATGAGAGGGGTGACTACATCGAAGAAGCGCAGGACCGGCAAGAAGGGCCTGATTCTCTGCCTCTGGTTCTATTTGTTGCAACTAGTGATGAGTGGTACTCCGACATCGCTTTCTTCCTTACCTACGGCGAATGCCCGATGCACCTAACTGCAAAGGAGAAGCGCACTATAAAGCTCAGGGCGGCTAAATACATCATCTGGGATGACGGCTTATATAAGCGCGGGATAGATGGCATCTTCCTGCGATGTGTCGACAAGCCCCAGCAAGTAAAACTACTGGAAATTTTTCACAATTCAGCTTGTGGAGGGCATTTCTCTTCATCCGTAACTGCACACAAGATCATTTGAGCCAGGTATTATTGGTCGACGCTCTTTCAAGATACAGCCACCTGGGTGGCGAAATGTGAACCCTGCCAACAATTTGTTGGCAAGCCCAAGCTGGCTGCCCTTCCCCTAAGGCCGATCATTATCAATGAACCATTCAGACAATGGGGAATTGATTTTATTGGCGCACTCAATCCTCAATCGAGTGCTGGACATAGCTATGCCCTTACAGAAACGGATTACTTTACCAAGTGGGTGGAAGCCATACCTGTCAAGCATGCCACTTCTGAGGTGGTTTGCAATTTCATTAAAGAAAATATCATTGTCAGGTTCGGCGTTCCAAACAAAATCGTTGTTGATAATGCTTCTAACTTCTCCTCATGAGAAGTTATTAGTTTTTGCTATGAATATGGGATAACCTTGGCTCACGCATCCGACTATTATCCTCAGGGAAATGGTCAAGCGGAATCCAGCAACAAGAACTTGGTGGCCATCATACGAAAACTGGTGGAATCAAATCAGCGGATGTGGCACAAGTCCTTATACGACGCTTTGTGGGCGGATTGTATTACTCCCAAGAGATCTCTCGGCATG
This sequence comes from Taxus wallichiana var. yunnanensis, assembly GCA_018340775.1. Lineage (NCBI taxonomy): Eukaryota > Viridiplantae > Streptophyta > Pinopsida > Cupressales > Taxaceae > Taxus > Taxus wallichiana. Next base: position 78,818,607 of record CM031242.1, read on the forward strand.
TCACCTTTTCAAGTGTTATATGGCATTGATGCCGAACTTCCCATTTCTGCGGAACTTCCTGCTCTGCGCTTGGCACGAGCCATTGAAGATGAAACTTTCCAAAGTTCTCTTGAAAAGAGAATCATGTATCTGGCAGAACTTGAAGAAAAGAGAGTGAAGGTGGTCGATAGGATCACTGAACATCAGAATCAAGTTAAGAGGCTTTTTGATAAGAAGGCCAAGCAAAGGGATTTTCAAGTGGGAGATCTCGTCCTTTTATGGGACAAGCGAAAAGAACCAAAGGGCATGCATGGAAAGTTTGATTCCCTATGGAGAGGGCCCTTCAAAATCAAGCAACTCAACGGAGAGAATAGTTTCTATCTCTCATATCTGGATGGAACTGAGCTCCCGCTTCCCTATAGCGGGCAGCATCTGAAGATCTTCAGGAAGTAGAGCTTGCTCTCTTCTTTGTACAATTTGCTTTAAGTTGTGTGTTTGCTTTCGTCGTGTGTTTGCTTTCGGTTTGTCGTGTGTTTCTTTTGTTCTCCCTCTGGTCCCCCTTGTTTTTGACTCTGTTACCCAATGGATAGGCACAAGTGATCTGGGATTCTCTACCCCCGATTTTACTCAGGGATAGTCCCCAGAAAGAGCCAGCTGTTATCCCGTAAAATTGACAAGGGCAATTTTACCGATAACCATACGGAAAATTTTGTTTCGATCCCTCGTTAGGGATCCCTCGCGTTCGAAACGTTGTAAAATCCCTTCCCGGGAAATCTAGTTTTCGAACTTAGTCTTTCTGAGCCTTTTTTGGCTGGGCGCATGAAATATCCTTGTAACACTAACTTTTGATGCGCCCCCTTAAAAGCCTTTGGCGCATGGTTTTCAATGTCAACACAACTTTTCATGCGCCAAAGAATGTTTAACCTTCCCTGCGTGCGCCAAGGCGCATGCGCTTGTGTTGATACAACTTGTGTTGCGCCGCTCTTTGGTGCGCCAAAGGGCGCACATAATCCCGTGTCGACAATAGATTTGGTGCGCCAAGGGCGCGCTTTATCTCATGTTGGCAGATGCTTTGATGCGCCAAAGGGCGCATCCCTTCCCGTGTCGACAACAAATCTCATGCGCCTTTGAAAAAGTGGTTGGCGCATTTATGTCCAGTTTTTATATATATATATGGTTTGCGCGCCCAAATGTCATTTTCACTTTTGTTGAGCACGTGATCGTTCTGAACTTGTCAGCCTCTGCTCCGTCATTTTCATCATCCTGTGGACCCGTTGCAACTTTTGCTATATATCCAGGTAAGAGGTGTTATTTCTCTCTTGTGCGTTTTGTGCTTTCATTTCTGGTGTGTTCCTGGTTTGGTTCTTGCTTGTTGGGTGGTTGTTTATATGTAAATGTGTTGGCCTAGCCTCCTCCGTTTGTTGTCTGCCCCCATGCTATCCTTCCTCTTTCCAGATCTGCTGGAGAAGGTCATTTTCTTGAAACCATGGTTGTAATCCTCTTGGTTTTAACCGTTTCGTTTGCCCACTGAGCATGTTAAAAAATGAAGAGGAGAAGAAATCTAAGAATCATGTAAAAACCCCCTTTTAAGAGTTTAGTTTTCTGTTTTTCTCCTTGGCGCGTCTGTCACCCCTGCAACACTAAGAACAGTTGCGCCCCCATGGCGCACCTACCCGCCCTGTTACAAAAGCAAAATCCGCGCCAATGGTGCACCCTTTCGGCCTGCTGCATCATGAGCTCATGCGCCCTCAAGGCGCGCCTTTTCCACGTGCTACAAGTGCTGAAACTGTGCCCCAATGGCGCACCATCCATCCATGTTGCATCCTTTTTCCATGCGCCCATGGCGCACCCAGCTTCCATGCAACAAAAGTTTTTTCCGCGCTAAGTATGAAGCTATAAAGGCGCAGGCGCATCCCCGATTGCAATAACACCATGTTGTGTGAGTTTTTCGTGCGCCGCACCATATTCCCTTGGGCGCATCCTGTCCCAATGTAACACGTGCTTCTCATGCGCCCTATATCAAATGCAATATGCAGTATCCATGCGCCATGCGCCTTTGGCGCCAATTTAACCTCTGTAGCACTCCTTTTCTGTGCGCCCTATCTATTTAGCCCTGTTAGCTGCAGTTTTCATGCGCCCCGCGTCCTGAACCTTAAAATCTCTAACTCTTTCTTCTGCTAACATTCCGATGGGAGATCAAATGGCTAATTCAACCTTTTTGGATTGGGTCTCACTTCTTCTTCATGCAGATCAGCAACTGAATTCAAAAGAACATATGTCTACATCCAGCAAGAGACCCACCAAACCAAGAGGAAAGGCTAAGCTTACAGAGGAAGAGATGAAGTACAAATATCAAAGGGTCAGGATGCCCGAATCACAGGCTGAATGCAGTATGGATGTCAGGGACTCAGAGTTGGGTCACATTGACATGGAAGAATTCTGGGTTAGGACTCAGAAGGTTACAAGAAGTCCGTGGATGGACAAATTAATAGGCAGTGCCCTGCATTTCGCCGGAGGAATCCCCGTCAGTGCCGTCAACAATGAATTCATGATGGTGATTGCTCAATCTTACAACAAAGACACAGAGATGTGTCGAAAGCAGTGAAGGGCGAGGTAGTCATCAACCTCACTTCCCGTCATTTTGAGATGATACTTGGCATCCCTCACCACCGGCACTTCGTGGCCATCAAAGAAAGAAGAGTGCATCAAGGCTCGGGAAGATAATGAAGACCAATGCATGCAACTAATGAATGAAGTCTACTTGAAAAACAAGAAGGTGGTAACCCGGTGCCCCCAGAGACCATCCACGCAGTGACTTCTCGAAGAGCTCAGCGATACTATTACTTTCCGAGCGGGGTCTTCGGGCTTTCTGATGCCCACTACTTCCATAAATGGATGCTGAGGTACTTGGAAACAATGAATAAGAATGCGCCCGAGCAACGCTTTTCTTTGGGGAGATTATAAGCAGCACCATTTCCGAGCGATTCTAACGATTCAAAGACAACGGGGAGTATTCCATATGAACTCCTACGTAGTCTACGCTGCAGCGTCGGAAAGGGATTATCCAGGGCTAAACCGAAGTGGAATTTGGCCTCAGGTCAAAATATATGAATATTATCCAGAACTAAGGTTGGAGAATAGCATCCCTCAATTCGCCAAAATTAATGATGCTTTCTTCTATCACATCATTTGCCTGTTAAGGCCAAATCTAACTCATGGTCGCACGACCAAAAACATTGTGTCAACCGTGGAGAAGTGGGGGGCCGTGTTCACCCAGTTTCCACATTTACCTATCTGAGGGCTGCCAACTTTTTGGGAGAGCCAACCGGAGCTACCGAGGTATCTTGGACCTAAGGCGATTCTACTAGAGCTATCAAGACAGTGGTCACATACCATGAGAAATGCCTCAAAAGAAAGAAGGGCGGAACTCCTTTCCCCCTCACAGTAGGCCGATACACATGCTCCACTCATCACAAGGCAAAGGAAATGTTAGCAGAAGTGGAGCTGCTCAATTTAAAACATGACTTCCCGGCCCAGGCCTACCTTTGACCCAAGGAGCTGCTGCGCCAAGCGCTAAGCTTGATCCGATCCATGTCCCTCAAATTGAGGATATGTACATTGACGTCATCCACGAGGTGGAACTCGGAAGAAAGGATCATTCTCGCTTAGCATTGGCGGAAATTATTCAATATGGAGTGGCCAACATCCCCAAAGGCTTCCAAACTACGGAAGATGAAGTAGACAAGGTGTATAATGACACGAGAAGGGGATGATTGGCCCTTCCGCCATTGACAGAAGCAAAGCTCCTCAAACAATTGAGGAGAGGGTCAAGGAGACTATGCGCAGAACAGAGCACTGGTGCCGCATGAATGGGCTGATCTACCTCGGGGTAGATTTCACAACCTCCCCATTGGGCAATGCACCTCCAAGGTCCAAGAAGCAGCTAAAAGGCAAAGGTGTAGAAGGTGAACCTAGCACCATTCAGGAAGAAGCCCCTGGAAGTCCTCCTTCCACAGCGCCAGAACAGGTAATAACTCTGGATTCGCCAGAGAAAGAAGCAGCGGAGGATAGTCCCATACGCCCATCCACTCAGGATGTCGGCATTGCTACAACCACAGAGGTCCCTTCTGTCCCTTCTTCTTCTCTTTCTTCCCCTCCTCGAGTGACTCAAACGACCACCCCTTTGGTCGTGTCCTCCGCCCCTTCTTCTACTCTTTCCCCTGCCTCTTCGTCTATCTTCTCCTCCCTCACTGATTTATCTTCTTCCATTTCTTCCCTCATTTTCGGGCTCCCTTCCCTTCCTCCCGTGGACACTTCTTGCCTATTCTCTCAATGTCGCATTTGTGTGTCTCCACGTTTTCCCCTCTCTCTCTCTGCATTTGCCCCTCCTCCGTTTCTCGGTCCTTCTTCCATGAGACCAACCTGGATCTCTCGGCGATTGAGCCAACAAAAGAGGAAAGTTCCCATCGCTCCGATGGACTTTTGATGATCCGGCCAAAGGGGAAAGAAAGCAAAATCCTGTAACACGCTTCTCTCAAAGTGCTACAGGTGAGAGGATCATGGAAATTGCATACCCCGATCCCTCAAAGAGAAAAAGGATCTATCTCCGACAGATTTTACCGTGACTCAAGTCACAATGGGGACGTCTTCTGAAAGTCTCCAGGGGGAAGCTCTTTCCGCGGTCGATGCCCTCTGCAAAAGCTTCAAGAAATAAAAGAAGAGAAAAGGCTACTGAAGGAGCAGAACAAATATTTGCTTCAAGCCTTACAGAAGATGGGTAGTGCACCTCCCACGACTGCCGCCGAGACTTCTGAGCTTCTCACCTAGAGAAAATCAATGAATATTCAAAGATCGGCGAGCAGGGTATGGCCGTTTCTGCTTGGAGGAGCCAGATCCTCAAGGACAGTGAAAGAGTGATCGCCGAATATGTCAATTCATATCTAAACATCAAAAAGGCAAACAAGGAACTCCAAGTATTAGCGGGTCCCATATCAGAAGAGCTAGATCATGCTAGACTCCAACATGAGACCTTTCAACAAATGTTCGACTGTTCAGTCGAAGATCTGGTCAAGTTCGGAGTTTTCGGCCATCCAAGGGCCCTCAACAAAACCATGTCCACTCTGGACTATCGGATAGATCAGCTGGAATTTGTTCTGGAAAAGATAGACAAGGTGAAGGAAGAGGCCCTGGATGCGATGCATCAAATGGAGCGAATTGTTCTTAACATGTCTCCAGGGCTGCTCACTCCTTCCTTTACCATGAGATCAGCTGATGAAACTATCTGGATCTTCAAGGAGATCGCTTCTCAAGGAACGGGGCCAGAGGTCACATTTGACACTGAATCTATCAACAACCTGCTGGCCTGTAGGGACTTCATCGGGTTCCTCATCGAGGCGGAGAAAGATTATTCTAAACTCCCAGAAAAGCTCATAAGCGAGCGGGAGACTTGCGAAGCAATCAGCGAACGGCACAAGGATCCATCACAGGATCAATTTGGGCCCATGATTAACAAGTTTTTGGAATACCGTGCTCAGTTCCACATATCATCTCCTGAGCAGCATCAGAAGCAGGCAACCCCCTTTCGGCCGCAGGATGACGATGACGAGTAGCTGCTTCTTCTTCTTCTTCTTCTTCTTCTTCTTCTTCTTCTTCTCTCTATTCTCCGACTTTCTTGTTGGAATGTCTAAAGTGTGTTGGCACAAATGATGACATCATCCATGTTGCATCATGGGATGATGTCATCCATCAAGTTGTCAAAAGTCAACATGACTTTTAGATATTTTGTAAATATCTTTGTAAATAGTTGTTGGCTCCTTTTTGCCTTCTCTTCTCCTCTTCTTTTATAAATACCCCAACACTTGTTGTGTTGAGGGATGGATGAATATCTTTCAGATGAGAAATAGGAGTAAGGAGAAAAGACTTTGAGCTTTTTGTAACAGAACAAATTAGTAATACAATATTTGGACTTTGTGCTGAATACCTGTGTTATATACATTAGATCTTTCTTATGTTAGATCTGTGTATTTATTCTGTTGGAGCTGCTTCTATTTTATTGTCATTTATTTATCATCAGTATTGCTTTGTTTATTTATGCAAGTAGGTTTGGCTCTGTTTACTACCAACCCAAAAACATAAATCTTCTGACCTTTCTGCTTTGGAATTCATTTCTTTTCTCCCTTCGGACCTGTTCCTTCTTCCTCCTCTCTTTCATTCCTTTCTCTTCGCAGCCGGAAATAAACCTACTGGGATGAGATCCCAAACCCCCGAAGGTAGAATCTGTGAGACTTGCATAGATTCCTGCTGGTAGAATAGCAATAAACCAGTTTCGCTTTGCTGACTCAAAGAGGGGCTATGCCCTGCACACTGTTGGCTCGTTTATCCATAGATCTGCCCAAGTGACAGATTTTCGGACCAACACATCGCAAGGTGCAACATATGAATCCATCTCCATCACTCAAAGAGTTGGGTGATTAAAAATGATCTAGTTGGGGAGAAATTAATGAGCTTAATTTGTTCATCAATCAAGTATCAAATAGGATAATCATAAGTAACACCTACGTCCATCTCAAACTCACATGGGGAAATCCTAAAATAGTGTTTCTCAACACTCATTTTGTGACCGAGATGTCCAAGCATCATGTACCAGGGGGAAGTTGTGATCACCATTGACAAGGAAAAAGTGTTCAAAATGCACTTCATCAAATATTTCGATGAGTACAACAGTGTGGCTATGTAGTAGAATGTCATCAAATATTGTTCTCCATCCTCCAACTTCTTCAAAGTGAACCTCAATGAGCAACATTTACGGTCAACCAAGTGATAATTTGGTAGTGTTTCTAAACACTCAGTTTGAGGTGTTTTTGCATCATCGAAGGAGGTTTCTCATAGTATAAAAAGGTTAGAGATCTAGAGTTCACTGCATTGGGACATTTCATTAGGTCAATTAGGCAATGAGGAAAAGGTGGCATGGCATCATCTTCACCAATGTTCCTTCTTCCTTCTATTCTCTCATTCTTCCTCCTCTTCTCTACTCCCTTTCTAATTCTTCATTGTGAGAAATCATGACGTTTGTCTTATTCATTTAAATGTGGCTTTAGCAAACATTGTAATAATTTTCCCTTGATTAATATAAAAGGGAACTTAATTTCATTCCTAAGAATGTCAAGAGTCACATTTTGTGAGGGCAAGTGAAAGGTCATGTGGGGGGTAGCCGAAGATTCGCTTCTTGGTCTATATAATGTAATGACATACTCTTGCTTAAGGGTTGTCAATTTTGTACTCAAGAGAGAGATCTATTGAGAAATACAAGAGAGATAACATTCTTCTACTTTCCTTCACCATTTTTCCTCCATTCCCAACATTGTACAACTTGATATAAAAATGTCAATCAAGAAAGGGATTATTTCTTTTCATGACTTATGAATGTGTGCAACTTTGTGTGCATGGTTTCCTCTAGTCATTGGCATAATAAACTTGTTGTTTCCTTCTAATTAATTGTGAATGTGAACTTTCTAATCAACCCTAGTGAGAATCTGATTTTCTACTCGCAGAGTTGGTTTTCCTTATCTAATTTCCCACTCCCCTTTCCCCACATTTCAACAAATTCCTCCCTTACACCTCGTTGTAAGAATTTTCTCGTGGGTACAATGGAGTGTACCTATTGGATCCTTAATCTCTTGGCCAACAACATATTTCCCATTGTTTTCTATTCACAATAAATTCGAGTCGCACCACCCAAGCAAAAGAACCTAGAGTTCTAGAGCATTGGTTAGAAACCCACCAATTTTTCCCTCGAAATTTTTTCTCACCAACATATTTTTTATTACGCTGAAGGCATTCCCCTATGGGAAAGGCATTTTCAGTCGTTCATAGGACTATGTTAAATTTGACAATCGTTTAGACATTTTTTCATTGCAATTAAATTTGACGGGATGGATGATGGTTTCGACAAGTGTTTGGACAGCCCACATTTACTGCCTATTTTCACTAAATGTTTGGCCCAGAGTCGTGGATCGTTAGGAATTCCATTGTTGTGGCATTGTTATTCTTGGTTTTAAGTGGAGTTAGCCCCTTTTGGAGATAGTGCATGCATGATTTTATAGAAGAAGATAAGTGGAGTTAAGTTTATGTTTAGAAATTAATTCTAGGATTTCGGTTTACGTGCACTCTCATTAGCCATGTAAAATTTCTCATAACACATGTTTAGAACATGAATGACAGAATGGAAATGAGCATTGAGCATTGAATATAAATTGTTGATAGGAATATGCAACATAAGATATATCGATATGCTATGAGAATCATAAGCACGAACATAACACGCCTAAAAGGATATTCACCATGTATGGGATTACTTTTAAGGAGAATTTTTTTGTTTTACTTTTAAAATGCGAAGCATAGAATTATCATTAACTAAGCGAGGCATGGGAGAATTCTCAAAACAACATTTAAGAAGGACTATATCAAAATAGTATGCATCTAAATTTTTCTAAATAACAAACTCGTTACTTCCTTCATCTATCTTTGAGTCATCCTAGGGTCTTCCATGATACAGCTTTATTTGTGATACATGTCCTCCAGCTTCTTTCAACATCCTCAATATTTTTCTTGTTAGATGGATCCAATTTCCCTTTTGATGTTATTTCTCATCGTCAATATGTTTCTTGTCGTTGGATCCAATTTCCCTTTTGATGTTATTTCTCATATTGTATGCATAATAATTCTCGAAGGATTTCTTAGCTTCAATCCCCATTTTTCACGTTTTTAGTCCCCCTGGTGTGGTTGTGGTTACATATTTTGTTCGAGTTGTTTTGCTATGCATATTCTTGGTATCTTCCATATTAGTAGGTGTAAGCCAATTGCTCTAGGTGAGGGATTGACTTTCATATCGATTTTTACTAAGCTAGGAAGTTTAGATTTTATATAGTTAGGGTAGAAATGTTGCAAAGAGGCTAGACCTGGTATACCCAATGTTCGAATTTTAGGTACAATTTTTTTAATCAATATTGGTATATTTTTTACCCCATGGTTTTGTATTTTATTTAATTAGGAATAGATTTTTTCAATTGGGATTTTCTCGAGTAGAAGTAGAGATGAGGGTGTGCTTATTTGGAGATTGTTGTGATGAAATGAGTTTTCTTACTTAGATCTATTGCATGTTCAGGTTTTTATGCTACCATATCATGTGATTCTCAATTTTATCAATGTGTCTTACATTATCTTGTATGGATATTTTAATAATATATGTTATTGTGCAACATATTTGCTAATATTGAAGAAATTTGCGTTAAAGAGATACTTTAGGTTACTGCACAAGTACCACTTAGGCCACAAGCCACCCCGATTTACTGCAGCTCTTTTTCTTCCCTAAAGAAACTCAAATATGATTGAGTGAAACATCAAAATCATCCCTTTAGGCCTAGAATTCCTCCATAAACACCTTTTATAGTACAAATACATAGTCCCCCGACTCAAAATCATCTCTTTAGGCATAGAAGTCCTCCAAGAACACCTTCTATAGGTACAAATACATACTCCCCTTGACTAATCTGAACCATACACAGTGACTGCACCTTGAGCCACATCTTTTGTCTTTATTTGAACAAGGATCTTGTCAAAAATATCACTTACCTTCATTTCAGGCTTCAACCTTTTGAAGAGATTTTATTTTCTAGACACATGAGTTACCTTCATGGAGTAAGAACATGTACTCCCCCTATCTTGGTAAACTCATATACATCATTTTTACCAGTGGTATGCAACTAGGATCTTCACACAGTATCTACATACCTGTAGAATGCAATTAACACACTGAACCAACCAAATTTGGTATTAACATCTCTGCACAACTTTAGATCTCATAACATTTTCACAAATGCATGATCTCCTTCTTGAAGATTTAGGATCATCTAAGATGATGTATATTATCTTCTGAACTTGTGGAACCTCTTAACATACCTCTGAGATTAGCCAATGTATGTCTCAGACCATCATTCCCCATTTTCAAGGATCAAGTAAACTAGATACCTCACTATTTACTTCAGAGAGGACATACACCTTCTTTGTCATATAGAAATGTCATAGTTGGTCTTAACCCACACCATATATCTGAGAGGACATCACACTCTTCCACTCACACTTACATTATACATGTAGCTACTCATCTATCTCCTTAGCACACTGTTCATCAAATTTACATTTTGATTTTTCATAACTCTCATCTACTAATTCATTTATATCAATAACCATGTCTACTAGTCACAATGAATCACTTTGTAGAATCATGTAGACAACTCCCCTTGGTTTAATATACCAAATAGGACTCTCCAAATCTGTATAATGATATAACTTAGTCATTCAATCCTTGATAGTGACATCAAGAAGGAACACATACCTGCCATTTACTTGATTTCTTTTGGAACAACCTCTCCTTAAAAACAATTCTGAGACCTACTTATCTCATCATGAAGGTGCTTAGACACCTCCTTATTACCTATGAATGCTCATATCCTACATTTTGCATAGTAATTCTACCGTAAATGCTAAAAAGGGACCATTGAGCCCCTCCGACTTGTAGAGTGTCATTCCTTTCTTTCACAACCTCTATAATGAGTCAATCTTTAGTCTTGTATCCTTTAGAAGCTATAACACATCATATATGTTAAAAACACACTCACACATTGTCATTCATATGAACAGTACCTAAAGAGACCACATGCTCTGCCTCTGAGTGCATTTTGTGCCTGTAGGAAGCTAATTTTAGCTTAATACATGAAAGAGAACCAAACAAGATATCACTCACACCTAAGATGGATCAAATAGATCACTTTACACATGTATGAAGCTCAAAAACATCTAGAATGGTGTATATCATCTCTTCTATTTGTAGATGCACTTGTCTCGACTACGGGACTGAAGGTACCTTGTTGATGCTTAAAATCATTCTTCTTACAATTTTGTGACTTCACATAAGGGGGATAAGACTTCATGATACTCTAGAAATGCCTGCACTATTCATCATATTTTTTTCTTCATATTTGATTTATGAATGTTGTACCATTCTTCTCATTATCCAGAGCAGGGGTTACGATACCAAACCCTAAGCATACTAACATAGACTTGAAACAATGTGGTATTTCTTTCCACAAATTCAAGATCACTCCTAACCTTTCTTATGCATTGAAGAAACTTCAACATACTCACTCTTCCCTTGTATAATAAATTTACACCAACAAGGAAAAATCATACTTCAATACAGACCCCTTGACCATGAGATTAACATCTCTATGGCACCCATGGGTCATAGCACATCTCATCAGGCATTACTGAGCAATATGAAGACAACAATGATCTCTATAGGATACTTCATGTTTTAGCAAAGCCATACATTAGACCAATTTCAGGTCTAGAATACAATTGAAAACCATTGTACCATGACACATTTCATGAAAATAACATGACCATGACCTTTGGGAGACTCAAAAAGACCTCAAACATGGACTACACAAGATTTTAAATCGATGTTCTCAACTGAGACACAAAGAAGTACTATAGAAATACACACATGACCCATCTTGTATAATTTTGATGCTTTGACACTTATTTTCATACAAAAACACTCACCAACAACCCTGAGCAAACCTATAATAGTAGCTTCAAAGCATAGATCACTTTAACATTCTTGATAACTTGGCATGACTCTATTTTGATGCACACTAGACTTTTAATATGTGATTGACCAAGTGAGAATACACCATATACTCAAAACATCTACAAGTCATATTTGAGTACTTCACTCCACAAAAACATGATACATCTAGACCAAAGTGTTCTTAGACTCACATATTTCCTTACCCAGATGACCACATTTATATGACGACCACATTCCTTAATCGGAAGATCTATAACAGATTTTTACAAGCTTACTTTCATCTTTAGTCAACAATACAAGTTTGAATACAATTTATGATTGCACTCAAGAAGCTAACATCATGGATTACAAACCTTGCACTTCTTCAGAGATTCATACCGAGATGGGAACCACTTAATGCATTGTAAGCACTAAGAGACACTAAGGCTCACTATATCACCTTTTCACCACTGATTTGCACTCACATAGTCTTGAAGTTTTAGGATCATCTAAGATGGTGTAGGTAGTTCTATTGCCAACATTTAATGAAAAAAATGATTTAGGATTGTTGGGAGTCGGGACACACATTCAAGGCATGGTCATGTACGATCAGTCTGAGTGATTTACATCTATAGGATCCTCCCAATATCCTCACAATCCCTGGTTGTTTCAAACCACATGAAATTTTTGTGACTCGCGAATGTGACCCATTGTTTATTACACACTTAAAAACAGTTAGTACGAATGTTTCTGCAGAAAATTGAATGTGAGATGTTACATGACATTGAATGATTGTACCCTGAACTGCCACTACCCTTCATTTCTTCCTTGAAAGGAGACTGTCAAGGACATTCTCATCTTTTGTGATTAGTTCCACTCGAATTTTTAACCATTTCTTCATTGCATATTAATTCAGGTTTCTAGTTAAGGTGCATCATATATCTTGGGTTAAAAGTGCTTTTATTTATAATCACCATGAGTTTCAAGTTGAGACCATGGAAATATCAATTTAGAGTTGTCTTGCAGGGTTTCTAGGATTTGGTTAGACATGGATTCTTTTTATATTAAGTTGAAGAAAACATTGATATATCTTGCATATTCCATTAGCTATGCATATGGTACAACAAACCAAAGGAATAAATGCTATTAGAATACATATTTTTCATTCAGTCATACAGTTGAACTCCTTCAAATCATTATTTTTATGCAAAATTAAACCAGTAGTCTGAGTGGATTTTGTCATTTTCTTGGTCATGAAACTTGTATAATAGGCCTATAGACCTAATTGAATGCCTAATTACTTGTATCTAGGTGTTATATTTTTATTCTCTTTCTCCTGCAGTAAAGAAGAGAGTGTTGTCTCTAAAGGAACTTCAGGTGGGTTTCAATATTGAGTGAAGTATTTATTCATTTGTTTTCTTTCATTTTTTCTATTTATCGCATGTTATGAACTAAAAAATTATTCTAGAGTACTTTCATTTTATTTTCTTTTGATTGTTTCATTTATATTTATAGTTGGCTCCAATCCTTTTTCCGAAGTGACAATTTGCGCATTTCCTCCTTTTTTTATTCGAAAGGTACTCAAAAATGGCACACATATCAACACTTGGAGCAAGAAAAAGGGGAGTCAAGACTAATATCACTCAACCAAAACAACCCGTTGTAAATACTAGCCTCTACTTTGATAGCACCTCCACTATTACTTTACTCAAACTTCTTGTATCCAAAGCGGTATCAAATGTATTCATCTTTAGTGCCAAAAAGCCATAAAAGGCTACCACTCATGATATAAAATCTGCAAATGTATGGAAGTCTTCATGTATTCATGTTTAGTTCAAATAAAATAGTCCGTAAAAAGGCTACCACTCATGATATAAGATTTGCAAATGTATATGTATGAATTTGTAACAAATTTGAAATGTAAAGATACAACCTTTAAATGTAATGCTTCATCTATATTCCTACACTTACAAAATCAATCACACCCCTTATCAACATCAACTACAAAAGTAATAACTATCCCTCTAAATCAAATAACATATACCATTCGGCGTTCACATTGCATTGTACACATGTGATTGCTAGTATTAGCTTTTATAATAGCCATGGTTGAAAATGCCACGCGTCACTATTGGAGGGGAAATTTTGGGGCATTACATATATTATCAAGTCATGTCGGAGAGATAAGGATATGCCAATTGAGCTTAGAATGTTAGTGTAAGTCTTAATATATTAAGAAAACAAAACTTTTCATTGTTGAAGGATAATTTACCAAATTTAAGTGTTTATACCCTCATTGCAAGATGGGAGGTAATAACAAATTCATATTTTTGGTAGGGATTGGAATTTGGTGAAGTACTTGGGAAGAATAAATTTGGGGGTTGGAAATGTTATTGTGAAGTTGGAAAACTTGTATTTGTGAATATGTCCTAAACTTGTAAGTTGTGTTGTTTTTCAAATAGGAGAAGAATGTTGTTTTTCTTATTGAAATCCATTTGGAAAGTTTTAATTTCACTTATGTGGAGTATTATGTATTCATCGATATTGTAATCTATTAATGGAGCAAATTATTGTACATTCTCTTTATGATTTGGAAATAAGTTTTGAAGTGTGATAATTTGTAATGGTGTAACTCATTTATATAGAGTGTGAACTTGGAAAGTAAAAGATAAGTGTTTGGTTTCATTTTTATGAGATTTTAGGAAGGATTAAAATGAATCTTACTAGTAAATCAGATTCCAAGTTAATTCCTAATTTCTTTCACTCTCTAAACTCAAAGAGAATATTTTTTTATTGTGAAATGATGTGTATAGATGTCTTACTCCTTCAAAAATGGTGAACAAGTTGTTTGCAAATAAAAAAATATAATATAAATATATAAGTTCTAGTTGGGATATTTGTATAGGAATTTACAATCCTATCATTCATTTTTGGGTTAGTATTTCAAATGTAATCTCATAAAAAAAAATTATTATTGGAAAATAGTTTTTTGAAAGGGACTATACCCTTGAGTACAAAAGATGGCCTAGGAGCTAGAATAGGAATGAGAACCAGAGAGAAAAGGATCAGAATCCAAATGTGACAATGAAGCTCAAAGTAGCCAAAAAATAACTACCCAAACAAGACAAAACAACAAAAATACTGCAAAAAAGTAGTAGAGAGACTGCAAAAAAACAACATAAAAACATACAAGAACAGCTAAAGCATCTACAACTACTTTTTGGCAGCTTTTTCAATGCTAGTCTTGATATTCTTCCAGGAATGGAACATACCCAAAGTTTTCATGTGGGCAGCGTCAGTATTATCCAACTACTCAATGGTCCTTTTGCTTTCCTTATCGTTACCCCAAAGTGTTGTCGGAACTCCGCTGAGGTTGGAGACACTTTTGACATGTTGCTCAATGAACTCCTCAATCGCCCTAAAGATGGCCATGTTGTAATCATGTCGAGTTTTGGCCTTCCCTAAACGGGAGTCTAAGGAGTTCAGCTTCTTGTAGATATCATCAATCTGGCTGCTATCAATATCCACCTCCTCCTCCTTTTTCCTCTTACCTTTCTGTTTTGCCAAGTTCTTAACCTCATCCTTCAACAGTTTCATATCAGCCTCTAAGGCATCCAGCCTTTTTGAAGAGCTTTCCATATGCACATCCCGGGGACTGGCACTGCTAATATTTAGGAGGTCATGTGCAATTTCAATTTCATGAGGCCCCTTCTCCACAGCAAGAGTCTCAAGGTTAAGCTTTCTAGAAGCCCTGGTAACTAGTCTATTCGAGGTGGAGGTGAAGTGGGGGGCGGGAGCAGCAGTAGGGGGAATGGAAGAAGAAGCTTGACGGCGGCCAGGGGGTGACAGCAGTGGTGGTGGGGCAGAGAATGGAGAAACAAGGGCAGCAGCAGCGGGGCAGAGGGGGACCCGAGCTAGGAGAGGATGAGAGGCCGAGGATACTTAAGAAGACAGACATTTATGTAGCAGCAAAATAAGCCCTTGGTGTAAAGGAACCACCCGGGTATGCTTCTGAAACTCCAAAATGGAGCGCTTAAGAGAGTTCAACAAGTAATGGGGAAAACAAACCAAGCGATTCCTACGGAAGTGGTTAAGAAAGACAAGGTGCTTAGCAGGAACAGTGACAAACCTTCCTTCCAAGGAGATGAACTATATCATCATGCGAGTAACCTCATCATAAGGCGAGGGATCGAGCTAACAAGTAGGCCCACTGTAACATAGATCAGCTTCTCAGTTCCCTCCACAAATCTCCTCTCTTCAACATCTTTGTCGACCCTTTTGTTAAAGAAACAGTAACCCTCCAAACTAAGGCCGGTCGCTTCAGCAATAAGTTCTTCATTGACCAAGATCTTCTGTCCCCCATATTCAACAGTCCACTCCTTCCAATCCTTCACAAAACGCACAAAAATGCTTTGATCATGCCCCTGAACCTTCTCCATGAAGTTGGTGATGCCACCCTTGCTGAGTATGCTCCATAGCTCAATATTATCCTTCTAGTCGGGTCCGCACTAGGCTCAATTTGGAAAGGGGGACCCCCCATCTTCTCTGTGCTTAACTATTTGCAACAAATTCCCAAATTCTTGTGAGCACTGAAGCCAGTCCGCTTTTTGCTATTGTAATCCGCACAATATTGGAAATGAGAGCCGTTGCTTTTCCCACGAACGGCTACGTGTCTGCTGATCTGAGCCTGCGGAAAATCGCATGTGGGAATAGCCCGCTCCTATCAAGATATAAATTAATTTTTAAAATATATATATGAGTTTTAAAAAAATTATATATATAACCATGAATATATATAGGATATTTAAAAGTTTAATTTTACTTTAAATAAAAAAAAATTAAAATTAAATTTGGTACAAGAGGATCGGCTATGCCCCTACTTGTCATTTATTTATAAATTGAAATAAGAAACTACACACACAATTTAAATAAATATTAAGTGGTGGGGAGGGGTCAACTCTACCCAACCACACTTCTTTTAAAATTTAAAAAAAAAAACAAAAACATGGAGTGATGAGGGTCGGTGTGACATCCACCCCTCTCCCATTGATGTACGACATATAAACAAATAAGGGCATTATCCCTTAATTACGGCCATGGTGTAGCCAAATACAACATGCTTCCTTTATGGCTCCAATCATATTATTTAGGTTGTCATGTTTAATTATTTCAGCCCTTAGCAAAATCTTAACTTACACCCTTTTGTACTATATATGTGTGTGTGTACGTGTGTGTGCGCGCGTACATACATACGTGTATATTTGTATATGTGTATACACACATATATATACATATACCTATGCTCTATATATATATATATATATATATATATATATATATATATTACAATAAAAATATGTGTGTATACAAATCTATACACCCAAAAGGGTTTAAATGTGTAAGCCTAAAATATATTAAAATAAACCAAAAGAATATATTTTATAGAAAATAAACCTTTTGGTGTATTAAACCCAAGCCTCGAAACATGACATCACCTATGAGAGCTCTACCTCCAAACCTAGGAAACCAAAATAAACAAGGCCATGATATGGCAAATACTGCCGAAGGAGATGTGGGGAGGAAAATTATATATGCAAAATATTTAAACAAATTGAAAAGCAAATGGTCTTTAGAGTTTAGGTTTATGAAGTTAATATTTTACATACACCAAAGCATGAAGGAGATCGGACGTGAGTTTTGGGTAGATATGTATGTAAAATGTCGAAGCATGCAATTGGAATATGAACTGTTGTATGTGTTATATCTACAATATTTTTAATTGCAACATGTAGATGTCCAAACTCATGCCATCACCCAGAATTAGTTGAATACAATTATTTGATTCTTGTATAAATAGTTTTCAAAATTGTATTTTGCTAACGAGTTTCATTTCATTTACACGAGTGATGTAGTTTTCAAAAATATTGTAAGCATATGTTATAAATACTCAACTAATTCATTGAAGAATATGATCAAACAAAAATGACATATTTAGAAAAAAGTCTAAGATGTAGAAAAAATGAAAAAACAATATCAACACTTTATATGCAAATACACAAATTTGCATAGCCTAATGTGCACAGATGCCTCGAAGGGCATACATTGCTAAAGAGGAAATTAACCATCAACAACGATGTAAGCTTTGGATACAGAGAAATAAGAATTCAATAGAAAAATATTATTGTTCTTTGCTTTCAATATATATGTACAAAATTCTAAAAGAGAGGAATATATAAATTTATTGGGAAAATAATTGCGAAGTGTTGAAAAACACACCCACCAAAAATTTGAAATTAAAAAAACTAAGTTTGAGCATGGCATCGTGCATTCAAGGAGAATATCCATCGCCAACATATAATGCCCTGCCCCTAATTATATATTTATTATTTAAAATTTAGAGTTGTTCCTTCAGGGTTTTATCTTTTCACCTCTGTTGGTCATAGTAAGATAGGATAGACATCAAGATATTGAAAATGCCGGCTAAATTAAAGGTAAAATAAAATCCAAACAAAAACTTTGCTCAGGTCAAGTCCAAGTTCATCATCGAGTAGTCACCAATAGCACCCTCAAACCTCCTAACAAACCACTAGACATGTACAATGGCATTTTTTAGAAAAATCCTAACTTGTTATTGCATTCACTATAACACCTTTATGATCCTGAAACACGATGGTTGTGGGAAAATATCATATGACTTTGAACATAGCAAAGGTATCATATCACATGCCTAGTTCATGTTGCAAAGGTTTAAGTAATGTTTTTTCATTTTTATAAGTGATATGTTGGTCAAGGATTGGAAGAAGGAGGTATAAGTCGTATTTTGGAGTTTTAAAGCAATTTTGTAGAAAGAGGTATAAGTGAAATTTCAAAGTGTTGAAGTAGGTTTGCAGTATGACATGACATATATCTCAAGTGATTTTATAGTTTAGTTGGGTCTGTGAAGTAGGTAGAAAGGTATTGTATCTCACTTCCATGTTTGAACACATTAAAACTAGCAAGGATTCATGTATGCAACATGACATGAAAAAATACACTAGCTCTCAATTGCATAAAACGCCTCACATGGCTTCTCTTGACATGTGCCACTTTTAGAGATTGGAGAAGGTTAACCATTGAAACCTAATTGAATATCAATGTTGTTTCTTAGATTTTGTAGACCATAATTTTTGATAACTTTATTACCTTGGTGACTAGGGAAAAACAAAAGGAGAGAGAGAACACCATGGATGAGCAAGTATAAGGGTGTTGGCAAGATATGTCACCCTTTTTATCATTTATGGGCATTCATCACCAAAATGAAGATATGGGGTCGAATTGTGATGGGAACTAGTGAACATGTACTCACATGGATCTTGATAATAATTGTAGGAAAATAGTAAATAGTGATGACTATAAGTTTAGGGGTAGTGGCGGTTACAAATATTTTGTAAGTACTTCAAACAAAGTTGCAATACATGTGTAATCACTACATTTTAAATCTATTAGCTCTACAAATAATTATGCAAGTATTGTACACCATATTCTCTATTTGTCAATAGGTACATCAATTCGAATAAAATCTCAAAAAATTCACAGGGATGTGTCACCAATATAGACAAGCCACACTTATTTAATTCATTTTAAACGGTTGACCAATACAACTCGATCTCGCTACAATTGTGACATAGTTGCACATGTGTCACAAAAATATTGTAATTGTTGTTATTTTTGTAACATAATGGTTCATAGTGGCTAGTTATTGGATTTGTGTCATGGAACAATATAGGGTATGGAAGTTGAGGACAAATTACATTAAATCAAAGGTGATTAGTTTTTGTTGTAAAATACCAAATACATATTTATATATTTAACAACCTAGATAGACAATTTATGCAAAAAGTGTCACCCCATTGCATGCTTGATTGCTTCTTGTTCTATATTGGTTTATATGGGAAAGTAAAAATAAAATACCAAAACAAAGGCATTTTTTCAAAGATTTTGGAGAAAAAGTTGTTTTCGAAGAGGAAAGACATAGTGTCTAAGGATAGAACTATTAAACACGAGAAGCGTTAAATCCCTTAAGGAGTTGACAAAATTACAAGTAAATTAACTAATAAGTGAATGACCCTTAAAATTCTTTACAAAGAGTTTGAGAGGGAGGAGATAGATGAATGGGATAAAATAAAGAGGAAAATATTGATGACTAGCATATAACGGAAACAATTTACAATACAACAATGAAGAAAAATGCAACCTTTCACTGGGAGTGGCCCAAAATGTTGCACTTGTGGAAGAAAATTAAATTGTAGATGAAATAGCAATCAAAGATAACCTTTAAAGGAGGTATATGTGATAAAATCATATTGAGTTTAGCATTGAAGGGATGTCTTGAAAATCCCTTAACTATAGAAAATAGAGAAGAAGACTATTAAAGAAATGAGCATAATTGAGGTAAAGGATTGAAGAGAAGCAAATTTATTTTTAAATACATTGGATGTAGTAAGTTGCAATAACTCTTAAGGAACAATTGAGAAGAAAATAGAGTTTGTGCTCAGCGCATAGAGAGAGATCTTGATCATTGTAGAAGGCAACTAGAAATGTTATCATGTTGAAGAAGATATAGAAGAGAGAGTGATTAAACATGAAGAGGGAGAAACTCTTTGAGTATTTTGATCTTGATATCACTTTCAAGGTAAAACATGGAGTGTAGAGAAAAAAATTCTTTGAAAAAAGATGTAGAAGTCAATGAATTGCTTTGAAACAAGATGTAGAAGTAAATGAGTTGCTTTGAAAAGAGATTGTACCACCATGAGCAAAAAGCATATGAAGGAAAGATGCCCTAAAGTCGTGGGACTGTGATTGAAAACATGCCAAAAGAGGTTGCAGTAGAAGAAAATTTGTAGCACAATGAAATTGCTGCAATGGATGAAGATACTACGATTGAAGTATATGTCCTTCGAAGGACATGGTACTTCTCTTATGAAGGGTAGTGCATATGAATGCACATGAAAAAGGGACTTTTAGGGGAACTAATTAAAAATAAGTCAACAAAGGAAGTGCAAGTGGAAACACATTTACAACAACAACAACATAAAATGGGAGTACAAACTTTCATGAATGAAAGATACATTAAAATTCTCTCTCGAATAAACAGTAATGTTCTTAAAATGGGAGAGAAAAAATCTCAAACATATTAGGAGAATGCAAAGAAAGTTTTGGGAATTTGTGATTTGCTTAGAGTTAATGCTAAGAATGTTGGAGGTTGAAAGAAAGATTTTGATGAAAGATTTGAAAAAATCAACCAAGCAAGGTGAAGAAGTAGTTGATTTTGTTTGTGTCGCAGAGAAGAGTGGCCTTGTATGGCAATAAGAGTGGAGTTGCACAAATACTTTTATGTTTTTTATTATCGTTTAACATGACAAAAACAAGAATTCATGGCAGATTCTTTCTTGTTAATGTCTTTTAGGTAGTTAAAATAACAACATGTTTATTGAGTTTAATAGTCTTTCTTATTTGATGTCCCTTAGGTAGGCTAAATATCCACATGTTAATTTTGTTTTGGACAGGGAGAAGGAGACTCTGTAAAAAAGAGATTTTCAATTACATAAAAGAACATTTGACTGGTAATTTAGTGTCTATTTTGTGGATTCCATTTCCTCTGAAATTCCAGATGTGTATACACATTTATTTCAATAAAAAAGAAGCAAGTTTTTGACCTGTAATTTGCTCTTTATTTGTGGAAAACATAATAACACACAAATAGATATCAATACATAAATATCTATGAATACACAAAATTGAGAGTACAGAAATTGTTGAGTACTTGTGGGGAAAAGGCCTACAAAGGCTGGCTTAAATGGTTAGACTGCAAAACATTAATTCTTTAATTTTATTTTCCAAAACACATTTCTCTTGGCACCACAAACAATTAATTATTTATTATACAAGTGAGCACTTTGGGTCAAAATCCCAGACTACACCCAATCCTCACAGGCATTTGATGTGCGGGACAGATTTCCAATAAAACAAAATAAATATGAAGATCATTTTGCTTATGCCATTAAAATCAGAGTTTCTAGCAGTGAATCTAGTCGAGAATTTTGAGATACGTCTATCAAGTCCCACAGTAAATCTAGATAAGATGCATATACGGAGTCCCACAATTAAAAACCCTAAGGGATGGTTAGAGGGTAGAGTTTGTTCTTAGGTGTTCAAAACTAACGTTGTTTAGATAATTCTCATAAAATCCACAAATAAATGCTGGTGGCATATCACTCATGACCACCATTCCAGGTTTCTCTGGAAATTTTTTCTTGAGCGTAAAGGACGATCCGGTTGTTCAAGAAGGCTTTTGGGATTTCACCACCAGCGGCCCAAGCCAAGCGATCTTGACATCTCCTCCATCGCCAACTACAAATCCAGCCGGAAGAATATTTCATTCAAGGGTAATCTTAATCATCTTAGCATCCTGTAAAAAAAGTTCCTCCATTAAAAAAAACAATAAAGAACTCATGTTTGGGCCTACTATCTTCTCTAGTTTTGTAATCTCAAAGCCGCTAGATTTAGCATAGCCTGAGAGGGCCGATTATATTCATGTAATTGATTCAGATGTTAGGTTCAATGGACACGTCAAATTATAGCCAGTTAATGATCACCATGTAAATTTATTTCCTCATAGAAATACAAATCAGTGGGCATCAAAAGATAAAAAATATGGGGACACTTCACAGGCCTCCATTAAGGTTAGCAACAATAGCATTACAGGTGGTCTATTGGGTGTAAATAATACTCACACATATGACTCTGCATCACTCAGGAAAATGAAACTCGCTCCTTTCAATCATGCTTAGAATATATTAAATGAGAAACTTGTAGAAAATCAAGAAGCAAACACTCATCAAAGAGCTTGTGCAGATTTAACAAAAAGAAGAATGGATGTTGAGCTTTCATGGTGTGATTCAATAGAAAAAACATCAGGAAGTGTGATTTACTGGCACAAAACAAACTGCTTCTTACTTTATCTGGCCCTAAGATGTTCTAGTGACACAGCCAAGTGGTTGGTCCAGACCAAAAATTTTCCTGATCTATCATAAAAGTTGGAATCTAACAGACAAGATAACAAAAATCAAAACTAAAATATTTAACAGTGGCTGCAATTTCTAAAGGAGATTATTCCCCTACACGAATCCTTTGAAAAAACAGACATGCCTCTTACCTTGAGCCACACAAAATTGATCAGACCAGCAACAAAAAAATTCTTTGGTGCATCAAGGGCATAAAGAGATAGTTTCACATTGCAAGTTAGGATATTAGATACAAAAAAAAACAAATAAAACTTTGTTTTTGCCCTGCACAATCCACCATGTTCCATGGACATTAAATGAAACACTGACATGTTTATTCAACCATATACCCTCAATCTTGTCCATTAATGAACACTGTACATTTGGAGATCACAAATCTTGCTATGATTTTTTTAATATTTCAAAGCATTTCTCTCAGCCACTTGTTATGGGTTGTTGTGAAACAACATTAATTTCTTTGAAAAAGTTGCACAAACAGTCAAGTCAAGAGAGATTTTTCATTTAAAAAATATGTTACCTCGAATTCCATGAGAAATAAAGGGAAATCCAATCACATATCAGATAAATACATATTTTAAAATTTCAAAAATACTTATTTTTACTAAACTATAGTCTGGAAATAAAATATGACACATGGCAAACTGCTATTGATTTGAGAAAAAAAAGTTAATATGCATAGTCAAGGCAATATACTTGCCTTGGGCAGTATAAAAATGAGATAAAAAAGAGTCGCAATAAGACTAGTCCTTGCCGCACCTTACAAGTATGTTTTAGCATATGTAATTTGCATGACCGAGCAGAAAAGTTAGCAGGGCTTTTAGAAAAACTCATTTTATGCCCGTCGTGCAATAATTATTATTAGGCGCACAAACTGTTGTGTGTACAATAAATTGAATTGACCTGAATGCAAAAAATTTGTGTTGCGAATCCTCTGATAGACATGTATGCAAAATGTGGAAGCATGGACAAGGCACACGAACTATTTAAAAAAGTGGCTCAGCAGTATCATGGAATACAACTACTGCAGAATATGCATTATATGGTGTTCTTAATAAGGCTAACCAGATAATTTTCACTCACTCTACCAGTTCCATGACTTCGAACAAAAAAAAGCAACATGAGAATTACAAGTGAAATGCGGACAAGAGCTCCTGTATAAACAAATGACGATAATGACACAAAACCTAGATCTGAGATTTAGAACTTCTCAGACAAATCCAACAAGCAAGCGCAAGGCTAAATCAATTGAAAATTAACAGCGTCCTTTGTGCAAGTCTCATCCTGTAATCTTTGGATCAAGGCAAGCAGGTTCACACCCTCTTAAACAAAACTGGATTCTAGACATATCCATGCGTAGGAGCTGCTCTTATCACAATGTATGCTAAATGTGGATCTGTAGAAGCTTTTAGTAAAGTGTATGACAAAATACATGAACCAGATGTTGTCTCATGGAATGCCATGATTGCAGGATATGCTCAGAATGGGTACGGTGAGGAAGATCTACAACATTTTTCTCAAATGCGTCAGGCCTTTGTGATGCCAGATTTTTTCACCTTTGCCAACATTCGCAAGGCATGTGCAAGTCTAGCAATTTTGGAACAGGGGAAGCAGGTTCATGTCCATGCCATCCAAAGTTCAAAAATATGTTGTGTTGAATTTTCATGTTGATAACTAGATTGGAACTAGACTTCTCGAGAAGTAGATCTTGTATGTAGTAATTCTGCGCTTGCTCTCATATGGAAAAAGGGATTATCCATGAACAAAAAACAACTTATATTTATATACAAATCAGTCTTACTTACAGAGAACATCTGTGCATATCATGCAGAAAAACAAATGCTTATTTGGAGTGTTGTTCCATAGATTAATCTGGTCTGAGTGAACTATAAAATAAATGAAAGATCGAAGTACCATAATCTTCCCATATCCACCAAAGGCAGTGTTTTTATATACATCAGTCTTACTAACAGAGAACATCTGCGCATATTATGTAGAAAAACAAATTCTTAATTAAAGTGCAGTTCCATACATTAACCCGGTGTGAGTGAACTATAAATGAATTTTAAATATTGGAGCACCATTATCTTCCCATATTCACCTAAGGAAGTGTGGGATACCTACAAATTTATCTTTCCTTCAATATGCCAAATTTGGTAGCATAGAGGATGGTAGACGAGCGTTTTACAACATGCCTGAACGCAATGCTCGCAGCTAGTGCTCTGCATCAGGAAGCAATAAAAGTGCTGAAGTTTTAAGTCATTTTTACTTTTGGATCTTCTTTTACTTATTTTTATCAGAAACTCCCCCAATCCTTTATTCTCACGTCTTTAAATTAATATTATAACTTAGTTATCAAAAATAGAGAGGGGTTGCCATTGAATAGACACAAGCTCACATGAGTTAGAGGAAAAAATCAGGGCTTTTGTCAAAATGTGCAAGCCATATATGTATGTTGTCAAAGTATACAAAGCCATATAGAGCTGAAGTCAAAAGAAGCAGGCTGAGAAAAGATGATAGAGAAGGGGAAATAGAAGCTGTGAGAAGGCTAAGTAGACACCTGTAAATTCAGATCAACAATGCATGGTCTTCCGTCAAGGGTAAATAAGTAGCTAATGCTTCGGAAGATTCTTAGATTAAAAAACATCTTGAGTGTAATATCTAGGCCTCAAAGCAAGAATCCGTGGTGAATGTCGGGCTGTGGTATATCAGTAAGTTGGACAATTGCAGTGCAAACAGAACTTACAAGTATTCTTTCCACCCGCAGGGATAAAGATAAATTGTTGATTTTCCTAATATTCTGCTTTCATGCTTTTGCATATGTTCTAGCAATGTGGTTTCTTCCTATTGTATTTACTTCTTGAATATACATTTCGTTCCTTGTTTCACTGTATGATTTCTGCCCGGCAAGCCCAAACTTTTTACAACTACTACTTGATGAATGTCAGACATATTTACCATTGCCAAAAAACATTAACCTGCACTTGCACAAGAAAGGAGCTCTCTATTTAACAAGGGAAGCCCAATATTTCCCGGCATGTTGATTTGGTAAAAAAACAAGTAGTGATACATGTACACAATTAAATGTGAAATTCATGCAACTCTTAGGAAGCAAATACTTTGTACAACATGTATGCCTGGGACAATAGCACAGAACTACAACAAGCAAAATTATGAGCCACAGAAAAGAACTTGGAAACATAAACTCTGTCCCATTTCACTGATAGAAGATCAAGAAAACAATGAAAATAAATAATAAAAGTGGAAACAGTTCAGAAGAGTGTTATGATGAGTAGGCTCTCAAACTCTATAATCAAATGCAACATTCAAGAATAATTTGATATTTATGGTGGACAACCATCCAAAAATTCTGCCCTAAATACAGGACTTCTCATTTTTCGGATGCTAGGATTTTACAATAGTTGATTTCATGTCTATCAAATTCATTTACAAACTTTAGGATGGAAGAAATATTTACTATGTGGCATGTCAATATTTGTCATGTGGCATGTTATTAATTTTTTTGAAGATATGAATGAAGACAAAAGTCATTTGAAAATAATTTCAGGAATAAATAGAAATTGAGAAATATTTATAAAACTTTAGAGTTAATGTTAAAAGCAGAAAAACAACAAAAATGATTGGTTACTCATATAAAAATGAATCCTATAGTTAATAAAGCCTACGGCAAGTACTAATAAAGAGAAGAGAAAAGTTCCGAATTAAATCCTACATTCCCACTTATAGAGAGTTGAAGTTTTAACTAATAGTTGAGTTAGATTTATTGATTTAATTAATAAGGGTTGCATTCATTATTTAAAGTGGTGTATTTAAATGTTATACAATGGATTTATTCTAATGGTGTTAATCCTAACCGAAAGTTTCCATTGATTATTCTAATAGTCAAACTATAAAAACAATTAAGAATTGTTGAATGGGATACAAATATTTTTTTATTGATTAAATCTTGTTGTGGCATGTCTTGTCGTGGCTCCACAACAAGATTTAGAAAATGTTTCCTAATTTGAATTTCTCAATAGGTATTTTAAAAAATGATAACTTTACATTTAACTAGGATATTTTGATGGTTTTTGTTTTGGGAAGGACAATTTTTGACCATATTTGTAATGTTAGGTCTAGTCATGGAAGCCACATACTATGTAGACATTGGAATAGTTGTTTGTGGGACCATGTGTGACTCCCCCATAGTTGATATACTAGGTGTAGGGATTGCTTGGGTAAATGCTTTAGTAAAGGGGAGGAAAGAATCTATAAGGTGGATTTGCATCACTTCAAGGCTCAACTAATGTTTCCCCTATCATGTTCTTTTTATGCACATTGTATTTTGTGAGAAAATAGTAATACCACTAGAACATTAACAATGGTGTCAAGTTTATCCTTCAGGATTTAATTGAATGTGTAAATTGGGATTGTAGGTAATTTATATTGGGTACTCTTGATAACTAATAGTTTCACGATGTTCCCCCTCATGGTTAGACATAGTCTTAATGGAAATTTTATCTTTTATAATGTATGTAGGATTACCATGAACATAAACAATATTTCCCTCATTTGTATTAGGAGTAACTTCAATATGAGATGAAACATGGGTATCATTGATGTAGTCCATTTTCTTAGAGATATGAGGTACCAAAATTACTTGCATGTGGTCTATGTGAGTTTCACTTATCCAAATAAAATTGGGGTGTTGGGGTAATAGATTTATCTGTCTTAGATGGCATAAGAACATAACATTTGACTATACTCCAAAGAGTGGAAGAATTTTGTAAAAATTTTAGAAGTAAAAATATTATACCTAAAACCAACAAGGATAGACTAAGATATGGGATCCTAACGACAATAATTAAAATCATATGTTGCATGTATAAATAAATAAGTAGGTTCATCAAAATGCGATAAAAATTGGGGTTAATCTAATTAAGATTATGGAATATAATAGAGACAAAAACATAAAAATCCTAAATCATGTCAATCTAAATAGTTGAACACAACTTTAGAAAGTAGAATACAAATAATTAGGGTTAAGTTTTAAAAATATTGCAGACCGTTTCTACGAGGTCGATAGTATACTAGTGATCTCAAAGCGTGAGAATAGGTTGTGCAGAGTGTTATAATTTTTTTATATAAATTTAGAATACATGTGGATGAGCTATGGAAAAAATCACCCATTCTACATATAATCATCGATCTATTTCATCATTTGACGGTTGATTTCCTCCTCTACTTCTCTAATCAGTGATTCATCTCTAACACTTCTTTGTGCATGTGTCTCTAGATCTAAGATCTATGGTTGAAATTTTTGATCACGCTTCGCACTTGAAATTGGATTCTTATCTTCAACCCTTGCTTCCCTCTTATGACTTAAAAGTGGGTGGTGATATTATAAAGAATTCATATACCCATTTAGTTACATCTCTCTATGAATGTGTGTAAATGTGCATAAATAATGGTTTTAACAAGACCCTAAAAAGGCCTTCAACACTCGGTAATGATATTTATCTTCATTTTTGGTGCATGAGATTCATCTAGGTAGAAAATGATTATATGTTTATACTTATTGTTCTATGAGGAATTGATACTTCAATGACTAGGACCCAAAGTCCTTAGAGTGTACGTGAGTATGAAATCATTATATATTTGTAATAAGTTAGGGTGAATATACTTATATAGTTAACTTGTGTGAATGATAGCCTACTCAATTGACCCTAAACCAACTGAAATAACTTGTATATTTGAAAATACGATAGCTGCAATCATAGTAGATAGAAACACTAGTGTCGATAAAAATGTTAATTGATTATGTTTTTATCAATGATCTTGTCTAGGATTAGAATAGAACCTAATCAGATATAAGGAGAACAATTGAGATATGAAGATGTGTTCTCTATATTTACACTAGCTCAAAATGTGCTAGGTTGAAAGATAGGTGATGGCCTACTCTTTGTACTCGAGTGTGGGAATTGAGTAAAATTTCTTTCAATTAAGTCAATAAATGTATCGATGGACTTAATCTAGAATAAATTTCAAATCATTATTATCAAGTTCCTTATGACTAAATTTATGGTACCATAGGTATATATAAAATATTAAATTTTCATCCTTGTGGGATTAATTTAAATCATACCTTGATATATTTTCATGTTCATATGTAAGTTCAAAGGATCGTTTTATGTTCACTTATAAAATTAAAAATATAAATCTCAAAGAAAACCATATAATCATGAAAGGCTATAAATTATGTACCTACTAAGTTTATAGATTCGAGATGACATCTCCACTAGAAGTAATTTATTTTTTGTAGTTGGAAAAGTGTGTATCTTTATTTGAAAACCAACCTTGGATTTCCAGGGGCCTAGTTCGATCAAATGAGATAGATTATTATATTAAGAATTTGTGGAGATATACACTAAAGGCAAATAAATGACGTCATGAAACAATTTTGTAGACTAAACTTTATTTTCTAGTGTTTTTTGGATAACTTGTTGGCATCATTATACATCTAATTATTGATTGATATGGACCATCTCAAGTAGTCTTTCCATAAAAATTAAGTTTCATTCCATTTTCCTATCCTTTATCTACCAAATATGCTTTAGCAATACTTATCCTTGTTATTTAGACATATATGCATAGCTCCCCTTGTCCTTATCCCATGGAAAACCTCAAATACAATCAAGCTTGGCCTACATACCCAAACAATGAGAAATATGCTCATTTAAATTATTTTTTCCCTAAGCCAACATATCATCAAAATGTAATGTAAATGACTTATTCCCAATTTTATTCAACCTTAAATTTGACAATCCATTTAAATGTTAATTGGAAGTGGAAATTATATCATCCACTCAACCTAGTGGTGTAGCTAGATTGATATCATTTGACACAAGTTGCAAATTGACAAGGTAAAGGAATTTTAAATCAATGTGTCCTGTGAAAAATAAAAAATAAGGACCTTGAAATTTTCTCTCTGGGATAAGTGTAACTAAGATATATGTACTAGTATATATAATGGTATTTTAATGGTAAGATATGTTCTTGCACTCATCTAGTGGGGAGAGGGTTCAAATTTCCCTTTCATGTAAAGGAGGGTTCAACCATTGGATTGAAAAATCATATATACGGGACAGATTCCATACATACAAAAAGACAAATAAAAATAACTAAAACCAACATAAATATCAACTCTTAAAATATTATGTGAGTTCAAAGTGTTAAAAAAGAGAAGGTAATCTAATGAAGGAAAATTAATGAAGTTTCCCTTACGATAAAAGAGAATCATGTTATATTATCACATATTGTACAATAATGTTTCACCATTTTCTTTAAGGATTTAGACAAAACAGATAAGGGTATGGGCCAAGGAGGAATACATGTTGTGATGGTCGGTTTGAGGGTTGTGCATGTTTTGACTTCTTGATCCAATGCTGACTGTGAGAGCTTCCTTTTGGCTAGGAGGAACTACCTGCAATTCAAGACAAGACCACAAAAGAGAATTAAATAGTATATGACAGTGGAATGCCTAGCGTATGCTAGATCTGGGAAGTGTGATACTTCCTAGAAGGCCATCAATCCATTGTTTATAAATTAATATAAAATAACTTAAACATGTAAATAAAAGAATCTAGTGCTAGCATTTTGATTTGGGTGCCTCAGATTACTATCAGCATTGATCCGATTAAATACTAAAATGCTATACAGGTAAAGGTTTTGGATTGGGTTGTGGGTAGTGCAGATGGTTTGCAGGTCACAGAGATAGAGCCTTGGTAAGGTTGGGTGAGATTTTGGGTTGTTTTGGGTGTGATACTTAGGTTGTTGGTCTGGAGCAATATTATCAGACACAAAGACCGACACCGGTTAGGGTGACCGATGTTGGTTTAGGTAGGACTAATACCGGTTTAGGGTGACTAATATCAGAACTCATGACAAGTGGCGGGGAGTCGAGGTGGGGATGTTTGGGCTCTCTTATGTCTTGGAACTAGAGAGTTGGAAAGGTCTCTATGGGGGAGGGTGAGGTGATAGGTCCAAGATAGGTGTGGTAAGGTTTTGAATGAGGTTTGGGGTAGGCTAAGGGTTGAGTTGTTAGGTTTGGTTGTGACAAACACATGATGGACTCGATGTTGGTATAAGAAAACCAACCATGGTTAGGGTTAAACGGTGTTAGTGACTGTGGAGAGCCGGGGAATGTTGTAGAACAAGTTTTGGGTCCTCTCTGTGATTGCACAAAGAGTTTTGGGGGTGTTTGTGAGGTCTACGTGAGGGAGACGGTTTTGGGATAGGTTTTTGTGAAGTTTAGGTGGGGTGGTTGATAGAGAGAAAGTTGAGGGATGGATCCAAGTAAGGATAGTAACTTGATGAAGCCAAATAGAGAATAGAACTGCAAGTGACAAAGGAGAAATCAACTTACTTGGAATTCAAACGGGTTCGAATGCCCGTAGTGGTGGAGAGGTAGCTGAAGATGCCGGTGATGGTTGATCTGTGGAAAGGTGCTCGCTGTTGCGGTAGTGCTTCTTGAAATGATACCATGGATGCAAAGGTCTTCTGATCAATCTCGGTGTTGGCTATGGCTGTCTGGACATGCGAAAAGGCTCTAGTTTTTACTTGCATGCAGATCTCCTTCGTTCTCCAAAAAATTGAAAATGTGCCAACCTCCCAAATAAGGTTACCAAAAGGGATATAAGGTAACCAATGGTGGTTTAGGGTGACCAACGTCGCATTTAGGGTTGAGCGGCATTGGTTAAGGTGGGAAATCCTAGGTTTACTAAAAATGTCGATCTTAGCAATATTTTTGGGTGAGTTCAAGATATCTCGTGGATCAAAATGGAATGTTACATTTTAATAAGTGGGAATGTGGTTAGAGGGAGAATAGGCATATGATTTTAGGGTTACACTAAGTCTTAGTTCATTAAGGTAGGTATGACTAAGCCTTAGTTAGTTATGGTGAGTAAATGTTGAGTTCTAATAAAGGGGAAATATGCTAAAAATAGGTTTTGGTAAGGTGTCTAGGTGAGGTGGTGGGGGAGGTGGAAATTAGTTTAATTAGGGAAATTAAATAATGAATATTGTGAGGATGAGTATCACTTTAATTATAAATAATTAAGCTAATATTAATGTGGAGTAAAAGGGACATGGTTAGGTGAGCATGTTTAAGTTGGTTATTCAAAAAGGGACCAAGGGGAGTGTGACCCAATTTTGGTGTTCACAGTTTGCCCATTTTTTTGCGTAGCTTGTATTGGTAAGTGACGTTGAAAAAAATAGGAAGTGATTGCCCTATGTGTGGGTGAAGGTGATCCCCCTCAAACCAAGCAATCGATGAGGTGTAATACGGAATTGGTGAGTGGTTTGATAAATGTGTAGGTAGGGAAGATAAGTGAGGAAGGGTTTGAGTATTGAGGGAAAGGGTGATGGTTAACTCATGTAATAGGTAGTACGCCTGTGGTCAAAATCAGGTCACGGGTAATGGAAATCAAATGCATGCACATGTATAGATGCGCAACACGGTACCTGAGTTGAAGAGCTTGCAAACTCTACATCGTCCAAGGTCGATAAGTTTATCTAGACAAGGGTGAAGTGATTAAGGTATCCAAGGTATAGGATATGGTTCGGAAACACAACGTAGGTCGGAGTGCAGGAACATTTAGTCATGTTCCAGACACTAAAGGTTTGGTCAAGATAAACGACATGGAAATAGGCAAGGTATGGTTGGTAGGCTAAAACAACATGGGTAAAAACATCACAAGGTATAGCGAGTGCATAAGGTCAATGGTTACACAAAGTAGGATAGGGTTAGGGAAATAGGTCATGGAACAGGTAAGGCCAAGGTAATCAGGCGGACGCACATGCACACAAACAAGGGTTTTTGAGGTTTGGTATCTAGGGTAGAGGATACGGTCTAGACACACA
Organism: Taxus wallichiana var. yunnanensis; assembly: GCA_018340775.1. Classification (NCBI taxonomy): domain Eukaryota; kingdom Viridiplantae; phylum Streptophyta; class Pinopsida; order Cupressales; family Taxaceae; genus Taxus; species Taxus wallichiana. Next base: position 78,851,196 of record CM031242.1, read on the forward strand.
ACGAGGTAAGATGCAAGAACGTGTAGGTGTAGTTAGGTACATCCAAAAGGTCAAGGCATTGTTTGGGTAGACCACTTGATAGGTAGGCAAGGCAAGGTCATTGGGTTCACCAAAATGAGTAACAATGGCATAAGGTGCGGTGTGTATACAATGTCGAAGGTGCCAGAGGGTGCTAGTAGGTGGGATAGGGTTGTTTGGAGGTAGATATGAGGATGAGAGGGGAAAAAGGATGCCCCAAGGGTCAAGGGAAATAATATAAGGTTACATGGGTAATTGGTGGGGGTGAGGGAGGGGGATAAGTAATAAGGTCATGAGGGTGATGTGTAAGGTTAGGGTCAACATTGGGTTAAGTGGAAAAAGGTTATGGCCAAGTAGATGTGGTGTAATTTTGTGGCAATTGTGGCATGGTTTAGGGATGCCCGTGGCGAGGCACAATACTATCAAAATCACCCGATGGCTACAAGGATAGACGTCCCATCCAATGCAAAGCATAGAGCACATCAGGCCTCGAGTGAGATGACTAGGTCCCACACTCACATTGTAGAGAGTATAGGGGTCTGATGAGCTTAGAGATAGGGATAGGGTGAGGCCACTAGTTTATGGAGGCCAGTGCCAGGTGAGGGGCCATTATAGGTCATACCAAGGCCCATGGAGGGTGGCAAGATGTTGTGTAGATGCTACATGGGAGAAGAGGAGGAGGAGATGGTTGAGATAGGCATGTAGGGTATCTGATGGGGAGGTGATTGATATCTGTGTGTAATTTCCCTGTTGTCTATTTTTTATATATACCGATCTACGTGTCGAAGAGAGCGAGGATGTATATGAGATTTTTAGCATATACCGGCCTATGTGCCAAAGATGGTGAGGCTATATATGAGAGTTTTGAGAGATTTATATTATCTGTATCAGTGTATATTGGATGGATACACAGATTTTTATGATGAGATCGATGATTGTGTATGATGTACTTATGTTGGCAGAATTTGATTGTTATTTGGAGATGGATGGAAACTAGGTGTATTAGGCATGGTGGAGATAGGTTGGTGTAGGCATGATTGAGTCAGGTCATAGGCATGGTTGAGTTAGGTCATAGGCATGATGGATTCAGTCATAGGCATGATGGAGTCAAGTCATAGGCATGATGGAGTCAGGTTATAGGCATGATGGAGTCAAGTCATAGGCATGATGGATTCAAGTAATGGGCATGATGGATTCAGGTCATATGCATGATGGATTCAAGTTATAAGCATGATGGAGTCAGGTCATAGGCATGATGGAGTCAGGTCATAGGCATGATGGAGTCAGGTCATAGGCATGATGGAGTCTTGTTTTTAATTTTGATTTAATGTCCAAGTTGTTGGTAACATGGGAGACAAATGGTGATGTATATGCATGTTATGGTTTAAATTTCCAAATATTTTCTATAGTGGAAATGTGAAAATGATAAATGAATGATTTGATGATGTGGTAAAAATGTTTATTAAGTGGTGCTTGTTTGGTTTAATTTCTAATTGTTGATATAAAATGGAAACTAACTAAGGTAGGATGTGAATAGGAAGATGGGGGAAAATAGGTTAGGGTAAAGAGTGGCCAAGCTAACCTCCAAGGGCCCCATGCCCTGAGTGCTACCTACATAGCCCCACGAAAAGGGGCCTCAGGCCGATGTATTTCTCCCATAAGCTAGGGAATAATATGATGAGGTAGAGGAATGGGTTGGTAGGTTTTAGGTATGATTGAGTCTAGGTCATAGGCATGGTTGAGTCTAGGTCATAGGCATGGTTGATTCTAGGTCATAGGCATGGTTGAGTCTTAGGTGAAAGTGGAAATCTTTAAAATGTAGTTGTCGATGGTCTAGTCCTGTATAGGAGAATCAATAGGTGATGAAGAAGGTAGAATGGTAAAATGTGGTAAAAGAGCCACTTAAGGATAAGAACGCTAATGAGTCTACCATACCCCAGATGGGCTTATGAACATAAGACCCTAAAGGTGTTGTGTAGTGGACTATTCTAAGGGTGAAGAAATTCACATGATCATGAAATGTCACAAATGCGGCAAGTCCCTTGAGTGGATAGGAGGATATGGTAAAAGGAAATGATGTGAAAGTGGGGGTTTCGCGTAACTTAGTGTACATTTGACAAGATGTTCACTCAAAGAAGAAACCTAGGATCGAAATAGGAAAATCCATGACGAAAAATTTATCATTTTCTTCATTTGTTTGTTTTTAATAGATTGATCGATGCGAGAAGTCTATATGGGATGCGTATACTATCCCCTTGAGGTCTTTGTGAAGTTGATCGATGTGGGAAGCTTCTGAACATTTTATTGTATTTTTAAAATAATTTTATATAGTTTTCCTTCAACGAATCAGTATATTTATGACAGCTAGGTAGAGAGAAGAGATGTCCCTTTTGAGGGAGTCATATTTTTGCTGGAATTTTGACTCAAGGATTTGAATCCCATTTTGTTTTTGGATGTTTTAAGTCATGGAAAAGACTATAGAGGAAGACTAGGTTCTTTTTAGAAGACAAAACCATAACACATAGGGGTTAACTATGAAAGTGGTGGTTTCAAGTGAGGAATGACCATGGGATTCCATGTTTTAAAAGACAAAAAAGTATCCATGAGAATATTGTTGTGAGTAGAGTTGTGGTACTCATATTGAAGATAAGGCTGAAAGGTGACGTGTAATCATAGGATTCTTGTTGATTTGTTGATCCTCAAGCAGGTAATATGGAATGTGAACAACGCTCAAGGGATGAGCGGTCAATTGATAGAAAGTGATATAGGATTTGATGTCAACAATAAAATGGTCAACGATGGCATTAAGAGGCTCAGTTCAGTTTTAACTTCAAGTGAAGACAAATGATAAGCACCTAATCCATAGGCATGGGTAATGATATAGGGTCCAAGCCAATTAGGAGCAAATTTTCCCCATTTACTTTTCTCTTCTTTGGTTACATGTTGATTTTCTTTGGATGAGGTCACCGACCGAAAGGTTCATTTGTGGACACATTTGATGCGTTTTTGGTAGATTTGGAGATGGTCAAGAGCATTGAGACGATGTTCATCTAATAACTCAAGTTGCATCAAATGATCCTGGAAAAAGTCATCGTCGTTGAGCATGTCTTGTAGTGAGACACAGAGAGATGGAATCAGACTTCGAGAGGTAAGACAACCTCAAGTACCATAGACCGAGAGAAAAAGGTGTGGCGGTAGTTAAAGTACGAATACTAGTGTAGTAAGCCCATAAGGTGAAGGGGATGTGCATATGCCAATCCTTCCCAGTATCATCAACTACTTTCATAAGAATTTTTTTAAAGTTTTATTGGTTGATTCTCGCTTGGCCATTGGTTTGTTGGTAATAAAGTGATGAGAAACTTAGTTGAATTCCAAAATTGTCACACAACTTACGTAGGGTTTTGTTGTTTAATTTCTTTCCATTATCGGTGATGAGATGGTAGGGGACGCCAAAATGAAAAATGATGTGATGGTTGATGAATTCACATATTTTCTCGACTTTTATAGAAACGAGCAAGATGGCTTCTACCCATTTAGTGTAATATTGATGGCAGCTTATAATCCATTGATGGCATTGTGAAGAATGGGGATTGATCTCTCTAACTAGATCCAAACCCCATTGATAGAAAGGCCAAAGGTCCCATGTGACCTATAAATCATGAATAGGTGTGTGATGAAGATTAGCTTATTGCTGGCATTTCACACAACATTTGACATAGTCACAAAGTCACGGTTTAGGGTTGGCCAGTAATAGCCAAGATGAAGAATTCATTTAGTGAAAGATAAACCACTAAAGTGGCCTCCACAAATTCCATCGTGAACTTTCTTGATAGTGTAGGGAATTTCAGAACTCGTAAGGCATCTAAGAGAATATCATTGAAGCCGTTCTTATAAAGGATACCACCCATGATGACATAGTGAGAGAAAATTTTAAGAAAGGCACATTGTCCATTACAAGTGAGATCAGAAGGTAAAATGGTAAGGGAAAGATAGTCGCAAACTACTTATAACAAAGGTCACATGGGTTAGGTGCAACGGTTTTGATGGACTAGACTGAATGAGGTAAATAAGAGGGTGCTTTTAACCTTTGTATTTTGACAAATATTTTAGAATCGGTGGGTAAAGCAGGTATCTGAGAATCCAAGCAGAGGCAATGGTATCTGCAAACTTATTGGTAGAATGGGGGGTGGTTTGAAGTTCGTAATGGTCAAAGGTGGTCAAAATTATGTCTACGTGATGTTTATACTTTTGAAGTATTCCATTACAACATTGGTATATACCATTGACTTGGTTTACAACAAGTGGGAATCGCCATAGATATTAATCAAATTAACATCTAAGGCATAAGTATCTCAAGACCCAATATGAGTGCTTCATATTCGGTGATATTGTTTATACAATCAAAATCTAGTTTGAAAGATAAAGGAATAGGATCACCATCAAGTGGAATGAGGATAACACTAGCCTCGCCCCACGCTAACACTTGGATCTAACAAAGAATAGGGTCATTTGGTAAGTGGTATCGTCCAAGGAGAGGGTAGTTATGGATTCGTCTAGGAAATCAAAGTTAGAGGGTTGATTCTTGGAAAGAGGTGCGTCTACTAGTTGGTTTGTGATGGTTTTGCCTTTTATGGATTTTTGATGAATGAATTCAAGGTCGAGGTCAGGAAGAAAGCATGAGCCAACATGCAACACGTTGATGTTGATAGGGTTTGGCATACATGTAGTGTAGGGGGTCAATATTGGTGACAATGAAGGTTTTTTGGTTGAGTAGGTAATGGAAAAGTTTGGTGGTGACAAAAACTAAGGATAAGTAGAGTTTTTCGGCATATGTGTAGCTAGTTTCGTAGTCCAAAAGGGTACAACTTATGTAATAAATTGTTTGCTCTTTGTGTTGCTCGTCGCGATGAGCGAGCATGGCACCTAAAGACCGGTTAGTGGCGGAGATGTAAAGGTAAAAGGGTTGATCATCCTTGGTAGGAACAAGCACCGGTGGTTTGAAGAAGATATTGTTTTAAGGTGTCAAAGGCTTAGCGACATTCATCATCCCATTTGAATGAGACATCCTTTTTGAGGAGATGATGAAATGGTTAATAGTGGTTGGAAAGTAGTTATAATCCATTGATGGCATTGTGAAGAATGGGGATTTATCTCTCCGACTAGATCCAAACCCCACCGAGAGAAAGGCCAAAGGTCCCTGTGTGACCTATAAAGCATGACTAGGTGTGTGATGAAGATTAGATTTTTGCTCGCATTTCACACAACATTTGACATATTCACAAAAGTCATGGTTTAGGGTTCACAAGTAATAGCTAAGGTGAAGAATGCATTTAGCGAAAACTAAACCACTAAAGTGGCCTCCACAAATTCCATCGTGAACTTTCTTGATAGTGTATTGAATTTCATAACTTGTAAGGCATCGTAAGAGAATACCATCGAAGGCATGCTCATAAAGGATACCACCCATGATGACATAGTGAGAGAAACTTTTAAGAAAGGCACGTTTTCCATTACAAGTGAGATCAGAAGGTAGAATGGAAAGGGAAAGATAGTCTGTAAACTGCTTATACCAAAGGTCACATGGGTTAGGTACAATGGTTCTGATGGAGTAGACCTCACGAGGTAAATAAGAGGGTGATTGTAACCTTTGTATTGTGACAAATATTTTAGAATCGACGGGCGAAGTGGGTATCTAAGAATCCAAGCAAGCCATGGTATCTGCAAACTTATTGGTAGAATGGGGGTGGTTTGAAGTTTGTAACGGTCAAAGGTGGTCAAAAGTATGTCTACGTGATGTTTATACTTTTGAATTATTTCATTATGACACTGGTATATACCATTGACTTGGTTTACGACTAGCTAGGAATCACCATAGATATTAATTGAACTAACATCTAAGGTATAAGTAGCCTAAAGACCCAATATGAGTGCTTCATATTCGGTGATACTGTTTATACAACCAAAATCTAGTTTGAAATATAAAGGAATAGGATCACCATCAAGTGGAATGAGGATAACACTAGCCCCACCCCCATGCTAACACTTGGATCTGTCAAAGAATAGGGTCATTTGGTAAGTCGTATTGTCCAAGGAGAGGGTAGTTATGGATTCATCTGGGAAATCAAAGTTAGAGGGTTGATTCCTAGAAAGAGGTGCATCTGCTAGTTGGTTTTCAATGGTTTGGCCTTTGATGGATTTTTGATGAATGAATTCAAGGTCAAGGTTGGAAAGAAAGCATGAGCCAACATGCGACACATTGATGTTGATAGGGTTTGGATACATGTAATGTAGGGGGTTAGTATTGGTGAAAATGAAGGTTTTTTGGTTGAGTAGGTAATCGCAAAGTTTGGTGGTGACAAAAACTAAGGATAAGTAGAGTTTTTCAAAGCATGTGTGTAGCTAGTTTTGTAGTCCAAAAGGGTACAACTTATGTAATAAATTGTTTTCTCTTTGTGTTGCTCATCACGATGAGTGAGCATGACACCTAAAGAATGGTTAGTGGTGGAGATGTAAACTTAAAAGGGTTGGTCATCCTTAGTAGAAATGAGCACCGGTGGTTGAAGAAGATATTTTTTTAAGGTGTCAAAGGCTTTGTGGTATTCATCATCCCATTTGAATGAGACATCCTTTTTTAGGAGATGATGAAATGGTTGACAGTGGTCGGAAAGTTGTGAGATAAAATGACAAATTGATTACAAATTACCTTACAAGCTTCGAATTTGTTGGAGATTAGTAGGTGGAGGCATTTCTAGAATAACCTTTACTTTAGCATGATCAACTTCTATGCAACGCAAGGAAATGATGAAACCAAGGAGTTTTCCTGAAAATACCGCAAAGATGCACTTCTTTGGTTGAAGATGAACACAATACTTGATGAGGTGATCAAATATGACCTTAAGGACTGTCGGTGTTCAATTTGATGTTTAGATTTGGCTAGAAGTTCATTAACATAATCTTCTAAGATACGATGCATGATGTCATGGAAGATATAAGTCATGACTCACTGATATGTAGCACCAACGTTTTTAAGGCCAAAAGGCATGACTCGATAGCAGAAGGTCCCCTAGGAGTGATGAAGGTAGTTTTGTGTTGATCTTCTAGAGAAAGTAATATTTGATTATAACCCAAGAAATCATCCATGAGTGATAGCATTTCATGGCGGTGGTGAGATCAACTAGTTGGTCAATGTCCAGTAGGGGAAAATTGTATTTCAAACAAGCTAGGTTGAGATCACGGAAGTTTGTGCAAATGGAGAGTCCCCATGTCACTTTTGTGATAGGAATGATGTTAGAAATCTATTGGGGATAGTCAATGGGTAGGATAAAGGAAACCGAGAGAAGATGTTGAAGTTCTTATTTGACAAGAAGACCAATGCAAGGATGAATTTTCTGTAACTTTTGTTCTATGGGTTTGGCATCAGGAATGGTTACGATAATGTGGACCATGATTTTTTGGTCAATACCAAGCATACCGACATAAGACCAAGAAAAATCATTGCTATGGTCCCAAAGGAAAGAGGTAAAATATTCCTATTCAGCAACATCTAAAGACCGGCATATCTTTAGAATGTGTTGTTCATCATAAGTATTAATGTTGATTTCGATAGTCAATTCATTCAACATGGTTTACGTCTCGAGAGGGTAACGACACGGTGAATATAAGAATCTTCCACACACGAGGATGGACTCACCTTGTCCCGACATTGGACGGCGTTAATAGAAGGTGTATGATCATCGATGATGTCAGGATAAAGGAAGGGGAGAGAAGAGGGAGCCTCACCATTGTGTTGATAGGTCAGAGGTCCCAGGGAAATTGTGTTTACGAATTTTTTTTTAGGAGGAATAGATTCGATATCTATGGACTCTGTGGGTGAAGATGGTGATGTGGGTGAATGAGGTGGAGAAGGTTTGTCTTCCTCAATGAGGTCGACGTGGGCCTTCTTGGGAGGTGGTGTAGAAAAGCCAATGCCACTACGGTCATTGTGTTTACGGGTGGTACAGGAAATGACAGTATGGCATCCTTGTTTGTAAAAACCGAAGCCAAATCCTTTCCATGCGCAATGATGGAGGAAAGTGTGGGTGAAGCAGTGGTTAGTAAGGGGTTGGAGGTTATATGAAAATGGTTGTGTTTAGTGTGGAGGTTTGGGTGAATAGGTGGTAGTGTCAAGTCCCCCGTACATTAGGTTAGTGTGAAGGTGGGGAGGACCATAAGGGAAAACCTCGCCTATTCGGTAGTCATAACGAGGGTGCTGACGTAGGTTTACATTCTCTCATGGAGTGGGGAATGTGTTGATATTGTATAGGTGGTACTTCCCTAGAGTGAGGCATTGAAAATACCTTCTAAGGGATCGAGTAGTAGGTATGCGGGTAGTGGAGATAGTTGATTCACTAGATGACTAGACAAGAGGGGTATTGATTGGTTAGGAAGTAGAGTGGTAAGTTGTGGAAGCTGCAACGGCAGTAGGAATATAATAATTAGAGGCGGGAGAGGTGGCAGTGGCTTTTTTGGATGGGCTTGTGGGTGAAGGAGAATGGGAGTAGTGTAAGATGCTTTAACTAACTAGTCAAGTACACCATTGGGTCAAGACAACATGTTGCAAGTTTTGAATGGAAATGGGTCAGCGGGGATAGTGTAGTTATGTCCTTTATACTCAAATTTTACATAATGGTGTAAAGTTGAAGGAACACAACCCATGATGTGAATCCAGGGTCTTCGAGCAATAGGTTATACTAGAACTCTCCTTCTAAGACATAGAATAGTTTTGGGACAGTGTGAGGACCTACACGAACGTGAAGGATAATTGTGCCAAGGGTGGAGGTAATGGCATCATTGAAGGAGCGCAACATAACTGGGTTATTATGCATACAGTTAGAAGGGATACGCATTTGATTGTATGTGTGGGAGGAGATGATGTTAATGCTAGCACCACCATCAATCATGATGCATCGTATGTGTATGTTATTGATATAGATGGAAATGAATAGGGAAAGATTAGGGTCATTTGACTAGAGAGGTATAATCTCCTCATCAGATAAGTTGAGGGTGGTGACTTGAGGAGTGGGAATGGGGTAGAGAGGAAAGAGATGATTTGGTTAGTGAGGCTACGCAATGAGGGGTAATAATGGAGGCCATTGGTGTGGGGTCATTGGGTAAAACTTTGATAGATTGTGGAACCTCAATAAGGGCTTGTCTACGAGATTCATAAGTTTGAACAAGATCATACAACGACATCTTTAGAGGGAATGATGTAATATTATCATCATTGTGCGATGGGTGACATTATTAGAGATAGGGTATGTAGGTCCATGAATGGTGATTTTGGGTGTGGGTGTAGATGGTATATTGGGTAATAGGTTGGTTGATGGGTTGGTCACTTTTTCTTTCCCTTGAATTTTGAGCACGGGTGGAAACGTGAACCATGTTAATCTGAGGGGAGGGGGAAAATTGAGAAGGAGTAGGATGAGTGGTGTAATGACATGATGGGAAAAAACTTATCGGGGGATAAAATCCTTATGAAGTGAGATGGGTGCAACGAAATTTGGGTGGTGATTTGGCTAATTCTCTAATACGGACCATGTTGATCTCAAATTTTAGAGGTGGGTAAAATGGTTGTGGGGGTGGAGATATTGGTCACTAAATCATTAAAGGATGATGATGTGTGGTGACAGTGAAGGTGGAGCATGGTCCTCATCAAGAAGGTCGTCATCGTCAAAAAAAAATTTAGGAGGGAAAAGTTGGAGAAGAACGGTCTTTAGAGCCTTACAATTTTTGACATCATGTCCTGACACACAATGATAGGAACAAATCTTGGTTTCATCAAACCCTTTTGGTTTTGGTTTAAGAGGATTGTAAGGTCGAAGCGGTGGTAATGTGATGATAGAAGTCTCTAAGAGATTGGTTAAAATGTTGGCGTAGGATCCCGCTAACGGATCACAATGGGAAGTGAGTGTGGGTCTAGGTACAAGTGTGGATGATCATGAGGGAAGAAGATTTATAGGAGGAGAAATGGGTTGGTCTACTAGTTTGGTACATGGAGTGGTATTAGGTTTTATTGCCATCTACTTAGGTAAATGTGGTGTAAAAGAGCTAGCGATGGAAGGTTTTGTTGGTTTAACTACCTTATTGGATGGTAGCGAATTCTTATCTTTGGTTTGACCTTCTTAGGTAAATGTGACATAGGGGTACGAGATGTATAAGGGAAATAAGATGGTGGAAGGGGATGCGTTACCCATGGGGGAAACCGAGTTGTGGTGGAAGGGGTTGGTAGAGGGGGTAGACGACAGTGGGTGAAGTCGTATAGGAAAGGTTGGGTTATAGTAACAAGTGGAGGTATAGGTGATAATAAGTTCACGGGTGAAGATAAGAGTGCTTGGTATTTGGGTGAATGAGGCATAACAAAGGCTTGTGATGAAGCAATAGGCTACTTAGATTTTGATTGGTCTTGGGTAAGAAACTGTTTGGTCAAGGTTGATGGATGGGACCCTAAGAGGGATGTAAGGGGTAAGGTGACAAAGGTGTGGTAGGAGAGGCCGGTGTACATGGACTAGAAGGTAAGGGTTTCCTTTTAGGTGGAGGATAATATTGGTGCTAGCTTGGGAAGACATGGTTAAGTCCAATTTGACAGGTGGGTGAGTAAGGCTTGGTTTTAGCATGACACCCAAAGTAGTGATGGGTCTAGATACGATGAGGAGATAGGTGTGAGTAGGATTTCAGGTTTTGAAATGGTTTTGGTTACGGGTAAAGGTTTTGATATAGGTAGAGATGATGAAGAATAAGTTGTTTCAATTGGTGTTGTCGGTGTTGTCTTGGTTGCCAAAAATACCTTTGGGTAGATCATGGAAGTATCCTCAGACAACATTTGCATTTGGGTCAAAACGGGGAGGCGAAGACATCCCTAGAGCATGGAATGATCAACGTAATCCAAATGATCGACCATTCATGAAAATGGGACTATGGAAGAAGAGGATGGAATGGGTTGGGTGGTAATCCATGTGTAATATGTTTGTGAGATAGGGAATTGGCTAGCTTTAGACTTTGTACGTAATAGAGATGAGATCATGTCAATGGGGTCCTAGGATGTTGGGGGAGAACTTTCCCAATAGGTAGTGGCATGTCTAGCGAGTCTCCCATGGGTATGAGAGATAATAGGTTGGGTGAGTTAGACTTCTCCCTTACTGGAGGAGAAGGTGATGATGATTCTCCTATGGATGGGATAATTAAAAGTGTTGATTGTTCAAGAGGCTAGAGAAAGACGATGAAACTAAATTGGTAGAAAGTGTGGGTTCCTTCGTGAGAGCAAGGGGAGATGAGGGGGAATCCTTTGTGGGTGAAGGAGTAGAAGAGGTATTCTCCTCTGTGGGTAGAGGTGCTCGTGTCAAAATTTCCTCAATAGATGAAGTAGGTGGGATTTGAGGAATGATAGGTATGATATCAAAAACCACGTGGACTTCACAAACATTGCTTTCACTAGATGAAGGTTCACTATTTTGATTAGACGATGGTTTATGATTAGGGAATGAATTTTTAAAGATGTGTAAATTTTGATTTGCTGGTGCATTAAGGTTGTCCACGACAAGGTATCCATTATCTATCATCTCTTGGATAATATTTTTAAAAGTTATGTAGTTACCGTCACTATGTCCTTTAACGTGATGGTAATTACAGTAGTCGTGTTCTTTATACCATGCAGGCATAGGACGAGCAGGATCGAAACCTGTATGAGGTTTTATGGGAGGAAGTGTAATGGCTCCATCTTTAAGAAGATTTTCCAAGATTGAAGAATAGGGCTCTCCAATTGAAGTGTACTTCCGTTGTTCCCATTAGAGCTAAAAGGCCTGAAAAGAAGAAATATTGGAAGAAGGTTGGGCCTGATTAGAAGGATGAGGTTAACTCACTTTGAGGACTACCACGTTGGTAGATCCTTTGGGCTTTGAATAATTATTTTGAGGTTTTGAAGATGAAGAAGAATTGTTTGATTTGAATGGGGTGTTCTTGTTCCGTAATTGGATCTTCTTTTCTTCAATGGCATGAATTTCCAATTTTCATGCCATGGTGAATGCTTCATCAAAGGTTCAGAAGGTTTGGACTTGTAGAGTTGGTGAGATGTGTTTGGCAGAAGCTCTAGTGAACAACTCAATAATTTTAGTATGAGGTAGTTGGAGCAATTGCTTAATAAGACTCCACCAAAGGTAACGAAATATGCGATAGATTTCTCTTCATACTATCGAGTTGAATAAATATCGGTCATGGTGATTTTATTGGTAACATTGATTGAAAAATGATCTAAAAAGATTGGGCTACTTGATTAAAGGAATAAATGGAATGTCAAGGTAGTCAACTATACCAATCCAATGTTGGTCCTGTGACAGAGGACATTGGGAAATTTCATAGGAGAAAAGCATCATCGTGGGCGATTAGGTAGCACCCATGTTTGAATGACCGCACGTGTTGTTGTAGGTCTTCTTTACTATTGAATCGATTGAATTTAGACATTTCCCAATGCACCGGGTAGGGATGAATGAGAATATATGGATAGATAGGCTCGTTACAAATTTCATCATATGTTACAGAATTATGGGAGCAAACAGATGCTTCTAAGGTTTGCATCTTTTCCATCATTATTGTAATGAGGTTGTTAGTAGGTTGGGATGAATGGGTGCCCCCTATGAGAAAAAGGGGTTGATGCCTGAATGTATGAGGTGGGTGGTATGCTAGTGTATAGTGGCGTTGATTATGAGAACTCTGCGTAGTAGGAATAGATGTAGGTGGCACATAACACTCATAAGAGATGGATGATTTCGGGGGTTGTTGGTAGTATGTGTAGGAAGGTGGGGTATCTGTAACAACTCTAGTGGTGATTGGGGGTAAGGACCACAGGATATAAAGGACGAGGTTTTGAAAATGGGTGTAAACTATCGACACTAGAGGTGGTTGCAATGCAATGGGTATATGTGAAGTGGCGGGTGCAGATGGGGCTATACTTAAAGCGGTTGTTGGAGGGACAATTGATGTCATGGGTGTGAAAGATGATATAGATGCTATAGTTATAGCAGTTGTGGGATCTATTTGAGACACCACCGGTGGTAAAGTGGTTTACTGTAGCATCAAGCTGGTGCTAACTGACATAGAAGTCAAGGCGAGAGTAGGAGGTATAGATATGGGCATGTTGTATATTAACTGTCTTGAGGAATCTTGGGTGAAAGAATGAGCAAGGTAGATCTTGAAGGGTAGAGAGAATCTAGTCGAGGAGTATCACAAACTCATCATCAGTCAGGATGGGGATGAGCTGATTTCGATCCATAGGTGACAGGATGGATGGCGGTGATGGAATAGGTGGGAGTGGCTGATGGCTGATGTGAAATACAAGGGCGTTAGTTTGGCTGTGATTCAACACCATGTGAATCAATATATATTAGGTGAACTATACTCTATAAATGACATAAGGAACAACAAAGATGGGACAAAAAGATATGAGAGGGAAAGTTGATAAATGTTTTGATTAAAAGAAGAATAGAGTGACTGACACCGGTCACACTAACCGATGACGGTTAAGGGGTGACCGATGGAGGTTAAGGGTGATTGATGGTGATTACAAGAACTGTTACCAATTAGTGTGAGAAAACAATAGTTTCAGCAAATGAGGCAAAAATTGATGACTGTCAGATAGGAAAGTTGTATTTGATGACTATTATTAGAGTACAGAGAGTACAAGGATACACAGAGACTCTAAACAGAAGAGAAGATGAGATATGTGTCCTTTGGGTAAACAAACCAAAAGAACAAGGAACTCGACACATGTTAGGTAAACCGATTGTGGTCATATGTAAACCAATGAAGGTCACTGGGTGATGTCGATTTCGTGAAATCAAGAAGAATGAAGAAAAATGTTTCCTTTTGTGAATTGAAGTGGAATGAAAAACCAACCCCAAAGTTTGAGTATGGTATAAATGATCCTTGACACACTCAAAAATAGTTGGAATACACCAACTATGATTATGGAGTGTGAAAGGGGAGAAAAATGGAGAATATGACCTCACACCTCAAAAAGAAATTCAAGCACAAAGCTAAGAAAATACGTAAATCCTATAAGTGAATTTAGTGTTTTTATCTTATGCTATTTTAAAAACTAACTCGTGAATTTATAGTAGAGTTTTTAGTTAGGAAGGATTCCTACGAAGAAGGAAATTATAAAGTTGAGGTTTCAGGTTATGTTATGGTGGGGGCAAACTGTTCTCTAATGGGGTACTAGATAGAGATAACCATTTGGGTGCCCACTGTCAATCCTCTAATTGTGTGATAATTGACAACTTCTTTCGGGTGGGATGTTGTTTTAAGAAGATGTATATATTTCAAATTGTGTAGTTTGGAAAAGAGAGAAGAAAGAATGTGCTTTCTACGATTCAGTTATGTCAACCATCAACTAGGCATGACTTCTAGCATATAGGTTGCCCTCATTTTAATGTGATCTAAAATATAGTGAATCATAATGTTATGTAAGTTTTTTATGCCCCAATTGAAGTGTGATATTCGATGTAGAAAGTAATGAATAGGAAGAGGAATGCTCTTTCACGAATGCAATACTAATGAAAGAAAAGAAGCATTCTTTTTATAGCACCAAAAACATGATTTATTTTAGACAATAGAAAGAGAGGAAGATTCCAGAGAAGAAAATTAATGTGGAAGCTTTTCAAAAGGGAAAAAAACACACAACTTTCACCTAGGAATGAATAAAAATTGCAAGGAACCCGGATGGGTCCCATCGGGTGTGCCAAAATGTTTCGCCACTTTATTTAAGGATTTAGAAAAAACAGATAAGGGTATGGGCCAAGGAGGAATACATGTTGTGATGGTCGGTTTTAGGGTTGTTGCCCGTGTTCTAACTTCTTGATCCATTGCTGATTGTGAGAGCTTCCTTTTGGCTAGGAGGAACTACCTAAAATACAAAACAAGACCACAAAAGAGAATTAAATAATTTATGACAGTGGAATTCCTAGCATATGCGAGATCCGGGAAGTGTGATACTTCCTAGAAGGTCATCAATCCACAGTTTATAAATCAATATAAAATAACTTAAACATGTAAATAAAAGAATCTAATTCTAGTGTTCTAATTTGGGTGCCTCAAATTACTATCAGCGTCAATCCGATTAAATACTAAAATTTTATATAGGTAAAGGTTTTGGATTGGGTTGTGGGTAGTGTAGATGGTCTGTAGGTCACATATAGAGCCTTGGTAAGGTTGGGTGAGATTTTGGGTTGTTTTGGGTGTGATACTTAGGTTGTTGGTCTAGAACAATATTATCAGACATAGAGACCGACACTGGTTAGGGTGATTGATGTCGGTTTAGGTAGGATCGATACCAGTTTAGGGTGAGTGATATCAGTAACTATGACAAGTGGCAGGGAGTCAAGTGTGGGATTTTGGGCTCTCTTCTGTCTTGGAAAAGAGAGTTTGAAAGGTCTCTATGGGGGAGGGTGAGGTGATAGGTCCAAGATAGGTGTGGTAAGGTTTTGAGTGAGGTTTGGGGTAGTCTAAGGGTTGAGTTTTTAGGTTGGGTTAACAGTCACACAAGTGAATGATATCGATATAGGAGACTGATGTTGGTATAAGACGAACCGACCACGATTAGGGTTAACTAGTGTCGATGGATCGTGAGAGACTCGGGAGTGTTGTAGAAAACATTTTGGGTCCTCTCTATGATTGTACAAAGAGTTTTGGGGGTGTTTGTGAGGTCTACATGAGGGAGACGGTTTTGGGATAGGTTATTGTGAAGTTTAGGTGGGGTTGTTAAAAGAGAGAAAGTTGAAGGATAGATCCAACTAAGGAAAGTAATTCGATGAAGCCAAATAGAGAATACAACTACAAGTGACAGAGAGGATAAATAAACTTACTTGGAGTTGGATGGGTTCGAATGCCTGTAGTGGTGGAGAGGTGGTTGAAGATGCCGGTGATGGTTGATCTATGACAAAGTGCTCTTTTCTATGACAAAGTGCTTCCTAGAATGTTACCATGGATACAAAGGTCTTCCGATCAATCTCGGTCTTGCTATGGTATGGGTGGACATGCGAAAGGGCTCTAGTTTTTGCTTGCACGCAGATCTCCATCGTTCTCCCAAACAACTTGAGAATGTGCCAACCTCCCAAATAAGGTTACCAAAATGGATATAAGGTAACCAATGTCGGTTTAAGGTGAGCGATGTTGGTTTAGGGTTGAGCGGCGTCGGTTAAGGCGGGAAATCTTAGGTTTACTAAAAATGCCGAGATCTTGGCAATATTTTTGGGCGATTCAGTCTATCTCATGGATCAAAAAGGAATGTTACGTTTTGATGAGAGGGAATTTGGTTAGAGGAAGAATATTTATATGATTTTAGGGTTGCACTAAGTCTTAGTTCATTAAGGTAGGTTTGACTAAGCCTTAGTTAGTTATGGTGATTAAGTGTTGAGTCCTAGTAAAGGGGAAATATGCTAAAAATAGGTTTGTGGTGAGGTGTCTAGGTGAGGTGGTGGGGGAGGTGGAAATTAGTTTAATTAGGGAAATTAAATAATGAATATTGTGAGGATGAGTATCACTTTAATTATAAATAATTAAACTAATATTAATGTGGAGTAAAAGGGTCATGGTTAGGTGAGCATGTTTAAGTTGGTTATTTGAAAAGGGACTAAGGGGAGTGTGACCCAATTTTGGTGTCTACACATACCATCCATTTATATGTTTAGTTATTGGAAACCTAGATGAAATTTATCTTTTAAATATTTGTCTAAAATTGGTACGGTTCTTTATGTGTAACTTACATTTGTCACCCCATATGGGGTAGTATGAGAAAAAATGTGTAAAATAAAATCAACACATGATAATGGCATTAAAATAACACTCCTAATACACATATAAATTATATATCTTATACTTCCAAATTTTACTCAAAGAACATCTAATAAAGAAAAAATCTATATAATACAAAAAGTTACCCCTTAACAACCTATAATTGTTTTGCTTAATTTTAAATCAACATCTTGATATTATGGTAGATGCATTTGTAGAAATTAAAACCTTTAATGGCATATTAATCATTGGTAAATTTAAAATATTTCCATAAATTTATAACCTTAAGAATCTCATTGCAATTATGCGAAAGATTTTTATGTACAATAATTTTTCATAATTTTGGGCATTCAGGTTTCTTGTCATGCATAAAAAAATATGGTTAAGCATATATTTCAAATAAAAAGATCATATAAATCAAAATAAAGGTGAAATTGTATACTTGGTACAAATAACCTAAAACATGTATCCGAAAAAGGTCAAGAGATGTCAATTTTGATGTGCTTATCTTGGGTTTGTTATAAACCACGTTGGCTAGTCACTATATTACCTTCTCGGAAAAAATCTACTAATTAGTCATAGATGGCCTCAATCTAGTTCAGCACCACTCTATTTGGGTAAAAATAGTCCCTAAACTCCATTTTAAGCCCAAAATGAT
Organism: Taxus wallichiana var. yunnanensis; assembly: GCA_018340775.1. Lineage (NCBI taxonomy): Eukaryota > Viridiplantae > Streptophyta > Pinopsida > Cupressales > Taxaceae > Taxus > Taxus wallichiana. The sequence goes on from CM031242.1 coordinate 78,868,690, forward strand.
GTTACTAAATCTTTACATGCACATAATACATATAACAAAAAAGTAACAAAAATCAAAAGCTACATATTTTTAAACCTTTGATAAAATATCACATGATTCTAAATCAAATCACCTTCCTATGGAAAAAAAAATTGATATTAGTTGATTAATAGAGATTTGGGAAACTATGTGAGCCTTACTAATTTATAAAAGGGGTTATCATTGTATAATAGTGTAATGGAAACACAAACCATAAGTAGAAAATTATGAAAATAATTTTCAAAACTCCAACATGCTCTCAAAATAAAATGACTCAAATTGTACCCATGATGACATAATTTTTACCACATCACGTCACATCCAAACACAACAACATATATGCATATTCATGTCATTGGAGTCTCAAAAATCTAATTGATCTCAACATTTAAGAGTACTAAATAAAAATCATTTTCCATATCCATGTACTTGAAATATAATGTAAAATATATTACATTCCGTGTTTTAGAGCCAATAATATATACACCATCTTTTGATAAGTAAAGAAATACTTCATTTTTGTTCATACCAAGTGTTAAATAAACCTGTGTTATCATCTTTGTGAGTCAACTACATAAGATTAATGATCAATTAACATATGTGCAATTGAGGCAAAACATAAAAATATACAAGCACGTTGGGTTGATGTTTAATATAGGTAAAAATAACTTATATAAAACCTTATGAGTTGGCTTGGGTTAGTAATTTTGGCCCAAATTCATGATGTGAATAATAAACATCAAAATTGGAAAATTTTCAAAAATATGCTAAAAATAATAATTAAATAGGATTTTATTTTTTGAAAAAACAAATAATAGCTACATTGTATACAAATTGCTACAATTCAAATTATTGCAAACCATTTCATCAACCATGAGTAAGATATTAAATTTTGGGTGTCAACAAAAACATTGAAGTGATGTGTTTCTTCACATTATTCTTATTGGATTACTAAGGTACCAATGTTTCATAATGTTTATGAGATATTATTGAATAGTTAGATAAGTTAGAAATTGAATATTTAATGAGACTATGTTAGTCTTAGTGGACATGCTCTAGTATCTAATCATAAAACTCTTACACGGTGTTATTCAATAGGTTAATAACAGGGAAAATCTTAAGAGCACTTACTAAAATCCCCTTTTATTGTTTTTGATTATCTTTGAAAATGGGTTTTGGATCCATGGTGAAAAGGTGTAAAATTTCTATAGTCACGTAAAAGAATAAAAAAATTGAATCACAAAATGGTAGAAAAACATGGAAATTTTATCACAAAGAATGTGACAGATGAACAAATGAATGCACACAAGCATATATACGGTGATAAACATATACTAATGTTTATATGTAAAAAATATTATATGGTTATATGCAAAAAATAGATAGTCATTTGTGATGCATTCGATCATCTAAAAGTACATAGAAATAGAGGGAACTAGACTATTAAAAACCATATAGTAGCATTTTACATATAGTTGGTTGTGTTTTGCAACTAGTCGATTATAAACATGGTAACTTGGTTGTAAATATTACCGATCGGATATAAACACAATTGATCAGATATGTACTTGTTTATATGTAAAAGTAAATAAGTTATATTCACGTTCAATTTGGTTTTTAAATATATTCTAAACCCTCTATTTATCACTTTTTAAAATTTTCTTCCTTGCATCTTGTAACACACACAAAATTAGGCACAAAAATACAACTGTAAAAATACTAGAATAATTTTTTTGACTTTCATTACTTGCTACATGACACCACATGGGAACACTTAGGATAATTCAACATCACACAAGACATTTATACTAACATGAACCCACATGTACCACAAGATGAGAAGTGATTGACTTCACAAGGAAAGACAACACACATAACCAAACCTATCTAAGAGGCTTATATAGGGAGAGGCCATCATTGTAACTACCCCTTATCCCTCCAAGAAGGGATCCTGGATAGCATTTGGTTCCTCCAAAGTAAACATACCACATTAAATTTGACATGCCCCCTTTTCCCTTCCTTAGAACACGTGTTTATCCCTCCACTAAGACTAGCCACAAATCCCTTTGTTTCCTCCAAAACAAACACACATTTCCCTTATTCCTCCCTTCACTAGCTACACCTTATTCCTCCAATACACAATGATGAAACCTCACCCCAACAAAAGAAAACATAACCACTCAAACACATGATGCACATCATATCTATATTTCCCAAATAAAAAGGACACACAACGATCCACTACAATACCAACATACAAAAGGGGAACTACTCACGACACAACATTTACATGTATACAATTTATTAAAGTTATGTTCCAATAATTAAAATTAAGGATTCAAAGGCACTTAACATGTCAACATACATTCTGATTTTTGTTTCTATACTTAATTTCCTTATTATCATTTTACATTCAACTTTAAAAGGTTTCAATTAATTTGGTTCATGTCTTATTACGATTAACTTGTATAACTCAAATGTTAATAGAATCATTTATATACACATGAGGCTTCTAGTTCTTGTTCTATGTTTCACTTCTAAAGAGAAGGTTTACTTGGTTTAGCATCATACTTTCAATACACAAAAGGAACTAGAGTAGGAACAAGAGGGGAAAATCTATCGTTTAAAAGGGTTAAGGTTCACAATTCTTTCTTGATATTTATACTTTGTTAGGTGATTAGAAACATATTACTTTTACACGATATGAGATTATTTCTCACAACATAGGAAGGCTTAAACAAGTTACAAGAAAGATCTAGAATTCACTTTTCTCTAGGGACAACATCTCATGATTACACTTCTAAAGGCCAAGTGTTATCTAAGATTTTATTATTTTCCACAATTAACTCTTAATATCGTGATAGGGGAAAATAATTTGACACTGAATTAGAAATGGAATTCACCCATAATCCATATCCTCAAAATGTATTTCAAGAGAAACTCAAATATTAACACCTAGTGCCCCTTCATTTCCACATGTTTCGCTCAAGGAGGGTTTACACTAGATATTGAATCGAGATACACTGGAGGTACTAACTTAGGATAAACTATTCACCTCATTACATGCATGAAAATTATCCTAGGAGGAAGGTCACATCATCGAAGACAATATTTGACCATTATCTTTCTTACTGGATAGTTTTGTGATAATTCTGCTAATTGTGCATGGTATCATGGTAGTTGAATCTTGGTTTCTTATTTCCCTTAAGCTAGGATATTCCGTCTAGTACAAGGAACTAGGCTCAACTGATATTTTTGCCTCCTACGTCATGTAAATGGTTGTATAAAGAGGTAACTAAACACAATAATCTTACTATGAGTTTGACTATTTATTTAGTTTCCCTTCCTACAATTCCAAGTAAATGGTAAAAACACATTTTTTTAATCATTAATTTCACACTGAAAAACACTATAAGAGGTCAAGTTCATTTTCAGTTGACATACATATCCAATATTTTTGCAATAAATAATTTTAAATCAAAATAATACCCATAATTGAATACCCATTTCCTAAACACCCCAAAACATTAACAATTTCATACTCTTCACAAAATAAATAATTAAAATTTCAATATATAACAAAATGTTGATGTAACCTATACAATTACATTTTTCCAAATAACAAAGTTACTTATGAAATCACTAGCACACTTCACTTTCTCTATGTCTCGGTACCTGCAACTGCCACATGGTCATCACAAATGCTAGCATGGCATCCACCTAAATCTAATGAATTAACATTTTTAGTTTTCCATTCACAAAATTAGAATACTTCGCACATAACCAGTGGGTTAACGATAAATAATAACTTCATTGCACTTCATTTCATAAGGGAGGAGAGGAGAGAGAAAACACTATTTTTCCACAAATAAAATTTCTCAAAATTAGCCAAAAATTGAGTTTCATACAGTTATTTATAAGTTTTAATAAGTTTTCTTATCATTTTATTGATTTTACTAGGTTCCTACAACTTTCTTTTACATTTTTCTACTAATTTGTGAAAACATCCAATTTCAACTCGAGGCTAAGGAAACACATTCAAAAACTAACTTACGATAGTAACCACATAATGGTGAAAATTTCTACATGATATTCTATGTAACGATAATTAACATGAGTTAACGGAACTTAGAACTGGAATATGGTTTACAAATGACAACTAGTTTTCCAGAGCCACTGGTCATAATTGGATTGGTTTTGACCTGGTCAAATAATGACTAAAGGCCTAAAAAACCCATTTAAAAAACTATCTAGTGATGTATTTTTCCCTAAACTGATGGTTGTAGGAAATTTTCAAGTAAAAATACTAGAGGTTTATGAAGTTGGATAACCATTTCTTTGCTTAGGGTCCAAATAGAAAGCCAAAATGAAAGCCAACTTTTAACTTTGAACAGTTACATGATGTTGTAAACAAGGACAAGAGGGCTCCTAACGCACTATGTGAAATGATCAAATAATCAATTTAGGGATTTGTAACAGGTTTTGAGTCATCTCATGATGATAAGGAACAAGGTAAAACCTTAACCTTTAGGATTGGGGTTTCAGAGAGGTATTTCACATGTCAATGAAAATCTTGATTTATTAACTTTTACAAAAGAACAATTGATAGGTTTAAAAGGGAACTCAAACTCAACTTGGCAATAAAAAGGGTGTTTCAGGTATCTAGTTTGGTTATGAAGTTTCCAAATCATCTCAAAAGGAGGATTTAATTCTATGGTTGACACTAAAAACACTAATTGGTTTAGTGCGGTGGTAAAGTAAAGCTTTGGATATGGTGTGGCCACCCATACCAAACAAATGAAAAGGATATTTTTCCTTGTTTGAAGTAGATTTGGTTGACCTTGTAACAAAAAGTGGAGTCATTTTTCATGAGACATAGGAGGATAGACATAGCAAGTGACGTGTTTGTCAAAATGTCTCAATATGATGCACTTCCCTCTTTCCAAGATACAAGAGGCACATGGAGTGTTTCGAAGAATAAAAAGAGAAGTGGTCTTATAGAAGGTGTTTATTGTAGGATAAAACCAAATGTGAACATGCAGGTATAATTTCTAATTGTATTGATTTTTGCATCTTCTTTTAAGCACCTATGCTAGGTGCAATGTAACCTATACAAAACCATTCTTGGGGTAGACAAAGGCTACCCATTTTTTCCCTACTCTTTATCTTTTATTTTGAGTAGTTGTAATTGCCCTATAAGGAATTAAAGGAAAACATGGAGCCATACTTAAGGTGTGTGAAATGGTTGACAAAATTCCTAAATGTGATGTGGTATCATGGAATGTATTGATTACAACATATGTTCAAAATGGGATTATTGTAAATTCCTTGTAAACTTATAAGAAAATACAATTAATATGTGAAAATATAGATAACACAACAAATCTACTAGCATTCCCAGGACTAGGTGCGGATGGGAGCTTTAAATCGGGGTATGAATGCCCTTTATAACACAATAGGAAGCAAATTTGTATTTTTGAGGTGCCATGAAATTTGGGTATGCAAGGTGTGTGATCATGGAGGAGGGCATAGGAATTAGTTTCTACCTTTATGCCTCATTGAGAAGGTGTGGCGTCTAGGTGCAAAACATATGCGGTTGGGGAGGCATATGTTATCTCTCTTTATATTTCTCCTTGAAAATTCTTATGCAAATATTAAGAAAATGGACTTGGTAGGTACAAATCCAAATCCCACATTTTTTCCGCCAACCTTCCCGCATGTGGAGAAATAAGAGTTTTGAACGTAGTATGGTTACCCAACTAAGTAAACTGGGAAGATATTTTTCCCAAGGATAGCAGAGGGGTGTGCTCGACCACATAAGCTTCATTTTTTATTTCGTGCAGTAGGAAGTCCCTCTCCGAGACTATAAACACTTCGAGAGATAAGAGTGTCATGGTGGAAGTAGATAAAATAATAATAAGTTTTTTATTCATATTTTCCTTGGTACGTGGGAGTGGCTGCCTTGAGGGAAAAGGCCCTTAAGCTACAAGTAAATGTAGTTATAACAGTGAATCGTTTGAAAATATTCTGAAATAATTGTGTTTTGGATGGACTGAAATGATTGCATGAGGTGCAAATAAGGAGTTTGTTGTGAATGTGTGGGAATTATCTAGCAAACACAACCAAAATCCAAATTTTTACAACATTTTTCTCAACTTGTGTTATATGGAAGCTTCTTTTTGGTTTTAAATTTGTTTTTGTAAGACTTAGTTGAAACCATATAAAATTTGAGCTCAATCATATAAGCTTGATCACCAAAACAGTTTCTAGTTTGATCCATAACTCATTAAAGCTTAATGAAAAAGGGGATTTTCAGTTTTATAGCTATTAGTGCCTTTGTATGCATGCAAGAAAATTTTGAAAGAATTTACAAGCATCTAGACATGTTGATCAAAATGAAAAAGGAGTATGGTATCTTGGAATGAGATGGTTGTGTGACGAACAAACAAAGCTGAAAATATTATAAACCTTGTGACAAATGCACCCAACCCATACAATGAAAAACTCGAAACTATGTTCACTAGTTACTCCAAGAATTTTTCATCTTACCTTGTGTTTCATAAATCTCGTATTCTAGTTCTTCATTTGTAATAAAATAGAATTTTAAACCCTTGGATTATTATACAATAGGTTATTTTAAACAAGCTTGTATTACAAAACAATAGAATGTCACCTTGTAACTTACGTAATATCAATTAAATGATCAGAAAACTTATTGACACTTATAAATAACTATATGAAACTCAATTTGTGGCCAATTTTGAGAAATTTGATTTTGGAAAATAAGTGTTTCTCTCTCCTCTCCTTTATCTTCATATGTTTTCTCTTTGTCTCCCCAAATGCATATGTTTTGCACCTAGATTCCACACCTTCTCAATGAGGCATAAAAATGGAAACTCGTTCCTTTTCCCTCCTCCATGATCAAACACCTTGCATACCCACATGTCATGGCACCTCAAATATACAAATTTGCTTCCTATTGTGTTATAAAGAGTGTTCATAACCAGATTTAAAGCTCACATCTACATGTAGTCTAGGGAATTCTAGTAGATTTGTTGCGTTATCTAGATTTTCACCTATTAATTGTATTTTCTTATAAGTTTACAAGGAATTTACAATAATCCCATTTTGAACATATGTTGTAATCAATACATTCGGTGATACCACATCACATTTGGGAATTTTGTCAACCATTTCACATGCCTTAAGTATGGCTCCATGTTTTCCTTTAATTCCTTACAGGGTGATTACAAATACTCAAAATAAAAGATAAAGAGTAGGAAAACAAATTGGTAGCTGTTGTCTACCCCAAGAATGGTGCTACATAGGTTACGACAAGGCACCTAGCACAAATGCTCAAAAGTAGAAGATGCAAAAATCAATACAACTAGACATTACACCCTACATGTTCACATTTGGTTTTATCCTACAATCAATGCATTCTATAAGACCACTTCTCTTTTTCTCCTTCCTAAACACTCCATGTGCCTCTTGTATGGCTGAAAAGAGAGAAGTGCATCATATTGAGACATTTTGACAAACAATTCACTTGCTATGTCTATCCTCCCATGTTGCATGAAAAATGACTCCAATTTTTGTTAGAAGGTTGGCCAAATATGATTCAAAAAGGGAAAAATATCCTTTTCAGCTTTTTTGGTATGGGTGGCCACACCATATCCAAAGCTTTCCTTTACCACCGCGCTAAACCAATTAGTTTTGGATTGTTAAACATGCCCGAGGAAAACTTTTGGCATCGACAGGAGAGAATGTTGGTCAAAGGTTATGGTCGCGTGTGGTTTTAGTTCTGTCAAAAGCATTTTCTAGAAAGATTCCAAGAATATTTTCAACAATTGAATAATAAAAACACTCCACCGCCCATCAATAATTTCTACCAACTCTTCCTTAATACCACCACCAAACTCACATTAAGTTCTTGCCTACTCCTCCCGTACGCATCTAAGGCTTCCAATTGATTACTATTTTTAATTCTTTTATTTATTAAAATAATTTAATATATTTAATTATTATTATTATTATTTTAAATTTGTTTATCTTATTTCGTTTACTTGTAAAATCTATTAAAACATTTTAGTATATCTAGTTATTATTATTATTATTATTATTATTGTGTTAGTTTTAAATAAATATCTTATCCTATAAAATATACATTTTATATATAAATACAAGGATGGTGATAATAACGAGGTTATTATCCAACCAAAACGAATAAGAGGAATAAATAATCATAAGTTGAGGATGACATTCGTTTCTCAGAGAGGTAATAGTGACCTTGCGTAGGTTGTGCCAACAACCAAGAAGCTAACTTGTGCCTTGATAGGAGTTTGAATCTTCTCATATGACTTATGCAAAGTATGCATGGGATCCGATACCTCCCAACTTGTTTGAGAAAAAGGTGAAATATGCTCTCTTAAATACTGATGGGCCAAGTGTGGAGGTGGAACCCATGCCTCACTAACTGGGTGTAATAGAGTTTGGCATTACATTCCCCTCCCCTTATAACATCATCGTCCTCGATGCGGTGAAAAGGTGAGGCTATAAGGGTATTTAAACTAAGAATTTAACAACGATAAATATTTTCTAGTGAGAGTAACTCTGTCACTAAAACACGACCAAAATATAGAAAGCAGGGTTTAAAAATTTATTAATGTTCTATGAGTATTGGAAATGTCATTTTACATTGTTACTTAGTTAGTATTTTCCTTTTTAAGTATATCTAAAACTCAAGCTCTTAATATTTCATTGTTTAGGATTTTAGTTTATTTATTTTTGTGGGTTCCCAATAGTAACTGACATCAAGATGTGGCAAAAATCTCAAGCACAACACTAATGACCCACGAGGCATCTTGTTACACACTTTCACTGTCAGAAATGAGAAAGAATAAAACCAACCCAACTATGGGAAGAAAACACACAATCCACACAACATAGTACTCAACACACACATGTTCATGACACAATAGTACTCGTAACATAAGCATACTATAACAACAAGGAATTCCCAATAGTACACATACAAAAGTTTCACACAACTCGAAACCATAATTGTAACTACATAGTTTCAAGATGGAACTGTCGAAACCGAAATTTTCCTCCATAATTTCTATTTCATTAATGTATGTATTAGGAATAGGATGTTGTTAAGTATAATTAGTAGTAGCATTTGATAGAAGATAACGGCGCCACAAGATAAAGGCCGCCAATAATGTGGAGTACTAGAACAAAGTCAAAGTACAATAGGAATGTTGTAAAAAGTAAATATTTGTCATAAGTGGTCCAAGAATGTTAAAATGTCAAAGTTTGGGTAATTAGAGAAGTAGGGTCTACATGATTAGGAATTAGAAATATTATATTGGTAATAAGGACAAGAAGTGAGGTCATAAATATTTGTAAAAAGTCTAAAAATGTGGAACCCATGTAAAATGATAAGGTTTATCTTATCTTAAAGGATAAGCTTACATGTACAGATAAGAGTTAAGGTATGAAATATGATTCGTCAGAATGGATTTCTTATCCTATCTTAGAGATAAGATGGATAATCTTGGAAGTTCTATAAATAGAGAGGCCACCCCCCTCATTTAGCATAGAAGGAAGTAGTGAGAAATATTGTAGGAAGTGTGCGAAGGAAGCCATCAGTTTAAAGGTGTGTTGAAGAAGCCATTAAGAGGTGTAATTGTAAAGTTTCTCCCATATTCTTGGTGAAAGTCAAGTGAAGTCAATAACACTTGAAGTACCTCATGGGTGAGATTGTAACAATTTCATGTTAATATTATAATTTACTTTGATATTTCAGATTTGTCATCATTCCGTCTTATCATAGTCGATGGTATTCTTGTGTTATGTTGTTGTTTTGTTTCCAGATTACATCCACCAAACTAAAGGCTATGCATTAGTAAATAATCATAGCACGAGGAGTTCTTGGTAAAGAATTATCATAGTGCCGGATTGGTGATGACATTTTGGTTCCGTTCTTTGGGATCATTCCTCGTTGGTGGATTTTTCGGAGAGATATTCCCACTTAGTCAAAAATCAATGGAGGGTAACCTTATTTTTACATGCATAGTAGTTACCATGGTAAAGTCATTTTACCGGTGAATAGTAGTTACCATGATAAAGTCATTTTTGTTGTGAATAGTATTTATCACAGTAAAGTCACTTTTTACCGTGAATAGTATTTACCACAGTAACTTCACTTTTTACCGTGAATAGTGTTTACCACAAGAAAGTCGCTTTTTTACCGCAAAGTAAGTCAAGTTTTACCATAGTTACCGTGGTCATTTCTATTTTACTGTAGAAAGGTGTAAAGTCACTTTCTAGTATAGTGATTCCAATTATTTGTACACATAAGTCTTGTTGATTGTACTTGTGGGTTGGTATTTCACGGTGGTTACTTTTGAAAATGGGAAAGATTCCTATTTTTTCAGCTCAATCTAATGAAGATGCTTCTTCTTTCATTCAAGAGTTTAAACAATCTTGTATTTGTAATGGCCTCATAAGAAGGGAACAATGGACTGAATTTTTTCCTACCTTTTTGGATGGTTCAACACTTAGGTGGTTTGAAACACTAGGTGATAATGTGAAAAATTCATGGGATTTATTAATTGAAAGTTTTCTTGAAGAATTTGGTGAACAAAAGAAATATGTAGATCTCATGATCGAGATCACAAAGCTATCCCAAGGAGAGAAGGAGAAGATAAGGGATTATCATGCTCGTGTTCTAGAGCTAAGGAGGAAGCTCGATGCCCAGATCCGGAAGGAAGGATTAGCGGATGGGTTGATGAATGGCGTGGATAATCTCCTCTGTAAGCACTTCATTCTTGGGATGAAGCCAAAGATCAGACAATGAGTGAAGTATGATCACCCGGCCACCATTGAACAAGCAAAGGAGATTGCAAGAAGGCAAGAAGAAAGCATGGAAGAGGAGCCCAAAGAAATTGTTACTAAAGTAGAGCCTACACCAGTTCCTTTGGTCCAGAATCCACAACCACTCCCGGTGAGCACAAATATTTCTCCTAGTACATCTACTGAGTATGAAGATCTACTCAAAAAGATGGGTCAGTTAACTATTAATCTTCTTCAAGGAAAAGAATTTAGTTCTCAGGGAGGAGATAGAGGTCCAAAAAGAAATATTTCAAGTCGTATGTTATGGTTGTTATAAAAGGGTCATTATAAGTATAATTGTCTAGATAGAGCTTCTACATCCGGTAAAGGAGATAATGATAAAGGAAAAGCACCGTGAATTCTTTTGATGAAGTAGATAAGAGAAGAAATAATGAAGTAGATGTGTTTGTAACAAAAAAAAGAAAGAAAAAGATAATCAAGATGGAAATGATCCTAAGAAGATGAAAGGAGAAACTAGTAAGAAACATAGGAGAAGAAAGTTGGGTGTGCAGGATTTTCTGATTTCACAGGGGCAAGGACCATACTCCATCTTGGAAGATCTGTCCAAAAGGCCTGCAAATATTACATATGGTCAACTCTTGGCTATGTCTTCTGAGAAGAGGCGGGAGCTGCGAAGTGGACTCAATGCTCGACAAAGGAAGGAGGTTGAGGTCCCTGTTTTGGAGGTAGAGGCGGATCCCTATGCTCCACAAGCTGAGGTATTATGTAATGGTATTTCAATTCATGATGTCTTAGTTGATGGAGGTGCTGCAGTTAATGTAATGACCGAGTCTGTAATGAATATGTTGGGTTTAAAAATTGATTTCCCTTCAACACTTATGTTAAGGTCATTAAATAAGGGAAAACTAAACTAGAAGGTGTAGTTTCAAATGTGGCAATATCTATTATGGGTGTTGTATGTGTGGTAGACTTTCAGGTGATGAAAAATGGTACTGTTATGTACCCAATGCTGCTGGGAAGACCATGGCTAAGGAGAGTTCATGCAAGAAACTACTGGAATGAAGGTTTCATGACACTTGGACGTGGTAGAGAGAGGGTGAAGATAAACGTGATCCCTCGACATCATAAGGTAGAACCTGTGGATTCAAGTGATGAAACTGATGATTGGACATCCTCTGATTACTCTAGTACCAGTGAAGTGGACACTGAAGATGAAGAAAGTGAGGTGGATGTTTCAGTCATGGATATCCTTCCAAATCACACAAACTCATGACCCCATAAAATTATCTGAAGAAGAAATTGATGATCGTCTCCAACAAATAAAGATTGGTGATGTTGTGATGGAGAGTGAGAAGGAATCCTACCTCTAGCTCTTTCGAAGGTACATACACCTATTCACTTTTGATTACAAGGAACTCCATCAAGTAAGTTGGGTAGAACATTCTATTGAGTTGGTAGATGGTGCTAAGCCCATAAAGCAAATGCCATATAGAATGAATCCTAATTTTTCCAAGACTGTAAAAGAAGAAATAGATAAGTTGCTTGATGCAGGATTCATATTTGTTGTGGAGAATTCAGAATGGGTTTCTCCATTGTGATCTCAATAAAAAAGAATGGGAAGCTTTGCATTTTGTTGATTACAGAAGCTCAATAAGGCAACAAAGAAGGATCATTACCCTCTTCCATTTTCAGATCGATCTTGGACGAAGTAGCTGGCTAGAGTGCTATAGTTTTGTTGATGGATATAGCAACTACAACCAAGTTTGTATAGCAGAGAAAGATCAGCTGAAGACCACGTTCACCACTCCTTGGGGAATGTTTGCTTATAGAGTTATGCCTTTTGGGTTGTGTAATGCTCCAGAACATTCTAGCGTTTGATGAATAGGGTGTTCGAACCCTACATCGGGACCTTCATCGAGTATTTCGGATGATTTTTGCATCTATGGGAGCAAGTTGGACCACCACACTGTAGATGGAGATAGCATTTCAAAGGTTAGATGAAGCACAAGCCTCACTAAACCCTACAAAGTGTGTCTTTGGATGTTCTAAAGGTGTTTTGTTAGGGCATGTCAGATCCAGAGATGGCATTGGTACGATCCTGATAAAGTTTCAAAAATCAAAGATTTACCATTTCCTATGAATAGAAGTAAGTTGAGATCATTTTTAGGCCATGTGGGTTACTATAGAAGGTTCATCAAGAATTTCTCAAAGATTGCACAACCACTAACCCAGTTCTTGAAGAAGGATGTTACTTATGAACTAGGAAATAAGGCGCATGAAGCTTTTGGACAATCAAGGAAGCCCGGTGTCTTCACTGCTTTGAAGAATCCAGATTGGAGCAAGCCATTCATTGTGTACATTGATGCCTCAGATGCAGCACTAGGAAGTACTTTGAGCCAAAAGGATGAAAATGGGAATGAACATCCAATTTACTTTGGGAGCATGGAGACAAATGAGCAAATACTTTGAGGTAAATTATCATCAGAATCGAAAAAGAGGCTCGCTATCATTTTTTTGTAAAGAAGTTTAGAAATTACTTGCTAGGGCAAAAATTTCTAGTCAGTAATGCATCATCGTGCTCTAAAATATATTGTAAATAAGCCTAACCCATTAGGGAGGATAGCAAGATGGATAATTTTGCTACAAGAATTTGAATTTGATATTATAGATAGGCCAAGAAAGAAGCATGTCAATGCAGATGCACTCTCTCGAGCCTATGATGGTTTAGGATCATCTTGTGATGATGATGATTTCCCCGATGCAACATTGTTATCCCTTGACACAATCCCTAGTGAATACATAGATATTTGGAATTATCTGAATGAATTCAAGTTTCCTGATGGTGCCAATGCAAAGACTAAGAGAAAGATTACTCAAGTCAGTCGTCCATATTCTATTCTGCATGGAGTATTATTTCAAATAGGACCTGATGGACAGTACAAGAGGGCAGTTGGACGTGATCAAGGGAAGGAACTACTAGAAGAATTCCACAATGGTACATGTGGAGGGAACTTCTCTGGACAACTTACAAGCAAGAAGGATCTTGGATGCAGGTTATCACTGGCCCACTCTTTTTAAAGATTGTTATAATTATTGTAAGACATGTGATATTTGTCAAACACATGGTAACCATAAGACTTCATCAGCTCCATTATGCCCTATTCTTCCCTTGGTCCCTTTGAAAAGTGGGGAATAGACATTGTAGGTCCACTTCCAACTACATCACGCCAAAGTAAGTATATTGTAGTTGCCACAGATTATTTAACCAAGTGGGTCAAGCTAGGTCATTGAAAATAGCTTCCATGGATGAAGTGGCAAGGTTCATGTATGAATGCATTGTCACCAGATTTGGTTGCCCATTAGAAATTGTAATGATCAAGGAAGTCACTTCATTAATGAGGTGGTAGAAGCCCTAGTCAATAAGTTTTCTATTAAGCACAGAAGGCAACAACATACAAGCCAAGCACAAATGGACAGTGGAACGAACAAATTTTTTGTGTCAAATTCTAGCAAAAGATGTAGCCTTGCAGGTACATAAATGGGATAAAAGGATTCATGCAGCATTGTGGGCATATAGGGCAACATCAAAGTCAGCAACAGGATACTCCCCATTTCAGTTGGCCTATGGCATTGATCCAGTTCTTCCTATTGAGTTTGATATTCCCACCGTGAGATTATGAAAATGAAAGGATGGATGAAAGTGATTCAAAAAAGAAAGGTTGGTACATCTTCATTTGCTGGAGGAAATGAGAGAAATAGCAAAGGATACAAGCCATAAGAAGAAAATGAAGCAGAAGGAATACTTTGATCAAAAGATCCGATGGTCTCCATTTCATGTGAATGACTTGGTTCTAGTATATGATTCCAGATACAAAAAAAGAAGACATAGAAAATTTCTTCTAAAATGGATGGGGCCCTACAAAATAAGAAATGTGCATGAAAATGGTACATACCGACTGGAGGAATTGGATGGCACTCCCATTACGAAATGGGTCAACCATGACAAGTTGAAGATTTTCCAAGCACCAGAAGAGTCTACTCCGAGGATGGAGTAGAAGCTAGGAAGGGGGAAGATGTCGAAACTGAAATTTTCCTCCATAATTTCTATTTCATTAATGTATGTATTAGGAATAGGATGTTGTTAAGTATAATTAGTAGTAGCGTCGATAGAAGATAACGCCTTCATCGTCAAGATATGCCGCCAATAATGTAGAGTACGGTAATAGTCAAAGTACAATAGGAATGTTGTAAAAGTAAATATTTGTCGTAAGTGGTCCAGTAATGTTAAAATGCCAAAGTTTGGGTAATTAGAGAAGTAGGGTCTACATGATTAGGAATTAGAAATATTATATTGGTAATAAGGACAAGAAGTGAGGTCATAAATATTTGTAAAAGTCTAAAAATGTGGAACCCATGTAAAATGATAAGGTTTATCTTATCTTAAAGGATAAGCTTACATGTACAGATAAGAGTTAAGGTATGAAATATGATTCGTCAGAATGGATTTCTTATCCTATCTTAGAGATAAGATGGATAATCCTGGAAGTTCTATAAATAGAGAGGCCACCCCCCTCATTTAGCATAGAAGGAAGTAGTGAGAAATATTGTAGGAAGTGTGCGAAGGAAGCCATCAGTTTAAAGGTGTGTTGAAGAAGCCATTAAGAGGTGTAATTGTAAAGTTTCTCCCATAGTCTTGGTGAAAGTCAAGTGAAGTCAATAACACTTGAAGTATCTCATGGGTGAGATTGTAACAATTTCATGTTAATATTATAATTTACTTTGATATTTCAGATTTGTCATCATTTCGTCTTATCATAGTCGATGGTATTCTTGTGTTATGTTGTTGTTTTGTTTCCAGATTACATCCACCAAACTAAAGGCTGTGCATTAGTAAATAATCATAGCACGAGGAGTTCCGGTGAAGAATTATCATAGTGCCGGATTGGTGATGACAGTTCAACATCATAGCATAAATGAGGATCATCAATCCTCAACATCACAAAACATAACCATAATAACAACTCCATATACCTCCCAATATCCATAAGCATCCCAAAAAAACTCCATATACCTCCCAAATAACAAAATGAAGACAAATTTTCCTTTTATCTCCACCAAAGATTTCGGTCACCCTATGGCCCTAGACACATAGAGTCTAGGCACCTCTAACCCAAGTGACATAATAACATGTGGCTTGATAACCTACTAGTTATCTAGAAATCCTTGGGGTGTACTCCCATAAAACAAAGTGGACCCATAAGTACCACCAATCCTTGGTGAACCCCTGTCCCTATTACAACACATAATAACATTAGAGCTAGCATGCCAAAACATAATCAAATTGCCAAGTGGCATTAAATTCAATCGTTTTTGACTAAGCAAGAAGATAAATTTGAAACTCAAGGAATAATTTCAACTCAATTTCAACTTTCAACCAAGGAAAATAAATGGATAATTAGTCGTAGTTAGTGTGAAAATCATCATATTAGTGCAACAATAAAATGAAATGCCCAAAATTACAAACAATAACTCAACCAACAATTAAACAAATAAATTTGTTGGTTCCAAAAAAGGAAGAGAAAAGAAAATTAAAATTTATGAATAAAATATGTATAGAGAAATATCACATCACAATCACTATGTGGCATTATATGGCCACAAAAGGGTACTCATCAAGTTTTTGGAACTCGGATATCGAGCCTCAACTAACAAAATATATAACAAAAGAAATATCACAAGTACCTTGGATCTCGGTCAGCATCGAGTGTGACTCGAAATATAAATAATAACTGATCAAATAATATAGCTGCCATAACATGTATCTGAATCATCTCGTCATACTCCCACAAGGCTCAACATAGTCATAACCACACATAGGTCCTCTATAGAACAACCATATAGGGAGAGAGCAAAGGGTACATGTCGCCATCTATTGAGCCTAATCTTTTCATGAAACAAAATATACATGGCTCCCATTGGGAAATTTCCATACATACCAAATGAACAAAAGTGGGTTTTTCATTCTATGTAAAGATCCACTTCCTATTCATACTCATTTCAAGTGATTATTTGTTCAACGATACACATTTCAACACTCCATACATACACTCTTATCTATTGCTTCCCTTAGGGTCAGTTAGTGTAAGGTTCACAACATAACACATAACTATATTACTAAAATAATGGTAACTTACACACAATAACCATGGATCCTTACGCATGATATATTTACGGGGTATAAAACAACATTATTCCCGCAACATATAGCATGTCATGTTTCCACATAACTCACTCAAAGTGCAAATACATTACAATATGGGTCATACGATCACCATATGCCCCTAATTCACGACATGAATCCATCATATAACACATGAAATATATGTATGATGAACATAGTGATTAACATCACAACATACAAACAATTTCAATACAACATGGTGACACAACATGATACATCACAACACAGTGGCGACATCATGATATGATCTAATTCACTATGAAACAATTTTGTCATACAACACATTAGCACACATACATATCATAGAATAATAAAACACTCCAACACTTTACAGTCCACAATAACATTCCTTTCACAAAACAAGGTAGTAAATCACACGTGAAATTCTCATTGAATTTATGAAAGAGTGAGTGCATATTATTATCACAATCACATCAACATCATAACAAAACCACTCTAAGTGGCATGCACAACAAGTACATTCATAATATCACAAGTATAATTTTGGTCACATCACAACATAATATCACATTACTTTTCACATATCCTCTACCACCATGCATACTCATCATAACACAAACTATCCCAGAGGCAAGGTTCATTTTAAGAGACCTATGGGAAATCAAAGGTGGAATATTCCTGGCGAATATCCCTAAAACCACTTTTGCAAACATGGAAATTTTTTTGGGGTTTTTGTTCTAATTTTTTGCCTAGAAGAAGATTTCATTTTCAAGTCGTGTGACTGAAAGGCTACAGACACATGATAGGACATTTGCAATCGTATGACATCAAGGTTTTTGTTGTGCAACAAAAACCTCTTGTCATGCGATAGTAAGTTTTTTTCGCACAACAAAGAAGGTTGTTGTCATGCAAAAACAACCTTACTATCACATGAAATGAGTTTTTTTGTCATATGGTAACAACCTTGTTGTCGTATGAATGTAAATATTCTATCATGTGTCCGCAGCCTTGCCATCTGTCGTGCATCAATAATTTTCATCCATGCATAAGAAACCTCCTATCATGCATCAACAATCAACCTTACAAGTTCACGGTACTTGATATGTTGATACCTCAGTAAAATAGTAGTAAGTTAGTAGTATACTACCCAGTGAATCACCTAGGTTTTTATAGGAGATGTTTTCAAATGTAGGCAAAGCCGACCCCTAAAAAATATATATTGTAAATTTTAGGTGAACAAGTCACTAACTTGCTGAAAAATTATCCTTTCCAAATTTTCCTAAAAAGGAATACTCTCAAAATTACAAATATTCACTACTAAAAATATCCGCCCAGAGGTTCAAGAGAATGAACCTCCACTCTAATATGAAATGTAATGTCCAAAAATTAGGCACATAAATACATCAGTAAATATACTTGAATAATTTGTTTACTTTCATTACTTGCTACACAACACCACATGGGAACACTTAGGATAATTCAACATCACACAAGACATTTATACCAACATGGACCCACACGTACCACAAGATGAGAAGTGATTGGCTTCACAAGGAAATATGACACACATAACCAAGCCTACCTAAGAGGCTTACATAGGGGAGAGGTCATCATTGTAACTACCCCTTATCCCTCCAAGAAGGGATCCTAGCTAGCCTTTGGTTCCTCCAAAGTAAACACACCACATCAACTTTGATAGGCCCCCTTATCCCTCCATTATAACATGCTCTTATCCCTCCACTAATACTAGCCACGAATCCTTTGTTTCCTCCAAAACAAACACACATTTCCCTTATTCCTCCCTTCACTAGCTACACCTTATTCCTCTTATGCATAATCATGAAACCTTGCCCCAAAAAAGAAAACATAACCACTTGAACACATGATGCACAACATATTTATATTTCCCAAATAAGAAAGGAAACACAATGATCAAAGATACAATACCAACATACAAAAGGGGCACTACTCATGGCACAACATTTACTTGTATATAATTTATTACGATTATGTTCTAATAATTAAATTTAAGAATTTTAAGGCACTTAACATGTCAACATAAATTCTCCTTATTTCTTCTAGACTAAATTTCCTTAGTATTGTTTTACATTCAACTTAAAAATGTTTCACTTAATTTGGTTCATATTCCTTCTTATAATTGACTTGTGTAACTAAACTATTAATAGAATAATTTATATACACTCGAGGTTATTACTTTTTGTTCCTAGGATTCACTTCTAAAGAGAAGGTTTACATAGTTTAGTGTTGAGAAGGAAAAGTGTGACACTTAGCGAGAAGACACACGAGAAGGTTCACATGTGAGAATAGGGCAAAGTCAAAGGAGTGGAAGGATAGGGAAGAACACACACGCAAAAGACCAGGGAAGATTCGGGACTAATCCATTTTCACATGTTCAAGCTATTTTTGGAGATAGCATGCCGAGCACACAAACCGGGTAAAGTCTTACACGACACGCATTGAATATTTTTGGAAGAGCAGCAACTAAGCACTTTTCATGGGTGTGGGCTAAGAATAAAATTGTTACTACCAGTTAACTAGAAGAGGTCTATTATTAGTGCACTTGCATGTGTGGCTATGATTGTAAAGGCACATGGCTATTTTTAGCATGTGACATATTTTTGGAGTTATGCAAGTGGTGAAGGGAAAGTCCCCACCTTTATAAATATGTAATGATCTACGTAGTATAGGAGGACTGTGTGAGAACTGAATTACTGTGAAGTTATGCTTCCAAGTATGATGCACACATAAGCTTATGGTATTACCTATTGTAATGAGCTTACGTGTATTTATTACATTTAATTTAATGGATTATATTGGCTGAATCAAGGTATTAATCATGATTATAACTAGTTCTTGCATGATTGACTTCATTATAGTTTTCATTTAAATATATTACTCTTTGGATCTAGATCGGACATATTCTCTGTAGAATGATATATTAATTATGGATCTAAATGCATTAAGGCTTCATCATGCTAACATCCTGTAATAGCAACCCTAAAGAAGGGATTGGTACCTTTGAACACTTGGTGAGTGCTTAGTCTAGGTGAGTGATGTTCCAATGTGACTAGGTTTTTAATGGTAAATTCTAGGCTGCATCATTTAGCATCATAATTTCATTACAAAAAGGAACTATAGTAGGAATAAGAAGGAAAATATATCATTTAAAAGGGTTAAGATTCATGATTGTTTTTTATATTTATACTTTATAGGTGACTAGGTATATATTAACTCTTACATGAAATGAGATTCTTTCTCACAATATAAGAATGCTAAAACAAGTTACAAGAAAGATCTGAAATTCACTTTTCTCTATGGAAAACATCTCATGATTACACTTCCAAAGTCCAAGTGTTATCTAAGATTTAATTGTTTTCCACAATTAACTCTTGATATCGTGATAGGGGAACTAATTTGACACTAAAATTAGAAATGGGATTCACCCATAATATGTATCCTCAAAATGTCTTTTAAGAGAAACTCAAATATAAATTAACACCTAGTACCCCTTTATTTTCTCATGTTTCGGCTCAAGGAGTGTTTACACTACTGATTAAATCAAATACACTTGAGGTATTAACTTAGGATAAACTATTCACCTCCTTACACGCATGAAAATGATCCTAGGAGGAAGGTTACATAAGACATTATTTTACCATTAGCATTTTTACCAAATAGTTTTGCGATAACTCCACTAAGCGTGCATAGTATCACGGTAGTTGAATTTTGATTTCTTATTTCCTTAGGCTGAAAGATTTTGTCTAGTACAAGGAACTAGGCTCAACCTATATTTTTAGTCTCATATGTCATGCAAATGGTCATATAAAGAGGTAACTAAACACAAGAATATTCCTATGAGTTTGACCATTTATTTAGTTTTCATTCCTACAATTCCAAGTAAATGGTACAATACATAAGAGTTTTTTTGATCATTAATTTCACACTAAAACGCACTATAAGAGGTCAAATTCATTTTCAGTTAACTTAGATATCAACCTTTTCGCAATACATAATTCTAAATCAAATTAACACCCATAATTGAATACCCATTTCCCAAACACCTAAAAACGTTAAAAATTTCATACACAATAAATAATTAACATTTCAATGTATAATAGAAAGTTGATATAACCTATACAAATGCATTTTCCCAAATAACATGTTACTTATGAATTCACTAGCACACTTCGCTTTCTCGTGTCTCTGCACTGGAACCATAGTATGGTCAAAGCACAAATCTTTGGAATGGAATTCACCTAAATCTAGATTAGTTAAAATTTTTAGTTTTCCATTCACATAAATAGTATACTTTACACACAACCAGATAGGATTATAGATATATAATGATTTCATTGCACTTCATTTCATAGCTAAGTGAGGAGATAGAATGGGATAGATGAGAGAGAAAACACTATTTTTTCAAAAGTCAAATTTCTCAAAACAAGTTGTAAATATAGTTTCATATAGCTATTTATAAGTATCAGTAAGTTTTATCATCGATTTATTGACTTGAATAGGGTCCTACGACCTTCTTTTACATTTTCCTACTAGTTTGCAAAAATTTCAAATTTTAGCTTGGAGGCTAAGGAACCACATTCAAAAAAGGAATTTTGGTAGTAAATGCACAATGGAAAATTTTCGACATGCTCTTCTATATACCAATAATTCACCGAGTTGATGGAACATAGAGCTAGTGAATGGATTATAAATGACAAATAGTTTTCCAAAGCCACCAATCATAATTGGACTGGTTTTGACCTAGTCAAATAGTGACCAAAGGCCTAAAAACCCCATTGAAAAACTAGATAGTGATGTATTTTTCCCTAATTTGATGGTTGTAGGAAATTTTATAGTAAAAATACTAGAGCTTTATGAAGGCGAGATAACCAGTTCTTTTCTCAGGGTCCAAACGGAAAGCCACAACGAAAGCCAACTTTTAACTTTAAACATCTATCCGATAATACAAACAAGGACAACAAGGCTCTAACGCGCTACGTAAAATGACCAAAAATCAATTTAGGGCGTTTTAAGAAATTTTTAGGCATCTCACGATGACAAGGAAAAAGGTCAAATCCTAACGTTTAGGATTAGGGTTTAAGAGAGGTATTTCACATGTCAATGAAAATCATGATTTACTAACTTTTACAAAGGAACGATTGATAGGTTTAAAAGGGAACACAAACTCAACTTGGCAATAAAAAGGTTGTTTCATTTATCTATTTTGGTTATGAATTTTTCAAGTCATCTCATAAGAAGGATTTAATTATATGGTTGACAAATTGAGGGTTGTTTGAATTGTATAAGTTATGAGGTGACATTTTATTGTTTTGCAATACAATTTTGTTTAAAATAAACAATTGTATAATAATCCAAGGGTTTAAAATTCTGAAAGTAATATGAAAGATAAGGTAATATGAACCATGCTTGGGGTAACTAGCGAACATAGTTGCAGAGTTTGGAATTGCATGGGTTAAGTGCATTTGTTGCGAGGTTCAAAATCTTTTCAAGTTCATTTTTTTGTCACGCAACTATCACATTCTAAGATACCACACTCCTTTTTCATTATGATCAACCTGTCTAAATGCTTGGAAATGCTTTGAACATTTTCTTGCATGCATACCCAGGGTACTAATAGCCATAAAACTGATAAAATTCCTTTTTGATTAAGCTCTAATGAGTTATGGATCGATTTGGAAACCAAGTTTGTAATTAGGCTTATATGATTGATCTCAAATTTTATATGGTTTCAACTGAGTCTTACAAAAACAGATTTCAAACAAAAAGAATCTTACATATAACACAAGATGAGAAAAATTGTATCAAAACTTTGGATTCTAGTTGTGTTTGCTAGATCATTCCCACACATTCATAACAAACTACTTATTTCGCCTCATGTAATCATTTGGTCTATCCAAAACACTTTTCTTTTAGGATTTTGTCAAATAGTTCACCTTTTATATCTAAATTTTCTTATATCTTAATGGTATTTTCACTCAAGGAAGCCACTCCCATGCACCAAGAAAAATATGAATAAACAAATTATTATTTTTTATTTTTATCTACTTCCATTGTAACACTCTTGTCTTTGAATTTTTACATTCTCAAGAGAGGGACTTCTTACTTCATGAAAGAAAAAAAATGAAGCTTATGTGGTCAGAGCACACCCCTTGTGTTTATCCTTGGGAAAAATATCTTCTTGATTTGCTTAGTTGGGTAACCATACATTGTTCAAAACTCTTATTTCTCCACATGTAGAGAGGTTGGCATGAAATTTGTGGGATTTGGCATTATACCTAAAAATGCATTTGCTTATTATTTTCAGAAGCCTTTTCAAGAAGAAAAATAAAATAGAGAGAAATACATGCCTCCCCAATCTGCACATGATTTGCACCCAAACACCACACCTTCTCCATGAGGCATAAATCCTACAACTCATGTTGTTTCCTCCTCCATGATCACATATCTTACATGCCCACCTACCATGACACCTCAAACAAACCGATATGATTCCTATTGTGTTATAAATGGTGTTCATACCTTGATTCAAAACTCCCATCTACACGTAGTACGGGAATGTTGGTAGATTTCTTTGTGGTATCTAAATTTTCACATATTAATTGAATTTTATTATAAATTTCTAAGACATTTACAATAATCCCATTTTGTAAAGATCTTGAAATCAATACATTTCATGATACCATATCACATTCAAGAATTTTTTCAACCATTTCACATGCCTTAAGTATGGCTCCAGCCTCCATGTTTTACTTTAATGTCTTAAAAGGTGATTATAAATACATGAAATAAAATATGAAGAGCATGAAAACCGATGTGGTAGTTTTTTTCTACCCGATAATGGTGTTACAAAGGTTATAGTGTAGGTAGCATAGGTGCTCAGAAGTAGAAGAAGAAAAAATCAATAAAGCTAGAAATTATGCCCTACATGATTCGCATTTGGTGCTTATCCTGCAATCAACGCATTCCATAAGACCACTCTCTTTGGTTCCTTTTAAACACTCCATGTGCCTCTTTTATGTTAGCCAAGAGGAAATGCATCATATTGAGACATTTTGACAAACATATCACTTGCCATGTCTATCCTCCTATGTATCATGAAAAATGGCTCTCCTTTTGCTTATATGGTCAGCCAAATCTACTTGAAAAAAAAAAGAAAAATATCCTTTTCATTTTTTTGGGATGGGTGGTTACACAAAATCCAAAGATTTCCTTTACCACTGTCTTAAACCAATTACTTTTGGATTGTTAAACATGCCCCAAGGAAAACTATTGGCATTGATAGGAGAGAATGTTGGTCAAAGTTTGTGGTGGCGTGTGGTTTTAGGCCTGTCAAAATATTTTTCTATAAATTTTCCAAGGAACTTTTCAACAATTAAATTGTAGAGACACTTCACCACCCATCAATAATCTCTACCAACTCTTCCTTAATACCAACACCAAACTCACATGAAGTTCTCACCTTCTCCTCCCCTAGTACGCATCCAAGGGTTCCAATTGATTTTTTAAATTCTTTTATTTATTAAAATAATTTAATATATTTAATTATTATTATTATTAAAAAAATTATCTCATTTCCTTTACTTGAAAATCTATTAAAACATTTTAGTATATCTAATTATTATTATTATTATTATTATGTTAGCTTTAAAATAATATCTTATTCTATAAAATTTACATTATATATATATAAATACAAGGATGTTGATAATAATTACATTATTATCCAACCAAAATGAATAAGAGGAATAAATAATCATAAGTCAAGGATGACGTTCGATGCCCAAAGAAGTAATAGTTACCTTATGTAGGTTGTTATAATAAATGAGAAGCTAACTTGTGTCTTGATAGGAGTTTACATCTTATCAAATGAATTACACAAAGAAAACATGGGATTTGATACCTCCTAACTCGTTTGAGAAAAAGTAAAATATGCTCTCATAAATACCGATGTTCCGGTGTGAAGGTGGAACCCACACCTCACCAATTGGGTGCAACGGAGCGGGGCATTATACATATTGTATCTCCACGACATTTAAACATATCCTTCACAACCTACAACTTATCCTTCACAAATATTACTTTCCTACCAAATATGGTTTCCTCATCTATAGTCTCACAACAAAAATCTGATTTGAAAACATTATGTGCCCACAAATTATAAACCTAGTCAAACTTGAGGAAAAATTTAGTGATTGGGTTGAAAAATGTATTTTTTAATCCGTTGTTTATATGCCTCATGTTGGTGAGAAAATTTGTCAAGTGGACAAATTGGTGGGTATACGCCAACCTGAAACTCTAGGTCCCTTTGCTTGAATTGTGTAGCTCCATTTATTATGCATGAATGAAAATGAAATATGTGGATGGCCTAGAGGTTGGGGATCCAATAGGAACACTATATTGTACTATGGAAAAAATATTGTAAGGGAGGAATTTGTTGAGAAAGTGGAAAAGGAATGTGAAAAAGAAAAGGAAGGGGGTATTAATATCTCAGGTAGAAAATTATATGCCTGTAAACATTAATAAGATTACTTCAACACACATATATAGAAAGAAAACAAATTTGTTACTAACACCAAGGAAATATATAATTAAGAATACAAAATTTCAATAATTCTCTCATCAAGAAAAGTAAGAAACTCCTTTCTTCTTCATTGATATTTTGGAAAAGTTGTACATAGTGAGGAATGGAAGAACATATGTGAGGAAGAATAGAGAAAATTTGATGTCACCTTTATTTTAATGCAAGTAGTAATCTCTCCTTGAGCATACAAAATTTAAAACCCTTAAGAATGAGGATGCCATAACAATTTAAAGACTTGAGAAAGACTCTTCACCTACCCCCACATAACTTTTCATTTGTCCCCTTACAACATGTGACTTTTTCATATTCCTAGGTATAGAATTAGTTCCCCTTTAATTAATCAAGGGTAACGTATTACATTAAAAACTGTATTCACATTTAAATGATAAAGACAAAATTAGAATAGGATAAAATGAAAGCTGAAAACCCCAACTAAGAAATAGAACATGAAGGAGGAGGGGGAAAAGGGGAACGAAAGAGAGAGAGAAGGAGAG
This sequence comes from Taxus wallichiana var. yunnanensis, assembly GCA_018340775.1. NCBI lineage: Eukaryota > Viridiplantae > Streptophyta > Pinopsida > Cupressales > Taxaceae > Taxus > Taxus wallichiana. The sequence goes on from CM031242.1 coordinate 78,894,884, forward strand.
ATGACTATTCGATGAAGACCTTATTACCGATGGAATCTTCGAAAGATCTTCAGGAGAAATGTCGATGCCTTTTAACTACTTACTAAACCTTATCGTTGCACGTGTAACTTTCTCAGCTTGTGGGATGTGAACAAAACCTAGTGATTTGATCTGACTTTCTGTGAGAGATTTGATGTTCCCTGCATTTTGAGTGACATGATTGATGATCTTTGCATTATTTGAAATGACCCATCTTATTTATACCAGAGAATTCAAAGTATCTTCACTTTGAATGAGAATGGATCTTGGCCTCCTTTTTTATTAGATCTTCAAAAGGTTTCAACAGATCATCTATTGAAGTGCTTTCGTTCCTTCTATTGGCACTCCTATCTTTTATACGAACATCAACATATTTTTTCATATTTTCAGCATCTTCCTTATATGAATCAAGCTCTCCAATAATGTGGTTAATCATTTCATAGTGATCAACCAAATTCAAAGCCCATATTTGAGACAAGTCATCTTATGCTGAGGAGAATACACCTTTGATTATCATGAGGGATGATTTAACCTTTCCCATCTCAATGACCAACATGAGATACACCTAATCCCAACGATCCTTATATGCTTCAATCCCTTCTCATTTTTATTTATTTTCATGTTTATGGCACCCATGGACTTTAATAATGTCAACATTTTTGGAAGCAACACCTTCCCTTTTTCTAAGATCATGCTCATCCATTTATCATTCACTCTACCCTACACAGTGAACCCTTGTGTTTTTATGATAGACTTAGGGTTGCAGCTAAAGATGGGAGTAAATCCTTTAGCTGGAAGAAAATTAGTGGCATTAGGTTCCAAGTGTACTTGCACATATAAAGTGAGGGTCTAGGTATGGTCTTTTATTTGGTCCAGCTTCTCCTTGTACTCTTGATTTCTCGTGAGGACATGAGTGGAAGACTCTGAAATAAATGAAAATTACCCTAATGTGTTGATGGGACTAGGGAAATTATGCTCATCTCATAGTCATTTGGGGTAATTTATTCAATGGAGTTGATTACCTTTGTCCCGATTACCTCCACATACTTGGTTACCATAGGTGTCATTTGAAAAATCAAGAAGTCGTTTGAGCTAATATTTCTTTCTTTCCTTTGACCATCAAGGAAATAGTCAAGAAATCAAGAATTATTACCTATTGCACTTTGTTCAAAATTCTATTTTGATCATCTCATGTACCAGAAAGATATCATTTGTTTCCAACTTGGCATTTGGCAATATTGCGGCTTCTTGCACTCAAAACTAGAACTTTCTATTTTTAGCCACTGGGATCCATGAGCTTCTATTTTTGAAATGTTACTTTTTTGTCTTGAAACCACTTTTTGGAATTCTCATCATCCTTGGAACACTCTTATATATTTTTCATTGTAATTTTTAAGCATTTTATATTTTTAGAATGTTATTTTTGCATTTTTGTTTTTCATAGTTTTTGCTTTTTTGGCTTGAAACTCCTAGTTTTCCATTTTGGTGGTATTTTTATTTTACCGCTTTAAAGGGTTTTTATATTTTGATAAATTTTTATTTATATTATTTTTTAGCATGGGGCACTTACTATTTTTAAAAACTGGTCTCCCACACCTTGGATTGATGAAAAATTCTCTTCTCTTAAGTGGGTTTTTTTCTAGGTGTTGTGCTCAAATTTCTAGCTCGAACCGATCGCTGAATTGGTGGGAAATTGAAAGAATAAGAGCTAAGGAAGAAATTTAGGGTTTTATGCCATTAAAAATTAGGGGAACCTCTGGTTTTTATTTTTATTTCTACTTATAGGCACTTGGGAGAGGAGAGATGTTGAAAATTTCAATAGAATCTGATTACCCATTTGTGAGATATGATTTTTTCATGGTTTTTGGCTATGGAGGCAATCTGGTGAAAAACAGGCATGGTGTCTATAGAAAAATAAATATTTTATTTTTTTGTAGCAATGCACCCTTATGGATGAAGGATGAAGGTTGAATGGATAAATGGAGAGGGGAAGTGAGTTTTTAATGTTTTCTTTCTAGCAGTAGTCTCTCAAACGCACATGGAGAAACAACATTACAGTTAATTTTTTTCAAAACTTGGATTTTAAAATTCTCTTAGGTTTGGGAGATTTTTGTGTCCCAACTATCACAAGGGGACAATACATATGGTACGATAAAATTTTCCTCTCTCTCATCTTGACCCGGTGGTGGATGAGGATTGGATGATAGAGGAGAGAGAAAAAATACTTAAAAAGCCCCTAGGGCTGAACTAGGTTGAATGGAGGACCAAAACAAGGGCTAGGGTTGGGAATATTTTTGTGTCCCAAGTTTCCCAAGGGGACATGACACATGGTGCAATAAAATCCACCTCACTCTAGTGATGACAAGTGTCACTTTCTTATTTGCAAGGAGGAGAGGAGAGAGGGGCTGAAAATTTACTGCGTGAGCACTTCCTGTGGTCACATGAGGAATCACGAGATAGGTTGGGTATGGGGAAAATGTTTGAGTCCCAAAATCCCAAGGGGATAGGATACAAGGTATAATAAAATCACCTCATTTTGGTGATGAAAAGTGGCACACTGGGATTCGATGATGGGAAGGGTTGAGGATTGGTGCAAAGGGACTTATCTGGATAGTTTGAGCTCCGTTGGCATCACATGATTGTCCAGGGGTATATATTGGGATTTGGTGCATTTTTATGTCCCAAATTTCATAATGGCACATGAAAGTTGGTGCGATAAAATGTGTCATCACCTAATGATGACATGTGTCCACCTAGAAAATTGGCTTTCTCAAAGCATACCTTGGAGAAAATATTGATGACGGTGTATTTGGAGCATCTGGATTTCTTTTTAAAAATATATTTATATGATTTTTACCCGAAAAATAATTTTAAGAGGAATTGGATGGGTCTCATGCTATGATTCTTCGTGAAACCCCCTCAAAATATCATTTTTCTTAGGACCGTAGGTTGTGCATGTTGGAAGAAGATTTTGGGAAGATTACATATGCCTTGTGAAGAATATCAAACCACCATCATTTAAAGCTCTAAAATAACTTTAAAATGGAATCTTTTTGATGACCAACTAATCTCTCGAGCTCTTAAAATCATTTCCCAAAGCTCGATTGTTGTTTTTAGTTGCAAGCTCTTTCACCTTCAAAGAACTGTTTTTGTTGAACTTGTCCCAAAACCTTTAAAACTTTCCAAAATATTCCAAAAGCTATATCACAATGTTCCTATCTCCTTAACACCATTCCTAGATGATTTTTTTCCTTTAACCCTACTCCGATGGATGTGCACTGCCTTAAAAAGGCTAAAAATAACCATTCCTAAGCTTCTTGAAAAGTTGGCTTTGAAAGGTACTATCTTGGGAGAAAGCGAATTAACTTGATTCTTAAATCGCGTCTCGGGAAAGGATGAACTTCTTCAATGCATAAACATGATAAAACCACTAATGCTAAGCCATTCCTACTCTTTGTGATTGCTACTTAAAGTATGAACCTAATTAGATCACCTAGCAATCAAATTGGTGTTGTTTTTCAAGAATTGAGGATGAGATCTCACCAAGAAATGGCTACAAGGCCATCTTTGGATCTTCCCATGCTCCTCAATTTGAGAGAATGGATGCAAGATGGAGAATCTATTTCCAACAATGGAGAATGGCTCAAATCAAAATGCCTATAGTTTTCACTAGTGAAAATGAGGTGTAAGAAGAAAGGGAAGGAGGAGGGTTCTTTATATAGCTTGCATGTTTGGGAAAGGCTAGCAATTTGGTGGATGTGGGATAAACCCAAAGAGAAATGCAAAGGATATGCATGTTTAATAAAGGATGTGCACTTTATGGGAATTGAGAGGGGTTTAATTAATCAAATGTGATTAATTAATAGGTAGGGATAAGCTTGTAGAAGCTATTTAGGGGGATTTAGAGGAAAATTAGCATGATTTGGGGATGTAAGAGGGAATTTAATCCAATAAAATGTTTATTGATTTACAAGGTTAAAAGGATTAATTAACTAATAAGTAGTTAATTAATCAAAGAATGGATTATAATTAACGAAAGGTCGTTAATTGGCATCCAGAATGGGGAAGGGTTAATTAATTAATGAAATGTTGTTAATTAACGAAAATGGAGGGGAAACATTAGTTAATTAGAGAGGGAAATCACTAATTGTTACAGAAATGAGGGGAAATTGGGTAATTAGTGCAATTTTAGTATTAAAACTACGTAATTGGATTTTAGGTGTCTACATTTTCCCCTCTTTGGGGTGGTGTAAGTGACACCACTTCAAATATAGTAGAGAAGTACATACAAGTTTTTTTGAAGAGGGAAGAAAAATTAGTAGAATGAAGGATGCCCCCTGAGTGTCGATGGGGTGATGGAAAGAGGTCGATCGATGATCGAAAAGATGAAGGAAATGGATAGAAGAAACAAGGATGGGGAGGGGGATAAATATAATCCCTATTACCCCAAGTGTTTTTGAAAAAAATGATAATGAAGAAAATGATAATGAAGAAGAATGAAGATGAAGAGAATGGAAATAGCTTTCATCCAGCTTAGCTCAAGAAAAACTTTGTTTCATCATTTTGCTTTATGATCTATATCATCGCCCTTTATTATAATATAAGCATACAACAAAAAGTGTAAAATAACATGAAAAGCTATAATACTAACATTTTTTCATTGCCAAAACACTAACTCAATGCAACATACATAACGTAATGCAATACGAGAAAGTAAACAAGCTAACTGATAGGGAAACAAGTACAAACACACATACTCAAACAAACAACATTCAAGACAGTTGCACCAATGTTTTTGTTATCGAGCTTCAGTTCCCAAATGTTGAGTTAATGAAAAGGGTTAAAATGACACCCCAAGAAAGGATACATGTGAGGTGAATATACGAGAGGACACAGGGGTCCTATGAAAAAAAATAATCGTGCACTATGAAACAATACCAAACAACTTGTTGTGCAAGGGAGTATAGACATAGTAAGAAACCAACATTTGTTAATGGAGGTAGATCTAGATGATCCGCGAGTCATTTGTAAGAACAATTGAGGACCAAAGAAAGATGTTTTGTAGGAAAATTTCTATGTTTGAGGATGATGTGTCGATAAATGCTTCAGTTGCATGCATGCTTCTTACCAATTTTTGAATTTTTGATTGTTTTACTAATTTTTGGATTTTGAATGTTTTACCAATGTTTTGGATTTTTGAATTTTTGGATTTTTTTTTTTACCAATGTTTTGGATTTTTAATTTACCAATTTTTGGATTTTTTGAATTTTTACCAATTTTTTGGATTTTTTGAAATTTTACCAATTTTTTGAATTTTACCAATTTTTTTGATTTTTTTGAAATTTACCATTTTTTGAATTTTTAGGATTTTGTGAATTTTTAGGTTGTTTTTAAACCAATTTTTAGGATTTTTGAAATTTTTACCAATTTTTGATTTTTGAATTTTTACCAATTTTTGGATTTTTAATTATTTTTGATGATGTTTTTAGGGTTTTTTTGAAATTTTTCCAAAGCTATGTATAGGAAAAATGAAGATGCAAAGATGCCCCTAGTGAGAGATGGGAATATACAAGGGAAAATATTTGTGCATATATACAAGAAGAAGATATGTTGGATCAAGGCCATGAAGGATAGGTTCAACATGATGATGAACTCAAACCAATGAAGTGCTAAGAAGGAGCAAGCATGCCCCAAGTGCAAGCCAAGAAACATATGATAGAAAAGAAGTAGAAGATTGTTTTATTAAAAGGGGACAAAGGTTCCGTAAACATGGTAAAAAGGCAATCTTATACACATGGATGTTTTGAACAAAGTAGAAAATATGTGAATGCTATGGAAGGATATGGAAAATGTAGCTAGAAGCCTTGCAATGAAAAGGTGATTAGCCAAAGGCACAAATCGTGAGTCAAAATAAGGACTAAAGTAAGAGTTTGAACAAGGTCCAAACAACACTTGGTAACATACTAATCTTGTTTTCTCATAGAGACCCAAGTGTGTGCACGTGGAAATTAATTACTTCTTGAAGGGAAGATTTGATAGACAATAAGTGAAGACAAACTAGCCAATGTGTAGGAATGATTTATTTTGATAGGTGATTTGTGAATGGAGGGTGGAAGGAGATCGTACATTACATTTCTCTACTACTAGCTAGAGTGTCCATAGCCCCGATAGAGATGTATTTGATTCTAGTCATAACATTTCTCTATTGCCATCCAAGCATCCATAGCCCCGATAGAGATATTGGAAATACCCCAAGAGAGAGTTATATATTTCTTTTCTTTTGATTTTTGATTTTTGATTGATTTTTGCTTTCTGAAAATTATTTCATCTCTCTCGATTGTTTTGATAAGGGGTTAAGAACCATGATGATGGCTTGATGGAAGGATGTGGAAGTGATTGTGATGATGACATTGGCTAGTGTCAACAAATACATCCAAAATTTCTTCACAACAAGTTTATTAGATGTATGATAGTGATAGGATCTCTAAGAGGTCAAGTCGTTCTTTAATTTACCAAGGTGATGAAAGACCAAGGTCAAATAGATACTATAGAGATAAATGTCACAAAATGAGTGTGAATAGACTAACCAAAAGATCATCGAAGGGATGAAAATGGTGGATGACTTGCAAAGGAATGGAAAGAAAGGGAAGAAATAACATCCATGTGTATGCAATACCTGATTACAATGTTTGATCTTTTTACCTTTGATTTTTTTTAATGTTTTAATGTTTTTTTTTTTTTTTTTTTAATTTTGAATTTTTTTTGATAGTTTTGCAAAGGGAAAACCATGAAGGGAGAAGATGATGAAGATGAATGATTTGGGAAGTTGGGACCAACAATGTCACTCCACATGATGATAGATCCAACAAAATGTTTGTGATTTCTTTAATAAGGGAGACTAGGAGTTTTTTCTTATCAAGAGTGATATTATCTCCAATCTCGATGACCGTAGTGAGATCATATTCGATAAGTGACTGTGACTTATCTTTCAACATGGATTTTTATGTGGGATCTTGAGTTCCTATCCATAGGTTTTGCACTTTTTTCCATACTTGATGGCATTTACATTGGTGTGCATTCTTGAATCACATTTGATTTTTATATTTTTGGTGTTTGATTTTCTTGGAGCTTTAGAGCTCTTTGATTTTTTTATCTTAGCTTGATGAAGAAATTTTGGTGTTTCATAAGATAATGTGTGATTTTTTTGATCCCTTGAGAAGTGGGAGAAGAAAGTGGATGTTTAGGATTGATGATAGGAATGTTAGGGATGATGGTGGGCTTACCACCATTGTTGATAGAAGGATGATATGATGGAAAAGAGAGATATGGTCCAAGGATTGAAGAGGATGGGCTATCGGGAGGTGAGCCACATATAGAAGATGAAGGGCTACTAGGATGTGGCCCAAGGATGGAAGAAAATGGGCTACAAGAGGTGATCCATAGATAGAAGATGAAGGGATACTAGGATGTGGCCCAAGTATAGAAGAGAAGAAAATGGGCTACTAAGAGGTGTCCCATAGATGGAAGATGAAGGGCTACTAGAGGTGTCCCAATAAAAAAGATGAGGGCTACTAGGATGTGGCCCAAGTATAGAAGATGAAGGGCTACTAGGATGTGGCCCAAGAATAGAAGATGATGGGCTACTAGGATGTGGCCCAAAAGAAAAGATAGATGGAGGGATACTAGGACGTGGCCCAAGAATAGAAGATAATGGGCTACCCTGGAGGTGACCCACAAATAGAAGATGAAGGGCTACTAGGAGGTGGCCCACATATAGAAGAAGATGATGGGCTACTAGGAGGTGACCCAAGGAAGATTGTGATTGAGGAATTATGATATGTAAAGAATGATGGGGTGATGATGAGAAGATAGGCCAAGGATCAATGATAAACCCAAGTGTTTCTCCATGTAATGGGGAATGTGAAGATGGAAGAATAAGAGGAGGATCAAGTTTGATGATCTTAGGATCTTCCTCTTTTTTTCGAAAAAGGAATCAACTTCTTCCCCACAATACATGAATGCATCAAGGTCAAAAGAGAATCCTTTCTCATGATCCTCTAGAGGAATGTCATCATGTAGCCCCATGAATTCTCTTGATTGCTTCTTCATTCTGAAAGAAATCGATTGGTATGGGTTGTTGTTGGTTGATGATAGTAGGTTGATTGGAAGAAAGAGGTCCAACAAGTGTGGAAGATTTAGAAGATGTTTGATGATGTAGATGAGGGGAAGGTTTGACCTTATTTCTCCCAAAGGTATTTTATAGTGCTTTGAAAATATATCTTAGCACATTGTTTCTTGTTAATTATTCGACATGGACACAAACATCGGTCTTTAGAAGATTGATAAGGATATGGTAAGATATAGTTGAAAGGGCTCAAGGGCCAAAGAGGGATTGGATTTTGATTGATAGAAGAAGATGAATCAAGAGATGAAGTTGATTTGGATTTGGATGTCTCATGAGTTGAAGAAGATGTGGATTTGGAAATATCTTGGTATAGGTTTTCCTATAAGATGACATAGTGTAGGTAGACAAAGAGGATCATGTAGCCATTAGTGGATTGTGATGTAGGGGTTCGACTTGGATGATTGATTAGAGGAATTTTGAGTCACACAGATCTTCAAAGGAGGAAGATCATTGAGGTGAATGATAAAGGGGGTCCTATGAAGAAAGGGAGGACCATGACTCAAGAGTCAAATTAGAAGTTTGATTGGAGGAACTTGGAGTTGCATGGATCTTCAAAGGAGGAGAATTTTTGAGGTGACTTATAAAGGGGTCCTTGAAGAAAGGAGGGAAAAGGATTCAAATTAGAGGAATTGGGGGGGAGAATTTGTTATTCCTTAGAGGAGAAAATCATTTAGGTGATCTAGTTATTCCTTAGAAGAAATTGATTGAGATGAGGCTTCAGAGACTGAGGGGAATCTAATAATAGCATGGATTAGAATAATAGGATGAATCATGAAAGGAATCAAAAAAATAATACATGGATTAGAATAATCAGAAGATTGAGGGGAATCAAAAGAATAACATGGATTAGAATCATCAAGAATCATACCACGACTATGAGATGAAGGTGGGGAAAGGGGTAACTGAATGGGTTCTCTAAGTGAAGAACCAATCGAGGTTTAGTCATGATGGGTGTATTTTGATGTGAATTCCTAAACCTAGGTTCCTATTGTCATAAGTGTGAGGAACCATGTGATATTAGTCATGGTTGGCATTGTTGGGTCCAAATGCCTAGACCTAGATAGTATGATTGAACTCCTTCAAATGGAAGGAAGTTCCATGTCGATTTGGGCAAGTGTAATGAAACCAACTAGACATTTTGCAAAAAAATATGGGGATGCTTGTGTGATTTTCCAAAGGGGATCTAAGGAAAACAAACATATTGATGACACAATTTTGACAATCCAACAAGGTTTGGACAACAAGTTGCAAGTGTAAATGTCAAAATGGTTGATCAAAATTTAGCAACATAATGGCTACAAAGGAAAATTTTCCAATGTTCAAATTGTCTCAAAATTTTCTTGATAGGAAATGTTTTTGCTAAGGTTTGAAAAATGTGTACAAGGACTACAATGAACCTAGGAAAAATCAAGCAAGTGTGATAGTCTACAAAGGTTTCTATGAATGTCAAACAATGGAAAAAAATGTCCAATGGAAAAGAAAAAAACCAAAGAATCAAAGGATCAAAAGGATTGTCCTAGGAAACAAGTCTACAAGATGGAAGATCATAAGGAACAATCACGCAAGTTTTCAAAACACAAATCCAATCTACAAGAAACTACTCCCTATGTAAAATGTGTCTCAATGGTAGTTTGCAAAGATGATCAACACAATGTCAACACTTAAGTCAAGTTTAAAATAAACAAGATGTAAGTATTAACAAGGGGTTGAAGTGACTTCGATTCAAAGTATACTATAACCAGTCTAGATACAAACAAGGCCTAAATCCCAAAAAGTGGAAGTTACAAATGCGAGCAACACAACAATACCACTTAGATACGTTAATCAAGATTTTGTGAGAAAATCAAGATATTAGTATCAAAATAATATTGATATGATGTGAAAAATGTAATAACAAAAACACTTTTCAAGGTTAAGGAAATGTTTGGAAGGAAACAAGGTCAAAGTATACAAGGAGTTGTTAAGGTGTGAGCAACGTAACAATATACAATCTAGAAACTTAAATCAAGTTTATGAAAAACAAGATGTAAGTATCAAAATTGTATCGAGATGATGCGAGTAGTGTAACACCTCAAGGGAAGATCGATGATGAAGCAATCCTAACTAAAATGAAACATCTTGATGTGGGTATCAAGACAAGGCTACTCAAGATTTGAGGACGTACCAACACACTTTCAACGCTTACTATCGCAGTCACAATAAGGAAGGATGTAAGCGGGTGTAAAAGTGGTGGACACAATCTTGAGTAACACTTTTGTATGTATTTCTTTTGTCCCAAAAAGGGAAACAAGAAAACAAAGGAGTAGACCAAGTGGTGATGAAAAATACTTGGCGTAACTTTGGAAGAGTTTCACCTTGTCTTAGGACAAGTGAAAAACTAAGACAAAGTAACACTTCACAAATTTCATGATGAATAACACTAGGCTCAAACTTTAATGGACTCTCCCCTTGTTTGACTAACAAGGTTTTGACTCAAAAAATTTCTTGCTTCATGAGAGCTCTTTTGAAACATGATTGGATAAAGGTAAAGTTGGCCCTATGTAAAATGGTTTCCTAGGATTTTATCCACAACACTCGCCAATTCTTACCTAAGAGAGGTACACACATCTAGAATTTCTTCTAGAGAGGTGGACCATTACCCCACAATCAAATTAATGAATGAGGCCTCATATGGGTAACTTGAAGCTTTATCTCACAAGGGTTTTCAACTAGTCAAGTGGGTAAGCAAGGGCACTTCCCATTTTTTCCACAGTTCCCTCAAGGTGTGGACTACTTTGGGGTTCTAGGGTAATCCTCATAATGATTTTTATGGCTTATGCCAAGATACTTCCCCAGTTTAAATTAGATGAGCCGTAGCTCTTAACCGAAACCTACAAATATAGTGTTTTGAATAGTGGTGTGTTTTTAATCTTTTATCTTAGTTTGGTTTTTACACACATTGACAACCTACAACAAACTGTATTAGTATTTGTTTAGATCCGATTCTTTGACAAGTGAGTATTGGTCTGCACATGAAGGTTAATAGTTTTCCATAAGATCAAAACATCATGAAAGAGGATTAAATGTTGTTTTTGATTCTCAAGATCATCCTAAGACACAAGAGAAGAGCATACACAACAAGTAACCCAACTATATTGAAAATGGAAAAGCTTGTAAATCAAATGACTAGGAAACTTGTTTTAACCATTTTTGTTCATTCCCTTAACCATGAATTTAATGAAGTGTTTGTAAATGCAAGAAGGCCTTAGAGTTGTTTTGATTCCCAAGATCACCTAAAAGGTGTGAAGGAAGAAGCATACAAACTATCCTAAGATATGAAAGCATGACATTCATTAAAATCATTAAACAAGTTAGCAAAGAAATGATTAAAACACCCTACAAACAAAAGTTAGCATTAAAAACTACAAAATGTTAGAAATATCAAAGACCAAATCCTACAAAACCTCAAAAATAGAGCCAAATTTTAAAAAAACACAACAATAACAATTTTTGGCCTCTTAAAAATAGTGCATGGCTAAGAAAAAATATCAATAATGGTCCTAGTAACACTAGTGCCCAAACACAATAACGTGGGTACATAAAAAAAAAAGACTAATGGAAACTAAGAATGAAACTAAAAAGTGTGTGAAGATAGATATATGCATCCCAATGAGTAAATAGACAAATGAACACAACTGGCAAAATAGATAAAACAGAAAAAACACTAGATGACATGAGCGTGAGTAGGAAAGAAAGTAAAACGGGGGTCACACACACAAGCATGTGGGTCAAGACAAGAAGAAAATGAAAAAAAAAGCACACGGTAGAATATCACACCAAAATGATGTAGTGCATCCCTAGTAAACCAACCTTACACTGAGCCACTTAGTATGACAGCAGTAACAATAGTGATACATAATGAGATGATATGACAGAACATGGGGAAGCATTCACATGGTACACTAGCATGGGCACTAGTATGACATCATAAACACATGATTTTGACATAGGAAAAACTCAAAAAGGTCAAAAATTTTTCATCTTAACCCAAAATTAGCAACAACCCATCTCCTTTAAACCTACAAGAGAGACTCAACACATGTAAAGTTAACAAAATACATCAAGGAATTCAAGTTATTTAACATGTGCAAAATAAAGGTTAGCCAAAATTGAGACAAAACTAACAAAGCTTGAAATCAAATGCTTGAGACAATGGGAGTAAGTCCCACTAGGTGTGCCAAATGTGTACATGTAAAACTAACTATGCTAATTGAAATGAAACTAACACCTAGTAGTCTTCAAAAGCTAAAGTTAATCAAACAAGAACATCATGATAAGAGCTTAAGGGAAAATAACTTCTTCAATGCATAAACATGATAAAACCATTAAATGCTAAGCCATTCCTACTCTTTGTGATTTCTACCTAAATATGAACCTAATTAGATCACTTAACAATCAAATTGGTGTTGTTTTCCTCAAGAATTGAGGATGAGATCTCACCAAGAAATGGCTACAAGGCCATCTTTGGATCTTCCCATGCTCCTCAATTTGAGAGAATGGATGCAAGATGGAGAAGCTATTTCCAACAATGGAGAATGACTCAAATCAAAATGCCTATAGTTTTCACTAGTTGCAAATGAGGTGTAAGAAGAAAGGGAAGGAGGAGGGTTCCTTATATAGCTTTCCTGTTTGGGAAAGGCTTGAAATTTGGTGGATGTGGGATAAAGCCCAAAGAAGAAATGCAAAGGATATGCATGATTAATAAAGGATGTGCACTTTATGGGAGTTGAGAGGGGTTTAATTAATCAAATGTGATTAATTAAAACACGTCACACTAAAAATGAAATCCATACGCAATGTGGAAAGGGAAATGCATACCTAAATCACATATAGTACAATGTGGGGACACCCCACTTTTACCACCTTTATGATTTAATATATTTCCCACTGCTGGGAAACTACAACCGTGTTCGATCCAGATACAATAGATAGAAGGTATTCTCTTTACACGTTTCATGAATTCGAATGGATCGATCCAAAAAGAGTAAGATTTCATGTGGCTTCCTTCGGTTCTATTTGTTTTTCCCAAATTAGAACAAGGTCTCCAAATTTTAAGTCTCTAGATTTAGATTTATTTTCGAATAAACTCTTGACCTCTAATTGATGTGCTTTGATGTGGTCCACCACCTTAAAGATGTCATCCTTAACCTTCTCAAGAAATAAAATTCTTTTGTTGATGGAATCACGATGTTTCCCATCTTCTACTGATTAGATAAATTTGAGTGTTGGCATCTCCATGTTGATTGGAATCTCTACCTTGATCCCATAGAGCAATTGGAATGGTGACATACCAAATACTTTCTTTGGATTTATTCTATCTTCCTAAACACATAGTTATTTTTGTGTCAATTCCTTTAATTTTCATCCATCAACTTAAAAAATATGGTCAAATTTTTTTTTCTCGATTCCACCTGACCATTCCCTTATGGGTAATAGTCGATGATTGTGACAAATAGACTCCATATCGTAACAAAATTTAGTCAATTCACTAGAAGAAAAATATATGGAATTTTCCACCAAGATCTTTTGGGGAGTACCAAAATGAATAATGACATTTTTCGATAAAATTGTACATTGTTTCAAAGTATTTTCCTACTTAGTTAGGATGACCTCTACCCACTTGGTGAAGTAGTTGATCACGATGAGCACATGGGTATGACCTGTACTTTAGTGAGGGTTTAGAGCTCCAATGAAATCTAATCTCCACTGTTAGAATGGTAATTCAATCACCATCGCCCGAGGGGAAGCACGACAAGCTGTGGTCTTCCAAAAAGTTGTTGACATGCTTCACATTTAGAGACACATTCTTGGGCATCCGCAAATGAGTTAGGTCAGTAGTACCAATGACGAGAGGATTTTATGAGCAGTCATCATCGTCAAAATTTCCATCACATGCTTGATCATGGTACGCATTTATTAACTACTCCTATTTCTCTTTTTATTTTTACTTCAAGAAGCATTCGTCAAATCCCCTCTTATAAAGGATGCAATTCCATATGATGTACTTCATTGACCTTAGCTTGAGGTTTCTTTTTTTGTTTTTTATCAAGATGAGGAGGGAACTCACCATAGGTCAGGAAGTAGGTGATGTTTTTATACCACTCATTTGTGGTGTTCACAAACAATACTTGAGATAAGTCCTTGTTGATACATTCACAACACAAGTATAAAATGAATTCTTTGTCAAAATTTGGGTGTACCAAGGTGGGATCCTTATCTATTTCTTCTTTTATTTCCTCAAATTCCATTTTTCCTTCCTTAATCCATTTGAAGTTGGCTTGTGGCTTCATCATGACTGTGATATGCTTTTTCAACTTGGTGAATTCTGGGACAAAGCACTGGAGAAAGTTGAATTTTCCAAAGAAGGAATGGACCCCTTTTTACTTGTTGGAAACAACAATTATTGAATCTAATTTATTCTTTATAGATCAATTGTAGTCCCCTCCTTGTTCACAATTTTCCCAAGGAGTTTTCCTATAGTAACCCTGAATATGCATTTCTTAGGATTTAGGGAAATTCCATGTTTCTCGCATCTCGATGAGAACTTGTTCAAGATGTTATATGTGGTCTCCTTTCCTTTTTAAGAATATTTTGAGGTCATCTAAGAATATTATGATCCAATTATTGAGGTTTTTAAGCTGTCAGGTCCATTTTTATTCGGAAGGTAGATCCTACATTGATCAACACAAAAGGAATATTTTTGTATGCAAAAGTGCCCCAAGGTGTCGTGAATTTTGTCTTATATCTATCTTCTTCTGCCACCTCAATCTGATTATACCCCAAGAAACCATCAATAAAAGACAGCGTTTCAAACCTTGTGACTACTTGCAAGGTATGATCCATAATTGGAAGAGGGTAGTTGTCTTTCAAGGAGGTCAGATTCAAGTTTTGAAAGTCCACACAAATCCTTATCTCCCCATTTTTCTTTCACACTGGAAAAATTTTCTCTACTTGCGTGGAGTAGTGGATATGAAATTTTATCCTCACATTCAACATCTTTAGGACTTCTTCCTAGATGGTATCCATTATCTTAGGATTGTATGGCCATTGTTTTTCCTAAAAGGCTTGGCTTTTGGATTTAGCAGAATAGAGTGGTGCATTTCCTTGGGCTGAAAAGATTTGAGTTCATCATAAGAATATGCCAAGACATCCAAATACTTCCTCAACAATGAGATGAACCTTATTTTTTCTTCAGGAGAGAAACACTTTCCAATATTCACCATCTTGGGTTTCTCTGGGGTGCCAATATTTTCCTTTTCGAAATTAGTTATGCACCATGATGAATCTTTTGTTCATTCTTTGATGAACTAGTCGCTTTTGTCAAACAAGTCCTCCAATGACACAAGACATTTTAGGATCTTGTTTCCTTTTTTTATTACCCCTTCTAAGTTAACTCCTTCTATTCTTTCATTTTAATCTTCTACCAATGAATCTCGATGTGGATTTTCACTTCCCTCTTAGAACAAACTACTGAAGTTGTCTCTTTTCTCCAAGAAATCAAGGATCGATTGTTGTCATTGAAGACTTGGCAACGGTCTACATTATCTCGGCACATTTGGTCAAAAAACCATTTCGTGGTGACCTTGTCATTATCAAAGTATGGGTTGGGAATCACCAAAAAAATCGAGACCTGTGAGAGAGTTGGCCTTTTCATTCTCGCTCACAAGGAATGGATTGAATGGAGAAAGCATCAAAAGATAAGATACAACCCCAAACTTTATTCTTATAGTGCATGAGTCTTGGTTTTTAAATTGATACTTTTCTTTCACTTGTTTGACTATAACTCTAGCATCCCTAAGGAACTTGAACTTTCTGATACCCATGGACTCTACGGAATCCATTCCGAGGATAAGGGTCTCATATACTATAGTGTTGTTGATATTTTTAAATTTTATCTTATATGAAAATGGGAAGATCTCACCCGAGGTAGAGGTCGAACAATGCCAGCTCTAGACCCTATACTTGAATGAATTCTGTAAAATTCCATAGTTTGTAATGGATCCTCTTCATCTTTGGTGAGGAGGGGAATTTTTCATCTCTTTTGGATGTGAGGAAATAGTTCCTTATTCTTCTTTCTTGGAACAAGATGTTGGCTCTAGGGTCCTCGATTTCTAGATGTGTACTTCATTTTTCACACAGGAAGAAACTTCTTCATTTCCCCTTTCACTAGAATGGTCATGGAGGACCAATCCATTTGTATGTCACCACCCAAATTCCTATAGAATCTCGAATCAAAATCATGCCAAAGGACATTAGGATGTCTGCCACCAAGATTGTGAGTAACACATTTTTTTCTAGGAAGTTCTCCAAGGCTACTTGTGCATCTTTGATCCTTCCCACCAACGGAACTTCTTTAGATTCCATAGAGTAACAAGAACCATTTTCTCATATCAAAGTAATTCCTAAGGCATTGGAAACTTTGATGAGCATGGCATTATCAAAGGCTTCTGAGTCTATGTTGTAATTGTTCAACTAGTATCCTTTGATTAGGATGGATAGGTATAAGGGTCCCACCTTATTGGTTTTATATGCATTTAATGCCACCTTGTTTTTTGTAGAAGACATAGGTGGTGTTGGAAGTAGACCCTTAGGATTGCAGTTTGCAATGTTATAGTTTGGGCTATGATGTTGATAAAATTTGTGAACCTCTCGATTTTTTTGGGTGTGTTTGCAAAAATTTGGTTTCAAAATCTAAAATTTAGTCTTGTTTACATGTTCTATGTAATTGAATAGAGATGAGTTAGGTGAACTTGATGTTTTACGGATAGTGGAAGTTTTCCATTATTGAGGCGGTCCTACCTTGGAAGATTGAGCACTTTTGGTGGATGAGGTAGCAGGTTTGGAAGGAGTGGTTGACTGTAGCTAAGCATTAGGGATTTTTTAGAATTATCTTTTGGAGAAGGATTACCATTAGTGGTATGCTTTGAGCTAGGGGAAAAACCAAAGGAATTAATTGTCACAATAGTTGTTTTCTTGTTTTCTATCAGGTCCGGTTTCATCTTTTTGACTCCATTGATGGCGGAAGTGGAGATCCTATGCTGATTATCTTACTTTACGGGACTACCATCGGAGGATCCTCCATTTTTCTTCTTTATAGCAATTTTTGAGGAGGAATATCCCTTTTGGGACTAAGATTGGTTGGATATGACACATAAGAAGCTCGATATCTCTTCATCATCATCATCATCCTCGCCTCCTAAGTGGTATTCAATGAGACCATTCTAAGTATCATTTTTGACCTTGTCAATCTTGAGGACATTTCCATCTTCAATTTATTCTTCTTCTAGTTCCTCCACTTCTTCTTCTTTGTCTACTTTTTTCGCATCACATGTTGCATTTATTGGCATTACCTCAAGAGCAAGATTATGGTGAGGTTGAGCAAGAATCTACGTATTTGGTACATTTGTCTACTTTGGCACATTTCTCATGGTGCTTTGAGTGAGTTGTTTCTTTAGATAAATCAGATTTTTTCAAACTTTTGGATCATAGGGTGTATGGGAGTGGAGCTATAACATTTACCCTTTTACGTACCATTCAAATTCTCCACCTTGTCGGATAGAATTAGATCATCATCTGTCTCAATGGCATAGTCATGAGCTTCCTTTATATTTCTAGGTGAGACCTCTCAATAATGAACCCAACCTTAGGTAGCTAATTATTTATGAAGAATATATTGATATTATCATCTCGAGGGGATAAATTCAATAGGTATCCTCTTGATTAGTCTATTGTATCTTGCTATAAAATACCTTCTACTTTCATTGGATTTTTTCTTCATATGCACTAATTGCATCAAGAGGTCCTAGAAGTATTTTGTGGCCTCAAATCTGTATTCGAAGCACATTTTGATATCATCCCAACAGTGATTAATCTAGCTTATAGGAGGTATAACCATTTGGTCACCTTTTCATGTAGGTATTCCACAAACAATATGATGGACATGTCTTCATGTTCAACTCTAAGCACACCACAAGTGATGATGAATGTGGCCACATGTTCTTCTGGTAACCGAGAACCATCTCCATTGAACTTGGGAAATATTTTTCTTGAACCTCATGGAAATTCCTTAAGAGGTTGTGTTAGTGAAAGTGGGCCTATGTTCCTAACCCATAGTACAATCAGTTGGGGTCTCTCTTTGTCACTCATTATGGCTTCATCATCTGTTTCAGCTTCTTTCTCTTAATTCCGCTCTAGCTATAGATCTTACCTCTGCTCTTACTCTGTATCTTTCTTTTTCTTCAATTTTGGCTATTGCTTTTCCTTTGGATTTTTCTTCAGCTTATGCTCTTTCTTTAGCTACTACTTCAATTTCTACGTCAGTAAATTTTTCAAATTCCTCGTTGATATTTGGAAACTCTATCTCTAATAGGTTGACACCACTTGGACTACTAGTAAGAGTAGTTTTGGGATAAAAAGAGTGCCTTCAATTTCTGATTAATTCTTTCCTTCTTTGGAGCTCTTCAAATATTAGTTCGGATTTCCTCCTTATCTATATGACCTAGTATATCTATGATCAGGCATATTGTATAATTGAGATTAACTTAATCTCTTCTTTATTGCACTTGAAATTGTCTCACTTTTTCTCATTCTTAGCACATTTCTCTTGAAGTAACTAACACTTTGGTAGCTATGAACTAGTGTGAAAAAATTTATCTATTTTATTAGACAGACTTCCCTCAAGTCAGATACAATATCTTCTTGGATGTGGAAAAGTAATTCAGGTCTTTAGAAATAAGGGTTACCAAGAATAGTCATAGGTATGAGACAAGGCTTTATGACTCTTCAAATTCCATTTTTTTTTATTTCTGGGATATTTGAATTTTTTTTATTTTTTTTATTCCTCTTTTGGGTGCAAAATTTTCCAAGTCAACCTCATGGTGGGCATTAGTAACTTTTGGTGAGAAAATTTTTTAATTGGACAAATTAGTGGGTATCCACCAATGCTTTAAGACTCTAGGTCCGCCTGCCTCAATGGTACAACTCCATTTATTATGCATGAATTAAAATGAAATCTATGAATGGCCTATAGGTTGGGGATCCAATAGGAACACTCGAATGTACCAGCAACAAAATATTGTAATTTCTTACAAGGCAGGAATTTATTGAGAACGTGGAAAATGAAGTGGGAAAAAGAAAAGGAAGGGGGATTAATATATTAGGTACAAAATCAAATTCCTATAGACATTAATTGGAGTAATTCAACATACATATATAGAAAGAAAAAATTTATTATTGACACCAAAGTAAGATAGAATAAGAACACAAAGTTTGAGTAATTCTCTCATCAAGAAAATCAAGAAACTCGTTTCTTATTCATTGATATTTTAGAAAAGTTATACACAATGAGGAATGGAATAAAATATGAGAGGAAGAATAGAGGAATTTTTTTATCTCCTTTACTTTAATTCAAGTAGTAATCTCTCCTTGAGATAACGGAATTGACAACCCCTAAGAATGAGGGTGCCATTACAATTTATAGACTTGAGAAAGACTTTTCACCTACCCCCACATGACTTTTCATTTGTACCCTTACAACATGTGACATTTCATATTCCTAGGAATAGAATTAAGTCCCATTTTATTAATTAAGGGTAAATTATTACATTACAAACTATAGTCACATTTAAATGAATAAGAAAAAATAGGAATAGTACAAAATGAAAAGTGTAACCCCACAATGAAGAAATAGAACATGAAGGGGGGGAAAGGGGAAGGGAAGAGAGAGAAGGAGAGAAGACTATTCCGATGAAGACCCTACTACCAATGGACTCTTGGAAATATCTTTAGGAGAAATCTCAATTCACTTGAACTACTTATTGAACCTTTCCACTACATGTGTAGCTTTCTCAGCCTGTGGGATATGAACGAAACTCAGTGATTTGATCCAACTTTCCGCGAGAGAGTTGATGTTCCTACATTTTGAGTACCAGGATTGATGATATTTTGCGGTGTTTGAAATGACAATCCTTATTTCTATCAGATACTCAAAAGTATCTTAATTTATTGAGAATGGATCTCCGGCCTCGTTTTTGACTAGGTATTCAAAAGGCTTCAACAGATCATATAGGGAAGTTTCTTCATTTAGTTATGGAACTCCTAGCTTTTATACCTAAACATTGACATCCTTTTGCATATTTTCAACATCTTCCTCATATGAATCAAACTCTCCAATAGCACGGTTCATCATTTCGTAGGGATTGACCAAATTCTAAGCCCAAATTTGAGATAATTCATCTAATGTTGAAGAGAATACACCTTTAAAAATCAAGAGGGATGATTTGACCTTACCCATCTTAATGACCACTGGATACACATGATCCCATTGATCCTCTTACACTTCAAACCCTTCTCTTGTTGTGATTATTTTCATGGTCATGACATCCATGTACTTGAATAATATCAACATTTATGGAAGAAACACCTTCCCTTTTTCAAGGATCATGTTCACCCACTTGTCATTTTTTCTACCCTACATGGTGAACCCTTGTGTTTTTCTCGATAAACTCACGGTCAAAGCTAATGATGGGAGTAAATTATTTGGATGGGAAAGAACTGGTGGAATTAGGGTCCAAGATTACTTACATGTATGAAGTAAGGGTCAGATATGGTCTTCCACTCGATCCAACTTCTCCTTATACTCTTTATTTCTCACAAGGAGATGAGTGGAAGACTCCTTAAACAAATCAATATCACCCTAATGTGTTGTTGGTCCTAGGAAAATTGTGCTCATATTGTATTCATCCAAGGTCATTTATTAGATAGGATTGATTGCCTTCATTCGAAAACCTCCACATACCAGTTACCCTAGGTGTCATTGAAAAAGTGAGAAGTCATTTGATCAAATCTTCCTTTCTTTCCTTTCACCATCAAGACCATAGCCAAGAAATTAGGAACTGTTACCTATTACATTATGTGAGATTATATTTTGATCATATCTTGTAGCCAAGGAAAGATATCATTTTTTTCTAGCTTTGTATTTAGCAAGATCAGTAGCTTCTTGTACTCAAAACTAGAAGTTTCTATTTTTACCACTGGGATCCATGAGCTTCTATTTTGGGAAATGTTGTTTTTGTCTTTGAAATAGTTTTGTGGAATCCTCATCATCATTAGAGCACTCTTATAGATGTTTCATTGAAAATTTTTAAGCATTTATATTTTTAGAATGTTTTTTTCGCTTTTTTTTTTACTTTTTTCATGGTTTTTTGCTTTTTTGGCATCAATCTC
Source organism: Taxus wallichiana var. yunnanensis (assembly GCA_018340775.1). Classification (NCBI taxonomy): domain Eukaryota; kingdom Viridiplantae; phylum Streptophyta; class Pinopsida; order Cupressales; family Taxaceae; genus Taxus; species Taxus wallichiana. The sequence continues at coordinate 78,916,350 of CM031242.1, forward strand.
CTAGCTTTCTATTTTGGTAGTTTTCTCGAGTTTGCTTCTTTGAAGGGTTTTGCTATTTTAAGAATTTTTTATCAGTAGTAAGTGTGAGCATGAGGGACTCACTATTTTTATAAATTTTTCTCCCACACCTCGGATTTATTGCAAATTAGTTTTTCTCAAATGGGTTTTCTCTGGATGCTATCCTCAAATTTCTAGCTCGAACCGACCATCGGTTTGGTGGGAAATTAAAAGAATGAGAGCTAGGGAAGAAATTTATGGTTTTAAGCCAATAAAAATCATGGGTACATCTGTTTTTTAGTTTTATTTCTTCTTGTAGGCACCTAGGAGAGGGAGAGATGGTGAACTTTTTTCAAAGAATCTGATTACTCGTTTGTGAGATATGAGTTTTTCATGGTTTTTGGATATGGAGGTAATCTGGTGAAAACCGAGCATGGTGTCTGTATTATATATATATATATTTTATTTTTTTACAGTAATTAACCTATATAGATGAAGGAGAAATGGATAAATAGATAGGGGGAATGAGTTTTTAATGTTTGCTTTCCAGCGATAGTTTCTCGAACGCACATAGAGAAGTTGCACAACAGTTGATTTTTTTGCAAAACTTGGATTTTAAAATTCCCTCGCGCTTAGGCACATTTTTATGTCCCAAATTTCCCAATGGGGTGGGACATATGGTGTAATAAAATTTACCTCACTCTCATCTTGATTAGTGGCAAATGAGGATTGGTCAAGGAGGAGAAAAAACACTTAAAAAGACCCGGACTGAAACTAGGTCATATGGTGGACAAGAATAAGGGCTAGGAATGGGGAAAAAATTGTGTCCTAAATTTTACAAGGTTATGGGACATAATGTGCAAGAAAATTTTCCTCACTTTGGTGATGGCAAGTTTCACTTGCTGATTTGCAAAGGAGAGAGGAGAGGGGGCCGAAAATGGCCTGTGAAGCACTTCCCCGGGTCACATGAAGAATCAAGGGGAAAGTTGGGTATGGGGTGAATTTTGTTTTCCAAATGGGATGGAATGTAAAGTGAAATAAAATTAACCTCATTCTTTTGATGACAAGTGGCACACTAGGATTCAATGACGGGGAAGGGCAGGGGATTAGTGCAAAGGGGCTTATTTGGCTAGGTTGAGCTCCATCGGGGTCACATGATAGTCTAGGGGTATATCTTAGGCTTGGTCACATTTTAATGTCCTAAATTTCCTAAGAGTATGGTAAATTTTGTGCAATAAAATGTTCCATCACCTTGTGATGACATGTTTCCACCAGAAAATTGGTTAAGTCCCAAAGCATACCTTGAAGAGATGTTTGACTACAATGTATCCTGGAGCATCCAGAGGTATTTTTAGGAGCTTATCTATATGATTTTTACTGGAAACAAAATTTTGAGAGGAATGGGATGGATATAATTCTCTGATTATTCCTTAACGCCCTCAAAAATGTCTTTTTCAACACCACAGGTTATGCATGCTAAAAGTAGATTATGGGAAGAAGTTTTTATGCCTTGTGAAGAATTTGAAAACAACATCATTTAGAGATCTGATATACTTTTCCAGTTTTGTATTTTTTACCTCCAACTCATTATAGATCTCCTAGAATCACTTCCTAAAGCTCAGGTGTTGTTTTGAGTTGCAAGCTCCTTCACCTTCAAAGACCCGCTTTTGTTGAACTTGTCCCAAAACCTATAAAACTTTACAAAATATTCCAAAATGATTTCACAATGTTCCTATATCCTTAATACCACTCATCTATGAATTTTTTTCCTTCAACTTCACTCCAATGGATGTGCACTACCTTAGTAAGGTGAAAAATAGCCATTCCTAAGCTTCTTGAAAAGTCCGGTTTGAAAGGTACTAGCTCGGGAGAACTTGATTTCCTAAATCACCTATGGAAAAATTTTACACAACATATAGGACCACTTATAAGGATAGGATATTCCTAACATAGGGGATATATTAATCTGGAGGAGGGCTCTGGGGACTCACAATCAAAAAAATTGGTATTAAGGTAAAGTTGTCATGCTTTAAAGTTTGAATTTTTCCCTTGGAAAATCACATGACATCACCTTAATATGACATAAATATTATTTTTTTAGTTTCTCTTATCCAATTATGATATTTCAAATTCAAATTTACCATCACAATCTAATCATGGAAATTTTAATTTGGAACAATGTCAAAAGACATTCACTACTTAATAGGGATACCACATACAAATGTGAACCATGTCACAACAAAATTGTTTCTTATGTATTAAGATGAAAAGTATCTAGAGTCCCACTTTTTATTATATATCAAAAGTTATATTTTTCATCATAATTATTTTTAAGGTTTTTTCATGCATTATTAATGCTAATAAGATTGAAACAAATAGGGAAAAAAATTGTAAATTTTAGTAAATACATTTCTACAATACAAGGTTGAATTTGTTAAGAAATAATAGTCCTACAAAGAATACCAACAGAAATTCCATAATGGGTTATTGTCTACATCCTTCAATCTCTTAATGGACAAAAATATGATTGGCGTACATCTTCATCCAACATTTTTAAAAATTATTTTACATATGCTATTTGTAATGAAAACAATACAATTTCATATATCAATTTGGTAATTTCATTATACTCTAAAGCCTATTATGAGTTGTAGAACATGGATATTCTTACTACACTCCATAGAATATGAAACAAAAATATCTTTCAATAGTAGACCAAGAGGTAAGTTTACTTTAAATTATATTATTCCAAAATGATACCATGCAATTATTAAGCTTTCATTTTTTACCAAAAAAATCAATCGCATCTTATATAAGAAGACAAGCTACAATAAGAGGTCATCAACCTCTTGAGGGCTATATAGATTCATACATGGATGCACAATAATCTCATATTGCATATCTTAAAAAAATGTTTGAGGAGTTCTATTATGTCCCCTCTACTAGATGTTCACAAAATTCCTCACTCCTTATCAGTATTCATAATTTCAAGCTATGAATAATGACATGACATACATTTTTTTATATTTAAATTTGTACATTATTTATTTTAATCATTAAAAATTTAATCTATACAACATCCTTAAACACTTTTATTAAACTTTCCCACATAAAACAACTTCAAGGTTTAGACAAAAACCAATCTAGGAGCAATATATTCCAATTCAACAACAACATATGTTACTTATCAATTTATTTTTCTATATTTATTAGTTAACATTGAATTATGTTTTTTATTTTCCATTTTCTAATTATATTTTATTTTTCATACTTCCGCATTCTTTCAAGAAAAATATGTTGCCATCAACAACACATGGCCATGTTTAGAATAGGGCAAATTATTATCGATTCCATCCCAAATTGGTGGCATGATGAATTTTAAAACTACAAAATTTCTCAATATATCTCTTGGTGGTGTCCCCTGTGCAATGGTCACCATAATTTTGGACAAAATTGATCTTGATGACAATTATTTTGGGATTGAGAGTGGGGCCCCAATCATCCTTTTTACTCTACATAATATGATTCATAGATCATGTGTGTCCTACTATTTTATGAAAAACATAGAAACCTAACTCACCGTCTAACATACCAACTCCTCTTCGAATACCATAATTTGATGATCAAATAAATTCTTTTTTTGTAGCATAATTTATTGTAAAATAGTTTTTATGAAATTTTTAATGACATCATTCTTCAATATATAGATACTTTTAAAATATGGGAGTTCTAGGATAAAGTTTTGATAAAGGAAATAAATGCTCATTTTCACAACCATTCCCAACATAACATTTTATATTCATTATTTAAAAATCAATTGGTAAAGCTTGATGTTTTAGTGAATCAAGTTGTATCAAGTGTCATTTTTATTAGTAATGACTATAATGATAATGTGTTAGATATCATGTTAAACACGTTGGTAAATTTAAATTTTAAATCCCAAACTTACTATAAAAATGGTATTAAGACAAATACTTTAACACCCATGTCATGATTCATCCATATTAAGGGAATTTTTAAAAAATTACTCTTAAGTTTAATTAATGATTCCAATGATAAACATTATTAATTAGCTTGGTGCTAATAATCATGCATTATTTAATATTCTAAAATCCATCCGATAACATATGATAACCATGTGCAATTGTAAGGGTCTACTAGATCTACCCAATATCCCTTGATCACTCTAACTAAGTGTGTATAAATTTTATACTTTTGGTTAGGACTTTTATAGGTTATGAGAGAAAATGCATCTCCTTAGTGCCTATCAGTAAGGTATTTATGTAACTTCCATCTAGATCCAGACACTACTAATTTAGGGGATTTGTGAACAAGACAATGTAATCATCATTTACATTACTTTGGCCAAATTTTACAAGCATTTATTTGAAATAGCAGTTTTGATACTACACACTACCCTATGAAAATTTTCTTCCATCACCACACAACCATCTCAATATAGTTATTAGGATTCCTTTTCATTGCTTAAGACATTAAGTTTTAGTTTTGAATAAGTAGATTCCATCTCTCACCTTACTAATCAAAATGATCATATCAGTTCCACCTTAGGATCCCTATGGAAAAGGTAGGGACCACGTAATTATTTTCATCATTATGTCCTTACTACCCTTCTTCTATCCATCCCAAGTTGTCACGGGTAGGATATTATCAAGAAGACGATGAGTCAAAGAACCTATTCTTCATTTACACTTTATGTTACTCAAGGAGAAAAAGTAAATAAGTTCTTCTATATGACATTAGATTCTAGAAAGAGGATTATAGTAACTCTATGAGCTACTATATTTCATTAGTTATTCTTATCAAAATAACACAACAGGTATTCATCGTTAAATATATATTTATTAACCATGTTTCACCTTGTGTTTCTTCATTCATTACTCATCAAGGATAGTCCTTAATCTCGTATGTTAATTAATTAATATTAACAAGTATGTTTAATTCCATAAGTTACAATGATATATTTACTTTGTTTTCATTATGGTGTTGTCCTTATCATTTTATGTTTCATCATTCATCACATTTTTTCATTTAAAATAAATCACTAAAATCAAAAACAAATGTATAACATAAGATTAATCATCTTTATTTATACTTAGTTGTATAAAAACATATATGTTCTTTCATATCTATAAAGATAAGTTAAAAAGATCTTCGTAATATATTTATAATTAATAAGGATAATCCCTTATTTCCATAAATAATGAAATACAAATCATCATAATAATACATTAGGAAAAATACCCATAACAACTTGCGAAGATAATTAATTTGAGTTTATCAAATAAATACAACAATCCTTATCATAATTATAACAAATATCACATGACGTAAATCAGTCGTAACAATCCAAAAAGTCGTGTCAAGGTGTCATCCTTTCATGCAAACTATAGGAGAGATAAAATGTATATATGGTTCAGTTCAAATAACTGGCATGAGTTCGCAAACTCATGTTCATCATTGTAATTAAATAAAATAATAGAATAAGTTAACTTATTTGAAAAAAATAACTTCATATTTTATAATAAGATAACTATTTCATTTTCCGACGATAATGACACTTCGTAAATATATGTAAACATTATCATTCACTGTCCTAATTAGAATCAGCTTAATAAATCTTTAACACAATCATCTAATACCAAAAATTGAAAGAGTTAATTTATAACTACATTCAAATCCACTTATTTTCTTTTTACCAAATAGTAATAAAATAAAAAGACAAGTATTATTTCTGTTATATTTAGTTACACAACATCCAATATAATCAACAAAGTAATCCTTAATTATCTCATCAACTCTTATTTAACTAATTTAATAGAAGTGTTTGATCACTATTTTTAAGACAAACCAATTTAGACATGGTGCCGAAGATCTCTTTTCCACACCAATGAAACATTAATCACATAATATAATTCATATCATTATCCCTCAATTCCTTTTTATCTTTTTGGTTGCATATAATATATATATTCCACAAAGAATAATATCAACAATATATTTTAGATAATTCCTTCATCTAGATATATAAATGTTATGCTCAAGTAGTAGGAGATCATAAAAATAACTCATTACTCACCTTATATATTTACAATTGACTAAAACCATAATGGATCATTTATCATTATAGTCAAATAATCTAACAAGTGTATACATTTCAAATTTTAACTCAATAATTTAAATCCCGCAATGAATATAGAGTAACATGAACAACATCATTGCTTTATATGAATACTATACCATTCCCAATACTTTCCCAACTTACATTCCTTGAACTCAAAAGGAAAATCATGATCAAGACATGTTAAATAGTCATACTCTATAAGAGTTAAAACATTATTAGCAATAAACAAGTTCATTGATAACAAGTAGGATAGAGGATCTAAAATCTAACTCAGAAAAGATCTATTTGGTTTGTGAATATCCTTTCCATTTAACTAGATTAATAAAAATCCCAAAACAAAAATAACTTCAAATTATTAATGAATAACTAGATCAATTACACTCCATAAGGGAGAGAGAAATCAGTTTATTCTTGTTAGAAATAAATTAATAACCAGCCAATAACAACAAAACTCACATTGAGCTAGAATTAAAACCAGTCAAATCCATTAATAACTAAGTGTTTCTCACAAAACCCAAAGGAGGGATGAAACCATAATAAAAATAGGACAAAATAATGAGATGAAACCCATCTATAATGACGAGCTCGATATGAGCTTAAAAACTAAAAATATAGCCAAGCTCTTCAATGACATAGTAAAATAGTGTTTGTAAAACCTCCAAAAGTAATTAGATAAAACAATAATAATAGCACAACTCCTTGAGAGATTACACAATAAAACGTATTGAAAACCATCAAATGGCGAGCTCGAAATGAGCTGGATACAAACTGCATCATAAAGAAGAAAACATGCCTAGTTCACAAATATAAAACAAACCCACATGTATACAACTTATAAAGCTTCGCAATAATCATTTACTTGCTTTGCAATCATTTCTTCCTTCTATATTTTCCAGATTTCATACAAAACCCCAAGGAAACATAGTGAACAATAGATCTCGTAATGATCTATTAAAATATTGATACTTACTTCATTATCCCTATATTTCAAACAAAGAATAAATTGAGAATGTATTCAACTATTTACAAACAAACCTATTTCATTTCCAATCCTTTTCCCTTGTTTTCCTTTTCAAACTTTACATTAAAATGAAGAATAGTACCAAATTTAAAAACCAAAAATGTATTCGAAAATTTCATGTGATTAACATCAAAGAATAAGAAGGATAAAACCCATGCCTATTTTTCCTTACTCTTCCCTTAAAATATGCCTACAAATGCCTCCCAAAAACTCCACAAAATATCCTGAAAGAGATTTTAAATACCAATACGCCATTAAAAATAGCTTCACAATTGCATGCACAGACCCAAAAATAGATTTCCCTAAATATCTCCTCAAAAATATCCATGCAGAGTTCAAAGACCAAAAACCAAACAACAATGCAAAATATGTGAATGGGAGAGATTTTGCATGTTTTATCTTCCTGAGCAAGCTACTAGTTCCCAAGGAACCAAGCTTATTATATGCCATTAAAATTATTAGTTCCTCATCGTGGCTTGTAAAACCCTTAAACATTTGCATGCCACAGATTTCATTTACATTTTTATGCCATATAGTCTATGACTAATGCCTAACAAAAATAAATTTAAAAATGTTTTAACAATAAATAATGAAAAATCTAAGTGGTCTAGGACCAATCCCCATGTGAATTATACCTTTAAACAATGCAACCAAATAGTGAAGCTTCAATTAAACTTTATAATAATGAAAACCACAAGGTGGTCATATTAAATCAATAAAACCTTCAAAACAAGTAACATGAAGATATATGTATACATATATGTACATACATATGTTTACACACACACACACACATATACTTATTAAATATTATTACCAACCATTGATCCTTATTCGACTTATATGATATTAGTTAATTTAGTCATTAACATTATATAACAACTTAAGCTATCAATATCAAATTTTCACTTTGCTGTAATTACATTTCCCTCGAGAGTGTCATCATTACTTTATTAACCAACAACAACATTTAGACTACATTAAATTTTTGATGTCACATACTTCCCCTCTTAAAATAATCATCATCTCGATAATTTAAACTTAAACATTATCAAACATATCAATCGAAAACAATCTCGACATCAATGCAAAAAGAAAACGGTTAATCTTTTGAAAATTCTCATAATTTAAGTCAATAATAGTTCAAAACTTAGTTGTAATCAGCCTTATAACAACAAGTTATTTCCAAATAATCAGCAATATAGCTTAAATTGTCATTGTAGTCATCATAAGTATCAAATAGTATATCATGAATCCATAATAAATAATCAAATAACTATTTTGTTCACTGAAATAGAAAAGGAAATGTAGTTTTCATTTCATCCAAGTTCTCCCAAGTTGTATTATCCTCATAATATTGGTCCCATTAGACCTTGCATTGTGAAATATCATGATTTTTGAGATGCAACATTGGAGTTTCCGGCTCGATGGTTTCAACCATGATGATTCTTGGGTCCTGAACTTGTAATAAGTTCCAATTTATGACATGTGCTATATCTGAAACATATTTTTTTAAGAAAATAAATATGAAATGCATCATGTATTCTAGATAATGGGGGTTTTAATGTTAATCATGTAGGCCACAAGACTTATAACTTAAGGGATTTCAGATAGTCCCACATATATAGGTGACAATTTGGCAACATTTCCAAATGAAATAGAGCTCTTTTTGGGATTTTCCCTCAAAAATACCTTATCCCATAGTTCAAATCTTCTATCAATTCTTTTAAATCAGCTAACATTTTCATTACCCATGGATGCCCAAAATACAGGTGAATCATGAAATTCCTAACTTTCATTCCAAGATCATTACCTAATGGTACATAAACTATGTCATCATATCATAATATTCTTTTGTTATTATACCTACTTCTATCATTCATATTTTATTCTAACGTAGTTTTTAAATGTCAATAGTATGGATTAATTTGCATTTATTTCTTAACTTCTTCCTTAAACTATGTTATGAGGGCACAAATCACGTAAATATGCTTCCTATAACTTTGTGCATTAGCCACTTGATTTTCCTTTCCTTTCATGAAACTAATGTAAAAATCTTACTAGGATAGAAATTCTAGCCACCTATGATATCTTGCATTCAAATTTAATTGCGCGAAGATGTATTTCAGCCCCAAATGGTCTATTTTTAGTTCAAATAGTTTTCCTAACAAATAATGCCTCCAAATTTGTAAGACATGAACTATGGCAGCAAGCTCTAATTCGTAGGGAGCATAGTTATACTCATGCACCTTCCTTTTTCTACTATTGTAATCAATTACATGATCATTTTGAAGAATTATTCTCCCAAATATTCACCTAAGGAATCAATTACAACGATAATACTTCCATTGGGATCCTGGAACCTTGAGTACATGTTTTGTTGTAATTTTTTTCTTTCGCATTTTAAATGCATTTTCACATATATCATCCATAAAAACTTCTCGCTCCTCTTTACGTGATGAAATTATTGGTCCATCCACTCTTGAGAAATATTTTACAAATTTTCTGTAATAACCAACCAACCCCATAAAGCTTCTTACTTCATGTACGTTTTTAGGTGTTGACCACTCATTTATAGCCTTGATTTTTGATGGTTCATTTGAAAACCCATTTTTTAATTTGGCCTAGATATTGTACCTCGTTTTGATAATAATAACATTTTGAAATATTACCATAAGGTTTCCTTTTTATTATCACTTATAACACTATTCTCAAGTGTTCATTGTGTTCCTCTATGTTCTTCGAATAAATCATAATATCATCAAAAAAATAAAAAAACACTTATCTAATTATTCTTGAAAAATATTATTCATAAGATTCATAAATGCAATAGGTGCATTAGTGAGTCTAAATGGTAAAATAGTAAACTCATAATGCCCATATCTTGTTTTGAATGTTGTTTTATGAATGTATTCATACTTTATCCTTAGTTGATGATAACAATATCATAAATTAGTCTTTGAATAAACAAATTCATCCCTCATCTAATCGAAAATGTCATCAATCCTTGGAAAAGGATATCTATTCTTTATTTTTCTTTATTAAGCATGTGATAATCAATGCATAGTCTTAACGTTCCATCTTTCTTTTAATAAAAAATACCAGTGCTCCCCAAGGAGATACACTTTGTTGAATACATCCTTTTGATAAAAATTCTTGAAGATGTGCTTTCAGTTCAACTAACTTTGTTTTTGTCATTATATATGGTGTTTTTTATATTGGTTCAATTCTATGTTTGATGTCAATGATAAATTCAAACTCTTTTTTAGAGGAGGTCCGGGAAATTATTTCGAAATACATCCTTGTACTCTCATAATAGAGGAAAATTCTCCAAGGAAGTTTGACCTTCCTCAATAAAATAAAAATATAAACTGCATACAAAATGCATCCCTTGTTTTTAACTTTCTTAAGTTGCATTATAGAGATTTCTCTAACTTTGAAATCTCTCTGAATGCCCTAAATGTTAGTTTTTTTTTAAATTTCATCTAGGCATTCTATTCATTTTTTAAGATAGTCTACTATTGTCTTGTGTTTGGAAATCTAGTTTACTCCTATAATAATGTCATAAGACCCTAAGGGATTCATGTACATTGTAAATTTCAATGGTAAAACCGGGTAATTCCAATTTTGTGTCAAATATACATTAGTCTACCATAGGAATAACATCATTCCTATATTGTACATCCCATTTATTTTCATATATCCACTTTCTTGGATATTTTTCTAGCTAACTTAATAGAAATAAAGCACTCAGTAGCACCGGTGTTAAACAAAATAGTAACAAGATAACAATAAATATTACCTAATACTTTAATAGGGGTATCCTATTTCTCATCTTGGCGATTACCCACTTTATCATGAATTCATTGTTGTTGATTGCTCCCGACTCTTGTTGACATTTCTTGCACATGTGCAAGAAGCCAACTCAAAACTTTGTTTCTCAAATTGTGAGCCTTGGGAAATATATGTAGGTTGTCGATGGAAAAACGAGTTCCTAGGAATGACTTATATGGATGATTTGCACAAGTTGAATACTATATATTTTGGTGGTCATGTTGGAAAACATCGATAATGGAAACATTTCTTGGCAAGGAAAAATATGTTCAAATGGTCATCAAAATTCCATCTCCCAAAAGTAGCGGCCATTGGCATTTTAAAAATCCCGGAGAATAAGTTTAAATCATTGGTGAGTTCTATAAAATCTGATAGACATTCAAATTCCCATCAAATTTAATAGGAAAAAATCTAGGCAGAGGCTACGTGGTGGGATTCCAAGATCCTCATTGTTTTGGAACTCCAGCGGGCATAAGTCCGTGGAATAAATCAAATTTGTAAATATTTTCGGTCCATGGGAGAAGGCATGGCATTCAACATGGTCAACATGACATGTGTAGGATCGAGGTGACACATGGTGAAGATTAAAGGACAAAGGAAGGACACGTGTTTCCATTCCGAAAAGGTTGAGGTGATGAACTCCAAAAAAGCTAAAAGGTGGAGATTCATGGATATTTTCTATTAGCTCGTGTTTCACAATCGACAGCGTGTTTTAAATAAAATCTAACACTTGTGTGGATTCATGGAGCCTTTCTATTGGTTCATCTTTCACAAACTCGGTCAAAGGTAAATATCGAAGGGTGGAGCTTTTTATTGTTCTAAGCATAGCAAAGTTGGTCAGTCAAGTAATTTACAAAAGTATGAGGAGTCTTTCTATTGGTTCATTTTTATGTAAAACCCATCCAAAATTATAAGTTGCGAAATCATGGACTTATTATTTTGGTTTAATTTTTGTAGTGTTCAGTGTAGTAAAAGAAAGGTCTAACACTGCGAATGTTTTTGAAACATTTTTGTTAGCTCGTACCTCATAATGAAATTCTAATTAAATCCCAACACTACGAAATATGAATTATATGTGGCATATTTTTATTGGCTCGGCTTTAAAAAGGTTAAATCCATAGACATGTAAGCAAGGAACTATTCCCAAGACAATCAGAAGCTAAGATGTGTCAAGTTCATGTGCATCACAACAAACAGAACTTCAGAAGGTCATAACTTTTGTTCTACAACCCCAAATCTTATAAAATTGATCTTGTTGAAATCTCTCACCTAGCTCTAAAATTTAGCATCATTTTTTTAGGTATTTAACACATTCAAAGGAAAACCAATGAAAAAATGGAAAGGAAATGTAAGAAAGATTTAAAATAGATGAAATCATGCAAGAAATTTTGTTTCATCATTTAGAAGATTTAAAAGAAGAACAAAGCATGAAAACAAAGGAAAACCTATTTTAAAACATGCACATTTTATTTTTGAGAAAAAGGATAAATATAAGGTAGAACACATGATTTTACTTAGAAGGAGTTACTTTCAAATAGAGAAAACAACTGCATTGATTTTATCCTATTTTTAAGTCATACTTGCATGTCTAGGCTTTTATTATTCTTCCTCTCTCTCAGATTTCTATAAAATCTTTAGAAAACATTGGTAAATCATTGATGCTTCTTCATTCATATTTTTGGAGCAATCCATTGTTTCTGAGTGAGAAAGAAAGGGTCATGAGTGACTATTTGTTCTTATTCCACCTCTTGTAGAAATAAAGGAGTTGGTTTTTACCTTCTACAGTCTCTATTTTTTCATGATTTGTTTTAAACTAATTTTATTTTGTGATACTTGTTTATCCTTGTCTTATCAGTTTAATCTCTCATGCCTTTGTGCAGTCTTGTGCCAATTTGCAAGTCATAGATTGTGTTTAACAGGTTGTTTACAGGATTTTTTTGTGGTGCCATCTGTTGCCCCTTCTTGTCCAATGACAATCAATTCTAGAACCCTTTTTTGAATCACTTTCAATTTGATTCAATTACTTGTAGTTTTTATGGTGTATGTGTCTTCCTTGCTTCATTTGTGTGATCCAAATAAGTTTGAAGTCCTTAAAAACATTTTGGTGTATCACCACCCATTTAGTTTTTCTCTTTCTTGTTCTCTATTTTCCCAGTTAGTTGTTAGAGTAGAGTTAGCCTTAGGAGATAGAATTAGTTTAGGTGTTGCACTAGGGGAGCCATCCCTCTTTGGATATTCACTCTAACATATAGGTCACCCACAGCCTAGGAGTGTTTCTATTTTGTCAATTGAAAGGATAGTTATCACACCATTCTCCAAAGGGTGCATTTCAAAGTGACAACAATTACTTTGGGGATAGCTACTTGTATAGTGCTCACCGCTACATCTAAAACATCCCCCAATGAGGCCTTTCCTCTTAGTTTTGTTTTTACCATAAGTAGTTTTGTTATGCTCATTCTTCCTTGTATTTATAGCATGTTTTGTTGTATTTTTTCGACATGACCCTCATTTTATTGCCCTATTTATTCCACCAATTTTTCCTAGGAGCTAATGGTACACATGAGATGACGTTCTTCTTACATTTTTCTTCTCTAAAATCTAAAATTTCATATAGTTTCTATTCTTTCATTGTGACTTTTTTGAACACTACTTCCATAGTAGATGGCCCATGAACATAAACTTCACCCCCTATATTTGCGTTTAATCCCATAATAATCTTGCGGATCCAAAACTTGTCATCCTTAGACAATTCATCAATAAAGAAATCTCTTTTATCCTCTCACTCATTATTATCATCTTGTTGTTTAATTTATTCTTACTCGTACTCTTTATTTCCACCCACTACCAATTGCTCCAAGTAAACTATCCATTTTCAGTGTTCGAAGGTCTCAGTTAGAATTTTATCTAACTTCTCATCCATTTAAATCTTATAAATAGTTGAGTTGGTTCCATCATCATGGTCCATCCTTCTCTTAACCATCGTATCCTATTAATACAAGGATAAGATGTCATTTTAGCATTATGAACCCATTAATTCCAAGAGATGATAAACATTTATCTTTGATAACAAACTTTGAAACCCATGTTATGATTCATCCAAATTCAGGGAATTTTATAAAAAAACATGCCCTTAATTTCAATTAATGATTCCAATGTTAAACATTATTGATTAGCTTGCTACTAATAATTTAACATTATTTAATATTCCAACATCCATCGATAACATGTGATAACCATATGCAAACAGTAAGGGCCTACTAGATCTACCAGATCTCCCTTGATGACTCTAACCAAGTGTGTATAACTTTTATACTTTTGGTTAAAAATTTTATAGGTAATGAGAGCTTGTGCATCTCCTTAGTGCCTACTAGTAAGGTATTTATGTAACTTCCGTCTGGATCTAGACACTACTAAATTAGGGGGATTGGTGAATAAGATAAAGTAGTCATCATTTACATTACTTTGGCCAAAGTTTACAGGCATTTCTTTGGAAGATTAGTTTTGAGACTACACATTAGCATAATAAACTTGTCTTCTATGACCACACAACCATCGCAATATAGTTATCAAGATTCCTTTTCATTGTTTAAGATATTAAGTTTTAGTTATAAAGAAGTAGAGTCCATGACTCACCTTACTAATTGAAATGATCCTATCATTTCCACCTAAGGACCCCTATGGGAAAGGTAGTGATCACAAAATGATTTCCATCATTACGTTCTCATGACCCTTCTCATAACCATCTTAAGTTGCCACCGGTATGTTATTATTGATAATACGATGGGACATGGCACCTACGCTTCATTTACACTTTATGTTATTCAAGGGTGACAAAATAAATAAGTTCTTTTATACGACATTAGATTTTCGAAAGAGGTTTATAGTAACTCTATGAGATACTGTATTTCATTATTTATCCTTATCAAAATAACACAAAGTAGTATTTGTCATTAAGTATAGGTTTATTAACCATCTTCTCGTGTTGCGTTGTTTCATTCCTTACTCATTAAGGATAGTCCTTAAACTCATAAGTTCATTAATTAACATGAATATTCCTTTTAATTCCATAATGTAAAATGATATCTTTACTTTACTATTGTTATGGTGTTGTCCTTATCATTCTATGTTTCATCATTCACATATTTGTTCATTTCAAATGAATCAATGAAATCAGCAATAAATGTATAACATAAGATTAATCATCTTTATTTGTACTCAGCTGTATAATAGCATATACATTCTTTCATATCCATAAAGATAAGTTACAAAAAAACCAAGTAATATATTCAGATTTAATAAGGATAATCCCTTATTTTCATAAATAATGATATACAAATCATCATAATAATACATTAGGAAAAATGCCCATAACAACTTGTGAAGATAATTCATTTGCGTTTATCAAATAAATACAAAAATTGTTGTTGTATTTATAAAAAAAAGTCACATGATGTAAATCAATTGTAACAATCCAAACAAATCGGTTCAAGAGTGTCATCCTTTCCTACAAATTATAGGAGAGAGAAAATGTATATATGGGTCACTTCAAAGAATTGACATGAGTTCGCAAACTCATATTCCTCGTTGTAATTAAATGAAATAATAGAATAAGTCAAGTTAACTTATTTGAAAGTAATAACTTCCTAGTTTATACTAAGACAACTATTTCATTTACCGATGATAATGAAACTTCCTAAATATATGTAAACATTGTCGCTCAATGTCCTAATTAGAATCATTTTAGTAAATCTTTAACACGATCATCTAATCCAAAAAATTGAAAGAGTTAATTTATAACTACATTCAAATCCACTTATTTCCTTATTACCAAATTAGTAATAAAACAAATAGACATTTACTATTTTATGTTATGTTTAGTTACGCAACATCCAATATAATCTACAAAGTAATCCTTAATTGTCACGTCTACTCTTAATTAACTAAGTTAATAGAAGTTTTTCATCACTATTGTTTATGACAAACCAATTTATACATAGTGCCTAAGATCTCTATTCCACACCAATGAAACAATAATCATATAATATCTATTTTATATCTATATCCCTCAATTCATTTTTATATTTTTGGTTGCATACAATATATATTCCACAAAGAATAATATCAACAATGTTTATCATAAAATTACTTCATCTCTATATAATTTGTATGCTCAATTAGGTGATCATAAAACCTTCTATATTTACAATTAATTCAAAATATGAAAAATGGAAGAATAGATCATTGGTCCTTAATGTCCACCTCAAAAATGTGCATAAAATTTTAAATGTTGTTATTTCACTAAAGGTAAAACCCATGCTATTAAAAAACAAAACAACAAACTGAAAATAATAATTAAAGAGCACGAAATGGATCCTTAAAATTTATTCAAGTAGAAATTTGATGTGGATCCTAGTTTTCTTTTAGCATGAGATGTGGCCAATGAAGATCAAGTAAAACTTTCCAATATAAATTATGCAACCAACGATCTTCTAAAAATAGGAGCATTAAAATATAATACAAGACAAGAAGAGGGAACATCTACTCTGCAATGGAAACATATAAATCCACTCCTAAAATTTAAAAATAATTAGATAAAGGACAACTATTTTTCTATTTTTTAATATTATAATTCTCATGAAAGAAATTAACCATAATTATTAATTAAGATATTTTGTAGTTTTGTAAAGGATTCACACTAATGTAAAAGATTTGATGGCTCTATATTTATAGAAATATTGTGTTCGTAAATTATTTTGTGTTTTAATATTTTTTGATATATGTAGGACAAAGTCAAAATAAATAAATAAAAATTCATAAATTAAAATAAAGATATTGCAATCATTTTACAAAAAAACACAAATTTATAATCGTGGCAAATGGATATGAAATTTGATATGAGAAATTACTATTTGTAATACATACCAAACTAAAACTTGGGTAGATGAAACAATCCCTAAGCAAAGGAAGTCTTCATAATCGACATTCATTGTTATTTTATGGATGAAAAGGCGGGAATTTATAAATTGGATTCATGCAGGAATATTATTTCCAATTTAGTCAAATTTAATTTGTACTCCTCCTTATCCTATTTTTGTAAAAAAAAAATTTCAGTAGTTAGTCCTGGACAATTTCTTTTGGGTGAGGGGAACATAACAAATATGATGGGGATCAACTACCCATACCAAGCGTACTCCATGATATAGATAGATTCTTCTCGATGCAAGAAATTATACATGTGCCCCTCAAGGCATGAAAATAGAAATATGCTTCCCAAAATAGGGAGTATACCTATTCGTTATATTTAGGTGTTCCTCTACCCCACCCCCACCCCGGATATCTCATCTTATAGTTATAGATAGGGATCCCCCTCCATATAGAGAATTATAGATAGGGGCCTCCATAGTTAGATGACCTACTACATCTAGGTGCCCCTAGATCTATATGTCATCGGCCCAAATTTCCACTCTAGTCTATCTATAACTATGATATATACGGGGTAGGGTGTGTTGAAAGATCTCTAATATATCGGGTATGGGGTATGGGGTGCACCCCTTACATAGATTTTTTAAAGGGTGATGACCTACTAGCTAGAGTTCTACCATGACCCTGAGTTATAAAGCATAGAGTGAAATTATTATCTTATGCAATTTTATGGAAGTTTATGTTTAAATGATGATAACCAAGAAATTTATCAATTTATCAATTTATTTCTATGGAATAATGAGTGTGAAATCAATAAAATGAGGTTGTATATGCAAAATATGTGAAAATGATGTCGGGAATGTAAATGATATGAATATATTTATGAATTGTGAAAATGATTGAATTTATGAGATTTAAAAGTTGTGAAAAATTTACATGTTAAATTGCTAGTAAATTTCCAAAAATTGACTAAGTATGCATAATCCATCTTTACTAAGAAAAATCAAGTCTTTATATTGTCTAAGCAATTTTAGAAGTGAGTTGAAAAATTCTCTCAAAATAGTGATTCCCACCTTGTATTCATAGTATTGGAGTTTCAAGCAATTTTACATTTTGCATGAAAATTTCTTTCAAAACCCAAAATCTTAAAAAGCAATTCTTTTAGTGTCAAGTGGACTTTAGGAATCTTTATGCACATTTGCACTTTGCTCTTGGTCCTTGTAAATGAGACTTTAGAGTTCCAATACACATTTATAATTTACATGAAAATTGCATTAGGAACTTCAATTCTTTCCAAACACTTCACTTTTGAATTCGTGACATTTAGATTATTTAAGACAGGTTTACATTTTGCATGTAAAATGCATTTGAACCTTTTCTCCTCGCAGCAAAGGTCTCAACTAATTGTAAGCCAAAATTTCATTGTTGAAGATTGTTTTCTAAACATTCATGACATGGTCTTGAATGAGGTTTTGGTACTTTCATGTATGTAAGTAATTTTCATACAATTGTGTACTAACATATGATTCCCAAAATGGTCGCAACACAAAGTACGGCATGCTTTTGGTACCCCAGTGCACTTTTACAATCAGATTACAATCTACACATTCACCTTTGAAACCCATCATCTAATGAATAGTGTTGATAATTGTTTTCTCACGCAAATATCCAAGCTTCCCACACAACACAAACCTCCAAGATCTTGGACAAATATGAAGATTCTATGCCAAGGTCTTCGACAAATATCCAAGCTTCCCACACAACACAAACCTCTGTTGTATTGTTTTTTAGGTTTTCTAAGATTCTCAAGAAACCTATAAACTTTGTCATATAATTTCCCTCTTTGGAGAAGAAATTTCACATGCCAATGTGCGAGATAGTTCTACCTTTTACCCAACATACATTTTAGGTTCTCATGCACGCTAAAACTTCACGTTGTATTTTTCAGATTGAGGGAGGTGTTTACGAAGGGATATTTCTTCTGCGTATTTCTTTCCCTCCCTCCTTTGTAATTAAACTTACACAAAATTACAACTTGTCAATATGGCCTATAAAGTGTATATATAATTTATATACACATAAAGTAAGGAATTGAGTTATTTCCCATTTGAGATGACCCTTTTACTTACAGTTATTGCATGATACTTTGGACGTATGTGAGAATTATTTAAATTCAAATATTAGAAGTTATTTTGAAATAATTAATGAGATAATATTCTAATTACCCAACCCTTATAATCAAGGATGTATAAATTGGCCCTTCATAGAGTATGATATTTTCTCAAAGGAAACACACACACATACAATAAACCTATTTTCTAGTATTTTTAGTATTATATCTCTTTACTTGAATGAATTGATGTAATTATATTCAAAATAATTATTAGCAATAATTCTACATGTAAATTGTTAAATAATGAGCTAAATTTTGTGTGTAATCTTGGGGATCACAATTTTTACTTGTGCATTCTAAGATATTTTATTGTATTGTTTTTTATTTTCTTATGATTTTGATTTGTTAATGATAATGGCTCAAATGTCATGCAATACCAAATATGGGTTAGAGATGAAATTTTCTAGTTGAAATATGGGGTATCTGTACACACCTCATTTTGTATGTTAGGAAAAATAGTACTCCATAATAATTATGTGTGGTGAATATAATATTAAAATTAAGTCATTAGTTATGTGAGTTATGTATTATTTTATGAGTGTTGTTATAAAAACTTCTTAAATTATAGGAATTGCATCTCACTATATATTGCTCCCAGATGGAGAAAACTAGTAAAATAATATATTGTGTGTTTGACTCCATTGCTTGAGTTAAATTTTTTGTTAAATCTCCTACAATTATTATCATTGTTGGTATCATAGCCATGTGATATCTTTGTTATTAGTGTCGGTTGTGTGTTTGTCTGCAGAAGGTAATATTTGGAGGGACTCACCATATGGTTGATTGAGTATGCTTTTTTACAATGATTTATTGAGTTACCACATGACAACTATGAAATATGGTAAATGTTGGAGTGAGAAGTGTAAATTATTTAGCAATATTTACAAAAGTAAATAAACTTGTAGATCAACATAGCTTTCTCAATAGGATCATGTCCTAGCTTACCATATTATTGACCCTTCATTTATAAGTAGGGCTTAATTAGGGTTTCATAGTGCCTAGGAAGTACTCGAGTATACACCACCCCCTCGAGACTAGCTACCCATCTACTGTGCATGTTACCTAGGGTATGAAACACCTATGCACCTAGATATATGTCTTGCATGAATGGAAAATGATTTTCACGAGCTCAAATATTTAAGAAAGGTTCTCCTTAACAATTGCCCCACCAAAAAATAAAAAATTGAGTCATTGAAGTCTGAATTCCTTCAAAATATTGTTACCCTAATTTTTTTGGCTACCGGTCAGTGTAACCGCCTATGACTACCACTACTAGATTTAATAGCTTTTGTCTTGTCAAGTATCGACTATCGGTTGTCTCGAGTCACCTATGACATGTGGTCACAAGACCAATGGTCACCTATCCTGCGCGACTGTGGAGTCTCGGTCATGGAATGAGCACCGAAGGTTGAGCGGATCTCAATCTTTTCACGATTCAATTTACTTACACTTACATCATAGCTATCATGTTTCAGTTTATGAATACAAAATTTATGAGTTGAACTACCAAGTATGAAGGCACACAAGGATCGCAAGATCCCGGTTATGGAATGACACGCAAGAGAAGGGTTTGAGGAAGCCTGTAGCATGCGTGATGCATGAAAGGACCGGGACTTAGTCAATTTGGACGTCTGGAGTGGAACACGTGAAAAGCATGACCCGATTATGCATGGATAAGATGCCATCCTAGCAACAGGTTGGCCCAAGAAGGAGCATGCCTGTGATAGAATCTTCTAGAAGAACATCATGGGATAAAGTGGAAAGCTCAGGCCTAGAGAAGCATGCTGCATGGAGGACCACATTCGGACACTTGGCACCGGATCTGAGGGCGTTGGAGGTGAGTTGGTAGTCTAGGAAAGCTATAAATACAAGCACCTACAGAGATAAAAAGATATACATAGAGAGTGGGCGGAGCTCTAGAAATGCTGCAAGGACTCTATTAGTGGATAGTTGTATTCGGGGAGGATGCATTAGGCTTGGGGTTGTAAATTTTTTTTTGGTAGCTTAGTTACATAAGTCCAGTGTAATGCATGACTGTGGTTTGCTTCTCTATGACCCTCTGTAATGGTTCCATGGATGTAATAAGGTTTCCTGTTATAATATATACATGAATATCAATGATTCTGATGCATACTTCTCTTATGAGTTCTCTTTCCTTTCATGCTAAGTATGGATTCTTGTATGTTTCTTTCTATCATAATACATGTTATGGATTCTATTAAGTACTCGGTCTGAAATGACTGCAAGGATCTAGAGGCCATTCTAAGCCCTATGGTTCTTGTATGTCCTAACTTCCCTTCTGAAATCTCTTACACAAATCATAGATGATGTTTCCCACTAAACTCACATAAAGAGAGACTCGGTACCCATGCATGCCTCGAGTGAGTGCCCAAACTTTTTGCTGGGTGATAGGCCGGCACGCATGGGGTTCCTTTCTTTTGTGATAGGAGTAAAAATGACTACATCTTGGTTCCATTGCTAGGACCTCTTTTTGAAGTTGTAGTGGGATTTAGCATACATCATGATCTATGTAATGAGTAATGATAGAGTGGTTAACGTTGGAAAGTGTTGAATCATGGTTCAAGAGCATGGAGGATGAATTTTCTTAGAGATTCAACACTGGACCTGAGTTTAATGCACGTAGATGGGTAGAAGAGAATCTCTACCATGATCTGTATGAGACCTTTTTTTGCTGCTTCCTGTGGAGCTGTATGAATGGCTCTCAACCTATGCATCTAGATCAAGTTTGGTGTTATGGATCACATGTGTGGACCCAAGAAGAATACCAAAGGCTACAGGATGTAGATCTGATGTGGACCCGTGTTGTGGATCATTGGTGGAAAGGAGTATTGGCTAGCTACACTCTGGAGTATGCCATTTCCACATATTCTTGTCGGAGGTTGCTGAGTTTGAGTTTTCGGGAGCCAGAGGATCATTTCTATGTGTTGTTCCCTCTGGCTCTAAAGATCTTGATGATTACCATGAGTTTAGAGGCTTTCCCAATGGTTGGCTAAACCATTCTGAGTGCATTGGGTGAGGAAGCTAGGGTGGAGGAAGATGGCAGATGTTGTGGCGAGAAAAGAAAGGGAGGAGAGACAACTCAAGTATGGTGAAGTGCGTGAAAGGGAGATTGCTAGACAATGTGAGGTTATAGGTGTGATGGATGTATGATGGAAGACATTATGGGAAGGATTTGAGGTTCACGTTGAGGACATGGAACCTGAGCAATTTGTGTGACCCCATCTTGGCAAGCGCGTGAGAGAAACCCCTTCGGCTTCTGATGAGAGTTCATCACGTGGAGAAAGAAGAACCGTTGGTGCATCTGAGCCCACCTAGTGACTAGACCCTAGCGCTTGGTTTTCTAGATCAGGGGGATAATATTGCTAATCTAGTTGGTTACATTAGAGGTGATCATTCTATGCCCAGGAGGTATAATTTCTCATTTGGGACTTCTATGGCTGCAAACACCAGCCCAGTGTTAGGAATTTTTGGGAAAGGTATAGGCACACAAGCATTTGGTCTCACATCTGGGAGTGGTGCGGGGTATACTATTGGTAGTGGGCATTTTCATAGAGTAGGCATGTAGCTCAAGTGGAACTGTGGGGACCCTTGGCATGACCACTTCAGGACCTGGTGGGCCTGGTGGATCTAGTGGTTTAGGAGGAGTAGGAGCTGGTGGGTCTAGTGGATCTGGTGGTTCAAGGACCTAGTGGGCCTGGTGGATCTGGTGGTTTCAGGACCTGGTGGAGTGGATCAGGTGGTGGAGGAAACATAGGTAGAAACCAAGGATCTGGTGGAGGAGGATTTGGGCCCCAACCACCCCCACAAGTTTTCTTTGAAATGTCTCTACATTTTCCCGATTATAGAGGTATTGAGGATGTTGTGGAACATGTTCACAAATGTGAACTGCTATGGTGTGCGTGAAGGGTGTCACAACCCAGAATGGAAGGCTAGTCATTTTGTAACCATGTTGCAAGGGCACGCGCATAGCTGGTATAGGAAGTATGACCCTCATCAAATAGTGGTGGACTATACTACCTTAAAGAATGCATTCTTGGCATAGAATTCCACATTCCTGAGTTTGAGTAGAAGAGCATCAATGCTTTGAAGGAGATTCAGCAAGGAATGGCAGAGAGTGTGTGGGAGTATGATGTGTGCTTTAAAACTCTCTTGTCTAAATTATCATATGATATTCACCCTTCACAACATGCTCAGTGGTTTGTTGGAGGGTTGATCACCCCTTTTAGAAGGGCCTTATCTCATAAAACTTTTATAGACCCACGTGAGGCATTGGAAGTTGCCCTATGCACCGAAGCTGTTGGTAGTGTTGATACTAGTGTTAGCCCATTCTGGAGGCTCAGATTGCTGCTATGGCTAAGTAGTTGGAAAATTTGTCTGCAAACTCAGCCCATGAGACTCATAGTGGTTTGTGGTGCACAAATTGTGAAGATAGAGGGGCACGTTAAGGATAATTGCCCCCAGAGGATAGTACACACTGTGGTAGTAGATTGTGAAATTTGTCATGGGGACCATGATGTGAGTAGGTTCCCCTTGTTGTAATGTGTAATCCGGAAGAATGTATCTTGTTACTATAAGATTTGCACTTCTACAACCCATGATACTAAGGACTATAGGCTCATTGATCAGATCCATGAGGCCATTGATCATGGGGTGCCAAACCAAGCATGTTGCTAGTAGTTCAAGGGTGATGATCACCGTTATGAGGAGTGCGTAGATGGAGGCATGCATGGAAGAGGTTTTTGAGGAGGATTTTGTGGTCATGGTAACCATGCGGGGGAGGAAGGAGTGAGTTCCCACATGGAACCTGTTTCAATTGTGGATCTACAGAGCATTACAAACGTGAATGCCGGACTTATTGTAGTGCTCATGGTGTGGAAAGAAGCATAAGTATGAGGAGTGCCCGGAATTGTTTGAGCATATGAATCAAGCAGCACCGGAAGGACAAGGGCATTGCAATGGTTAGTATTAAGAAGGCTAGATATATAGTGGATGCCTCGGGTAACATGGGATGTAGGTTTGGAGCCTATCTTGGTAACAAAAAGGGTAGAAGCCATGCGCAAGAGAGATACCAAGATAGAAGAACCTAGTTTCAAGGGAGGAGGTCATTCATGGAAAGTATCTAGACCCCGCACATCAAAAGGAGATATATCAGGACACCATGGATGTCATTCGGAGCTTACAAGGGGAAATCTAGTGTCTAAAGGAGCAATCCAGGAGGGAGGAACAAGGAAGGAGAGTCGAGGTGCCAAAGGATGACCTGGATGAGGTCAAGGAGGTGTGTAAAATGCTAAGGCAAGAGAATATCATTCCCTTGCTAGGATCATGGTTGAGAGAGAAGGTACCATGCATCGGAGGAGAGCGTGAGAGGTAGGTCTTGCACGTGAACCTTCCCCCTCACAGCCTTGACTATGACAAGGAGATCACATTGAATGCAATTGTAGATGGATGGCTCCTTAGTAATATCCTCATTGACATAGGCATGGAGGTTAATGTTCTAACTTTGGATGCATGGCATCAGATGGGAAGACCTACATTACAACCATCTTGAATGTGTTGTATATGGAAAACAAGACTAAGGAAATGCCCATTGGTGTCTTAAAGGATGTAAAGCTATCACTATCCAGGGAGCTAAGTTTATTGGGGACTTTGAAGTCTTGGTGCTCGCCGAGGCGGGACAAATTTCCCAGCACTACTTGGGTGCCCTTGGTGTTACAAGAACAATGCGGACCTTCGGTTCAACAAAGGGTACATCAACTTTGAGAACAAGGAGGAATGGGTCATTATACCCCTGGCTGATGGGAAGTCGACACCCTATATTGAACCATTGGGGAAGAAGTTCTGGACATAGATATATGTGTGCTCAATCAGAGACCCAGAGATGATACACCCTACTAATGGGGTTATCTAGTTTGAAGATGCTTAGTCAGTGAGTGATACCACTAGTCTAGCATGTGAAAATTGGGCACATGGGACTTATGAATTGATGGGATGGTAGTTGAGAGGGTCGGTGACCAAGGTAATAAAGGCACGCATGGTTTGGCGCCTTGGAGGAAAAGAACTACCCAAGTATTCAGGAGGAGCCTTCCTGAGATCTTTTTACAGGAGGTGGAAGCTCAGTGGAAGAATGAGAAGGAACAAAGGGATGTTAAGTTATGTCTTTCTCAAGACATAGTGGCTCGGTGGTGGGCTACACATCAGGAGAGCCTTTTAGAGTGGCATGAGGTAAGAATTGCTCTCTCTGTCAGATTTTCTAGGAGCAATGTGCCCACCATCATCAAGGACTACCATGGGAAGGAGCCCACCTCTTTCCATATCCAGGAGTGTGAATGGGTCTGGAGAGAAGGCACGGAAGCTTTGCCACCATCCCTCTGGGTGCACAAGTTGTATTCTACACTGTAGGGTACACGCGTGCGCATGGTATATTCATTCGAGAGACACGCCGCCAAACAAGGAATTGGTAAGAGCTCACGGCTTGACCTTATTCAAACCTTTGAGTATCGGAGTACCAAACCATCAGTTGATAAGGCCTTGCAGGGTATCAAGTGCCTTACCATGGGGGATAGTGCTAGGATGGAAGATAGGCTATTGGAATTACTAGGTGAACCAAGATTGGAGGCATGCTTTGAAGAAGAAGTAGAGGAAACAGAAGAGTTACAACTTGAGTGCGTGTTTGGAAAAAGAAAAAGGAAAGTTGGTGTATGTGATTGATGGAGAGGAATCGGAAAGCTTGGATGTTAACCATTCTATAGGGATGTGAGGTAGTGGACAGTGTGATACTCACATGCGTGCCTACCATGAGCCCTTAAAGACAAAGAAGGTTAACATCGGTTCAGGAGAAGAACCTAAGGAAGCTATTATTGGAGATTATTGGTGGAGAAGGAAGTATCTAAGATCATTGATCTGTTACGTGAATTTGAGGATTTATTCCCACGTGGGTACCATGAGCTCAAAGGTGTTCACCATTCCTTGGGGGAGATGAAGATAAAACTGAAGGAAGGGTGCATGCCTAGTTAGGAAAAGGCCCTACCGGATGAATCCCAATTTGTGTGAAGGTTAAGGAGGAGATAGAAAAATGATAGCTTTTGGGATCATTGAGGTAGTGGAAGAATCGGAGTGGATAAGTCGATGGTAATCAACATCAAGAAGGATGGGTGGATTAGGATCTACATGGATTATAGGGAATTAAATGCAGTTTGTGTCATTGATCCCTTTCTAACCCCCTTCACTAAAGAAATTTTGGAAGGAGTCACTAGGCGTGAAATCTATTCCTTTATGGATGGATTTTTAGGTACCACCAAGTCTGGATTGCAAAGGAGGACCAGGAGAAGATGACTTTTTCCACCGAGTGGGGAGTTTTTTGCATACATGGTCATGCCCTTTGGGTTGAAGAATGCCTACTATTTTTTCATGCATAGTGGTGCAAGCATTCAGGACTTCATCCATAAGTTTCTTCAGGTCTATTTGGATGATTGGACAGTGTATGGTCTAGTTAAAGACCATTGTGACAATTTAAGGTTAATGTTTGAGAGGTGTAGGTAGTTGAGGATATCCCTCAACATTAAGAAGTGTGTGTTTGCTACACCCTTTGGGACTTTATTGGGGCATATCATATGTAAGGAGGGCTTCTTTGGTAGATCCCACTAAAGTTGCAGTTATTGTGGGGTTAGGGGAGCCTACTAGCTAGAGCGTAGTGCATGGATTCCTTGGGCATATACGGGCTATTATAGGAAATTCATCAAAGGGTATGCCAAGATCGCCATGCCTTTAGAGGAGCTGCTTAGACATAAAAGTTCCTTCCATTGGGGAGAGGCAACAGAGGGCATTTGATACATTAAAAGATAGGCTTGTCACCACACCTATATTACGTTTTCCCTCTTGGGACAAGCCCTTTCATGTCCATGTAGATGCCTTAGGGACCGCCATTGGAGCAGTGCTTACACAACCAGGTGAAGGGATTGTTGATCATCCTGTGTTTTGCAAGTAGAAGCTGACACCAACAGAGTAGAATTATACCACAACTAAGCGTGAGGCATTTTCGATGATCTATGCACTTTTCAAGTTTAGGTAGTATCTGTTGGCAACACCCTTTGTGTTTTACACCGACCACATGGCATTAAAGTATTTGGTGAACAAGCCTATTCTACAAGGGCGCATATGTCGGTGGGTGTTGTTGTTTCAAGAATTTGAATTCACCATTGTAGTGAAGCCTAGGAAAAGCAATTGTGGGCCTGATCATCTATCAAGAATTGATTCAGGGGAGGATGTGCAGAGTATTGAGGAAACAATGCCAGATGTGTGCAACTGTTTAGGTTGTGGTGCATGCACCCTCAGATTTGGAAGAGATTGCAGTATTTTTAAAGGAAGGTGTGGCACCGGAAGGAATGAAGACATTGGAGAAAAAGTAGTTGGCCATATGCATCGTGCCCTACATGTTAATTAGTGGAGACTTATACAAGTTGGGACGTGATGAAGTTTTACGTAGGTGTGTATTAGAGCATGAGCACCTAGCCATCATGGAGGAAGCACACGGAGGAAGTGTCGGGTGGGCATTATGTAGGTGATGCCACCACGCACGTAAGATATTAATGGTAGGTTTGTGGTGGGAAACCCTGTACAAGGATTGTAGAGACTATTGTAAAGTGTGTGACCATTATCAGTGCATTGGAAAACCAGAAGGAGAGATGAAATGCCTTTTGCACCCTATCCCTAGCGTGGAGCCTTTTGAAAAGTGGGCAATAGACTTTGTAGGACCTATTGCACCAGCAAAGCACGTAGGATTGGGTCATGTTATGTCATCACTTGCATGGATTATCTGACAAGGTGGGCAGAGGCAGCTCCGACTAAAGATTACACAAAGCAGCCACAGTGGCAAGGTTCTTGTGGGAGAACATTATCACAAGGTATGGATGCCCGTTGAGTTTGACCAATGATAGGGGTACACATTTCTTGAATGAGACCATGAGGATCCTATTATCAGAGTTCATGGTGGCTCATCACAAGACTACGCCCTATCACCCACAAGAAAATGGAACCATGTAGAAGCATTCAACAAAATACTGAGTCATACCCTGACCAAAATTTGTGATGTCGGAAGACAAGATTGGGATGACAAAGTATCAGTAGTATTGTGGGCTTACAGGACAACGTATAAAAGGCTAAACAAAGCCACACCATTTTAATTGGTGTTTGGCGTGGAAGCTATTTTTCCGGTTGAATTTATGTTTCCTTCTCTGTGAATAAGCACATAGGAGGGTTAGCTAATGAACAAGCACTGGAAGAAAGGATTGATGAGTTAATGAAGCTAGATGAGAGATGATCACTCGCTAGGTGGAGCCAAACAACAGAAAAAGCAAAGCAAAAAGGCTTGGCATGATCGCCACATTAGAAACAAGAAGTTTGAGGTTGGGAAGATGGTTTTACTATATGATTCTAAGTTTCTGCGCCATCCTAGGAAGTTAAAAGTCCATTGGTTGGGTCCTTACACAATCTCGTACATCCTTGATTGGGCGCGTGCCAGTTATAAGCGCTGGATGGGACAAAGTTTCTGGACACTTCAATGGGAGTAGGCTAAAGCCCTACTATAAATAAGTCTTCTTGGTGTTTGTAAATAAGGTAGTTTTTCTAGTTAGTTTAGAAATTTCCTTTATGCATTCCCTTTCTTGTGTTTCCCTTTCGCGTTGTTGTTTTTTTTGTGCCTTGGGCACTAGTAACCTTATTGCTACTTTGGAGAATTTGTGAGTGCATAGAGGACCACCACATCATTGTTTTAAGTGTGGGGTGGAGTAATGTGAAGGAGCACATGGTTAGAGTGCCAAGGAAGTGTATGTTAAAAATCCCTGTTGAATGGCCCGGTTGAAAGAGGTGTATGGAGAGAAAAGATGGAAGAAGGATGGTTGGTGCCAGGATAAAGCTACTTTTAGATCCCATGTACTAAGGAGGAGAAAGCACATTAAGCAACATGAGGTAGGTGAGAGAAAAAATCAGGACAAAAGAAGTGCCTTTGGTGTGGTTACACACGTGCAAGAGTCTCCTATCATGTTGGATTGGTTGTGCACCAGAAGGTTGGAGGAGTTTTCATGTAGGTTGGGTGTGTGAGTGAAAGCGCTGAAGATGGGATTTGTTTGAAAAATCCACATTAAATGAAAAAAGTATGGTGGTAGGTGAAGTAGCATTTAATGCTCAAAAAGAGAAAAGCTATAAGTAAAGGGTTGAGGCACTTTCATTTTCACTTTACAAATAGAGAAAGAAGTGATTTTTACAAACTAGGGTTTCTAGATTGATCGTGTGAAGAAAGATCTATGAGATTGAAGTGTGAGCAGCCAGTTTGAATTTGCAAACCTAGAAGGAAGGGGTTACATGGGTGTGAGAAAAGTTGTGAGGAGGCACCATCTTGTGGAAGTTTTATCCTAGTTAGGGTTTGAAAACTAGGGCATGGGTTCAAGAGGTTTTTCATCACAGGTTTGAGATCTGAGGCTGGAAGAAGTGGAAGAATAGAGTAACAAGGAGGGAGTGAAGTGATAGGAGGACCTCGAACAATGGCACCCAAGAAAGGAAAGGGCAAGGGCAAGGCCAAGCAAGCAAGAACCGATGTGTAATATATGAATGAAGAGTGGTATGTGGAGATGTAATACCCAGATGGGGTAATGATGGGTAAGGAGTGGGAGTCCCACCTGAGGAATGTGCCTGTAAGTGACTATAACCATTGAATGAACATGATCGAGAAGGAAATGGCACTAGAGTTAGTGTGCCCCATGAGTAAATGGACACCAGAGGGCTTGCCCATCTACAATGATGATGTTAAGGTCAAATGGAGAAGGCAGGGTTGTTGTAACTCTATGAGTTGCCCTATTTTGGAAAACAGAATGCCTATACCAATGGCTAATGTCGTGAGTACATGAAGATTACTTCCATTTTGTAGGGCATAAGATGCGCATTACTCCTCAACTCATCTCTCAGTTCACAGGCCTCATATGTGAAGGAAACAACTTGGAGGATGACCGAGTGACAAGGAGGAAATTCAGGAAACCATCAATGAATATGCCTGCAAGAAGGGGTCGAGGTACTATGACATCTCAGACATCAAGGACCTAGTGATGAAGATGGCCACACATCTAGTAACAAAGTTGAATGGCCAAGAGAGATGGACCCAGGTCAATAAACCTTGGTTACATGTCTACAAGGAAGATTACAGAGGCACCATATATAACTTGTCTGCATACATCACGGAGGAGATTTTTAGTTGCGTGAAGGAGGGGGACAAATCCTCTTCGGAAATGTCTTACTAACCATCATATTTTCAGAGATTGGAGTGCCTGACGCACCAGAAAAATTTGTATGGGAGTACCCTACCGAGGATCCTTCACCCATGAAGAGATTTGAGAAGTATGCTATGACACAATGACAACACCCCACAAGGTGTGACTAGAGAAGTGGTATACGTGCTGAGGAACATGTTCAGGTAGAGTGGAGGATCCCCAAACAACTTCTAGTAGTCACTAAAGGGAAGCCAAATTTGTAGTATACCAACATTTCTACCTGGGTAGGTTTAGGCTAGTAGATGAATCATGGAGCCCATGGTGTAAGCTTCCCTTCACTTTCACAACTCAATACTTCCAAGTGGGAGTAAACAGATTCAAGGAATCCAAGAAGTTGAAAGCTAGAACTGGGTAGTCTGGACCGGGAGCACAGAGAGATGTGAAAAGGTTGAACTACCCCGGTGGCAAATGCGCGTACGTGGAAAGGTATGTGTCGCATGAGGTCTAGATGACAAGGCTAATGACACTACCCATTATAGGAGGATCCATGGCACGCGTATACCTTTGTATAAGGCCCAAGTTTGAGAAGGGAATGTACCTAGAGAATGATGTCTCCATACCTGAAGATCCCATGGGTAGGAAGAGGCCCACGCCCAAGAAGAGGGAAGAAGAAGAAGAAGAAGCACCAAGTGTGTAGACTACTCAAATAGAAGTGAGCATGCCGACAATGAGTGCCAAGCCCAGTACTTACACATAGAGAAAGAAGTCCCGGTGAAGGAGAAGACACCAGAAGTGGAGGCACCTAGGCAACCCCTCACCAAGGAAAAGTTTCCAGAGGAAGAGGAAGAGGCCGAATCCCCTGTCAAGGAGCCACCTCTCAAGAAAAAGTAGAGGATGGAAGAGGAAGCTGACTCGGAGGAGACCGAAAACTTGGAGAAGTACATGGGTAGAAGAGAGGATGAGAGTGAAGAAGATGACAACAAGGAGGATGAGCCTGAAAGAGACTAGGAGCCACATGTTTTCAGCATGTATGACTTAGGAGAAGAGAGAAAAGAAGAGAAATAGGAGTTCGTATTCATGCGGTGCAAGAGTACCCTAGGATGAGGAAGGCACCCAAGACATGGGAAAGAGTGAGGAGGTTGGTGTGGAAAAGTAGGAAGCCATAAGCTTCACAAAGGAGTAGATCACCGAGGTAGAGAGAGAGAGAGGCAAAGAAAATGCTCGAGGCCTTAGTAGACCAAGAGTTGGAGCGCAACGCTGACATAGTGCTTGAAGGAAGGAAAAGAGGAAAACATTGAAAAGGAGCATGATAACATGGGAGGAGGTCCCGCTCTAATGGTAAGTTTTCCCAAAGGTGCGTGCTCGGGTAGGAGGACCCTTGATATAGAGAGAAAAGACAAGTGATGGGCTATGTTAATGACTCAAAGAAGGTGCTACGTGTGCGGTTCCAGAGCACTGTACCCACAGAAAGGATTTTAGCCATGGGGTCATTTGAAAAGGAGGGCACGTACCCAGAATGAAGAAGATGCTCTCTTGGGCATTTGAATCCCACATTGATGAGCCAGACTTTGAAGTCTGCCAAGGAGAAATCATAACAAGTACAGAGTCTAAGGGAGCCAATCCCTTGGTAAATGCCCAGGAACTCTCGGATGAGCAGGTCTGTAATGCACGCTCAACAAGGTCATGGTCGAGACAGAGGCTAGGCTCTTTATGTGCAATGATAGAATAAGAGTGCTAGAGGGAAAGCTAGGGAAGAAAGAAGAGGAGCTAGCGGAGAAGGCCAAGAGCTTGAAGCAAGAAGAATTGATCAGCACACAGCTAAGGCATGAGCTAAAGGATGAGAAGACAAAGGTGTAGGAAGTATACAAGAAGGTGGAGTCTATCAAGAGTGCCATCATTTTAAAGCACCCAGACCTAGCGCCACCCACACAAAAGTATGCATCCATTCTGGAATGCTTAGAAGATCTAACATGCATCCTCACCATGGAGAGATGACCTTTGGCCCTAGAGTCTACAGAGGAAGAAGTGGTCACGTGCTTAAAGGAAGAGGACAGGTTGAGGGTGGTAGCACTCATTGTTGAGTATAGCAAGGTGCTCACAGAGGTTAAAATCATTGCCCAATCTTGAGGCCACATATGATACTTGTGCAGATAGGGATAAGGTAGCAAGCACCTTGGTCACCACACTCGAAGCAGAGCTAAAGGAGTTCCAAGAAAAGAATAAAGGAAAAGGTAGGGAGAGAGGGACAAGGTTCTTGCCAAAGTAGAAAGAAAATATGAGGCAATTGAAACATTAAGGGGTTCAATCAAGGCCCAGATGAAAGAACTATACCCTCATATTACAGGAGGATGGACACACTCGAAGACTGGGCTTGAAAAGGAGATGGAGAAGATCATTGACACTTTGGGCACCCAGGGAATTGGCCTAAGTTTTGAGGTGAGCATCCTGATCGGTGACCTCTATTAGAAGGCACAGAGTGAGGTCGATGTATGGAACAAGCTGGAGGTAGACTTACGGAAGGATTTTCCTAGCTTGCTGAGTTGATGCCCCCCATTCTTCCTTCTTCCCCAATTCTTTCATTCCTTTATTCTTTTACAAAATGTAAGACTACACCTTGGTTCCTTAAGGCAACATACATCTTGGTTAAGTGGAGTGTTTCCATGATGGAGAACAAGCATAGTGTGGGGTGATGTTGGACCCCTAGAATATTGACCAAGTATGAAGGTGCACGTAGGTGTGCAAGATCCCAGTTATGGAATGGGCATGCAAGCAAAAAAAAAAAGTGCAAGAGAAGGGTTTAAGGAAGCCGTGAGCATGCGTGACGCGTGAAGAAAACCGAGGGATCGGGACTTAGTCAATTTGGACATCGGAGTGGAACACGTGAAAAGCATGACCCGATTACACATGGATAAGATGCCATCCTAGCGACAGGTTGGCCCAGGAAGGAGCATGCCTGCGATAGAATCTTCTAGAAGAACATCATGGGATAAAGTGGAAAGCTCAGCCGGAGAAGCATGCTCGCATGGAGGACCACATTGGACACTTGGCACCAGATCTGAGGGTGTTAGAGGGTGAGTTGGTAGTCCAGGAAAGCTATAAATACAAGTTCCTATAGAGATAGAAAGATATACATAGAGAGTGGGCAGAGCTCTGTAGAAATGTTGTGAGGACTCTATCAAGTGGATAGTTGTATTTGGGGAGGATGCATTAGGCTTGGGGGTTGTAAATTTTATTTTTGGTAGCTTAGTTACATAAGTCTAGTGTAATGCATGACTGCGGTCTACTTCTCTGTGACCCTCTGTAATGGTTCCATGGATGTAATAAGGTTTCCTATTATAATATATACATGAATATCAATGATTTTGATGCATACTTCTCTCTTATGAGTTCTCTTTCCTTTCATGCTAAGTATGGATGCTTGTATGTTTCTTTCTATCATAATACATGTTATGGATTTCCTAACTTCCCTTTTTAAGTACTAAACTCACATAAAAGAGATACTGTACCAAAATGACGATGCGCATGGGGCAGGAGGATCTAGAGGCCAAATTCTAGAAAGCCCTATGGAAGCCCTCCCCTCATGCGTTCCTATGTCCTAACAAGGGTTGAAATGCCTTCTATAAAATCTCTTACACAATCAATTAGAAATTATTTCACAAGAAACAATTTCATCCTCTCACCCCAATTCTATAAAGGCATTCTTATTCAAAAAAATAGGAACCAAGATCTTGACTTGACTACAAAACTTCCACATGGATTTTGAGAATTGTACATCGACGCCCACAGTGCCACCAATGATGTCCACCACTCCAAGACTACGTAACTTGTGTATTATTTTTGATGCTAGGTATGAATTTTAAAGGAATGTGTCTTGGTATTAGTATCTCACCTAATTTTACGTAACTTTTAAGTGAAGTGTATAGGGTAGATGACCCTATAACCATGCACCTAACTTTAGGGGCACGTAGATATATGTAGGTATCTCATTAGCGAAAAAATAGTATATCATCATGTAGCATATGATCATGCCATATCAACATTTTTGTTTTATGTGTTTATTTGGAGGGAAAAGTAGTTTTTGAACTGATTTAAAATGAAGAAAAATAGTTTTTGAATTGATTTGTTTGTATTTGTGTCAAATAAAAAATAAATTAAAAATATCAAAGTTAATAATGGTCACTCAATTTGTTATAGGGTTTCATTAAAAACCTAGTATTTAAAATAGTATGTAAGTTTGTTTTATGTCTAAGGCTATTTGTTAATAAAGGTTTTTTTTTTTATAAAACATTGGTGTATTTAGTTACTCATTTGGGGTATAAAAGTAAATGAATCAATGTAAATTGTTATTTTCAAAAGAGTAGCTCCTAAATTCATGTGTGTTATGATGGTTAATAAAATGGTATTGTCATGTCTTGTTTAATATTCTTATTATCATGAAAATAAAAATTCTATTCAATGTCCAAATGGTCTTTTTGCTAGTAAATTCATTTTTATCATGTTAGTCATTATTTCTAATTTTTCAAGTTGTGAAAACAAAAGTTTCAATTGTGAGTCATTGTCAAAAGTTTCCAAATTTAAAAAAAAATTGCCTTATGGACAAATTTTTAGGAAATTTGATGTTCAAGATAAATTAATGAGCCTCAAAATCCAAATTTTATGAGTTAGCATCTTCACATCGAGGAAGGAGGAAAATAGGAGGTTAGAAGTTGACCATTGGCCTCTCGTTAGTTTCTAATGATGGGGCCACATAGATTTTTTGTGGCATTTTTTCATAGTATGTTTTTCATTTTTTCCGGTGTGCTTGATTTCAATGTTCTTATGTGTTGTGTTTCCCATTTTTGGTTTTTTGAATAAGTGGAAATTTCACTTGAGAGGGGAACATAACACCAATTTTCCATCTCCATTATGACCTCTTTTCTTGTGTGTATATGAACAAAAAAATTCCTATATTATTCCCTACATTGAGAGTTTGATTAGAGTTGATGAGAGTGTTGCACATCATGATGTGTTTGTAGGTAACTCGCTTATAAAACCATCATTTTTATATGTGGTAAACCGCTTTGTAAAACCACCACTCTTGCTTGTTGGTAAAACATTTATAGAACCACCATCTTTTGTTTTATGGTAATCCACTTGTTTTATAACCTTTTCTCTTATGTGGGGATGTTGATGAATTATCCTCTTGAATGGGTGCCTGTACGTAACCAAAATAGTAAGGTATTTGCCCCGCGCCCTTTGTTTTGCCCCAATGATGATTTCCTCCCTCTTTCCTTGGCCCTCTTGACCTTCTCGTGGCCGTTAAACCCATGCACGCGCAGCGCCGTTTTCCCCTTTTTCCCTCGGGCAGGCTTGGCCTCTTGACCTTGAACGAAAGCGCCGCCTGCTCGGCAGCGGCGGTCCTGTGCGCGTTTTCCAGAACGCTCTTTTAACGCGACTCACGTGAAATATCACATTTCACCAGCTTTTCTTTGCCAACTTGAGCATGCATTAATGTTTTTGGTCCCCTGGAACAGTGTTTTTCCTTTGTTTATTGTTTAGGAGTTCAATTTGGTTTTGGTTTTTGAGAGTTGGAATTCCTATAAATGCATGGTTTGTGTACATGCAAATGGTCTGATTTTGGTCTGGAGTTTTTGGTCTGAATTTGGGTGAAGAATTTGAGCTGGAGCTTTTGGTCACCATTTTTCCTTGTTAGAGTCTTCTGATTTTTAGTGTTTTGGTTAGCTTGCTTAGGATTGATAGCATAGCTTATTTCATACTTGGTCAGTATTGCTCAGCTGTTAGTAAGCCACAGACCCATCTTGTGCAGGCAGTGCTGTTGTTCCATCCAATCCGGTTAGAAGCTTGCCTGAATTCCTCTTTGCTGTAGATTTGTTTTTACTGTGTCTTGGAGTTCTTAGTTCAATTCATTATATACCTGGTTAGCTTTATTCAGCTGTTGGTAAGCCACATATCCAACTTGTGCAAGCAGTGTCTTTATTTTGGAATAGAATAGCTTGGGAAGCCATTAAAGTTGTAGGTTTTGCTCTTCGTATAGGATAGTTGCAGGTTCTGGTCACTCCATGTTGCATGACTCGCAGTAAAATCCCGCTAGGAATCGCATAAGCCAAGCTTTGTACTCTTGCGCTATCCCTCTCCTACTCGCATTCTCGGCTGCATTAGAGTTGTCCTTGTCCCAAAATCTACTCCTATCGATGCTGCTAGCATTACACGCTTTTACGGATCCAAGTGAACATGAAAGAATGAGAAGATCATCCGAGGGGGCGAGATCATACACACACCATCGGATTCGCCAGCATTACTGCGGAATCAGGTTTTACATTTCAAAGTTCTAGTCAGATTCATATCAAATAGAGTAGTTAATCGCTTTATTTCATTTCATTCTATTCTCGATATTGCCAGGGAAGCTGTGGGGATTGATAGTTTCTGAGAAACTATGATTCACTCCTCACTTCTGAGGTAGGATCGAGAATCTTGCAGATAGATTAGACGAGCTATTTTACTTATTTAGAATTCTACCAAATCGCACAGGCAAATAACTACACTCGGTTATCTTGTCTGTTTTAATTACTGTTTAGTTATTATTTCTAGATACGTTTAAAATAGTTTGCTTTCCTTAAAATTATTAAATATTTCATAGAAAAATAAAAGTTATATGTAGTTAGATTTATTTCACTTAGTTAGAATTTGTTTCATCACAGTTAGATTGCATTTTGTTTCGTATGACAATCACGGGACCTCAAGAGCCCAGGGAATATATATTTGAGCCAATCGTGCCTCAACCAAACCTAGTCACAGCAATAGTTGACATAGACCAAAATCTCAGGATACAAGTATTCCGAACAACCACAAATTTACAACTGATCAGTTCACAGTTAAGAGGATTAAACATAGAAGACGACCAAGCACATGCGTTTTGGTCAAGTCAGCCAAACTACAGATTACCCTAGAAAACATCCACATGACCGTAGAAGGGCTCGAAAGAGAACAAACATTCGGGTGTGATCCTCTAGTTCCATGACCAGGATCTTTGGAGACACCCTCGTAGATATAGATACCGAGCTTAAGAATCCAGGTTGCGAGAACACTGCAAGGTATTACGAGAAGATCGCACTGTTGTTGGTTCTAAACGTAGAAGCTGAAAAAGCTTACGATTACTGGATACTAGGGATTAGAACTTGATCTCACGTATGACCATAACAGGACCGCAACAACCGAGAGTCTACGGTTGTGATCCACAGACCCCACAGCCCAACGAGTCCACAGGTCAATCCGATATAGACGCTAGCCTACGTACTTTGGTATTCAGGTCCACTCCACTTCCACCTATCATCATCGAACAACTGTCCTTACTAGATATAGCGGCTAACGAAGCTAGGGAATTCTGGACTAGGCCAGAAAATCATCCATAGAATCGATTGTATTCATCATCCACTATATGACCTTATCAGGGGATATACACGAAACAATCCCAGGTCATTTTCCACGTATTCCGCAACCCATAGATCGAATCATGCCAGAGCTCGATATTGATTGGAGCCTTCGAGCAGTCATCCTCGCTGATCGATCTATCACACCAATCCAAGTTAGAAGGGCCTTCTTTGCCTTAGATTCAAAATTCCACTAGTGCGTGTCGAAGACATTAGGCGCCTAACTAGTTTGTCTGCATTTCCATCCCCACCATTTGTCTCGGCACGACCTCGGGAGGTCGGAGTGCGTGGAAGAGTCACTTGTAGATTCTCACGCTCGCTTGTCGCTTTTCCGCGTACAAAATTGGTGAACCGACGTGAAACAAACAATTGTTTCACCTTCTCTTTGAGAAGTTTCATCTTCTCTCATCCACCTTCGCTCCTTCCCATTATTCTGCGGGTATTCATATACCCCCCGAATATGTCGGGATTCGACGCATATGGCAGACCCCTCCTGGGTCTTGAGGCATACTACGCCCAACAGAATAGGGAATCATCACCCTCGCTCTCAGTATGGGGTGACAACTATTCAACTAATCAATTGTCAACACAAACCCCAAGAATCAGATATAGTTCATCTTTTCAAACTGAGGAGTTAGATCAACCCCCTCGAACCCAACAAACAGAACCTTCAGGTTCCAACAATATGACGTTTACAGGAGAATCTGGTTCATCTCCTCAAATGTTACTCAGACCACAAATTAGTAGGCAATCAGATCCATACCTGGTCTTAGATGATGGACAGTCAACACGTTATCCTAGGAGTGAACAACGCTCCCGGGGAATGTATCCATCTATAGGAGGATTACAAATACAACCCGAAATCTCTTTTCAAGAAAATACCTCTATGCCACTGCATACAGGAAATATTCTGGGAGAAACTTGGCAAAATAGCGATCAATTTATGACAGGATATCATGTACCTTTACAACACCAAGGTATACAACAAACGCCGCTCAGGCAAAGTACCGTGACTTCACCAAATGAAGTCATTTCAACGTTAGTAGAAAGAGTGAGAGGGTTAGAACTGGCTCAAGCAAGTCAAAATTCTCCGTTCATACAAACAGGAAGTTCCAATCCTCCATACCACTCTGGTCAGGTAGATCTCCTTACGGGAGTAGGCACGTTAGGCATGCCTCCTCAATATCCACAGCAAACGCCAACAAGGCCTATCATCTCTAACACTATTCCTCCCGGTCTAGTGTCGAACAGTCCGTTCCTCGATAATACCCCGTCCTATTTAAACATGTACTCTAAATCACCACAAGGAGATATGTTCTCCTCTCCGGCATGTTTGCTCAAACGCAGGGACCTCCCTATGCCCCTGCCAACGCGTACGTTGCACCGTATCAACAACCCATCCCACCACCACTCCCTCACCAAACACCATCAATGGTCGAAAGCTATGCGATAGGGACGTATTCAGAATATCTAAAGGAACCCTTAGATTTCACCATACGAAGCGTCATGCTTCCAAGACCTCTCCCTGATTTGCCTAAGTTCAAGGGTGAGGGAGATCCAAATGCACATATCAAAGCTTACGCTACAGCCATACGAGAATTACTCCCTTGGGATGGAGTTGTTGCTAAAATATTTCCCAAAACCTTGGAAGGCATCGCTCTCGATTGGTATTATAGAATACCTGAAGCTTCCATACATTCATTCAAACAACTTGTGTCTGAGTTCATCAAGGCCTTCGACATGAACAAACTATTAAGAACAGGAATCAGGGAATTCTTGCATATCAAACAAGAACACAATGAATCTGTCACTCATTTCATCCAGAGGTGGCGTACAGTTCTTTATTCATCAGCAAGTGCTCCAAACATGGATCAGATGGAACTATGTGATTTATTCCTTCATTCTCTCAGTAGAGAAGTGAAGGAAGAAGTCCAGAAGTTCCCACTAAGGACTTATGATGAAGTACTTGAGAGCGCTCTACGAATAGATCAAGCAGCGATAGATAGTGGTCGTAAGACGTATGGAGCAAACGGGAGGTTAATCACCTCCACTCAAAATACTACAACTACCACAAATGTCAATCAAGGACCCAAAATCCTTAACAAAAATCGTGGGGTAACAACGGATGGGAGTAACCGAGCCAGCCCAAGAGGGTAAATGTTGTTAATACTCCGTCACAAACAAACAACCAGTGAAACAACAACTTTACCCCGACGGTCAATACAGTGGATTTTAACCATCCACAACAACAACAACAACAACGGCGAAATCCCATACAAGGGCCAAGCCAAAACTCATTTGGTTACCAAAACCAAAGTCAAAACCAAAAACAACAATTCCAAAACTTTGGTCCTAATAGGCAACAGTTTGATCGGAATTTTAGGCCACAATACACACCAAACCAACAAAACGGGAATTATAATCCCAATTCTTATTGTGGTTTCCATAAAATTCATGGTCACGACACTAGAACATGTCGTGACTACAATAAATTTATGCAACGTTTGCCAGAAGAACAAAGACAGTTCTTCATAGACCTGTTCTTGGCAGATCCCGTCTCATCATCACCAAATACTCTCGCAGGGGCAGTTTCCCCCCAGAATGCTCCCCTTAAGATCTTTAATGATCCACTCCCAAATCATGATAGCAATAGGCTGAATCCAACTGGAACAAACAAAGGTGCAATAACGGGAAACAATGATCATGAAGCTTCGACTTCATTAAATCCATCAGTTGCGCCACAGTTGGGAGCTCAACCAAGACCTAAGATAGTTAGTTTGGTAGAATTAGATGTTGAACTACCTATCGAAGCTATAACAAGAACACGAGAGTATTTCTCTCAACCGAGCCCAAGTCATCTGCCAGAGACAGATAGGAGTCAGCAAAAAATGGAAAAACCCATCGGTGCTACACGATTTAATTAGTGACCTAACAAAGACCTTTTCACACATTTCATTTTTGGACTTACTAAAGAACTCTCCCCCTCACATGAGTTTGCTCTTTTAGAAGCATTAGGTCTAGGCCATCTAATTAACATCACTCCACCTCCAGAAACACAAGTAAATCACGTAGATTTTGATATCCACCCTCGGGGCAGCCGGACAAGGATGTCGAATTCATCTTGAAATAAGTAAAATGCCCACAGAGATCTTTGAGATCGCATGCGAGGTGATTGACCTTACACTTGTAAGTGTGGGTTTATAATAACTATGTAAAAGCGGGCGATGGTTGATGATGGGGCTGCGATTAACATAGTCCCTTTCTCTTTCCTCCAAAAACTTGGATATGGAGAAACAAAAATTGTTCCACTACACGAAATACCTTGAGAGGCTATGATAGCCTTAAAGCCACTTCGATAGGAACTATAATACTGCCGGTCACCTTAGGGCCCAAAACCATCTTGACTGAGTTTTATATTATAGATCGGGAAACTAACTATAATATGATCCTCGGCCGACCTTGGATACATCGAATGAAGGCAATCCCTTCCACGCTATTTCAAGAAGTAAGATTCTTGCATCTGGGAAAGGTATTTGTAGCCAAAGGTGATCCAAAACCTTTCGATTTGCACCTAGCTGATTTAAAGAAAAGACCAGGGGTGCACTCAGAATTTGAGCTGCCAACAAACCAACTTAATAAACCCTCTGACCCAAAGCCAGAGGAAAAGTTGATACCTACAACGGATCTTGAAACTACCAGCATAGCCAAAACAACTCCAACCCCTAAAGGTAAAACTAAAGAAACAGTATCATTAGGGACTACTGCGAAAATCGTTGAATTGATAGAACAAGATTCACCAATGTTCTTACCATTCGATTCAGTAGGCATAGGATTTTCCCTAGGTGTTGGTTCCTTACCGGCAGAGGATCTCTGTATGATAGAAGTAGAGTGTGCAAACGCGGCAGATGCCCCAACATCTACACTCCCGGCTAAGTATTGGACTCTCCATTTCGATGGAGCTAAATGTCGTTATGGAGCGGGGGCAGGTATAATTCTTACTTCACCCGAGGAGAAGGTCCTCCCATTCTCATTTAAGTTAAACTTTGAATGCACAAACAATGGCGCTGAGTACGAAGCCCTCCTTCTTGGCCTCACCTTAGCGGAAGGATTGGTATTGATAACATCGAGTCTTGGGAGACTCATAATTAGTAACAAACCAAGTTTCTGAAGTATATGAAACTAAAGCCGAACATTTACAACTCTACAAAAACGTTGTATTAGATTTAAGCAAGGCGTTTAACTTCATATCCATTGAAGCGATCCCGCGAGAGAAAAATCTTCTCGCCGATTCAATAGCAACCTCGGCATCACGTTTTACTCCAAGTAATGAGCTAGAAGATACTCACTTCATAGTATCCATTCGTGACGAACCATTAATAAAAACAATGACAAATCCTCTTTTAAGCGGAAGCGAATCTACCGTCCTAGACCATGTTGGAAATGATGTGGCTACTTTGGATTATTTAAATGCCTATGCAGCATTACATCTCTCCTATCACATGCTAGATTTATCACTGATCCCACATTCGTCCTCCTACTTCGGAAATCCCGTAACGGATCTTCCGTCACAAAGGGAACCTAACATATACGC
Organism: Taxus wallichiana var. yunnanensis; assembly: GCA_018340775.1. NCBI lineage: Eukaryota > Viridiplantae > Streptophyta > Pinopsida > Cupressales > Taxaceae > Taxus > Taxus wallichiana. The sequence goes on from CM031242.1 coordinate 78,958,733, forward strand.
AATAGAAAATGGGGATGATTTAGATTTACCTCCAGCACCACCTGAGTTCGAAGAGGGTAACGCCTCTTTAATCGAAGAAACAATCGATGTCAACATCGGGACGATGGAAGATGAACCAAGAATATTGAAACTAGGTTCTTCGTTGACACCAGAAGAAGTGGAAATACATACTCAGGTTCTCAAAGAACATCAGAAGGCGTTTGCATTTAATTACAAGGAGATGACGGGAGTCGCACCCCACATTGCGGTACACAACCTCGTCACTAGATCGGATGCAAAGCCCGATTAAACAAAAATCAAGGCCCATGAAACCCAAAGTAGCTCTCATGGTAAAAGAGGTAATAAAAACTCCTTCGGGTAGGATTTATCAAGCCGAGTTGACTACTCCCAATGGGTATCTAATATCGTTCCCGTTCTCAAGAAGAGCGGAAAGATACGCATTTGCATAGATTTCGAGACATCAACAAAGCGTGTCCTAAAGGCGATTTCCCATTACCATCCATAGGCGTTATTGTTGATGCTGACAGCTGGTTTTGAACTTTTGTCTCTCATGGATGGATTCTCGGGATACAATCAAATCAAAATATCGAGCAAGATCAAGCTAAAACCACGTTTATAACTCCTTGGGAACCTATTGCTCTTTGTCATGCCATTCGGTCTCAAAGAAGCGCTTGGTGCTACGTACCCGGCGGGCCATGACATACATATTTCACGATTTAATTCATAAAATCATGGAATCTACGTGAGGCGACTTATTGGCTAAGGCCAAAAGTGTTGTGACCATCCCGAAGTACTCGCATCATTCTTTCACGCCTAATAGAATACGGAGTCACGCTAAACCCAGAGAAATGCGTCTTTGGTGTAACGGGAGGAAAGCTCTAGGTTACATCATATCGTCACGAGGATCGGCGTTGATCGACCAAAATTTGGGCTGTCCTCGAAATGGTCCCACCTTGAGTGAATGCGGAATCGAGATCATTTCTCGGGAAAGCTAGGTGCGATCCGAAGATTCATCCGGACTTAAGCTTCGCTATTCATCAATCAACAATTTACTCAAGAAAGACTATAGCATTGATTGGACCGAAGAAGCTGCAGCGAAGCTTTCAAGCGTAGTTAAGCGTTTCTTCTTTGTCACCACCTACGCTAATGCCACCTAATTTGGATCACCGTTAATCTTATATTCACGAGCTACGATGTCTCATTGTGGCTTTGTATGTTGGCCCGAAGGCGATGACAAGAGAGAACGTGTGATTTATTTCATTAGCGAACAACTTTGCTCGACTATGAAACATGCTATACACAAGCGGAGAGCGAGAATGTCTTGCCATAGTCTTTGCTACTAAGCGTCTAAGACATTACATCTTTGAATCAAGAAACAAAGGTCATGGTAAAGACGGACCATTTACGGACTTTTCTCACAAGGTTCCTTATCCAAAAAATTTGGACGTTTTATAACCTTAATGGGAGAGTTCGAATTAACATTTGTAAATCAGAAGTCAGTTAAAGGACAAATCATCACGGATTGGTTAGCTGACAACCCATTAGACGGAGGCGATCTAGTAGATTTGGATTTTCCAGATGAATGCGTATACTACATCGAAACTCGACCTGCTATTTCTGAGTGCCCTTGGTACACTGATATCATTAATTATATCATGGACCATACGTACCCGGATGCAGTGACACCACAACAAAGAAGGCGATTACGCATAATCGTAGCCAAATATGTCATTATAGAGCAGGTGCTCTATCGAAAAGCATTCGATGGAATGCTCTTAAGGTGTGTCGACACAGAAGAGTCAAGAGGATTCTCCATGAATCCCACGGTATATGTGGAGGCCTTTGGTGGCCATGCCTTTACTCGAAAAATACATCGAATGGGCTATTTACGGCCCACTCTAGAACATGATGCGATAGAGTTTGCACGCGAGTGTCATAAGTGCCGGGAATTCTCCCACGAGATCCACATGCCAGCCTGAGCTCTCTGACAATCGCTACTCCATGGCCCTTTTCTACATGGGGCCTAGACTTAATAGGGAAATTCTCTCCCTCATCCTGAATGGCCACAATTTTATAATTACGACCCTTTGAATATTTTACCAAATGGGTGGAGGCCATGCCTCTTACTACTGTAGTACAGTTACGTATGTCGCTAAGTTCATTTTAAATCAAATCATTTGCAGTACGGTATCCCACAAATCATTATCTCGAGATAATGGAACTTCTTTCAAAAATGAAGAAGTTCGTGAACTATGCAACAAATTTAAAATAAGCCATCATACGGCTTCCTTGTATTATCCCAAGCCGATGGGGCGGTGAAGCAACAAACAAAAGCTTTGAAAGCCATTCTCCTTAAAACGGTGAAAGAAAACAAGCGAGATTGGCATTTGAAGTTATATCCGGCCTTGTGGGCCCACCGAACCTCAATAAGGACACCAGCGGGAGCTTGACCCCTTTCTCGCTAGTATTTGGGGCGAGCGGTTCTCCCACTTGAGGTCGAAATACCCGGTCTCGCATTTCACTACAAGGATTACGGATGAAGACACTTACGAGAGAAGCACGTCTTTCCCAATTAGAAAGCCTAGATGAAACTAGGTTAGATGCTGAACAGCGGCATAGGGCTTATGCTGACCGAATGTGCCGGCAGTATAACAAGAAGGTTTATGAACGCGATATATACGAAGGTGATCTAGTCCTAAGACTAGACAGCCGGATCGACAAGAAGACCGGCGAAGGAAGGAAATTCCGGCCCAAATGGTTGGGCCCATACCGAGTCACGAAGGACTATGGAAATGGTGCATACCTCTTATGCACGCTAGAAGGTGAGGAATTTGGTGAAACAGTCAATTCCCTCCACCTCAAACGTTTCTATGCATAAGCAGCTAGCACTACCTATATAACTATCTACATTGCATCTTCATATAGATTTAGATCATTTTGTCCACTTGTTCTTACACAAATTGTGATCAAGGAATCTATTCTCAAAGTAATCCATTACAAACTCATGATGTTGTTGGCACAAAACTTTCTAATCATATCTCTCCATTTTCGTGATATCATCAATCACTTCAGAATCTTTTATCAAATAAAATCAAACATGATGAAGTCTTAACGGTAACCATACCAAGATCTGCAAGTTTGTTCTCGCTTTGATTTCTTCTTAGGATTGGTGTCTTGCCTATGGTCTGTTCTAGAAGCTTCATGGTGTCACATCTATCCCATATATACATCTCTTTGGAAACAAGCATATACTGACATTTTACTCAAAAAGACAAGTCAAAAAGTGGTTAAATAGAAAATTTTATTTTTACACATTTCCTTGCCCTACCAACCTTCGGTGATGAGCTTGCGTCTCTTACTAGTGACGTAGGGTTGGGAAAGGATGGAAATGCCCTTACTCGCCTATGCCTTGCCCACGGTGATAAACCCACGCTTCTTACTAGTAGCATGGGGCAAAGTGTAGGGGGTCCTCTAGACAATGCAAACATTAAAAGGTCATAAACAAACTATTCAAACTTTGAGTCAAAAATGAATGAATCAGATGCTCAAAATTCCAAGAGAGTTAAAAATCCTAAAAACCAGATTTTGTCTACTATGTGGCCATCTACGGGTCTAAGTCTGGATAAACCACAAAGCAAGTTGCACCCAAAACTATGAAGTCATTCGGGTGGAGTAAGCTTGTAGTTTTCAATTTGGTTCCACCAAAGCTTCGTCTATCTTTCATCACTATCGTTTCACCATATTTCATAACTTGCGCCCTTCTTGGCTCTTGGTGATGAGCCCTCGCATCCTACTAGTTGCGTGGAGTTAGGAGTGGGGCAAGTTAATCTATTCATCATACTGGTTATTTTCATCACTTTGCCAAAACAAACATGAGGTATCCAAATTGCTCACAGAAGCTAAGATTTAAGATCAAAGTATATCTGATATCATGCATCAGCATCATGAAACACAAAAAGAAAGCAAGCATTTGCATCATCTGTTCTCCATTGCATACATTCTAGAAAGCATATAAAACATACATCGTAGTATACACAAAGCAGTTGGAAATAGAAAGGACAAACGAGAGTGACAAGCTTTTGATCTAAAATCAATGCATATATATAAATAATCAATGTTTATATACAATGCCATCATGCTCTAGGCATGGTCAAAACGCTCAAAGAGCCCGTGATATACAAAAAAATCTATAATACAAAATATCATGAGGGCAGTGGCCTCTCAACCCCTACGCGACCCCTCCGAGGGTGCGCGCCCTCGCCTAGGACTCCGGCTACGCCGGCGCTCTGAATGCACGGAGGGCTCAGGGTCTCGAGGAGCAGCCGCGGTCTCGCCACGAGAATGGCTCCTCATAAGACGCTCGGCTGTCCTATAGCTGCCGCGACTCTGTACGGAGGTCGACACCATCGGCCACATGCCGAATAGGAGCGAAGACGTCAGTATGCCTACCGGCTGCTGAAGGCTCCCCGGCATCTACAGATAGCTCCGCACGGGTCCTATCCATCGGGATCATCAGAGAATCAGTACATACCCTACGGATTAGATCCCGCCACTCGTCGACGGTCTCTGCAAAACAAAGAAGAAAGACGAATTAGAAACTAGGCAAGAGGCTAAAATATACAAGATACAAATATAAGGAGAGATAGCAGTTAAAACAAGTCCTAAATCAAACTAACCTTTGAAAGAGAGAGAGGATGACTTACTCGGGTCACAGGGCCTCCAAGATGGGTCACTAGGGCCGGCGCCGCTGCAGAGATCTTGCATTGCAGGCGAGGGGCTACTCTGTAGTAGGGGCAACATGACGTCCCATGCAGACTCATCCTCTCCACCACGGCCACGAGAGAGTGGCTCCTGCGAAACTAGAGTCTCTCTCTCTGCACTCTGCTCCCCTCTCTGCTGCACTGAAATATCTGAGTGTCATGCCACTCGGGATCGCTATCATCCGTCTGCTCCTCGACCCTCCCTCTGTGGACTCCTCGGAGAATCGGAGTCGATATCTATAGGGTCATCGCTCTATGAGCGGGACCCATGATAATCCAAAGTAAAGGTGCCCAGGCGCACCGGCTCTCCCTCGGCCCGAACAATCCCCTGGCTGCAATAGGAATACCGGGAGTGACCCTTTGTCCGACCACGGCCTCTAGGCCCCCTCAGCCTCCGGGTGATCTATAGGCTGGTGCCCTTTGGAGGAAGCATGCCCACATATGGGAGGTGAGCTCTTTGAGGAACCCTACCGAAAGGATGTACCTCCACCCGTCCCACACGGTCGATAAGCTGCCTGTGGTGGAGCAAGAGATCAATGTGAGAGCCTCCTCTCCCCAAATGCGGCCATGGAGTGCGGTGTAAGGCCTCCATATCTCTGCTTTGTGGTGAGGGAAGCTCTTGGTGGTGAGGTGCTCTAAGCACCGACATGTCGACCATCGGCTGCCCTCACACCCCAGGATCTGCCACCTCCACGCCTCTGCCATAGGGAATGAAGCGCTCATACACCTGACTCATAACTAGAGTAGGGTGGCTCAAAATCTGTCCTGTAAGCGGACCACCTGTATAAGTCGTGATAAGTGGTCCCCAAAATATCTACGCCCCGGGCGTATATCGACCATGCCCCTCTATACGTGCGATGATGGGGGCCCTGAGCGGTATAATAAGGTATCCCCTCCCTTGTCCCGATCGGTCTCGAGGCAAGGATCCCCATGATAGCTGTCGAAATATGGGGATGGGCAAAGAAGGAATGGATCGACTCTCACTCCCTTCTTCGGCCCGTGGAGATAGCTGCATCCCCCATGTAAGCTTTGCCTTTGTGCAATCGTGCTCTGGACCCATCTGTCTCCAGTGTGAGCCTCCTCCCGATGATCGGGACCCCCAGGATACGGTAAACATCCTCCAAAGTAATCGTCCACTCACCGCGGACCCCTGGCAGTCGGAAAGTGTTCCGATCTGCATCCCAATAAGAAAATAAGTCACAAAGGATGTGACTAGATGGCGTGACATGGGGCACGCGCGATATACGCAATATGCCGGCCCTCTGTAATGTATCCTCCTCATCCTGAGAAAGGGCATCCAACACCCCGGGCAACCAATCACACTCCCTCTCTCGACTCCATCTAATGTACTCCTCCCTCGCCTGCATACACCCAAAAACACACAAAACAGAGCAAGTTAGTATCTAATCAATGCAGGGAGTCATAAAAACGTCGAAGTGATAAAAATACAAGAACAAACTAAAAGCAAGTCGCTTTTGCTTTACTGTGCAAAACCGCCGCCACAGCGGGGGCGGTTTTGCTGCCCGCCTTGATGGCGGCGGTCATGTAACCACCGCCCTGAGCAAGGCGGCGGTCATGTAACCGCCCTGGCCGGCCAGGGGCGGTGTGATCCGAAAACCGCGTGGGTTTTAAACCTAAAAAGCCCAAAAAATGCAAAAATTGACCATTTTGGCTAAAAACAAAGCCTACCCAGTGGCGCCCCCTAGAGTGGACCTTTTGAACCTAGCATTTTCAAAAATACCCCCATTGCAAAGAATTTACCATTTCAAATTTGAAGGGGAAAAATGCAAAATTAAAGAAAACCAACCTGTGATCTCGCGGGGTGGCGTTCCGCACGTGGGGGCATGATCATTATCTCACTCCGGACGTTTCGACTCTATTCGCGCAAGAAACCGTCACCGTGGGTCCCGAGCTCAAAATCAATCAAATCAACTCTATGCAAATGAATAGGAAAATGGCCCACTTTCATATATATATCGTTCTGTTTTGTTTTAAAATGACTTTTTTCGCAGGTTCGGAGCGCCGACGGAGGTAAGTTCCTATCCCGCACAAATGGTACATCCTCTTTCCTGTTATTTTAGTGTTTGTTTTCCAAATTATTGTATCTATCTGCACTTGAGTTTTCTTTTCATTTTGTAGGTAGCGGGAATTTTGGAATGGCGTCATTTCAACACACGGACGTGTAAGGTATAACTTCTAACTCCCCATTTCGGGACGGCCATACTCGGACCCACCGTTTTATGCCTCTTCATGGCTAAAACGCTTCTCGAGGGAAGCGATATGTACATACCCAAAATTGTAAGGTACTGTACTGCCAGAACAGTGTAACAAGTGCCCCGATGATGATACTGAGTCTCCTCATGAGGTGTTCGGGATCCGGAAAAGCCCTCGGAGTATGCGTTAACATCCCGCATGCCCCGCTTAGCCCCGCGCCCTTTGTTTTCCCCTTTTTCCCTCTTTCCTTGGCCTCTTGACCTTGGTGATAAAACCACCACCACGAATGGCGGCGGTCTGGCGGCCGCCTAGCAGAGCGGCGGAATGCCGCCGCCCTGCTCGCGGCGGTCTGTGCGCGTTTTCGAACGCTCTTTTTAACGTGACTCGCGTGAAATATCACGTTTCACTGACTTTTCTTTGCCGACTTGAGCATGCATTAATGTTTTTGGTCCCTGGCAGTGTTTTTCCTTTGTTTATTGTTTAGGAGTTCAATTTGGTTTTGGTTTTTGAGAGTTGGAATTCCTATAAATGCATGGTTTGTGTACATGCAAATGAGTCGATTTTGGTCTGGAGTTTTTGGTCTAAATTTGGGTGAAGAATTTGAGCTGGAGATTTTGGTCACCATTTTTCCTTGTTAGAGTCTTCTGATTTTTAGTGTTTTGGTTAGCTTGCTTAGGATTGATAGCATAGCTTATTTCATACTTGGTCAGTATTGCTCAGCTGTTAGTAAGCCACAGACCCATCTTGTGCGGCGATCTTTGTTGTTCCATCAATCCGGTTAGAAGCTTGCCTCTAAATTCCTCTTTCTTTGTAGATTTATTTTTTTGTGTCTTGGAGTTCTTAGTTGATTCATTATATGCAGTTAGCTTTATTCAGCTGTTGGTAAGCCACATATCCAACTTGTGCAAGCTAGTGTCTTTATTTTGGAATAGAATAGCTTGGGAAGCCATTAAAGTTGCAGGTTTTGCTCTTCGTATAGGATAGTTGTAGGTTCTGGTCACTCCATGTTGCATGACTCGTAGTAAAATCCCGCTAGGAATCGCATAAGCCAAGCTCTGTACTCTTGCGCTATCCCTCTCCTACTCGCATTCTCGATGCACGTGCATTACATTTGTCCTTGTCCCAAAATCTACTCCTATCGGTGCTAGCATTACACGCTTTTCTGGATCCAAGTGAACACGAAAGAATGAGAAGATCATACTGAGGGGACGAGATCATACACACACCATCGGATTCGCCACTGTTCTGCGGAATCCAGGTTTTACATTTCAAAGTTCTAGTCAGATTCATATCAAATAGAGTAGTTAATCGCTTTATTTCATTTCATTCTATTCTCGATATTGCGGGGAAGGCTGGGGATTGATAGTTTACGAGAAACTATGATTCACTCCTCACTACGAGGTAGGATCGAGAATCTTGCGAGATAGATTAGGCAGCTATTTTACTTATTTAGAATAATTCTATAAATCGCACAGGCAAATAACTACACTCGGTTATCTTGTCTGTTTTAATTACTGTTTAGTTATTATTTCTAGATACGTTTAAAATAGTTTGCTTTCCTTAAAATTATTAAATATTTCATAGAAAAATAAAAGTTATATGTAGTTAGATTTATTTCACTTAGTTAGAATTTGTTTCATCACAGTTAGATTGCATTTTGTTTCGTATGACAATCACGGGACCTCAAGAGCCCAGGGAATATATATTTGAGCCAATCGTGCCTCAACCAAACCTCATCACAGCGATAGTTGACATAGACCAAAATCTCAGGATACAAGTATTCCAAACAACCACAGATTTACAACTGATCAGTTCACAGTTAAGAGGACTAAACATAGAAGACGACCAAGCACATACGTTTTGGTCAAGTCAGCCAAACTACAGATTACCCTAGAAAACATCCACATGACTGTAGAAGGGCTCAAAGAGAACAAACATTCGGGTGTGATCCTTTAGTTCCACTGACCTAGATCTTTGGAGACACCCTCGTAGATATAGATACCAGCTTAAGAATCCAGGTTGCGAGAACGCCTGTAAGGTATTCTGAGAAGATCACACAACTGTTGGTTCTAAACGTAGAAGCTGAAAAAGCATACGATTACTGGATACTAGGGATTAGAACTTGATCTCACGTATGACCATAACAGGACCGCAACAACCGAGAGTCTACGGTTGTGATCCACAGACCCCACAGCCCAACGAGTCCACAGGTCAATCCGATATAGATGCTAGTCTACGTACTTTGGTATTCAGGTCCACTCCACTTCCACCTATCATCATCGAACAACTGTCCTTACTAGATATAGCGGCTAACAAAGCTAGGGAATTCTGGACTAGGCCAGAAAATCGTCCATAGAATCGATTGTATTCATCATCCACTATATGACCTTATCAGGGGATATACACGAAACAATCCCAGGTCATTTTCCACGTATTCCGCAACCCATAGATCGAATCATGCCAGAGCTCGATATTGATTGGAGCCTTCGAGCAGTCATCCTCGCTGATCGATCTATCACACCAGTCCAAGTTAGAAGGGCCTTCTTTGCCTTAGATTCACAAATTCCACTAGTGCGTGTCGAAGACATTAGACTACCTAACTAGTTTGTCTGCATATTCCATCCCCACCGGCTGTCTCGGCACGACCTCGGGAGGTCGGGTACGTGGAAGAGTCACTTGTAGATTCTCACGCTCACCTGTCGCTTTTCCCGCGTCTGATGCCTCATAAGGAATTTTAGGATTTGGGCATGATCATAATTGGTAACATGGGATAGACGAAAAATTTAAGAGATTTCGTTATTATACCATATTTACCTTGTCATTTCTTTTTACCTCTCTTATTTATATGTTATACCCATTATGTCCACTTGTCTCATTATGTTCAACTCTTTACACTAATTTGTTGGTCTATTTACCACTTTCGGTCATCCAAGACCTTTTTCATTCCTTCACTATTTCTTTGGATTCCACTTTCCATATTTTTCCACCCTTTGACCTTTAGTTTGCCCTAAGGCCGATGTAATCACCCATGGGTTATTACATTAGGTTTTACTTTTCCATTTACGACCGATGCCATCACCCATAGGTGATTGCATCAAGTATATATTCCACGACCATTCTTGTCATTTTATCATCACTCATTCATCATTATAATAACTTTAATTTACATGTAAACAAGACATTTGTGCACATATTTTTATCTAGTTGTTAGAATTGAGGTTTTGGAGCTTATCTCTTTACAATTAGGTCACCATAGTGAGAAAGGAATGGATGTCTTCTTCTTGAGCTTTCGCATTCTCCACCCATAGTTATTCTCTCTTGGTGACATTGTCTTTAGGGATGATCAATGCAATAGTCACACTACGAGTAATTATCTCTAAACCTTCTTTTTCCTTTGTTTCATGTTTATTTGTGTGGATGCTTGATCATTCACTACTATAGATATGGATAGATTTAGGTTTGTTTCAAATTATTATTTTATCTTATTATGTTATGCACCTTGGATTTATTCATATATTGACCTATATTTATTTTGAGTCCTAATAGGATACCTCTCTTTATCTTATGTATAGGACTTGGAAACCTATAGCTACCTTATATTTATGGTTATTATCCACTAGAATAAAGACATTTGCGCTCCTTGAGTGCCTTTGGTATCTATATATTGTGTACATGAATATATTTGATCCCTAACATTTGAGAACATAGGAGGATCCATATTATATCGTTATTCATTTTGGTGAAGATGATGTGAATTTTATTCTTCTTTAGTTTAGGCTAGATTCACTCTAATTTTTATATTTATCTTATTTTCTAACATGATCAATGATTGTGTAAATTTCCTTACATGACCAATCCTACCTATGTATCATCTTTTCCAACCTTATGCCATCAACCTTGTGTAAACACTTGCATGGAAAATTTTATTTGGATATTTTTATATAACTCACACTTTACCCTTTATTGACACCATCAACCCCTATGCATCTTTACACATTTGATCTTATTAGCTTTTGGGGAGAAATTTTACTTTACGAGATCCATATTTATCTTTTCATCATGTCTCCTCCGAGGATTTTTATGTGAGTATGAACCATTTTTAAATCCCCATGGGTTTTTCCTTCATCTTCATCTAGAAACATCAACAAGTGGTATCTCTTCCTCAACTTCCCAAATCCATGTCATCAATGACTATATTGCACCAATTCTAATCTCATCTATCTTCACTCCTACATAGTTTGACATAATTAACTACTATGCACTAACATGATTGATCCCATTGTGTATTATCCTTACATATGATTTTAATTTGGTATAAATTAGAGAAATTTATCCCAAAATTATCATCAAAAATTTAGTAATAATGAATACTACACACCCAAAAAGAAGGGTGATTAATAAAATCTTCTCAAGATATATGTATTATAGAAGAAATAATCCTAAAACCTAACTCAATACCCATTAATATTTCCAATCCTCCTAACTATGGAGCACTCCCAAAATAATATCCAAAACATCCTTTGAAAAATAACAATATTAAGGCTTCTTCTTCTAGTGGCCCTAATCCACCACTTGATCCTAATCTCATGATTATCAAGTTGTTGGATCAAATTTCCATCACGCAATATTTCACTACTTCTAGCATATTGCAAATGCAATCTCATATTTTAAAAATGAATTCTCAATCAACACAAGTTCCCATAGGTCCTAATCAATATTTAACACCTCCTTTTCCTTTGGATGTTAATGGGAATCCCATCCCTCCTCCTCCAATCTACAATAAGGTTATTCAAACATTAAAAAATGAACCCCTAACTCCTTACATATATTATATGGATGTAGAGTGGTATTTTTACTATCTCTCATGATGGTTTAAATGATTTTATGGATATAGGGGTATCTCCTAATAACTTGTAGCATATATTAAGACTTGATAGAATCCACTTGGATGTATTTGGCTCCCTAATACCATTGGCTCCAAAACCATTCTCACCAAGATCATAGTTCTTGATTGAACTCTTTATTACAATATCTTATTAGGAAGACATTGGACACACTACATGCACATAGTCACATTGTCCGATTCAAATACATTAAATTTATCCACAACTAAATATATAAGTTCAATGTTGATCATAATCCTAAGGACATCCCTTTCTCTTTCATATACAAAAACTTTCACATCCCCACTACTCATACAAAGTGCCTAACATTCCAAATCCTAAGTTTTATGACTACAAAACCAACATCTAGGTCATTTATCTAACTCAAATGATGATGAACCCAATTGACTACAAAACATCATTAACAAGAATCACTTACCCAATGCCATTATATTATGGATTCCTCCATTTATACTACCTCGAGACAAGATTCCTTCCATTTTAGAATCTAAATATCCTCCTTACAACACTAATTATTCTACTACTAGTGATGAAAATCCCCTCGAGTGCAACAAACTTGGGATCACTAACCTGTTTATGCACCATTCCCTTATTTCCCCATGATATTTTAGAAAAATCAAAACTAATACTAAAGATGATACTTGTTACTCCAATATACATGACTATGGTGATCTTGTACCTGATTGTAGTTAATACATTATCAATTAATAATACATATTATCTCATGTTGAATCATGACATCTAGATATTATGCATTATCAATATAGTTTAACATGAATTTATACCTTTAATCATAAAACCAACATGATTTTTGCATCATATGAATTTGATCATATTTCTTATGATACTAACGATAATGAGGATGAGGAAAATATACCTTAGGTTCCTCCATCTAATGCTCCCCTTGTAGATACCCCTCATATTCTTCAACAAATTTTCAATTTTACAAACAAGCATACATCTTCGTATTCTACTCCTTACACAATCAACCCTGTTACCAGAGATCTAATATTGTTAATAATAACACATATATTTCTAACACAATTGGCTCATCTATGTGTGAAATGACCAATCATTATTGTTATATCTCATTGTCCCTTGATTTCATGGATCATAACACTCATTATTCCCCCTTCATCATGGCATTACACTAGATGCTAAGGTCCTTGATGTTAGACAAATTAGTTCCTATAAACACGATGATGGTAAGTGGTATGTGGACCTTGAAATAGAAATTGAATAGAATGGTCCACTTCCTACCCTTGAAAGTTATGAGGTTATCCTTGAGGCAATCCATGCACATGAGGAAAATATTTCTCATGAACACCATAAATTTGGCCTCCTCTACGATCAGCCACCTCTCTTCAATAATTTTGTTTTCGCAAATGATCTAGTTAGTGATGAAGTTTCCAAGCTTCTCAAATCTCCCTACTACTTTCAAGATGGTAATACCATGCTTGTTGATGATACAATTAATGTCCAAATTGAATAGGATCCATCCCATGTAGTCATGTTAGGAGGTTGTTTTCCGATCTCCATTATAATCATCGGAAGGCATTCATAAAAATAAGGATATTTTTGTCAAGGATACTCTAACATGTGTGGTATTGATCATGATATTGTGGTACATAAAATTATCACTTATTCTAACGCCACACCCTTTAGAAAATATATATGTAGGTTTAATTATTAATTTTTTTACATAAAGAAATTTTAAAGCTCCTTGATTCCAAATTCATCCGCCCTCTTGAGTGTTTTGAATGGGTCTCCAAAATAGTCCTTTTGTAATAAATTCATGTTTTTTTTTTTAATTATTGGCAAATAGTTTTTTGAAAGGGACTATACCCTTGTACAACAAGGCTCAGAAGCCAGAATAGAAATAATAAGCACAAAGAAAGGGATCAATATCCAGATATAACAATAAGGACCAACTGCAGAACTACGTCTGCAAAAAAGAAACAACAACCAACAACTTCAGCAGCAACTAAACAACTGCTGAACAGCGAACACCCAACAATAGTACACCGACACCATTGGAAAGAAAGCATGCTGTAATCCGGCCACAAAAATGATAACCATGTACTCCGGCCGAACACAAACAAAGAAAATCATCCAGACGGATAGCCCTCCTTAAGGGTGATTTTTTTTTTCTTCTTGCTAACCGTAACCCAACCTGAAGGAGTCTCCACTGTTGGAGGAGAAGTCAAAGGAGGGGTATTCTCCTTAGTCGCATTTGTCCCAACTGGGACAGCCACAACCTTAATCATATCCGTGTTGCCCTCAACAACTTGAGCATTATTCATGCTGCTAATAGTTTGATTTTCGGATAGAGGGGTTTCAAGGGTAGATTTGGATTCAGTCACTGTTTCTACTTTTGATTCAAGATCCCTTTTAGCATAAAAAATTAGGTGCTCTGGGAGTGCATCTTTCCACCAATTTACCATGTTACCATATTAATTTTCATTAAATTATATAATCTTAACCTCGTCTTCCTAAGGATAAATTTCCTCTACCTTCTATTGACACCATTATCAATACAACAATGGGTTATGAGATGTTATCACTTATGGATTGATTTTCTAGTTATAACCAAATCTAAATATTCTTATAGGATTAACATATGACTACCTTCACTATTTAACGGGACACTTATTGCTAAGTTATAATTCCCTTTGGCCTTAAAATTGTTTTGGGTAACCTATTAATGAGCTATGACCCACATATTTTGTGATCTCAAACATAAATTTGTTGAATTCTATGTGGATGACCTTCTTTTCAAATGTCAACGTGAAGAGGATCATTCTTATGAATTTCTAAATTTCTCTCAAATTCCTTGATAAATTAAAGGTTCTCTTTAACCAAGACAAATTTATATTTTTTCACTCAAATAATACTCTTTGGGTTTATCATATCCAAGGTGAGGAATAGATGTGAATCCTACTAAGATAAAAACTATCCTTGAATTTTAAAAGGGAATCTTGGGGCAATATGAAGGTTTTTACCTAATTATCTTTTCACACTCACTCCATCAACAATCTTCTTAAAAAGGGAATTGCACTTGAGTGGACTAAATATTTTCAATAAGATTTCAATAAATTAAAAATTTCCATCCTCACTACCCCTACATTACAACCTCCATTTCTCAATCATCCACTCATACTCTATACCTCATATATCCATATAACTATTAGGGTAATGTTGGCCTAAGTGGATGAAAAAGGTAAGGATCATGCTATATAATACAATATTCAATCTCTTCTTGATTATGAAACCTATTATACATATGTAGTAAAATAATTCGCATCCATATACTTTTTTCCACTAAGCTTGATCATTACATCATATATAAAACTACTTATGATATCGTCCATACCAACCCTATTTTCTTACCAACCCTATTTTCCATTTCTTCTCCCATGCTTTCCTCCCTACAGATGGCATTGGTAAGTGGATGGATATCCTCATAGAATTTATCTACAAATTATCGCACAAAAGGATATCAAAATCTAGGTCATTGCATATCAACTTGATTCCACTCAAATACATACAACCAAACCTATTTTGGACACTTTACCCAATGAGGAGATCTTACTCATCAAGGGCATGGATCAAACTCATATAATTAAGGATTATTACCATATCTTCAATATCCATCTCAAAGAATAATCCTATATGGATGATGATGATAAACCTAAGACTAAACCCATAAAACCAACAATAAAACTAAATAAGAAGAAATCATTATCAACCTCCATGAATACACTTGGACTCTCCATTTGATAGAGTAAAATGTATTTAGGGAATCAAGGTAGGTTGTGTTCTCAAATAGGAAATATAATTCATTCCTCTTTTCAAATTGAATACAAAGCACTTATTTTTGGAACAAATTCCACTCTTACTTCTAATATTACCATCTCCATGTCATGGGTGATACCCAAGTTTTATATCTACAAGTTAGTGGTGCCTACCTATCTAGAAGTGAAAAGATTAATGTATATCATGAAATAATCCAGTATTTAGAATGTAAATTCACATCTTCAATCGTCGAATCCTTTTTGGGAACATGATTCTTTATCTTCATATGCTACGCAATTTCAACCTCACCTAGATCTCTAAAAAATAATTATATGGTTTAGATCCATATAACCCCTTCCATCTAACCATATCATGATTTCTCTCATATATTTCATATTGATGTGATCCCTACCACCCAAAATTCATGGTATAGATACATCATCCAATTTATTCAACATCAAACCTACCCTTCGGATGTTGATCATTGTGAACATACCAAAATCTATAAGAAATATCTCAACTATGTCATTTAGATGACATTCTCTATTACCATAACTTGAAGGTATTCCACTTTTGTGTGTTACTGATGATGAGGTACCTTCTCTCTTTTATAATAACATGGGGGAACTTTTGGTGGACATACCACAACCCATAAATTCCTAATCTAAAATTTAATGCATATGTTTTCACTATGAAATGAAAACTATATAAATTTCATGATGACCTCATTTAATATACACCAATTGAGCTTCAAGTACTTGAGAATCCTTGATCCTTTAGTATGTGGGGATTTTATTGATTCAATAAACTTCCTTGCTCCCAAGGCAACCATATTTTCATCATTATTGTGATTGAGTATTTCACTAAGTGGGTCGAAGCTATGCGTCTTACTGATTTAATAAAATATGGTATTTATTTTATTAAAATCTGAAAGCAATGTTTGTTATAAATGACATACAATGAAATATATATGTTATGTAATTTATCCAATCTTAATTATGAAAGAAAATGGAAGAGATGGGGAACTTACCTTGCTTATCCCAAAGTATGCCTGGGTTAAATAATGTGATGAAACAAAAAGAAAAACCATCATAATGAACCTCATAAAATGTAGAGGAGCTGTAAATTCTTAGATACAGGCACCTAGGCAAGAAAAAGGGTTCTTGCGGGTGTCCAAGACCTCTCTGGGAGCACTAGAGTCTACAGAAATGGTCAAAACCTGGTTCCAATATTATCACTAGGGTTTCTCACTTGTTCACCTTTGGTCACCTATATGCCACACTTGGATTACTGAGGTACCTGTAAACATGTGCACAAATATCCTCCTATAAAACCCTCAAAAATACATCAAATCCTAAAAAAAAAGATGCAAAATGAGGGGTTAAATTGTCCTCAACTATCAACTAGTGAAATTATGACTCGAGTTGCACTAAATCTCAGTCCTAATGTAGTTCTATGTGCTTGTGTGTGTAATAGTGCTCATAGGTTACCCTCACGCCAATGATGCCAAGATAGCGGGTAGTATCTAGATAAAATGAAAATGTGTGGATGGAATAGAATGAAACCCCCTCCTCTATCATGTGTATGTAGAACAATGAGCCCATGATGCAACCCCTTTGATATGTATATATATACCCCTTGATATAAATTTTACGCAATTATAATGGTATGTATGTTGTGTTTATATAAGGATCTCTTGCTTTAATTTCAATACTAATGACCCAACATGATGACTAGTACCTCGAGATATGAGTGGGAAAACCAAAAAGACCAACCTCAAATGTTAAAAAAAAAAGATCAAACATAAAGAGGACATGGGCACCCAAGATGGAAAGAGTAACTTGTTGTTAGTTTCAGTTCTTGGCGCTAGTGTCCAGAGACAAAGTACAAAAAAATGAGTGGAGACCGATTGGTAGGGATCCATGTCACCCGACTAGAACTAGGTATATGAGTGACAAGTGTGAAAGATAAAATCAGTAAAAACCAAATAAGACAAGTGGATGGACTAGGGAATGGGTTACGGTGAATAATTTTCTTACTTGAGATCCATATATAAAACAACATACTAGGTAGTATAGTAAATAGTAGTAAGTGTGTGATTTTGTGTCTACATTTTCCCCACTTTATGCTATTT
The DNA here is from genome assembly GCA_018340775.1 of Taxus wallichiana var. yunnanensis. NCBI lineage: Eukaryota > Viridiplantae > Streptophyta > Pinopsida > Cupressales > Taxaceae > Taxus > Taxus wallichiana. The sequence continues at coordinate 78,976,540 of CM031242.1, forward strand.
GAATGAAATTAAAGTAGTTTAAAGGAAGTAAGGAACATACCTGTGATAATTATGGAGAAACCTATGTTGCGAAGTATGTGTAGAATAAGAACATATAGCGTGGTGAACCATGTATCGTCGTGTTGATGCATGTGACGTAAAGAGGGACATAGGATCGTTATGAGGAACATTAAGTCAGATTGATGATTTTTATATTAAGTGATTGGATATTTTGATGTTGTTGATGATGGAGATGTGTTGGGGTAAGGAGTGATTAGTTGCCAACCCAATTTTGTGTGTGTGAAAAATTGAGGATTAGGGCATCTTGCCGCCAGAGGAAGAGTGTAGGGAGAGCAGTTTATTTTTACTCTCCAACTTTAACTACATCCTCAAAATATCTAGCCACTATAGATGGAAAAAAATTGTATTTTCCTCATTTAGATCCATTTTTATTTGTTTCAAGAAAACGTGAATAACCCATATAAGAGCAAAGTATAGGCAATGTAATGACGTCTCATTTCCCCCACTCCAAGGGTGTTGCTGTAATGTATATGATATGGTTTCCATGTAGGGTCATCTTGAAGTAGTAGAATAACTTCTCATGTTAGGTTATCCGGGAAATTGGTTATGTAACTCCCAATTTATGTCATCGGGAGTAAAAATATGTTGTTTTGTATCAATTGATTGATGTGATTTCAAATAGTATAAGGTTTTTTAATCAAGATTTGAATGTGTGTGATTTATTTATTGTTTGATTACCCATAGAGATATTTTATGCTTTTTGCCCCCAGATTAGGTCATTAGGGGATTGCTAGAAAGTGGTGTGAAATGTCGCATGAGGTATGAGAAAAATTTTAATAATGATAAGTTAGAAAATGTAAAATTACCTTTTAACAATGTGAGGGGGATTATGGGATGCCCTGATTATATGCCCCCTTTCGGTGAAAGGGGGAGTGATGATGAGAATGAACATTGAGTCAAAAGTAATTATGTAATGATGTAATAGTGAATATATGATAAGTATCACAAAATTGTGTGTATATTAAGTTGAAACAATGTGAAGGAGGAATATATTGTTTATGGAATGTGTACAATACGATAGTAGGTGGAGTTTTGAAGAGAAAGACACAAACAAGATAGGAATCGTAGTAGGAATACTCCATATATGATTGAAATTGTTGAGTATGGAGCTTAATTTCTTCACAAGAAACTTTCTTTTACATGTTACTTGTTACGATAAGTAACCGGTGTCGTTTAGGGTGTAACCAATGTCGGTCAGTCTAGGTCAGGAAGTGACCGTCGATGGTTACATGTGCAACACAACGTTTGTTTTTGACAAAAATTAGAATAAATCACTTATTTTAAAGATGATTTATTGATTGTAAAAGCATAGTTAAGTTACCCAAAATAGATATATATGCATGTATGCATTGTATGAGGGTAAGTAAGAAGAAGAGAGAGAAAATAGCAATTGTTTTGCATGTAAGTTTTCTTGGTGAGCAAGAAAGAGTAGCTGAGTGAGGGAAAAGCATTGAACATCCTGTGAGGTGTTGGAAGACAATAGATCTTCATTGTATTTCCTTTGTAAAGCCATTGAATAATAATATTGGTCATTTCTTGGTGGACGTAGCCCACACTGGGTGAACCACATTAAATATGGTGTAATATTTCTCTTATTTATTTTATCTTCTTGTTATTTCCACATTCATTTCTTATATGCTTTATCTAATTATAGATTTTTGTAACAACTTTGTTATATGGTTTGATCCCAACAACTTGTATCATAGCTTTGTTTGAGGGTTTTGTGCATTGATGATTTACTCACAGAGGGTTTTCCCGATTGAGCGGGAGCTACAACAATGAAAAAAGAAAACAAATACAACATAAAGAAGTTTGATGACTGAAATTATCAATTATGGAAGATGCAAATTGAGGATTATTTGTATCAAATATATTTATATTTACCGTTGGTTGAGAATTCTAGAACTACAAAGATGGTGATGAAGAATGGAAGATTCTTGACAGAAAGGATTTGGGATCTATAAGATTGAGCCTGACAACATTCGTGGCTTCCAATATTACAGAAGTGACTTCTATGGTAGGGTTAATGAAATCTCTTTCTAATTTATATGAAAAACCTAGTGCTTCAAATAAAGTTTATTTGATGAAGAAATTATTTAGTTCTAAGATGCATGAAGGTGGATTTGTATCTTGTCATTTGAATGATTTCGATCTATTGTAAATCAGTTAAAATCGGTTGATATACCATTTGATGATGAAGTGAAAGAAATTTTATTCTTATGTTCTTTGCCTGATAGTTGGGATAACTTGGTAATGGATGTTAGCAATATAGCATCTCGCTAATAATATTTTGAAGTTTTATGATGTGGTTCATATAATCTTGAATGAAGAAATTCACAAGAAGAGTATAGAGGAATCATCATCCTGGAAATTCTTTGAATGTAGAAAGTTGGGGCATACAAATGGAGAGATCCAAAAGTAAGAGTAATAGGAAATAAGAGTCAAGGGATAGTAGATCTAAATCCGAAGTAACGGAATTACTTGTTGGATATGTGGAAAGAAAGGACATGCAAAGAAATATTGTTAGTCAAAGGATAAAGAGAACCAACAACCAGAAAAAGGTAAAGAAGCAAATATTGTTGCATTAGAGGTAATGCAAGATTATCTTATTCTTTCTTTAGATAATAGAATTGAATCATGGGTTTTACATTTAGGATCTTTTTTCCATGCAACCCCTAATAAGGGTTATTTCAGAAATTATGTCAGGGAAATTTTGGGCATGTTTATTTGGGTGATGATGAACCTTTCAAGACTTGGTAAAGGGGAAGTTCATCTAAAATTGTATAATGGAAATACATGGGTATTGAAAGATGTGAGGCATGTGCCAATCCTTAGGAGGAATCTTACTTATGCAGGAAAACTAGGTGAATCTATTTACATGGTTACTTTTACAGGAGACTCTTGGAAAGTCACCAAGGGTTCTTTTGTTGTGGAAATAGGTAAGAAGGTAGGAACATTATATCTATCTACTTGTATTACTGATTCATTTTCTACATTATCTACTTCAGATTCAGATGCATGCATGTGGCATAATCGGTTGGGTCATATGCTTCAAAAAAGAATGTAGATCTTAAAGGCTAAGGGCTAGTTATTAGATTTGAAAGATTTAGATCTTGATTTCTGTGAGCATTGTATCTTTGGAAAGAAAAAGAGAGTGAGATTTCTCAAATTTAGGGCCACTAAGAAGGAGAAAAATTGGATCTTGTACACTCGGATGTGTGGGGACAAACTCGGGTAGCTTCTCATGGAGGATCCCATAATTATGTTACTTTTCGTTGATGATGCTACAAGAAAGGTATGGGTATATTTTATTAAATGCAAATATGATGTTTTTGATACTTTTAAAATATGGAAAGCCCTTGTTGAGAATGAATCAAATTATAATTCAAAGTGCCTTAGATATGAAAATGGTGGTGAATACTGTAGCAAGGATTTTAATGATTATTGTTCAGTGAATGGGATACGTAGAGAAAGAACGGTTCCAAGAACACCACATGAGAATGGTGTTGCAAAAAGAATGAACATGACAATCATGGAACATGCTAGAAGTATGAGAATACATTCTAGACTACCCTTACAGTTTTTGGTGGAAGTAGTTGATACAATGGTTTATTTTATTAACTGTGGGCCTTCAAGTTCACTAGATGGAGGAATACTAGAGGAAGCTTGGACCGGAAAAGAGGTAGATATTTCTTTTCTTATATTTTTAGTTCCAGAAGATTTTGTGCATGTTGATAAGGAAAATAGGAAAAAGTTGGATGCAAAATCCAAGAGATGCACTTTCATTGGTTATGGATCTGGTGATTTCGGTTTCCATTTTTGGGATTTAGAGAATTCTAAAATTATTAGGAGTCGTGATGTTGAATGGAATGAAAAGAGAATTTACAGGGATCAAATTTTAGTACCCAAGGATGAACTGATTAAAAATTTTGTGAATGAAAATGAACTCTCAGATTTAAAAGTATTACCTACATGGTTACACAGTAACCGGTGTCAGTTTACCCTTGACCAACATCAGTCAGTAGAACCGGTATCGGTTACAGAAGAGCCAAACCGACATCCGTTAACATAACCGATGTTATAGGTGACAAGCGTCGATCCTTTGTCAAATTTTGATACAAATGTCCAGGAGGTCTAGATTGAGCCTTTGGTACCCCAAACTCCTATGAGAAGGTTACAAAGGGTAAGTAAACCTCCAAAAATATTTACACCTCTATTTTATCTATTATTGACTAATAATGGTGAACCAAAGAGCTTTGAAGAAGCAATGCAGGATAAGACCCACGTCCAGTGGGAGCATGGCATGGATGAGGAGATGGACTCCTTAGAACAGAACTAGACTTGGGATTTGGTTAAGTTGCCAGCAGGTAAGAGAACATTACAGAACAAGTGGGTTTACATGATCAAGGAAGAAGAGGGTGGATAGAAAAGATACAAGGCAAGGCTTGTAGTAAAGGGATTTACACAGAAAGCAGGTATTGACTTTGGTGAAATATTTTCTCATGTTGTTAAGATGACTTATATTCATACTATATTGAGCTTAGTTGTAGTAGAAGATTTACATTTAGAGAAACTAGATGTGAAGATGAATTTCCTTCATGGTGATTTGGATGAAGAGATTTATATGCAGCAGTCGCTTGGTTATGAAGTCAAGGGTAAGGATAAACTTGTGTGTAGATTGAAAAAGAGCCTATATGGACTCAAACAAGATCCAAGGCAATGGTATTTGAGATTTGTGAGTTTTATGCATGAGCATGGTTACATGAGATGCGAATCGACCATTGTGTTTATTTTTAAAATCTTGAAAATGGGAGCTATTTTATTTTGTTACTCTATGTGGATGATGTGTTGATTGCAAGATCTAGTATGCGGGACACGATAAACTTAAGGAAAGGTTAGCTCACGCATTTACAATGAAGGATTTGGAAGCTACAAAGAAAATATTTAGTATGTAAATTCATTGAGACAGGAAAAACAAGAAGTTGTATTTGTCTCGGGAGGCTTATATTAATAAGGTGTTAGAAAAGTTTATATGTAAAAATCAAAACCTGTAAGTACACCTATGGCTAGACACTTCAAATTGAGAAAAGATCAATGTCCTTCATCACACAAGGAGGTTTAGTACATGGAAAATTTTCCCTATGATTCAGTAGTAGGAAGTCTTATGTATGTCATGGTTTGTACTAGACCAAACATTGCACCTGAGCAATGGGAGTTATGAGCAGGTTTATGGCTAATCCAAGTAAAGAACATTAGAAAGTAGTCCAATGGATTATCAGGTATTTGAGAGGTACATCCAACATGTATTTATGTTATGGAGGGTCAAATACTTCTTTACACAGCTATGTTGATTCAGATATGGCTAGAGATTTGGATGGCAGGAGGAGCACCAATTGATATATTTTCATAGTAGGTGGAACGAAAGTTAGCTGCATTTCAAGAGTGCGAAGGTTGTGGCTTTGTCTACCACAGAGGCTTAGTATGTTTCAGCTATAGAAGCTAGCAAGGAGATGATATGGATGAGAAGGTTCATAGAAGAGTTGGTTTAGGAGAAAGAGAATTGAATATTATACGGTGATATTTGAGTGTGATTCATCTAGAAAATAACTAAGCATTTCATTCAATAAAAAAATATATTCAGTTGAGGTATCACTTCATATGGCAAGTGTTGGAGGATGGACAACTGAAGTTAGAGAAAATCCATATAGATGAAAACCATGCAGACATGCTAACAAATCCATTGGTAAGGGAGAAGTTGGAGCTTCACTCCACTTCTATTGGTCTTCGAGTTTAAGAATTGAAGAGGAAGAAATGGATGAAGGAGAAGTAACCAAGGATGGTGATGTACAGTATAATACAACAATTGATCTCTAAGTGGGAGATTGTTGAGTATGGAGCTTAATTTCTTCACAAGAAACTTTCTTTTACGTGTTACTAGTTTTGACAATAACTGGTGTCATTCATGATGTAACCGCATTGGTTAGGGTGTAACTAGTGTCGATCACCCAGTCGTCGGGAAGTGACTATCGACGGTAAGGTAGTAACAATCACCGATTACATGTGCGACGCATATTTTGTTTTTCGATGAAAATTAGAATAAATCACTTATTTTAAAGACTCTTTATTGATTTTAAAAGCATAGTTAAGTTACCCAAAATAGATATATATGCATGTATGCATTGTATGAGGGTAAGTAAGAAGAAGAGAAAAATATAGCAATTGTTTTGCATGTAAGTTTTCTTGGTGAGCAAGAAAGAGTAGCTGAGTGAGGGAAAAGCATTGAACATCCTGTGAGGTATTGGAAGACAACAGATCTTCATTATATTTCCTTTGTAAAGAACTAAGTAATAATATTGTCCATTTCTTGGTGGATGTAGCCCAAACTAGGTGAACCACGTTAAATCTGGTGTAATCTTTCTCTTGTTTATTTTATCTTTGGTTATTTCTGCATTCATTGCTTATATGCTTTATTTGATTATAGATCATGCTACACTTTTATATGTTTTAATCCTAAAATAAATCATGTGATGTCAATTATTTTGAAGGATAGGTATAAATAATAATGATAACATAGTAGGTAATCACAAGTTACTATAAATAGTGCTATGAAAAAGTAAATAGGCAAGTCATTTGATTATTATGCGAGTGTGATTTTGAACTATGGGTTTGTGAAGATGCCACAAGTGAGAGCACCACGATTGATTCAATTCAAGATGGTGGCAGAAATTTTGTGTCACATATGATAGTTGAGCTAGTAAGTGTGATTTGTTTTGAAAATTATGTTGAACTTAGTTGTTTTTGAGGAATTTTTAAAAAAAATATTTTTGAGTTTCTAGGTGTTTCAAATTTAGGAAAGCTGGTGAAGGCACTAATGACCTTCAGGATACCAGCACCCAAATATACGTATTGGTTCTTGTCTCATCAACGCCCACGTCCTGCTCTTGGGTTTTGGTGACTCGGAAGGATTTTTCTTATCCTAGAGTGCAAGAAATGTGGAAATTGATGTTTTTATATACTATTGGTAGTTTTATCTATATATGTATGAGGTTCTAATTTCCTTTTTTTTCATTTTGTGTTGTTCCTAGGGATATTCATTCATGGGATTTTCATGGTGGTCATCAATTGAGTACGTTTCGGAGTTTGGTTTTTCATATCATGAGTGGGATGTATTAGATTGTATCGGCATATGACACATAGTGAGGATGGGGGATGTGCCCCATAATATGCATGATCACTTTGCATTATTTGAAATATGGTGTACATATACTTACACATTTTGGTTACCTACCGTGAGAGATGACAATGACCTTAGAGGATGTATATCACATATTGTGATTGCCTATTGTTGGTGAGAGGGTTCAAGTGATTACTATAGATGATGCTTAGAGATTGATGAGGGTAGTTAGGCAATAATTTATAGGGACATGAGTACATACGAGGTCCATATTAATCTATATGTTATCTTTGAGATCGGGGTTCCACGATTATGGAAGTTCATTTCCATTGTGATTACTTCATCAGTTATAGTGGAGGGAGGTGGAGTAGGCATCTTGTATAAGATGCGTAAAATATATCATCGAGATAGAGGAGGATGCAACGATATGTTCTTGGGAATGATGTGTATTGGCCCACTTATACATGTGGATCTATATATATTTATGCAAGAGGAACACAGAGGTGGGATTAGAGCTACCACATTATTGCATGTATGGGTCTACGAGCATATTGTGATATTGAGGCCATTTGGTGGACCACATGCAGAGTGGGTGAGGCCAGATATATTTTTGGGTTATGGGTAGGTATTCTCGGTAAGAATATGGACATGGATACCTATAGGGTGGTTCTCTATTGTATGGTTTCATAGGCCATCATATGGAGTCCATCTTGAGGCTACATAGGGTGGCTAGAGGATGGAGTAGAGGTAAGATGTATTCGATGGACTATGTGGCTAGATGATCGGTTTCTAGGGGTGAACAAGTTATTCTAAAAGGGAGTGTTTCATGACAATTTTTATGGCCCATGATGTGCCCCTAGAGCCATATATATATGGGTGATGCCATTAGAGCACCAAGGAGGGCTGGAACTAGACCGGGACCCATAGGAGCGCACTAGTGCCTCCTAGGATAGAAAAGGCGAGATACGGTAATAGATCGATAGATGTGGATGACGTAAGGTGTATGGAGGCATATTGTGCATGGTGGATTTTTTTTTCTAGTCTTTGTTGATGTGAAGTAAGCATTTCCAAGGGGAGGAGTAGAGGGTCAAGCACATGTCCCCAATAGCATAGTGGTAGTGATAGTGGAGCATGAGTATTTGTATAGTTATGTTTGTGATTATTTATTTAGATTTTGGATTATCATTGTTGTCTAATGCATTTATATATGGATATAGGTGATACATAATTGTCCCCGATTGTGGACACATCTATCCAAACATTAACATGGAATGTTCCCACCGATTTACTCACATGTGGTGGTATGCTTTAGAGCGGATGGATTTCATTACGGTTGAGCATGCACATTTGTTTGATCTAGTGATGTTAGTGGTGGCTACATATACCGTGTTATTGAGAAAGAGGGATGAGGCATGAGAGGAGACGTAGCTAGATAGAGAGGCGGTGGGTGGAGGTCACTTAGAATAGGATGTATTTTTGAGGTTCATAAAACTACAAGGTTATTTTGTGGAGCATTCAACCGAGGTTACATTATTACATCGAAGGTAGAGAGATATAGGGGTTGCGATCAGCGGTACATATTGAGAGGTTAAGAATCTATTTCTATAGCTCTTTTAGTTATAGATGGTGATAGTAATGATGAGATATTATATGCAAGTGATGTAGTAATGTATGGGTGGTTTCCCCCAACATTGGAATTTTTGTACTTATGAATTTGAAAGATATATTATTTTTATATATATATATATATATATATATATATCACGTCATACATCAACATACAGTACCAATCATCACATCGCACATCAATAAGCATTAACTACAACTAGCATACACTAATAGTACCATTAGTGTATGCTAGTTGTAGTTGATGCTTATTGATGTGCGATGTGATGATTGGGTACTCATATGTTGATGTATGACGTGTTGATTATTATTGTTATATTTGGTCTGTGATGTTTTGATCATTATTTGTATTTTTTTGATTTGATTTGCAATGTCTAGTTGTTGATGGTGACTAATGGATAATGATGTTTAATGTGATCATAGATAGATAAATGATGAGATAGTGTATTTTCTAATGGATAGTGTATATAGTGTGATTGTGTCATGCGATGATGAAAAATTGTATTGTATGTATGAATAGAGTTGTGATGAATGGTAAAGTATGTATAAAATGAATGATGTAAAAGAGTATGTGAATGAGATGGTCATAAAAATGTACGTAGTGGATGTTAGTATGATGAAGATGGGGGTAATAATAGTGATGTCCCCAAGTGTGTAGATTATGAGGTTCATTTATACAAGACCCTAAGAAATCAAGAATGAACCGTAAATCAAGAGTGTGTCATCAAGAAACAGTATGATAGTGTACACTAGATAGATATATCGATACAATCTATAGCACAAATATTTTGGTGAGGTTCTTATTGTAATAGATCCCTCAACATTCATGTAAGAACCATAAGAACATGAGTGCCTCATTGGGGTGTAAGCCGAGGAAAATCACCTACCAAGGACCAAGAAGGTGAGGAGTGGTGGAAGCATATGGAATTGAAGAAGCATGAGTGTATGAACCAAGTGAATGCCAAATGAAATGGGAGATGCGGCGGTGGAAATTGCATATGTTGACGGCTTATTAGTATCGATTTTGCACCACCTTAAGAGCTAAGAAACATTGAAAAACTGAGTTGGATGCTTAGAGAAAGACAAATTGAGGATTTAGTCATTTGTATCGAGGACATGTCTGACATACTCTTTGAGACTTGACTTGGGAGAGATTGGAATGCACTCACAAAGGGGATGACCTTCCCTCCTAATTTAGGTTCTTCATTTAACCAAGGTGAGAGGACTGATTTTGTAACTTGTAAATGTGAGAAAGGTGGATGAAATTATAGTCTCTAAGATTTCTGTTGGAAATGTGGATGATAATCCTGAATAGACATAGTCAATGAAGGCATCATTTAACTCCCATGAGTTGTCACACTAAATAATGTAGGTTTCTTTAAAAATAGGACTTAGGTTACTCTAGAAAGTGTAGATTTTATCTTGCTTCTACATATTTATGGAAAGGGATGATATATATAGTAAATTCCGTTGAGAAATGATTATAAGTAGCGAAAACATGGGTAATTTAGAAGGATTTAACAGTTGTAGGTTGTAATTTTTGTGTATGAATGGGATATTAAAGCAGGATAAAGTTGATTATACAAGTTTCTCAAGAAAACCTTACAAATGTTTGGAAATTACCTCAAGGCAAGAGGAACACATCACACAACTAGTAGCATCCCTTTAACCAAAAGGTATGCACTCATAGAATCCCAAGAGTACAAGATTTCACACAACCTTTGAGAATTTAAACACAAAATCTCATGTTAAAATATCAATAAAACACTAATAGTTCCTATTCAACTACACTCAAGATACACTCAAAATATTACTAAGATCTTCTCAACCAAATAGAGGCAATATGAATTTAAAAAAAAATTATCACACCACAAAAAGAAATCTCTATCTACATTGCAATTGCAATTTCCAAAATTCCACTAATTAAGACAAGATCTAGTGTAATTCAAAGAAACTATCAACATAAGATTGCAACAAGGAAGGAAAGTAGTTGATTCAAATTATTTTACCTTAAAAGCAAAGACAACATTATTGTTGTCACCAAATCACTACACCCCTTGAATGGCCTGAAAGTGAACATGACATTCGGTGTGATTGGGACACATGGGATCACCTCTCAAGTTGTGGGACTTGGGCTCGAGGTGAACCTCTAGAGAAGGTCAGCTTCCTCTTCCTAAACTAAGCACTACACTACTCCTAATGCAATAAAAATGGCTAACTAGACCTATGCTAACATTTCAAGGGATTAGGGAGAGAGATTTGCAAGGAAATAAAACCTATACTAGAAGTGGTGATGCACCAAGAAAGGGTTTTGCTAGACAAATTTCTGGCCTACCGATGAAGAGAGATGATCATGAGAAAGAATTACATGCATTACAAACCCACTTTTACATACAATACTTCACTCCTTGATAAGCACAATGACCTCCAAAACTTGCAAAAGAAACCATGGTTGCACAATTCACCTGAAAAACATGAGAGAGCAAAATAGAAGCAAAAAAATCATGAAAGGACATATAAATGATCACAAAGCATACTTCTCATTACTTCAAACACTTGCACAGTGCATCATTACATTAGTGAAAAGGCATAGATTGCCATTACAATTCGAGAAGAAAGGCTTGAGAGCCTATGACCACAACCTTTTAGCTTGTGAAGAGAGGGGCAGCTTGGAAAGTGTCTAACTTTTCCAACTTGTGTGACCTATTAGGACCTCTTAAAATGAGCTTCCAACTTACATTTATAGAAGAAATTGAGAGAGAGGGGAGAAGGAGTCAAATTCCCTTCCTAAATTGAAGGTGTGTGAGGTATCACTTATTATAGTTGGTTGAGCCTCCTGGAAAGGTTCCATCATGCATCATTAATTGCTTGTTGACATAGTCTTCTTAATTAATTAAAATAATATTTAAATAATAATAATAAATATTATTATTTAAAATATTTAAATAAAAATATTAAATTAATAAAAATACTAGTGGGCCCCCTTTAGTATTGATTTGTAGTGAAGGGGGAATTATGGAAAAGGCCAAAAAGGACCAACTCGGTGGTTGGCTCGCTAAGCCAACTCACCGAGTTGGTATCGAGCTCCGCCACACTATGTATCGGCCGAGTCCATTGCCATCATATTGACTGAGTTACTTTATCTCCCAAATGATCTCACCCCATGTCTCCTAGCCTATTAACACCGGTGACCTCGTTCTCGCATCCGCTCGGCTCGTGCACTCTCTATCTGGATGCTTCAATGTTTACCGAGCTCTATCACGGGTTCAATGTTCTTCGTGACCAAGTTAATTTTCTTTCTTTGACGATATCTCCTTGAATTTATGTGACCGAACTCCTCAATAGAGCTCCTCTTGTTTGCGGATCCACCACCTTTTCTATGAGCTTGGTTAGTGCCTCGGCCGTCTACTAGCCACTTCCGCTTGAGCTCGCCACTGAGCTCTGCATCATTGGATCACCCTCCAAGAGAGACGATCTCCCTCCTTTCTCCATGTTTAACCCAAAACTCCCCTTCCCAAGTTCATTTCGAGCCATCCTCCATGAGATCCATTTGCGATGCATCGAGTTATCCTTCATTGAGCACTAAATCTAAGCTCACTTCACTACATTGTCCTTGAGTTGTAACCTTACATTGAGGTCACCACCGAGATCAACACCTATAACCAGTGACATCCCAAACTAAAATCACTAAGCTATGTGTCGAGATCCGACTTTACGTGATTTTCATTTACCAGCTCATGTTTTGATCTTTCATCTGTCATCATGTCCGATTCATCGTATATGCTTGGCTATGCAAATCCCTTGAGCCATCCACACAAGTATTCAAGTACTCTGCTTCAGCTCGAATCAAAATCATATCTACCCTAAGCACCTTGGAACATGTCCCTATCACAAATTTTCCACAGCATCCCTGAGCCAAAGTATGCCCTCACACCTAATATCAGCTCAGAATTATCAAGCTTCCCTTTATTCACGTGAGCTCTGAGCTACTAGTGAATCTTTAACAAGCTGATCTTATTACTTCACGGTCTATTCCATCCAAACCTATGTCGTACCGACTCACGCCAATAAAGCTTGTTCTCACATGCATCAACATGCTCTCCATGTTTCATTACCTTGACTTGGTGAGATCTCGCATAAATCTATGAACCACATTCTACATCCTTGGTGATCCTAAGATTCATTCTTGTTCATGAATTGATTGAGCTCCACCCTCTAGGAGAGATGAGCTCCCTTCTTGACTTATAAATCTTAGTATGGACTCTACGAGTGAGATTCAACATTCACCTCCAATAGCCATTTTCCTTTTGTTCATGATGTCGAGATCTCTATTGATAGCTTTGTCACAACCAATACGTAATCATTTACGACATTTCTTACTTGAAATTGCATGTTCATTTAATGGCTCAACCTAAACTTGACTTCATCTCGAGTTATCTCGCTCCAATTTTGTGGGTGTCACCAAAAATCTTCCACATGTGCTTTAATGCCCCGAAAACTTGCCTAGTGAAATGGAAACCAACTCGGACCCCTCATGACTCACCAATTAGCTCAGCCTCGAAACCACTATCCCCAAACTCGAATCCATACACTCTGAATCCCGAAAACCCAAAACTCGAATTTTAGATTTTTGGGTTTCGTGAATGGAACTATTCAACTTGCATGATGTCTTTAGGCCCAAAAAAATATGAAAAACTGAAACAAATAACTCAAAGAAAATGCCAAAGGAAAATGTAACTCAATCTAGCCCATTCCCTCTCCATTATGACTCAATCCACTAAAGTCTGCACTGAGCCATCTACCTCGAGCTCCTTGAGATATCCACCTTAGTAATGTCGTTCAACCGTGTACTTATGCCAATGTACCGAGTTGTGCATTACCTGTATCAGCTCGACAAGACCACTTCTCACAAACTCCACATTTACATCTTGTGATAATCCTATGCTTATTTCCCAACTCCCCATAAACACCTTTCCATGGTCGAGACGACTCATCCATTGTAGAGTTCTATGTGGTCTTCAATTCCCCACAGTGAGCTAACAATCGTTCCTTCTTCGGGATCTAAACACAATGATACATCCTTTTCACCTCGCGGCTCACTGTACTCGAGATCCTACCACCTTCGTACTTTTGAATCCCTGTGTTTCTTTTTGACAACTCAAATTATTCACCTGTTAAAATGGTATCATTTATGCCATTCAATTTGGGCTATTCAATTATTCCACACCATCGAGCCCTCTTCAAACACCTTCGAGCAAAACTCGGTCACTTGTATGCTCTTTACATGGCCATGGCTATTCTTCATAGTTACCACAAGACTTGATAATGCGATGGAGTTAACTCCTCCCGTGGTAGTGACTCCATGCATGTAAGTTAATCCTAAAAATGTCATGACGAAATGGCACTGGCTATCCTCCAAAACGGCAAGCTATCCAGTCATTTTTACTCTCTCAAGTGACTCTTCTATGCATATACACTCAAAACAATCCCTATCTCGAGTCATTTCTCTATGATTAATATTTTTCTTTCTATTGATGATTCAAGCTCCTAACGCGAGCATTCAAGCCATGCTACTCCTCGAGCTATGTTTGAGCCCTATTAGCTCAACCTATAAATCATGAACTTGGTGAGGCTTTACCCTTTTCGGCCAAGCTCGACATTATTTTTTCCCGAATTCCAATTTAACGAGATTCAAACTTCTCTCATTTTTACTATGGATCTCACCCATTAAGCTCTTCATTAAAAGGCTCATCAAATTCATGGGCTCAATCCCTTGCATTGATTACACCGAACCAAGTTGTATCAATGTCTTCATAATCATGCTTATCCTCTCGCAAGCTCCAAGTGAGCCATTCTCCCCAACTCAACAAAAAGACACCTTTCATTGGGCTCCCAATTCAATAACTCCACCCCTTTAAATGCCTCATGCATCAAATTTCCACTAGCATCCATACTCCACAAGTCATTGTAACTTGGCCTAGTTGGCTCTTAGCACCACCTTGGATTTCCATCTTACACGTTTCTCGTGCCTTACTTAACTTGGCCATGAACATTACCTGAGCCTTTATAATGTTTCTTCATTGATCTTCTTGGAACCGAGCCAACCTCTACACATCTATCATCTCGAGTTTGAAATTAGCTTGATGTATCTTGGCTTCTCAAGAAATGACCTTGTCCTCATTTTTGACCTTCTAGGGCTCCTTTAGCTAACCGAAAGGTAGAAAAACACAATATGACCCCTTAAGACATGATTTATCAATTCAATCATTTTTTTATGCCCGCAATGACTAAAATGGCTTGTAGGGCATTGTCCAATTTTTTTCCAAGAGGGTAAAAATTGACAACAATTACTCAGAAATAACGCACAATTAATTTCAATAAATTCAAATTTCTCAGCAAGGGGCCATAAATCCTATGGCCTCAATGCTTTCCAATGATTTTACACTTGCAATCATCTTGGCATGAGAAGGTTTGGAAAAATAAAACAACTCACAAGTCTCTCGGTTTGATTCAGGTTCTTCAAGAAAAGTACAATCAGTTTTGCTCTGTTTTCTCTAAGAATTTAGAAAAATTTAACCCCCTCATATACGAGAACATTCCTCTCATATATATATAATTCTCTCTTTCCCTTACCTTTTCCTTTTTCCCCAAAAAATGTTAATTTTAAAAAGAATATTCCTCTTTTTAGCACAATCTGATCTACTATCATTCCTTTGAAAATACTCTAATTTCATGATGCCATGTGGAGGAATTACAAATGATTTGTAATTTTTCATTCTCTTAGAATGATTATGTTGCCATGTCACCATTTTTGTATCATTTGTTTAATCATTTCCTTTTCACGTGAGTTGATACTTTTTAATGATTTTTGAGTGCCTCTAAATGGTTTGATTTTATGTCAAAAATGTCCACCTTTTGGGAATCTACCTCAAAACACACACAATCATTGTCATATATTTCTGATATGAGTCTTTCCACTTGTGTTGTATCATATCAAGACAATTTCCTCCTTTTTGTATTATATCATTCTTTTTCACACTTATCTCCTTTATGTGGGTATCACAGACAATCTCAACGATCAGCTCATCATGATTGTGCTTGGCTTAACTCACCAACTTTATCTTTACTATAAATTTCCATCACTTCTCCTACAAATTTACATCCCTTCTTTTGAGTTTAAAAAACTTGGTGGATTTTCTATCTGCAACATGGTAGGAGTGACATTAGCATCCAATTTGAAGGAAATCTCCTCTAAGGATTTGAACTTGGTTTTTTATTTATCAAGCCCAGATGAAGTATTTTTTAGGATGCTATTCAGAATTTCAAATCCAAAAGACTATAATGGGCCATTGACATCCCAAGTTGTTCATGTGGCTTTGATTTGAAGGCTCATTAGAATAGGTCTCATATTTTTAACCTTATAAATGATGTACTTTTGTATTTTTATGTGGGATCATCAAAAGACTCCTAAGGTATTGAAGCAATTCTTACTCGACATCGTGCCATTTGTGAAAGGTGCAATTAAAAACCTACGCCCTTTCATCTACAATGAATAGTTCACTATGAAGGATATTCCTCTAGAATCTTATGGACTTAGTGAATGGGTTTGTATAGACACTATTCCTACTCTTTTTCATAAGGTGAATGAGTTGGAAAATGTGTTTCTTCCTTGGATAAAATGCCCATAGTATCTCCACCTTCTTAACCTCCTAAAGCGTCACCACCAGTTATGCAAAAATATAAGGGTGAATCCAGCTTCAGATCTCCTACTCATCCTACTCTAAATACCATGGTGATTGCACTTCCACCTACAACAAAAATTTCCATTCCACCCTCTACCTTCAAATCATAAAGGAAGAAATCACTTTTCAAGGGTGGTTTGGATCTCTAGAGGTGGGTTTCTTCTTATGAGAAGAAAATGGATTTGGTCAACATGTTGGATGGTCATAGGGTAAATATTGATGATCTCAAGGCTTTGGGCATCTCTCACTATTTGGTAGGGGACATTCTATTTGTGAAAATGGAAATTGAGACAGAAAAATTTCTACCTAAGAAGAATAGGTTTTTAAAGAAGGTTCCTTCTTTCGGGAGGAATTCTCAATAGTATAAGACTAGGAAATTTTCCTTTAGTCTCTTTTTAATATAATGTAAAAAAACATTTTCTTAGGTTGGGGCCCCTATAGATCCCATTTTTCTTTCTTTTTCAAATACAAAAGATTCAATATGTTACAATTAATTTCATGTTAATAATAGATATATAATTCTATTAAAATAAAATAAAATCCCACCGCATTATTTTTTATTTCATATATATATTTGAAAATCACAATTTAAAAACACTATTCAACTATCACTATGAAAGTATCAACTGAAAGAAAGAAAATTTTATAGAAAAGATAAGCATAATCTTGCTCATGGTTTACTAGGGCCAGCTTCAAGTTCCTTGACATTATTCTATTGTGTTTCTGATAATATTTCATTATATGCATCAAACCTCTAAAATATTGGGATAAGGTCATCTTCAGCAATTATGACCTAGAACATGAATATCAATGTTTTCTCTCTAAGTACTCCTTGAAATTTTGGCCTTGCAACATTACCCTTTATTATTTTCTTTGACAACTTGGTCATGTATTGCTCCAAACCAACAAACTTCTTGATAGTATCATAACTAAACATTGGACTCACTGCATCAATTCTTCCATTAACATTGTGATCAAAGGATTGTACCAGATTCTCAATGCCCCAATCTCCATAGGTGAATTTTTTCTCTATCACAAGTTTTCCTAACCACTCATTAAGTTTATCTCTATACTCTAGTATCTTTTCCCTTTCAGAAAGAATAATTTCATCAATTTGTTTGATATTTTTCACCCTTAACTTGATAGCTCCTTCATAAGTATGTTGTATTCCCCTTTCTTCAGGGGGAAAAATATGTTCATCTTCCACTAATTGATCATCTAATTGAACTAATGCTTCCATTTTAGGAAGGATTCCTTCCCAGAAGTACAACTCATCTCCACATTTGTTAAGTTCATCACTAGCATATTTAAACAATTCAATCAATTGTTCATAGCATTCTACTACCTCTTCAATAATCTTATTTCCTCTTTCAATCAACTCCTCTTTCCATTTATCCACAACACTGGTCATTGCTCTAGCCCTGTCAGCCTCTTCTATAATCTGAGGTGTTATATTGGTAACATCTTCTTGCCCTTCATCTAAAAGTTATACCCATTTCTGTATGTATGAGGATAATGTTCTAACTTGTTCCTTTAATATCATTTTAGACACCTTATCATCATCAACTTTGTGCAAAACCCCTCTACATCTAGTGTAATATCTTGTTTTAATGTTTCTCTAGTAGGTTTCCCTAAATGAATGTGTTGAACATCATAATCACTCATTGTAATTTCATGCTTTGATTTACCTTGGTGAGGGGTTACAATTTCTAGAGTTCTAAACCCTTATCAGTCTACATGGGTCTTAGTAAGGATTTTTTCCTTTTTAAGGGTTTTTTGGGCTTTGGAAAATCTATACTTGTGATATCTATAACCTCTTCCCAAGAAACTTCTTTTTCCACATCTAAAAGTAGTCCTCCCATCCAACCAGTTGTGAGAGTGTTTCCCACTTTTTCTCCTTATGATACAAGCTAGGAATTTTCTCAGAGAGAAGTACCAACTATTTAGATATTTCTTAAGGGTTTTGCAATAATGGTATTCCCTCTTGCATCTTTTCCACTTCTAATGTTATCTCTTTAGATTCATCATGCATTGCTACTATTTCTAATTGCTCATTTTCTTGTCCTTGAATTTGGGACTGACTAGTTGTTTCTTGAGTCATACTATCAACTGGTGCTTTTCCTTATCTTTATCTTCTATTGGAGTAACACTCATTTTTGTAGTTTCTCTTGGGGTTTCTCTAGTTAAAATTTTCACCCTGGATAATTTCTCTTTCTTTGTATTATCTTCCTTCTCAGTAAAGGCTAATGTTCAAGAGGAATATCTTCCGAGTTGGAACATTGGTGAGTTGTTACTTCAGCAATTATTCTTCTTCTTATTCAGGTGAGACTGGACCCATCACCTGATTTTTACCCTTGTCATCATTTTACACATTTTGTTTGTCACTAGTCTCCTTTGTTTGAGTGGCCTCTTTTTGGTTTCCATCATAACTTGCTTAGAAGGGTTTATACCTGAAGTCACTCATCCCCTTCAATACTCTCTATTTCCTTTTTATATTGATCCTTAGTAAATACAATATTCTCTGCAGATGCTCTAGTTACAAGTCCTTGAATCATCAACTCATCGATCTTGCAATTACTAGTGCCCCTTACCAAAGGTAGTAGTATCTTAGTTTTTTTCTTAGCTCTTTCAAAGTGCTTGAGGTCAGTGCCTCTCTTTCTTTAGCAATCTATAATTTAGATTGAAGGTAAGCAACATTAAGGCTCCCCTCATCATATTTCCAAGTGATAGGTGATCCCGGTAGTATTTCTAAGGGGTCCTAAGTTTGGTTATACCTACCCCTATAGCTTGTATATGCACTTCTTTGGTAATAGGGGCATTCTCGTATATATTTTAAAATCATTTATTATGTCTTCTGCCTCAAGGCATACATAGAAGTTCCAGTGCCACTAATAGTAGTAGTCCATTCATCAATAGTACATGAAGTGAGTTTCTTGGTATGTAGTTGAGGAGATCTTCCTCCTAATGGATCAAGCTTATCAGCTCCTTTTAAAAGAGGAAGATCCTCCTTCAAGATTCCAAAATATCTAAAATCATTCAATACTTTTATATTTTGGATGGAAAAATCCATACCCTTACTTTGTAACCAATACAAGGTCCTTCTTATCACATTCGCTATTCTTTCATATGAATTGTTTGATTCTTTCTAATCCTAGACTATGCGACGAGCAATTGGTTGTGCCTAAATTATATGGTCAATATAATATTGACTCGTTTTTTGTTAATAATATTCTACTCCTTGAGGTACTACAACAATCTTGAAGTCAATATTCTCGCCTAAGAGTCATGCTTGAGAAATATCTAAGTCTAACCTCTTCTTTATCTCTACAGTTCATCTAGTAATCCTCAAAATGAGGTTCATGTTCATATGAACTCCCTAAAGCTAAGCTAACAACCCTTCGATGTCATATTGGGACCTTGGTTCCAATTTTTCCATTTCAAATATTTCTATCTCTTCGTCTAGCAATCTAGCTTTTGCAGAATGGAGGGGTAGGAATACCTTCCAATCCTTATAGGAAATTTAATATGTGTCTTATGCTTTCCGTAATTAATTTTTGTTATGGTTCTAATTGCCTTGAAATCTCATAGAGGGCCCACTTGTCATCTACATATCTAGCAAATTTATACGATCGCCCATCAAAACCACTTTGTTAGCACATATTCACAAAGACACTCGGATGTTTATCAAATTTCTAGTTTGATATTGGACATCCAGTGTGATTGCACAACATTGAATCTTTTCCCCAAGTGTGGGACTTGTAAAAATGGGAAAAGAATCTCTAGATTAGAGGCTAGTTCCTCAACTCCTCTGATTAGATGTATGCTTGCAAATTGTAGAGGTTTAATACTATAAATCCTACTCTAAATTCCAAGGGGACAGAGATAAAGGATGCAAAAGAAATAAAACTAAGACTAACAAGGTGATACACCAAAGGAGTGGTGAACATTTACTTCTGCAAATTGACACAAATCATAGAAATGTAACAAACATCATGCACAAACTGATAAAATGTAATGAAATATCAGAGATGAAGCAAACAACACAAGAAGAGGACTAAAACTCATTCACAGAGCTTGCATTGTCATTTCCAATATCAAAAATACATGCATTACAATAGCAGAGAGGTAGAAAACATGTTGTAGTTCTAGAAGAGGTCTGATATTCCACAAAATCACTTGTCAGGGTGAAAGAGGGAGCCTGCAAAACATAAAAATGTCCAACCCTTACAAAATGAGCCAAATCTGGCTTTTAACAATGAAAATTTGAGCCCAGGAAGGAGAAAACATGGGAAAGCATGAAAGGATGCTTCAACCACCAACCAAATTACATTAAAATAGCATGGGCACCCTCAAAATTTCATTCCCCAATGTTTTTGACCATGCTGGGAGAGAATGTGAGCCATACTTCATTAAAATGGTGGTTGAAATGTCAATTCTATTCTCCTTCCCATGCCAGAGGCATTTTTTTATTTTCTCTCTCCAAACCTTACCAAAACACAAAATTGAGCCCTCCATCGTGCAAAAATTCTTTCCAATGATACCAAGAACGTGAAAATATGAGCTCTGGATCAAAATTTATGCCCTTCTGAAGATTTAGGGAAAAACTAGGGCAAAATTGAATTAGCGGGCCGAAAATTCAAAATTTTCCCTCTATTTTGACTTTGGGAAAATTTCCCCAAAAATATATGCCCCCAAATTTTTATGCCATGTGGCACCTTTTGATTGGTCCTAGTCCTTCCCCTTACTTTTTACGCATTTTCGATCTATAGAAAATTTTCCAAAAATTCTCCACCGCAGCAAAGCTCCGAGGACACATGGCGTGTTGCTATTGGCTGGCGGGCCTCTACTCTCAAATTTTCCATCACTGCTGATCACTTCCCTGAACAAGACATGTGGCACCTTGTCATTGGCTCGAGCCCGAACTTGAAAATTTCCTTTTTGCTCCCGCCCTTAAGATTTTGCCGCCACATGGACATGTGGCAGCTTCTGATTCGCACAGGCAATCGCAGGCGGGCTTTCATTCCATATTTTTCCCTATTTTGGCTTAGAGGAAAATTTTCCTCCATGCCTCCACCTCCCGATGCTCTAAGGACATGTGGCAAGCTATGATTTTTGGTGGGCTTTCAGCTGAGATATTCTATTTGCGCCAAATTTGGAAATTTTCCCAACTTCCTCCCGCCACTTTGATCTCCGATGACCCCGAGGACACGTGGCCTTCTCCTATTGGCTGGTGGGCCTTCGGCTTGAAAATTTTCTTTTGTATGCCCCACCAATACTTGGAAATTTTTAAAAAGCTCCACCACTCCCTACGATTCCACCGCCACATGGCAACTTCCTATTGGTCGCGGACCCCCATGGGAAAATTTCCCTCCAAAACTCCGCCAAGCCATAACTTGAAAAATACAAGGAGTTAGGAGGAAAACTTTACCATTCTGGAAAGCTGAGAAGATGCTCTATCTAATGAAACCATTTCTAGAAAATTTTGAGTTCTTGTAAAGTGAAAAATTTTGACTGAGGCACAAGGAAGGAAGAAATAGAGGGAGTTAGACAAAATAAGCAAGGGGCTTATTTTGGATAACAATTATGGCAACTCAGAGGGATCATTTACCTGCTGGATGAAGTTACCAATTTCCTGAAGCAATCCATTAGGCATGGAGTCACCAATTCTCTACTTGGTACCCTAACTGATTAGAAAATTAAAAGGAGGAAGATTGTCAGAGTGGAACATCATTTGATCTGGAACATGACATGCAGATGCATTTCTAGGACAGCAAGCTTGTGCCAAAGCACTTAGGGAAAGTAAAAAAATAAGCTACAACAAAACAATGTGCATAAGCACTTGGATGAATGAAAACCTAAGCTAATATGTACAAAGTGGAGAACTTCCTTCTAGTAGCAATGCTTTAGATGGATTCCATTAAATGTAATCTACAGTTCTTCACCTTCCAATGTAGATAATTGGAAGGCATTGCTATTCTTACACTTTGTGACCATGTAGGGGCCACTCCAAATGGCATCAAACTTTGAATGCCTTCCTAGATTTTCTTGATCTCGCATCCCATTTCAACACTATATTTCAAACTTGGAAGGTTCTAGCCTTAGCTTTCCTATCAAATGTTATCTTGACCAAGGCTTGGTCTTTCTCCATTGCTTGGGCTGCATGATCTCTAATTTCAAAGCTCCATTACTTTTGCATATCTAACCTCCATGGGTTCAAATTCTAACAACTCCAATTGCTTCATAAGTTTCAATGTTGGAAACTCAAGTGACATAGGCAAGATTGCCTCTCTTCCATAAACAATCTTGAATGGAGAATTACCTGTGGATCTCTTAGGAGTTATTCTATCATCCCACAAGGCTGATTTTAGTTTAGTATGCCAAGTCCTCTGATTTTCATCAAGATTCCTCTTGATTATCCTTAACAAGTTTTTTTTTGTAGACTCATCTTGGCCATTACCTTGAGGGTAATAATTTGATGAAGTGCTCAGATAAATCCCATTTTTGACAGCCCACCACTCGTTACCTTGGATCCTATGAATGCCAAAGCATTATTTGATATTATAGTGGCAGGTATACCAAATCTGGTTATTATCCCTTCATAGAAGTCTAGAATGTTGGATTCATTTGCTTCTTTGAGTGCCACTACCTCAGTCCATTTAGTGAAGTAATATGTGGCTATTAGGATCCACTTGTGTCTTTGGCTTGAGTTTGGATTAATGACTCAATGAAGTCCAAACCCCATTGCATGAATGGTTGGTCAAATGAGATTGGGTGCAATGGAAGGGCAGCTAACCTCTCCTTTCCTGTGAAGAATGCACATTTCTTGTACCTCTTGATCCATGCATAAAAATCATTGAATACCTTGGGCCAATAATAGCCCTCCTTCTTGATCTTGAGGGCTATTACCCTGGAGAAAAATGACCCCAACTGATCCACCATGGAACTCTTCTAGCATCCTACTAATTTGGTTTGTTCCAATGCATTTCAAGTAGCACTCCATTTACATCTTTCTTGAACAAGACACCATCAACAAGTGCATATGGGATAGTATGCAATCTGAAGTGTCTTCTCTTGGTTTTGTTCATCTCTGGAGGGCATAGTCCCTGTGTGTAGAAAGTGCATTATGTCTTGGGTCCAAGCAAGGAGTAAGGACACCATCATTTTCTTCTTGAACATCTCTTTGTTCTTGGTTGTCTTGCAGCACCAAAACAACCTCCTTCTCATTGTTTACTTCCATATATTTGCTCAATACCAGCTGTTCACATAATCCCTTTCCTCAGACCAGCTTGGTGACTTTGATCTCAATGTCATACTCCATGACACGAGTAATCCACCCTACACGTTTTTCATTTAAATATTTGTTGAGGAGGAAGTCTTTAACTCCCACATGAGAAACTAGCAATTGAACCTTGTTGTTTGAAACTAGATGCTTAAATTTCTTCAATCTCTTAATCATCACTGCAAAACTTGCTTCTCAATGAAAGAATATCTCACCTCATAGTCTTCCAAGATTTGGCTAAAGAAAGTGACTGGCTTCTCTCGCATTTTCTTTATTCTCATTGTACTAAAATTGCAGAGATTGTATCATCACCTCCAACTACATAAAGGATAAAATCCTTGGAGAAATCTAAATTAATGAGAGTTGGAGATTGTGAGATGGCTTCTTTAATTGCCTCAAAACTTTCCTCAGCTTCAACTGTCCATTTGAAAGCCATGCTTTTCTTCAACATCATAGTTATTGGCTTGACAAGGGCTACAAAATCTGGCACAAACCTTTGAACAAAATTGATCCTTCCCAAGAAACTTTGGAGGGCTTTCTTATGACTTGGTAATGGCAGTGCTTTTATTGCTTCAACCCTCTCTAGATCAATTGTTAGTCCTTCTTTGGAGACAATGTGGCCTAGAAGCTTCCCCTCATGAGCTAGGAAGATACATTTTTTAGGATTCAAGGATACCCCAAATCTTCTACATCTTTGGAACACTTGTCTCAAATGAAAGAGGTGATCTATTGTACTTTTAGAAAAAAAAGTGATATCGTCTAAATATACCAACACTATCTTATTGATTAATCCCTTGAACACCATATCCATTTCCCTTTGGAAGGTAGCTCCAGAGTTGGATAGCCCAAATAGCATTTTTCTATATGCATAAGTCCCCCATTTGGTGGTGAAGGCTGTTTTGAACTGATCCTCTTCTTTTACCATGATCTGATTGTACCCGAAATAACCATCTAGCAATGAAAATCTCTCGAGCTAGCAACAACTTGCAAAATCTGCTCCATAGAAGGAATTTGGCAATGATCCTTGAGAGATTCTCTATTCAAATCTCAGAATTCTACACACAATCTTATTTCTCCACTCTTCTTTCTAACTGGAACCAAGTTTGCAACCCAGCTAGAATGCTTGATAGGAAATATGATACTTTCCTTTATTAACTTATTCAATTCCTTCTTCATAAGAGGCTCCATGTGTGGATTGACTGGCCTTTGTTTTTGCTTGATGGGCTTAGCACTTAGATCCAATTCAATAGTGTGCTAAGCTAGCTTGGGATTGAAACCTTTCAAGTCTTCATAGCTCCAAGAAAATATGTCTGGGAACTCTTGGCAAAGTTGCATGAACTCACACCTTTCTTTCTCGGTTACTACTTTACCAATTTGAAGTGACTTACCTTCTCCAACCAAGATGGGCACTAAATCTTCTCCCTTGACTTGGATGTTTTCTTTCTCTTTCCTAAATTTATCATTAGGATTAAAAATGGACTCCAAAGTGACAAGTCCCTTTGGCAGTTTGTTGGTTCTCAGCTGTACCACTTGATCACCATATCGTTGTTATAATTTTTCTCGATTTTTGGTGATAACTCGGCCTCTTCTTCGTAAGAAATTGATGATTTTCTTGTCACTTTTAAATACTTGCCAACTTACATTTTTATCTAGCACTAATGGCCTTACAATCACATGAATGCTTGGTTGTAATTTATCTTTCTTGATACTTTCAACAACATCAAAGACTACCCCAACTTTTGCAAGCTTTTCAGCAGCTTGGTTTTCTTTCCTAGGGATGAAATTGATGTTAAAGCCCTCAAAATATTCAATGAGGTCCCACACCCTATTTTTGTAACACTTGAGCAAATCATTCTTGGCAGCATGCTGCCCTCTAACTTGATTGACAATCAGCTCACTATCACCAAAGACTTGTAAGTTTTTGATACCCCTCTTGATTGACCAATGCAATCCTTGTATCAGAGCTTCATATTCAGCAGTGTTGTTAGAACATGCAAACTAAAATCTAAAATTTGAATAATATTTGATGCCTTGGGGTGAAACAAGCATAGCTCCCCCTCCTACACCTTGTCTACTTCTTGATCCATCAAAGAATAGCTGCCATACCTCATTGTCATCTTTATGGTCTGGCTTGGTGATGCTAGGAATAGGCTGATTTTCTTCATGTATGTAATAGACTCCTAGCTCATATTCTTCTATTTCTTGGTAGGGATCAAAAGCATGTACCTTGTTTTCCCACTCATCAAGAGTTAAATCTAGGATGTTTCCAACTTTGGTGTCAGCTTCATCTATGCTTGGATAATCCTCTTGATCAAATGTTGAACAGTTGGCATTGATTGGGCTTGGAGTATGAGGCTCAATGTGGAAGTTTGTAATAGGCTCAGATCTGATTGTGGCCTTGGTTCCATATCTGGTTCTAAATAACATGTGTGACCAATCAGCAGATAAGTAACCCCAATTCTAGCTATGAAATCCCTTGACAAACATAGGGCAAAGAGTGGTGGCAAATCTATCACTGACACATCTTGCAAAATAGTAACATTGGGGCATGCATGCAAAGTAAGGCTCAAATCTTTAATCACTCCCACTATTGTTACTACTGTCCCATCCAGTTGCACTACCCCTTTGGATATGAATTCATATTGGAGGCCCAGCTGATTAGCTATTTGCTTGGGCATTACAGAACTACTTGCCCAGAATCAATCATGCAATTGTGTACTAATTTATCCCCAATGATCAATGAAACATAGAATGGAGGGGGCTTCAAAACTTTACCTTGCTGTCCTCCATGATTCCCTTCAGTGAGCAGCATTTGTGAGTACTTTCTCTTGCATATGAACTTGCTGATTTGAAGATGACCAATCCTTCATGGCAGCTTGTAGAAGATCCCTTTGGCCTGGGATGGATAATGATTCCCACATTGATATATTCACATTTTTCTTCTTCATTTTCTCAATGATGCTAAATGGGGATGAAACATCTCTCTGCTATCCCTTAACCTACACATTCCTTTCTTGCATGTGGGCTGTAATAGCTGGCATTTGAGCTGGTCTAGGAGGTGGTTTGGGTTGTCCTTGCATGTTTGGAACTGAATTTTGCTTACCAACACTTTATGGAGTGATAGAAGGTTGTGGATCACCTGGAGCTAATTATTGCCCCTCACCAATGTTCCTTTTCTTTGACCTTGTATTGGCAGCCACATTCTGAGACACTATTTGATTCATGCCACAAAAATCTTCAGCTTGCCAGTTCACAAGTGTAGTATCACTTGGAGTTGTGTTTTGCTGAGATGTTCCTTGTTGTTGGTTTATTTCTTGACTCACCTCACTCTCTACGCTAGTTGTTGTCACCATCAAAGCTTGGTTCAAAGCACCATTGAAGAACATAGACTATTTTTGAGGTTAATTACATGGAAAACACCAATCATACTCTTGAGCTATGTTATTTTGTACTAGCAATAAGGCTTTAGAGGTAGATACAGCATTGGGATTATATGGCTGAAATGGTCTATGGAAGGAGGCCTTACTTGATTTTGATTTGCAGTTGGATTGGGTGGTCTATCAGGCTGATATGGCTACCTATTAGGCTAATCTTGAGACTGATAAGAAGGTTTGAAGCTTTGGGCCTGCTTCCTCTTGAGTGTAACCAGCTCATTGCCCAAATTTTGCAATTGTTTCATGACCTCTTGAAGTTCATTTGAGACACTAGAGGATGAAGTGGAAGTTTCATTCAAACTCTGATTTCTAGGAGTGGGAATAGGAGCTATAGTAGGTGTTTGGCTAGTGCTTGGATTTTCTAAATTTGGATACAATGGCATGGGAAGTCTAGGAGCCACTTACCACCTTGAATCGCATACAATTTTCAGCTCTAATGGCAATAGTATAAGCTACAGGGTATAGTTATACCTCCCATGGACTGAATTAACATGGAAATATTAGAATTTAAAGCTTTGAGATAGTATAGAAAAGCACCTTCATCTCGTTGGCCCTGCCACTTGAATTCTATCCTGTGTTCTTTGAAATCTAAAGTTGAAGTCATTAGTTGCTCATTGGGAGCTCTCTTGATAGTTGTCAATTGTTCCAATAGAGACAAGTTATCTCCCTTTTCTCCAAACTGCTCATGGAGAGCTATGCACAACCGGTTCCAATTTTGGATAGAACCATCCCCAAGGCTTCTAAACCATTGAAATGATTTCCCTTTGAATGAATATGCCAGCAATTTGATAGCAATTTGCTTCTCAACAATCTCATGGATTGCACAAACATTAGCAATGTCTTTAACATGATCACCAGGAGTGGTCTGATTTTCTCCAATGAAATATAGAATGTTCTTCAATGTTGCAACTAGAACTGGATTTTGTGCATTGAGATCAATTAGGATGCTGCCGTAAAAGTTGACATAAGGGTTGGGTTGTGCCATTCTGATTGGCCTGAGAACCCTTGTTGATTGACTCAAAGGTTTACTAGGTGGAGGAGTTGATAGAGTTCTATTTAGTGGAGATGGAGACCTTTGAATTCTTCTTCCTCTTTGTCTTCTTCTTGGGGATAACTACAGATACTCAAACAATTATTCTTCCCTAGCTCTTGACCTTGTGTTGATTCTTCTCATGAATTTTCAGACCTTTGACTGTTTAAACCAATTGATTTTTTCACTTTGGAGTCACCAAATGTGCATATCAGGGATTCTTTTCAAGCAAGAAACTTGCAAAAATGCACATTAAATTGTTGCAATGAAGATGAAGACATCTAAGGTCCCACTAGGCATGCCAAAAGCTGTTAGCATGCATTCACAAAGACCCCGGATGTTTATCGATTTCTAGTTTGATATTGGAGATCCAAAGTGTGATTGCACAACATTGATTCTTTTCCCCAAGTGTGGGACTTGTAAAATGGGAAAAGAATCTCTAGATTAGAGATTGGTTTCTTAACTCCTCTAATTATATGTATTCTTGCAAATTGCAGAGGTTTAATACTATAAATCCTACTCTAAATTCCAAGGGGACGAGAGGTAGAGGATGCAAAAGAAATAAAACTAAGACTAACAAGATGATACCAAAGGAGTGATGAACATTTACTTTTGCAAATTGACACAAATCACGTGAAATGTAACAAAATCATGCAAAAACTGATAAAACATAATGAAAGATCAAAGATGAAGCAAACAACACAAGAAGAGGATCAAACTCATTCACAAAGCTTGCATTGTCATTCCCAATATCAAAAATACATGCATTACAATAGCAGAGAGGCGTAAAACATGTTGTAGTTACGGAAGATGTCTTATATTCCACAAAATCACTTTCTAGGGTGAAAGAGGGAGCCTGTAAAACATAAAAATGTCCAACCCTTACAAAATGAGCCAAATTTGGCTTTTAACAATGAAAATTTGAGCCCAAGAAGGAGAAAACATGGGAAAGCATGAAAGGATGCTTCAACCACCAACCAAATTGCATTAAAATAGCATGGGCACCCTCAAAATTTCATTCCCTAATGTTTTTGACCATGTTGGGAGAGAATGTGAGCCATACTTCATTAAAAATGGTGGTTGAAATGTCAGTTTTGTTCTCCTTCCCATGCCAGAGGTGTTTTTTATTTTCTCTCTCCAAACCTTACCAAAACACAAAATTTAACCCTCCATCGTGTATATAATTTCACCATCTTTCCAATGATACCAAGAACGTGAAAATCTGAGCTCTGGATCAAAAGTTATGCCCTTATGAAGATTTAGGGCAAAACTGGGGCAAAATTGAATTAGCGAGCCGAAAATTCAAAATTTTCCCTCTATTTTGACTTTGGGTAAATTTCCCCAAAAATTTCCACCCCCTGAAGTTCCAATGACACATGGTATCTTTTGATTGGTCGCGGGCCTTCCCCTTACCTTTTTACGCCTTTTCGGTCTTTGGAAATTTTTCCAAAATTTTCCGCGCCCGAAGCTCCGAGGACACGTGGCATGTTGCTATTGGCTGGCAAGCCTCTTCTCTCAATTTTTCCATCACTACTGAATGCTTCCCCAAATAAGACACATGGCACCTTATCATTGGCTTAGGCTTGAACTTGAAAATTTCCTTGTCGCACCCGCCCTTAAGATTTTTCCGCCACATGGACACGTGGCAGCTTCTAATTGGCACGGGCCATCATGGGTGGACTTTCATTCCATATTTTTCCCTATTTTGGCTTAGAGGAAAATTTTCCTCCATGCCCCCACCTCTCTATGCTCGAGGACATGTGGCAGGCTATGATTCATTGGTGGGCCTTCGGGCCGAGATATTCTATTTGCGCCAACTTTGGAAATTTTCCCAACTTCCTCCCGTCGCTCCGATCTTCGATGACCCCGAGGACACATGGTCTTCTACTATTGGCTTGCGGGCCTTTGGCCAAAAATTTATTTTGTGTGCCCCACCGATACTTGGAAAATTTTCAAAACTCCACCGCTCCCCGCCATTCGCGCCACGTGGCAACTTCCTATTGGTCGCAGACCCCCATGGGAAAATTTCCCTCCAAAACTCAAAGTGAGCCATAACTTAAAAATACAAGGAGTTAGGAGGAAAAATTTACCATTCTAGAAAGCTAAGAAGATGCTCTATCCAATGAAACCATTTCCAGAAAATTTTGAGTGCCTATAAAGTGAAAAATTTTGACTGAGGCACAAGGAAGAAATGGAGGGGAGTTAGACAAAATAAGCAACCATACTCTAGTATTGCATTTCTATCCTCTTTTGATATTCTTTGCTACTCCCATTCAAGTTTTAGAAGACATATTACAAGTGCAAAAAAGCATCATTTACTTGCCATACATTTTATTTCCAATTTTTTAAACATAGTGAGGATAAACCTCATATACTTTACTATCTTTGAAGGGTGTTTTTTCGGGAGGCCGGTAAAACTTATGACCTACAATATTGTAGATGAAGTATGATATCATATAGAATTCATGGTCAGCATTAGCACCCATGTTAATTTTTACAACTAATTCAAAGAGCTATGTGTGGATTTATGTAGCTATAAGCATTGCTCAAAGCAAATACTTCCTTTATTCTCCAAGATAACCCATATGTATGGACACATCCATTCTTTGAATTCATAATCCGCGTCCATGCTAGCCATTCTACTCAATAATACAATTATGTTTTCCACTTCCTCCATAAATTTTTACCCGACCAATTTCTTAGGAATTCTTTTGGTAGCCTTTCTATTTGTCAACAACCATTTTATATTCATGATTCTGGCATAGTCTTTCTTTTTAGCCTCATAATCATCAAGGGTTGATTTGATACTTATGGTTACTAGCATCACAATGTTTGGTAGCCCTAACATAAATCTAAATGATTTTGGTGTTAAGTTCAACACTCCTTCACCACTTCCATCTAAGACTTCCCTTTTTTCCAGATCATAATTTTTAGCATAAAGTCTTACCAGCTCAGGAAAATGCACAGAGGGAGGAAAAGTGGTGGCTAGGCTAATATGGCTATCCTCAATGCCTGTCATGAATTCACTCTTGTTAGGATCACGGAGCCTTCGCAAAAAATCATCCAAATCAGCATTTAAAAAAATTGTTCGTAATTTTGTCCAAATTACTGGTAATACTAGAAGCAACATGAAATCCTGATGTTATGGGCCTCATTCTATATGCTTTAGTTTATCCTTTTAATTTCTTGTAAATCAAGTAGAAAACATGAACATAGCACAAGACTTACTTGTTTCTTATGAAAAACTTGTGAAATTATCCCTTGCTTCTGTAACTTTGAGTTCTTTGGCTCAACATCACCACCTCACAGTCAACTTTTCTTTCTTTTCCTCATAAATTCTCATAACTGGGATCCATATCTTTGCATGCAATGGTAACAATTTGAAATGTTTGAAAACTTCTAAAAAATCTTCCTTGATTCATGCAAGATGCATTAATGGCTGCATCCATAAATTTGTTACATGTTAGCCATCTAACTTGCCCCCTTCATTTGAATGTAGACCGTCCATGTGGCTTGATCTCGGGTATTTACGGGATCGTGGATTCCTTTTACATTCTTTCATTACTTTTCAAACGAGTGCAAGTTTGTAAATTTGACCCAAAACCCCGCCTCTTGACTTTTTCTGAGAACACGACACATGTCCCTGGTGGGCCTCGGAGGTTTCTTTGCATTTTTCACTCCATCGACTTATTGATGCAAAAGTGTATTATTAACCCGATTCCCCGCTCCAATCCCATTTTGACATGTATTCCTTTCAGGAGCGGGTCAACTTTTCCTTTTGCATTATTTGACCCAAATATTCATGGGAATATTCGTCAAGCTTTAGATCTTGTTTTACAATCTACAATTACTATGTGAATTATGTAATTTTACAAATAAAGCCCACTATAGTGTAGCCAATGGAGTTACGCCACATGTTTTCAGATGTCGAAGGAAAATATGCAATATGCACTAAAGATCACAGGATGATATACAAATGGGATTTTCTTGGTTTAATATGATAAATCAATGGTTTTTCACATGGATCACTCAAGGATGACATGGTTATCACATTCCTTGACTAAAAAGAGGATTTACATTGGATTCACGACTCAAACACGGGATTTTCTTGTATTCAATAGGATTTCATTCTTCAAGCATACGTGTTTTTAATTTTGACAAACCAGTCATGGAAAATTTTGAAGGCACACTCAAGATAGAAGGGAAACATAAAAATTACCACTAACACAGTTTAGGAAGTCAATGTGTAGAAGTAGCATTGTGTGGCAGATGATATTTTGTAGCAGTGGATGAATGAGATGGAGAGTGTGCATGAATAATGACTTGTGGTGGTGGACGAATAATGACCTTAGAACTAGATGAAGGATATAAATCAATTGGAGTAACATCATGCTTTCATGTAATTAGAGACATAGACCACTCATGAGAGCCATATCCAAAGGAAATTACACCCTTATCTTCTAATTGTTGTAATTTTTCATGAAGGGTGCAATAGTAATTGTTGTGATGACCATTAATACAATGAGATTTATAATAATTTCAATCACGTTGGCTACAAGTGATGAGGTGGGTGATGCTTAATATAAGGTAAATGAATCAAACACTTATCAAATAAGGCTCGTAGCACACCATGAGGTCTATTTTGATTATTAAATTTTAATGGCTCCTGTGAAGGATATGCAGAAGTATGAGGTGGATCCTTGTGTGGTGGAGGAGATGAAGGATGCTTATGTAATGGATAAGACTGAAATTTATTATGAGGTGGAGGATATGGAGACTGTGGAGGATGCTTAATGGATGGAAGCAGAGAGAAAAACTAGATGATGTAGTATTAGTAGAAATATAAGGAAGATGTGTAACATGTACAAATGATGATATCTTGTACAACATTGATGACCTTATAGCATAAGAGTGTGAATGATTCACATGTGTCATATTGCAAGTGCTCTTTTAAAGAAGGAATCAATCCATAACAAAATATTAATTAATTTTCTCGTTAGTGGACTGAAATACTTATTGATGCATGCCAAAGCATTGAAACGTAAAAGGTAATCAAGGATAGGTTTTGTATTTCCTCGATGTAAGCCGTGTAAACGGTCATGCGTGAATCTAGGGCCATTGTTATGTATGAAGTGACGAGGGAATACTTATTCCATATCACAATAAGTACTAATAGATCCAAAAGGTAAATGTGTATTCTTATTCCAATGTATGATGAAAATATTTAAGAAATAATCAATCATTGGAATAAGAATCCATACCTAAATTATAATGGTTGAGATGTGAATATGGGTTGTCGGTACCATCAAATCATGAAAATGTAGGTGTAATGAAATCCTTAGGAAATGATAAATTGTTAATCTTCTTTAGAATAGGATTTCCATGTAAGGAATCATTATCAATGTAATCATGATAGGCCTTGCTTTCAAGATTGAGAGATATGACCGAGATTGTAATTCACCAACAAAGATGCATAAGTGATAAGATATCCTTTTATGGAATAGTAGGAGATGTAAATGGTGTATTGAGTGGTTATATCTTTTCAATATGAGTGATCATAGGAATATCATAAGAATAAGTGGAGGATTTCGATGCTATAGGCACCGTAGGTGTAGGTTCAGAAGAAGTAATGGGTGGTGAAGAGCATGGAATATTGATAGCATCATCAAGAATAAAATTGGAACACATGTTACGGGATGAAGTAATGGAAGGAGATGAATCAACATGCATGTTACTAGACATAATATCAGAAGAAGATGAAAGTGGAGTGGGGGATTCACATTCATCAAGTATGCAAAGAGGTGGAATCATTACTATCATGTGCCTCATCAATATCAAACAAATATTCAGAGGCAAGGATTTCATTAAGCATGTCATCAATGTATAATGAAGAAGAGATATGAGAGAGGACCCTATAACCGTGCACCTAACATTTGGGGCACGTAGATATATGTAGGTATCTCGGTAGCTTAAAAAAATTTAGCATCATGTAGCATATGATCATTTCATATCAACATTTTAATTGTGTGTGTTTATTTGGAGGAAAAGAATTTTTGAATTGACTTAAAATGAAGAAAATCAATATCAAGAATTTGAAAGAGGGACCAATGACCAAGTTCCCTATGTGTCACATTGTCATTGACTCTTAAAAGTGTCATTAATCAAAAAATGAACAATTGTTGGTCCTTTTTTAGAACCTTATGGTGAAGCCAAATTTACATGTTTTGTGCATGCACAACTATAGGTTCCTTTCCCCAAGTATGAAATGTAACCTTAGAATCACTAGAAACATTTTTAGAAATACAAGGAGTATGAGATGTAGTTATACAATTATCCTGACTAGTATTAGAAGTAAGATCATGCACATGTACATTGTCATTATGTGTTGTATTTTTACTACAGCTATCAAGGTTAAAAAGATAATCAATAATATCCTCATCTAGAGTTGCGTAGAAAAATAGAAGAAGGTGGAGGAAGCCTATTGCTGATAGGATATCTAATACAAAAACCCAAAAATATTTTTGGATCCAAAACAATACTAATGGTAGAATGATCAAAACTAGTAGGAATATTGCATTCATTGGGTAAAATATGTCTTTGAATCTCATCTAGGAGAGTAAGATTGTGATAGAGAGCATGAAGTTCAGCGATAGCTACTTAATAATAGATAAGTTTTACACTCGCAGGAGGCATAGCTTGGGTAGAAAGAGAAGAGATACTCTTATCCATTAGGGTTTTAGTGGATCTTAGGGAAATGAGTTCTAATCTACGAGTTCACCAAAATTATTTAATAAAATCTAGTATTTATTTTATTAAAATTTTAAAGCAATGTTTGTTATAAATGACATACAATGAAATATATTTTCTAGGTAATTTATCCAATCTTAATTATGAAAGAAAATGGAATATATAGGTAACTTACCTTGATTTCCCTTATCCGGAAGTGTTCTGGGTTAAATAAAATGATGAAATATAAATACATACCATCGTAACGAACCTTAGAAAAATGTAGAGGAGGTAGAAATGCTTAGACACAGTGCACTGGTAAAAATAGGGCACTGCAGGTGCCCAAGACTTTTGTGGGGGTGTTGGAGTTCGCATAAATGATTAAAACTTGGTTTCAATATTGTTTATAGGGTTTCACACTTGTTCACATATGTTCTCCTATATTTTTCACTTGGATTGATGAGATACCTATAAACCCGCACACAAATATCCTCCTACAAGCCCCTAAAAAATAACAAATCCTAAAAAATAAATATGTAAAATGAGAGTTCATATTGTCCTCAACTATCAACTAGTAAACTTATGAGTGAGAAATACACTACATATCAGTCCCAATGTAGTTTTATGTGCTTCTATGTGTAATAGTGCTCCTAGGTTGCCCTCATGCCATTAACACCAAGATAGTGGGTGGTAGCTAGGTAAAATAAAAATGTGTGGATGGAATAGAATGAACTCCCCTTCCTATGTAATGTGTATGTAGAATAATGAGCCCAAGATGTAGTCCCTTTGATATGTAGATAAATACCCCTTGATATATATTTCTCACCCTTATAATGGTATGTATGTTGTGTTTATATAGGGATCTCTTACTTGAATTTCAACACTAATGTCCCAACATGTCGAATAATACCTCGGGATATGAGTGGGAAAACCGAAAAGACCAACCTCAAATGTTAAAAATAAGATCAAGCATAAAGAAGGCATGGGCACCCAAGATGGATAGGAGCGTATGTGCACTAGTTTCCAGTCCTAAGCACTAGTTTCTAGAGATAAATGACGATAAATGAGTGGATACTAACTGACACGGATCCTTGTGACATGACCAAAACTGGGTGTATAAGTGACAAGTGTGAAAGATAAAATCAATAGAAACCAACAAGATATGTGGATGGACTATGTAATGGGTCACCATTGAATACTTTTCTTACGTAAGATCCATACATAAAGAAACATATTAGGTGGTACGATAAAAATAGTAGTAAGTGCGTGATTTTGTGTCTACACTTACCAAGTATGACCAACCTCACAACCTCCAAGTTTATCCTTAACCAAATTATTTTATGCTTTGGGATTCCTCACATAATCATCTCTAGCATTGATGGGTATTTAAAATGAAAAAAATTGCATTAAATTCAAAATCAAGAAAAAAAAATTCTACCCCTATCATTCGGGATGTAATGGACAATCGAAATCAACTAAAAAAATCCTTAACAATATTCTCTATAAAAAATTCAAGAATCATGCTCATTGACATCTAAAGCTTTATCTTTATCTTTTTCTTATCATATAAATATCCATATAGATACTAGGGAAATCACATTCTTTGTTATATATAGTGTTAAAGAAATCCTCCCATTTGAGGTGGAATTAACTTTTGTTTGTATTTCTCTCAAGCAATATCATCGAAGATGAGGAAACCCATGAGGTCAGTCTATATGCTCTTTATATTCCTAATGGAAAATTCTCCAATTCCAACCACCATAACCATAAATACAAAGAATGCATTTATAAACAACACAACAAACTTTCCAATCCTAGGAAATTCAAAATTGGTGACCTCATCTTAAAATTAGATTATACACATGACAAAGAAGGAAAATACATGATGGGATCCTTATCTCATTAAAAACATAATTTTCCCAAGTATTATCGCTACAGACCAATGAAGGCCATATCTTTAAATAACCAACCAATTTTCACTTTCTCAAAGAAAATATATGATTGATATCCTCACTTACCAACTTGCTCATAGCCACATTTTTTTCCATATCTATTTTCTAAAAAATAAATCTAAAAACTTACTTCATCAACCTACTATCTCACTTTATTCTCATCCCATTTGGTTCTCTATAACCATTATCTCATATGTTGGATGCTTTTGTAACTTATTTATCTTTACCTATAGATTTTCTAACTCTATGGAAGCATGTCTTGATTAGCACCTTTTATTGTAAATTATCATAGCTATAGCATTTACCAATTATTTTTTACACTTTTCACCATTTTTATTCACCCTTAGGTTTTCACCCTCATTTATCACACCTTCTCTACATTATGAGGATCAATTCCATCCTCCCCATGACCTCCTAGCTAGGGAAATTTATGTCTTATTTTCCTAAATATATTTTATTGTTTCTTTTCATTCTTGCTTCTTCAAGGTTCCTAGAAGTTATTGTGCCACCACAGAAATCCGATTGAAAATATAAGGTAAGTATGAGCTAGGTATATTTCATTATTTCTTTCCTACACTTATATTATTATTTTATTTCTAGCATTTATTTTTAATTTTAGGCATTGCATTTATCTTTTTTCAAAATCATCTCATGTTTCATACTATTACACACAATGATCTTGGTTGGGGAATATGTATAAAAATATTTTTTTATTCCTACTAACCCTTTCTATTGTGTAGGGGTTATTGATGCATTATCCTCCTTAGTGGGTGCTTCAAGGGGATTTCCAAAATTGGGGTGTGATTGAACTTGGTCATGTGGACTAGACTAAAACATTAGAGATATATTCCAAGATATGTCACTATTATACCAGAGTTACCCTAACCTAACTTTTTTTTCCTCTCTTGCATATATACTAAACCCATTATGTCCATTTTTCTCATTATGTTCACCTCTTTACACTCATTTTTATCTTTTCACCACTTTAATTCATCTTATACCTTTACCATTCCTTTGTTATTTATTTGGCTTCCACTTCCCATTATTTTTGACCCTATGACCTTAGGTTTTCTCCATGTCCAACAAAATCACCTATGGGTGATTGTGTCGGGTTTGGTTTTTCCCATTATTGATTTCATCTCTCACGGGAAATCAAATCAAACATATATTCTTGACCACTCTTTTCATTTTATCATCACTCATTCATCATTTAAAGCACTTCACTTTATTTACACAATGGAAATTTACACATATTTTCACATCTAGTTGTTATACTTGAGTTTTGGAACATTTCCTTTCGCATTGGGTCACCATAGTGAGATATGAATGGGTGTACTCCTCTTGATACTTCCCCTTCTCCACCTATAGAAATTTTATCTCAATATTGTTATCTATAGTAAGGATCAATGAATAAATGGTCACGTTGTAGGTAAGTATCTATAACCCTTATTTGTCCTTTGTTTCATGTTTATTGTTATGTGGATGGTTGATCATTCATTATTATAGATTAAGGTAGATGTATATTTTATTTATACTATTTATTTTTTATTTCTATGTTATGCCCCTTGACTTTATCCATCCTTTAAACTATATTTACTTTGAATCATAATAGGATACCTCTCTTTATATTAGGTATAATCCTTATAAATGTATAAATACTTGAGGGTTAGAGTTATTTTTGTAATGAAATTACTTCAATATAATAGTAATAATTGAATAATATTGATTGTATGAATGGACCACTTCAAGGGGAAACCTCCCAAAAGAATATAGAAAGAATATAATTCATAAACTTATGATTTTGGAGAGCCATGCTCATCCATGTATATAGACCTAACTACTAAGGGTCACAATGCTTCAACCAAACTCATTTATGAAAGATAAGTCAAACTATATTAATAACTAACTAATGAATGTAAATTTTGATGATAATTACGTCTTAGGTAATCCCACACATGTGTTTATACATGTGATAGATTAAGTATTTATCATGTTTATCCCCTTTAAAATAACATTGACCTCAACATTAAACATCTCGGGATGTTGTTGTAGAAAATCTTCATCCTCCCAAGTTGCATCCTCGCTAGGAATATTCTTCCACTTTATCATATACTCCTTAATCTCTCACATTCATAGTTTTTTAATGTGTATCTACAAGATTATCTTGGGTTCTAAAATGATCACACCTTCCTCATCTACTTTAAGTAAATTTTTATATGTAAATGTGTATTATAATTACCTTCTTCAAGAAAGAAATATGAAATACTAGTTGTATGCAATTAGATTTGGGTAGATCCAACTTATATGCAACTCTGTAAATTGTCTGTATGATTTGATAAGGGCCATAATATTTAGGAGATATTTTGGTATCCTTTTTTTCTTGAGGGACAATTATTTATATGGTTGAATGCGTAAAAAATAACCCAACAACTTACTTTAAAATGCCTTTCACTATGATGTTGATTTTCTTACTACTTCATTCATTTTTGGGCCATTGTTAAATTCTCTCTTAGAATAAATAAGACATTTTGATAGTGTTGAATGTCTTGTTTCATAGCACAGAGAATATGGGTTAGACCTTCAAGGATGAGGTGATCAATGGGCATTGGTACCCATAGAGTTACACAAATGTAGACATCTTAGAAGAGGTATGGAATGAACTGTTATACCATTATTTTTCTAAAGGTATCCAATTAACCCATATATTTTGCTTATCTAATCAAAAAAAAAATATGATTCGGGAATGTTTTGAATACTTCTATTTTCCAATTGAGGATAATAAGACAAGATATGATTCAACTAAGTACTCGAACAAGAAAATGAATCAATATAGAAATTACTAGTAAAAATTAGATCATAGTCACTCATGATGATCCTCGAGGTATCTTTGTGTAGCTTTAGACAAAGTGTCCATAAAATAAAAAATTGTTGACTAGTTGTGAATGGATGTGACAAGGTACAAGATGGGAATATATTGTGAGCCTTACTATTACCACGATGAATTTTTACCAAATGACCTAGTTAAACTTATTATGAATTCCATAGAGACCACCTCCAACCTTTGACTAGGAATTGACAAGTGATGAAGAATACGTGGTATATTAATTGTTTCCCCCTTTTTTAGAACACACCATATATTTAACCACTAATTTTGTATATCTCTTTTTGTACCTTCACAAAATAAATGTTTCTTGACCTGATGATAAGTTTTCAAAAATATAGCATGCCCCTATTAGAGATGCATGAAACTTTGTATGAATATTTTTCTTTAGGGAATAATTATTTCATAGGTATAACTGGTCTTTATACCATAAGGCATTATCTTTCTACTCAATTTTTTCGAGGCACTAGAATATTACTATATATTTTGAATCGGAGCACATATGTTTTGGTCATATTTCTATTCAAATATTACATCATCCATCCAATCTTCCTACCAAATAGTCATGGAAATTAATAATGTCGTTATGGAATCATCCCTCCTAGATAGTGTATCAACAACAACATTCTCTTTTCCTTTCTTATAAATAATTTTAAATTCATATCCCAACATTTTAGTCACCCATTTTATTGTTCTTCAAATGATAATATTTGTTCCAAAAAGTATTTGAGACTATCATGATTAGTCTTTACCTTAAATTTTATACCCATAAAATAGTGTCTTCATTGCTTGACTGCATGAAGAATATCCATCATCTCTTTCTCATATATTGGATTTATCCAATTATCACACTTGAGTTAATGAAGCTAACATTTGATGGTTTTAACTTCTTGCATAAGTATGGCCACAATTCCATAACTTGATGCATCACATTCGACAATGAAAGTCTTTAAAAATTTTGGGGGTGTCAAAAATGGAGTAGTGAACATGGCCTCTTTTATCTTCTTAAAGGGCTTTGAGGTCATTTCATTATAGTGGAAAGAGTCTTTATTCAACAAGGATGTGAGTGATGTTGTTATGCTACGATAGTTTTTACAAAATAGTGGTAGTAACTTGTTAACCCCAAAAACCATGAAGGTTTTTAAGGGTTTTTGGAACTTTCCATTCTAACATAGCCTTGATATTATAAGGATTTACTTTCACCCCATCATGTGATATGTCCTATATATTCCACATTTTGTACTCCAAAATAAAACTTGGAAGGATTTACATAAAATTGATTGTATTATAGAGTTAGCAATACCTAGTTCACATGTTGTAAATGTTATTCCCAAGTCTTAATGTAGACTAGGATGTCATAAAAATTACCAATATAAATTTTCATAAGAAAGGTCTAAACATAATGTTCATAAAACTTTAAAATATATATGGTGCATTAGTGAGACCAAAAGGCATTGCCAAAAACTCATAATGTCCTTCATGAGTTTTGTGTAACATCCAATGTTATTCAAATCCAAATTAAGGGAATTTAAAAAAATAAACCCCTTAAATCCCAATACATTCCTTTAATGATTTATAATTTAGCAATAATAAATCTAGCAAGTAATCTAGTATTTTAAAATCCATTTGATAACATCATAACCATGTGCAGTTGTAAAGGTCCATTAGATCTACCGATCCCCTTTTATCACTCTTTTGAGTGTTCATGATTAATGGATCTACCCGATCTCATTAATATTCACTTATTCCAAGTGTACATAAATTGTATGTATTAGGTTAACCTTTTTAATTAGGTTTGTGAACTGATGTAGTTCCAAGTGTATACCTGAAAAATATTTTTTTGAGTTTCATCCAGTATTCCACACCATTTTTTTGGAACTTGGTGAACTGATAGTGTAACCATCTAGTACACTACTTAGGCCAAATATTTCAAGCTATGATTTGCATGCTTAGTTTTGTGACCACACATAAGTCACTCGAAACTTGTCCCTTCACCACATCATTATTCCACATATTTATCTGGATCATATTTAAATCATCTTAATATTTAATCTATCGTGTTAAAAAGGTCTAAATTCTACATCTCATCTCTCAATTTGAGATTATGATGATTCACTTAGGACCCCTATGGGATAGATAATGTTTACTCTTGACTTACATCAAAGGTAATCATTACCAATCTCATACCCATTCTAAGATGGTACACTCGAGTACATTCAGATCGAAAGGCGGGACTTAAAGTCCATACCTACTTAACATGCAAGATGATTAAAGTCAAGATTTTAAATCAAACTATAAGGTTGAAGAAAATAATTAATAACACCTTCATTGATATCGTTTTATGTTTTAAAATCTTAATGCCACTTTATGAATTTCATCGTTAAGAATCAATTCAAATTAATCATCTTATTAGGATTAGGTATTCATCCTAAGTCTTTCTAGATAATGTCATATTTATTACGAAAATGTTTAACCAAGTAATCAATTATTTGTGAATAATTACATCGTTGTTTCGCTAAGTTTTATTCTACTTATTTAATAATTTTTACTGATATGTAATAGTTTTACTAATTTAATTTTTCATCATTTCGTCACTTAGTTAGTATCATATCAATTACAATTAGTCAATCACTTATTATCTAGTTGTATTGTGTAATGAAGCAAAGTAATTAAATTTATCTTATTACTATCGAGTCTTAGAAATATAAATGTATTTCACAACTCTTGTACCGTTGTCCCAACAACGTTGTTTGTTTACTTATTTAATTAATCATTAATTAATGAATTCATGGTTAACATTTTTAAACACTTTTGATCGAGCTTAGAACTCGGAGGGTTATAGGATCCCACCCATATAATAAAGACCCAAGAAAGAAACTACAAAACACGAGTACCAATACTCCACAATAGGAGCCCACCAAAAGACCCAAGAATATAAATAAGTTGTTGAACTGCACCAAGGAAGATCGAGAACGAGATTCAAATAATTGGAAAAAAGAACCGCCACCACTTACTAAGGCCCACGATCAAAGTTAGTCAAGTATCTCGAGCTCCACCTCTAATGTAGCTCCCCAAGAATCCCCCTCACCTTGTTTGATGCCATCAGCAACATCACCACCAAAGCAACAAGACCTTCCCTAGTAATATTTAGAAGGTTTCCTTGACATGATCCCGAAGCTCATTCAAATGGACAATAGCCGAGTCAATTGGAAAGCGTGTTATAGAAATGTCTAGAGGGGCTAAAAATTTGAGTCCATGTTGTTGTTTTTTGAAGAGGGAGTGCACATTCTCTATGTGAGGAACAAGATCCATGTAATTTTCTCTTAGCTAATGAACCCCACACCCTTGACCAATAGCCAATTCATCCACTTCTTCCACCCATAGAAATGGGTCAGGTAATCTATAGATAGCTAATTCTTCTCTCAAACCACCACTGTGGACCGGATAAATAAAAAAATTCCATGGCTTTAACATACACCTTTACAGGATGAATTAGAAGATAGTTGGAAATTAAATCAAGTAGAAATTTCGAGTTGGCTCACACCCTTGTGATTCGTGCATATAGGAATCGGTGATCATGCATTCAATAGCTTTTGCATCCAATGTAGAATCGTAGAGAAAAACATCTTGTACATGCCTACATGAAATGGCTGTGGAGAAATCCATTTCCCACCATTCACCTTGTAGAGAGATAAAAGGGAATCCTAAGAAAACCATGTTACTTCTTCCCGCAGTCGGTGAGAAGGAAAAATAAGAAAGGGGAGCTAACATCAAACTATAAGATGCTAGCCTCATGAATTTTGTGATCAAATAAAAATATTTCCTTCGTGGGAAATATTTTTACCAATCCATGCCAATCTACCGGATTATGTGAAATCAATGTTGTTTTTGACTCATTAATCACCGTGTTAGCGAGGAAATCAGCGGCGTGATTGGATTCCCTAAAGGCATGATTAATGCTCCAAATTTGAATTTTATCAAGCTA
Organism: Taxus wallichiana var. yunnanensis; assembly: GCA_018340775.1. Classification (NCBI taxonomy): domain Eukaryota; kingdom Viridiplantae; phylum Streptophyta; class Pinopsida; order Cupressales; family Taxaceae; genus Taxus; species Taxus wallichiana. The sequence continues at coordinate 79,020,429 of CM031242.1, forward strand.
AAAAAGAAGGTTTGAAATATAGAAATTGAGGTACCATGAGAGAGTTGAACCCTTTATAATATTGTGGATGATAACTTGAGAGTCTCCTTCCACTTGAAGTTGATCACAACCATAAGATACCACCAACTTAAGACCCTCCCGAACAGCTTGAACTTCGTGAGATTACAAGTTTCATCGCTCAATGGGAAGGATCCAGCCACAATCACCTCCCCTTTGCATTTATCACAATACACCCCCCTCTAATTTACCCAGGTTGCCTCTAGAGGCCCTGTCAAAATTCAGTTTACAAAAGCCAAAGGGTGGGATCCACTTAACATTTCTTCTTTTAAGAATTTTTTCAATTTTGATGAACCTTGATAGACAACCGAGTCGGGTGAAAGAATTTTTACAAGGGACCAAGCTTTCGACCTCAAAGCATCTTTTGATGTGTAGTTAGGTTTTTGAGACTATGGTTATCAACATTCTCTCGAGATAGCATCTTCCAATTTCCCTATGAATTTTAGAAACTCCAAGACCACATCCCTAAAGATTCTCAAATTTTGCTCCCACCATAAATGCCAGATAAGGAAGAAAGGAGAAATGATCAAAATATAATCGAAGGTGCCCCTACCACCCGCATTAGGACATGCCACCAGAGAGCCCTGTGATGTTCCTATTAGGAACCAGACAACACCCAACTTGAAATTTAACTAATTCTAACACCTCACCGCATAAGGGAAAAAAATAAACAGATGGTCAATATCCTCTTCATCATTATTGTAAAGAACACATTTATAGGGTCCAGCATAACCCTAGACTTTCCTTCTTTGTTGCGTGATGATATTTTCTTTAATGAAAACCAACCGAATATAGCCACTTTAGGAAGAATCTTAGAATTCCAGTTATTAGATTCATTCTCATTCAAATATATCAATTTGGTATAAACCTCTTTGACTGTATACTCGCCAAAAGAAGTGCCCAACCAAACCGGTTTGTCTTCTTGGACCTTACAAGTTGCCAATCTCGAGAGAGGGCCTCCTTTTACTCCATAACTTCTTTTTTAGACTAATCAAAAGTAGAAGGATCTTCCCAACATAGAATGGGTGATCCATCTAAATCCAACTCACCATAGTCTAGCACTTTAAAACCCTAGGTGGACTTAGTGGTTTGCATGACATGGGACAATTTTTCTTAAAAAGAAGTGTCTCGTGACCACTCCAACTATCCTCCTAAAATTTTGTTGATATTCCATTATCACTTATCCATGATACATAATCTAAGATGAGGTTCTTGCACCTAGAAAATAAATTCTATATATGTGATCCCCTAGGTAACTCTTCACTAGAAAGGAGTTCAGGGTGGCCCACTCCCAGGTATTTATGAGAAAGCACCTGGAATACTAGTCTATTCGGATCATAAATGAAATTCCACACAAATTTGACACCAAGGGCCAAGTTTTTAAGGTCCAAATCAATGATACCCAAACCACCAAGTGTTTTAGGAAGCTTTATATAATCCCATTTCACAAGATGAAACTTCCTCTCCTCATTTTTCCCTTTCCAAAGAAAGGACCGAAGGATTTTTTCAATTTTGTCGAAGACCATCTTGGGAATATTCATCACCTTTGAAATCATATACATAAGAAGAGTAGATAGAATAGACTGAATGAGAAGAGATCTACCTCCTAAGGAAATCCATTTCTCTTTCCATGATTATAGCCTATTGGTAAAGGAGCACAACAAATCATCCCAAAGGGAAGCTCTTCCTACCCCAGAAAATAATGGAATACCAAGATATCTATGGGGGAGGGAACCAATTTCTAAGCCCAAAACATATCTAATACTCCTCTGTAAATGAGGAGATATATAGAAAAAGAAGATGACAAATTTATGGAAATTAATTATCGACTCCGCCACTTTGGAGTAACTATCATGAACAGAGTCAATGGATTTGGCTTAGGAACCGTAGCTACTTTGAAAAATAAAAGTATCATCCACGAGATGCAATGATGAGATAATGGGGGCTAGAAAATATTTTGATCCCTTGCATGGTGTTTCACACTGAAGGATGTTTCCGTTCTTGGAATAGAGTTGCTTCTATCCTTTCATTCTCTTGAGAAACAGATAAGGGTTAGGGCTAGGAGGAATACCTGTTGAATGTTTGGAGGGTGTGCACGTACCGTAGAGAGAGATCAGATCGATTGCGAAGAACTCCTTTTTGTCTAGGAAGGACTACCTGCAAGTAAGAATACAAGACCACCAGATTCTAATTAGACAATAAATGAGGGAACTGCCTTAGGCCCAGGAAATATTGGACTTCCTTTCGAAGGTGGTCAGTTCCCCTACTAATACGAATTAACACAAATTCTAACAAAGAAGTTATTACAAAATTACAATTTAATTACCTTGTTAAAACAATAGAGAAAAGGCTGGTCTTGGTTTTGAATCATAGTGACCGATGTCGGTCACTGTCACCGGTACCGGTTCCTAATAACCGATATCGGTAGGGGCAGTGATTTAGGGGCTTTTAGTGAAGGTTGGCTATAAGGTGGCTATGGTGTTTATTAGGCTGGTAAATGATTGGGGATAGGTAATGGGGTGATGGAGAAGACTCAGATAGTATGGGGCTATTCTTGGGGGCAATGTAAGGGTAGAGGAGGTACAGTTAGATGTAGGGTGTTACCGGGTAGTGGATCTGGGAGTAGACTTATAATTACTATGATTCAGAAGTCCAAGAAATGTTATTAAAAGAACGTACAAGACAGTACTTACTAGTTCCTGATGAAGATACAGGTCCAAAGACTGTGATAACGAAGGTAGGGCTCAGGTAGGATGATCAGACAATCAAAGATGAGCTATCTTCTCTCCCAATGCTTGGATGAGTGTCACTGGGATCTAGTTACTCAGTTGCAGTCTTGGGCTTGATGTCCTTCTCTGCAAACTCCTTTCTTTCCTTCACTTGTCTCTGCTCACCAAATGAATTCTTGATCTTTCCCAATGAATTCCAAATACCTTGTTTTTGGTTGGGGAGGTCATTTACAGAGAACCGATGGCGCATAACCGACGGTGGTCGAGTAGGAACCGATGTCGGTTAAGTCAAAGTGGGCTATTTTTAGTAAAATAGCCAACCTTCCCTCCTTTTCTTCCGAGGGATTAGTTGTGGGCTTGGTCAAGTCATTATTAGGTTGGTTTTGGTGCGGGTGAGGAGTAATTAGTCATGGGTGTGGATGTAGACCAAGTTATAGGTCTTAATTAGGTTAGTTTAGGATTAGGGCTAGGTCATGATGAGGTGGCGAAATGAGGTGGTAGGTTTGGAGATGTGGATTTATTAATTATAAGGTAATTAATAAATAATTGTGTAAGGTTTAGGTGATGAGGTTAGGTTATGAAATGAGATGCGGGGCACAGGGGGTCGTAAGACACAAATTTGGTGTCTACACATGAAGCCATTGGAAATAACATTTTTCAAGTCTCTACTCGATCCTTAGCAACAAGGATGAAGAGAAAGGAGGATAAGGGGTCACATTGAATTATCCCTCTACAACCTGGTGAAGAAACCTTTAGAAGAACCATTGACTAGTACAGAAAAATATGGAGAAGGGATGTAATCAAGATCCACTCGCAAAGAGTGTCAAGTAAATCCCATCTTCTTGAGAGATAGTAAAATAAATATCTAGTTAAGATGATCATAATATTTGCTAAAGTCAAGATTGATCATCATACTAGAAGAGCGAGAAGAAAGCAAAGAGTGAATGAGTTCATGAGAAATGACAATACTATCTCGAGATAGATCTTCCAGAATAAATCCACTTTGTTCTTAAGCAATGATCAAAGCTAAAGAAAGGTCATAACACGGAGGTGATGAATTTAGAGATGATTTTATAAAAAGTGTTACATAATGAGATTGGAATAAGTCATCCATAGATTCAATAGGATTTTTCTTAGGAAGCGTACAAATGAAGGTGTGATTAATTTCTCCTAGAATCTTCCTAGACCTTATGTATTCCTCCACATCTATTCGAGACATCCTCACTAATCACATGCCAAAAATCTTGAAATAAAGTGATAGGAAATCCATCCATCATAGGATCCTTATCTCTCCTTCATAAAAACAATAAAATGAACTTCCTCCATGGAAAACATAGAAATAATCATAGAATTATATTTGTCACTCACAACTCTCTCGAATCTAGTTGAGGAGAGTTTCCTCTTGAACAAGAAGGGAATAGCACTCCCCATTGAGGATCCCCTAAAAAATGAGGTTTCCTCTTTCTTAACGTCATCCTAATGTGAAATCCAAGAGCTATCCTCCAACTTCATCTTGGAGATATAATTTTGATTCCTTATAGCCTTAATGAGAAGTGGAAGAATTTAGTGTTCTTTTAACCATCTTTTAACCAAACCTCCCTATATTTCTGTCTCTAAAAGGTCTCTTCTTTAAGAATAATATCTCCCAGTTCACCAAAAAACTCATTTTCCTTCCTATATTCTCGCTTATCCCATGTCATCACGAAAGATAATGGCATTCAACTCCTTTATATATTTTTCTACTCTACATTTTTCCAAGAAAATACTCTTGAAATTGGAAGAGTTCCATTCTAGCAAGCTATCTTTGAGACGATCCATTTTTTTGGAAATAATAAACATTCTTGTCCCATCCATAGAAAAATAAGACCACCAGCCTTTTAACAAATCTGAAACCTCTTATCTTGAATCCACATTGATTCAAACCTAAAGGGCGGTCTCCTCGGGTGAATTTCCCCCTCGAAATTGAGAGAAATAGGAAAGTGATCTAAGCCAGAAAGAGGCCGAACTACACTTTCTAAAAGGATTTTATTTTGAAACCACACTTTTGTCACCAAAAAATGATCCAACCTAACATCCATCCAACCAAAACTTGGATGTCTATTACACTAGGTGAACCACCCCTCTTAGGCTCTATATCCACAAGATTGGAGATTACTACAAAGGAAATTAAGTCCTTTTGGGATCAAGGTTTCCAAGAAACCCAACATCTCTTATCATAATCAGACAAAGTAGCATTGAATTCACCTACAAGAATAATTTTATCTTGAGGTTAATTTCTCATTACCTTCCAACTAAGTCCAAATATCCCTTTTCCTTAAAGGATTGTTAGGACCGTATGCATTACAAAGAAATAATTCAACATCGAGTGTTTAACCCTAATTCTACACCATTGATGATTAATACTTTCTAAGATGAGATCCATGATCACCTTGTTATCTTTCCATAAAAACTCAAACCACCGAAGCACCAAGAGAGTCTACGAAGATCCCAGACCAACCTTTACAACTCTTTTTCTAGCTCGTATTACATTCTAAGATAGACATTTTTATTTCTTGGATTAAATACGGATCTACATCTTTCTCAAGAACACGCCACCCGATCGGGTATTGCTTGTTAGGGAGTTCATGCCCCTAATGTTCCTAGAAAGAATCCTCATCCTTCCTTTAGAGAGGACCCGCCTCTCCTACTTGAGGACCGAAAAAGGAATAAAGTTGTTGGTGCTTCCCCGTAATGATCTCTTGCATGGATATTTGTTCTTTCAATGGGTGACCCAAGGGGTTCTTCAGCCCATAATCCACTTGAGAAATTGTGGGCGTGACTTGGATAGAACCATGACATTGGTCCTGGGAAGCTCTCAAATCTACCTCTGAGTTTGACTCATCCAGAATCTCTTCTCTACCGATTTCCATAGAAGTTATAACAATGTCTTTGTTACTAGTCCATTTTTCCAACATTTCTTCTATGACACCTTGACCTACTATAAGACCTTCATTCATGAGGGCCAACAGATGAGTAAAATCCTAAACTACCGAGATAATTTCCTTAACAAGGGAAATGGTAGTTGGATTTGTACTTACAATATTTAAATTCGTAGGTTCTCTATTTCCATCCTCACTTCAAGGATTGTCCAAGATTGGGAGAGAACCAGCATCCACCTCATCAAGATGAATCTTTGTTATTTTCTTCCATATAGGAATGTTTGGAGCTTGACTATTTTTGCAGTCCCTTTGGAAGTGACCCTTTTACTTACATTTGAAACATGACTAAAGGATATCTTCTCGTATTCAACTCTTTGAACCCATTCGCCAGTGGGGGAGGATATTACAATATTCTCTAGAATTTTCTTGGATGGATATATGGAAACACAGATCCTGTCAAAATCTTCTAAAGAGCCCTCTAGGGTAATAGGTTTGATGTGGATGACTCACCCTAACTTTTCACAAATCTTGGTGAGAATTTTGGGATTAAAATATTCACTCAGTAACACATAAATCCTCACCTATACCTATAATTCATCCATATTATCTTGCTCTGGGTCAAATTTCATAGACCAAGCATGAATATGAACATCAAAATCCATAAATAACCTATCCTTCTTAACTAAGGTTTCTTCCAGCTATGACTCACTCCTAAAGATTACCATAAAGAATCCCTTTTCTAGAAAGTGCACCCTAAGACCTCTACCCCCCATTGAGTATCACACCAACTTCAAATGCCATCATTTGAAAACTAGCTTCCCGTGAACTTAGCAAAAATATCCCGCTTACCAAGAAGAGAAATCGAGTGGACAGGTTGTCGTTCTCCTAAGAAAAACCATGACTAACTCCTCGGGAGGAAAGTGACCTATGAAATTTCTTCCATTAAAATCATCCATGGGGGTAGAAGCCATGTGTCCCACCTTGGTTGCTATAATCCTGGTCCCTCCTAATGAGGAACCAACCCCAAGGAATCTCCTTGTCTGCCATCTACAAACCCCGAAGAAATCGAGTCATTTCCTTTTTTGAAATTCAAATTCTTCTCTCACCGCATCCGCTCCACTCAATAGCTGAATATTTTTTTATTCATGGTTAACATTAATATCATTTAATAAAGTAGATTAAATGATTTCATAAGTACAATAAATTAATAAAGTCCAATTTATTTCACAATTTTGTTAAGTACAACACTAAAAACCAGCAAACATCATTGTTTAATCTCATAATAATAATAATAATATATAACGTGGACTAAAGTACAATAATTACATGTTTAAAAAGTATAACATTTATTTTCAAGATGATATATTTGGCTAATGGTTGTTTACAATATCGTGAAATAACTTTTCGCTCAATAAGGATTACAGAATTCGGGTTTAATGTTCACATTAAATCAATGTTTACAAATCAGATAATCAATATATCGTATGTCGAGCATGCATGTAAGAATCCAACTATTTCCTCATAATACTTAATCCTTTCTAAAATATGAAAGACTAAAAATGATAGATTCACATGGTTAGTTCAACGAACTGACATGGTTATACATCTCCATTTCTTTATGTTTAATTACTAAATAGTTGAATTCATATTGATTGACTTAATGCCATAAAACTAGTATCAATCAGTATAATTCATAAAATTTCAATTAAAAATCGAAAGGAAAACAATGAACTATCATAAACCTTTTTTTAATAATCTACAAACAAAGATGACACAGTCCATTAGAATGATCCTTCAATAAGCTCAACCTTAAAACATTAGTCAAGAGAACATGATAATAAAATTCAACCATCCGGAGTTCATAATCGTGCCTTCATATAATTTTGTAAATGAATATGAAATAGTCAAGTATTCCTTATTCAAACTTAGATTTAAGCCTTCATTATCATCAAAAATATTCAAACCAAATCTGTTATGATTAACCCCTTACTAATTAACTAAATAGTGAGGATGAAAATCTAAAGAAGTAAATCAACCATTGAAATAAAAAAATTGTTATCTTGGATTTAAGAATCACCAAACCCTTCCTACCAACATCCTATTTAAGTTGATATATAGGTGGAAGGGTTATGATCACATTCATGTGGGATCTAACATTATTATCAATATTTTCAAAAATGGAAAGGAGTGCACTTTGAATAGACCTAAGCCAACCCAATTCTACCATCAGTCAATATTTATAATTTTGAGATCTCTATTTAATATAAGTTTTTGTTCTTAAAGTTTTAAATCACCATACAAGCTTCTAGAAATTCAAGGAAATAATCAAACTAAAATCGATATATACACCTAAAGGAATAAAACATTCCAAAAAGTCACCCTTATAAAATTATCATTCATGTAAATGGAATCGTACCAAACATTGTATATCGACATAACGGTGGATTGGAAAATAGAAATCCCTTCTTTTATTTGGTTTGTATTGAACCCAACTCATCAAAATATAGTGACTCATATCCATGTTTCCTCATTGAACCGATACAATCAATCCTTTAACTACACGGTTGTGTTTCAACAAATATTTTTGTTATAATTCATGGGTCCAAATCAAGTCCAACCAAATAAGGAAACTCAGTGACTCACAAGTCACTATTACTCTACCTTAATCTGCCATCAAAATGTACAATCCCAAAACATGCCATAATCGACACATGGGGTACACAAACGGGTTCAAAAAAGAGAAGTTATCATCCAAAATCCAAACATCTAAACCAAGGTCAAGTTTCAAAATAATGGAGACCCATATCAGTAATAGAGTCATATCGACTCGATACAAGCTTAATCAAGCTCCTTATTTTTCCAAGACAAGGGAAGTCTCATATTTTCACCAACACTATGGTGATTCAAGATTAGAAATATCTTCTAATTTTAATATCAATAAACCTACAGGTTTAGGTAAAACCTAGCTTATATAAGATTCAAACCATCCTTCAACGACTTAGTAGCTAGGAATACATGTAATCAATACTCGACACAAATAATATACACAAAAACATGAAGAGCTCAATGTTTAGACAGAAGGTCTATACCATAACTTTCAAATATAATATATCCAAGCATAAATTTGAATACCGATAAAAATATATCAACCTAGCTACAAGGAAAGAACCAAATTTAATGAGAAATGAAGCACACAAATAGAATATTAATCGTTAACAATCAATATGCATTCTAATATTTCTCAACAAAATATCCAAACAGGCGAAATATATCCATGCATGTTAAACTCTACAAAAACCTTGAAACTCCCAAAGAAGCTCTATAAATTATTCTACCCAAATGAATAACATGAATACAAATCTAGAATAACAAAGCTTCCAAACCCAACCATAGCTATAAACTGATATATCCACCATCATTTCCATCCAAAAATATTTCAACCAACTAACAAAATGAGAAAATGCATGCAACATTTCGAAGGGGAGAGGGAAGAGCTCGACATGCATGCAAGAAAAGATTAAAAATGGAAAACAAATTTTACATATTAGATTTTGAGGAAACCTCTCCATTCCCAAGATCCATGGGATAAAATTAAATGCTTTAATTATTTGCGAGTGCCAAGTAGTGGCCTTTCCCATCTACCTCCACTTTCACTATAGTTTCCCTCCAATTTCCAATTCTATCGGTCGAGAATTGGTTTAAGAAATAAATTTTCATGGGTCGTGATTCAATCGAATCTCCTATTAAACAAACCATCTTAAAGACCATTTTACTATAGTGGATTTAATGTTAAATATTAACAATTTAAGACCTTAACATAAGGTAAATGGTTTAATTCAAATAAATCCAAAAATATTGAGTATGATCAAACCCATGCATTCAAATATGGTATAAGACTATAAACCAAACACAATTTCGTTAACCAATCATACTTATTTCTACCTGCATAAGGACATCCTAACTAACCATTATAAACCTGATAATGATGTTATGTAAAATGGTTAATATAATTAATGCTAGAATATCAATCATTCCAATAAATTTGACCGACTCAAAACACTAAATCCATATAAACGATGATCATAACAAACACTTCATGATTATAATATACAATGGTTTAATAAGTAATCTTAATCAAAAAAAAATTGTAACATTAAGATGATTATACATGTACCTTATCGAAACCAACACTTTACCAATCGATAGAAGGTCCTTTCTTGTTATTTGATCAATGATCATCAATGTCAAAATAATTAGTACATTTAACACTCATCCTTATTTCAACATAATGAAATATTATATTTAAACCATTGATAATGTCAACCATAATTTGCAGTTTATTACTTCCAAAGCAAGAAAAGTAAGTCACAATATTAAAGGAAAATATAGAAACATCAAATCATTCAACATCGAATCATCAAACTCGAAAGGTAAACAACTCGGTCAATACATAACAAAATATGGTATTAATGTGAGGTGTCCCGAGAGTGCTTAGTGGTAAGAAACATTACGTGGTTATCTTCACAACCACATGTAAGCATATTTATCCTTTTTAGGGTAAACATGTGTATGCCTAGTTGCGATACTAGCCAAATAATTCTTCTTGCAGCCAAACCTTCGTGATTCATTTTATGCAAACAACCTTATCTTACTACAATCATAAAATGAAAATGCAAGATGTGACATTTTGAAAAAATAATTATCGACATCTTATGATCTTCATCTTTGATCCAAATTTGATGGTAACCATAGAAATATCTATATTATAAATTATATTGCACCATGTAAATAATCTATACGTGTCCTCAAAATATAATCTTTTTATGCACCATGGTTATTGGGGATGGATATACACTTTGTATTTTTATAATACCTACCTCTAACATATCTTATATGATTTTTTCAATATATCTTCGAGTATGGGGATATCTATATGGTTGAATGTTTGGTGGTTAAATTCCTAGGAATATGTGAATGACATGATCGTTATTTCTTCTTAGTGGTATTCCTTTTGGAATTTCTCCAAAAATCACCAAACAATCATCAATAATCTTAAATAAATGAGGAGGTGTAGAAAGTTGTATGGGGTGTATTTCCATGTAGTACAATTTCATGACAAATCCTTATGTCCACTTTGTAAGAATTTTTACATTTTATGATAATTGACCCACTATGGAGTTTTCACCTATAGTTCCCCTTAGTTCAAATTTCCTTCCCTCAAAATGGAAATACATAAAAAATCCTACAAATTCATTTCTATTGCTCCCTAAGTTGTAATCCATTATACTTACAAAACAATATCTTCTCCTCCTATGGGAATGTAAAAATTAGGGAATATAATATATAGTCTCCCATTACTAACTTGACTTTATGGAATTTTCATGAATAATTGACTATTCCACCATCTATAATCATAACTTAAAATTATAGGGTTGGGTAAATAAAATAATATATATTTCTACTAACTTAGTGTCGGTAAAATTATGTGTACTTCTGAGTTAATCTACACTATCACTTTTTTTTTAATGAAACACACAACCTTGAGGGTTTATGGAGTGATAGTAACAAAAGTTTCCTAACATGATATTGAAGATTTGGACTCGTGATTCAAATTAAAATTATTTCATCTCCTCTACATTCATTTCCTCTTCATTTCCTTCTTCCTTATTGGACTTTTCAATGTATAACAATTTCATTTCAACACATTTATTTCCCTGCTCCATTTGTTATCACAATTCAAACATAAACCTTTACGTTTTCTCTTCAATTTATTGAGGATTCAATCGAGTAGTGTAGGGAATGATTTTGATGGCTTCATTCACTCTTTATTAGTATTGAAACACCTATTTTATCTTTCCTCATCCCATCATACAAATATCACGGATTCAAATTTAGAGCTTGAATTAAACATGCACACATCTAGTTGGATATTATCCTTGAGGCCTCATAAGAACAAATCATTAAATTTGTTCTTAGAGATATCATCCACCCGTATGAGGATAGTTCTATAATTACTTAACATAATCCTTAACTATCCTTGTTTGTTGCAACTTGTCTAGCTGGATAAAGTAGTTTTCTTTACATTGTTAGAGTATTGCATATTCATCTCATTTGTTAACACCAACCAAGTGACACTAAGACCCTTATTTTTCTTCTAGGTACAAATCCATGTATACCAAATGAAATTCTTTGGATTGAGATATAAGGATTCCATTACTACCTTATATCCCTAGGTAATTTTATGTACATTAAAAAAATTCTCCATCTAGTTGGTCTAAGTTATTGGATCATTCCCATCAAACTTACACATTTATACTTTCAGAAACATGTTCCTCCCTTAGTGTGTATTGTTATTTGCATTTTCTTTAATAGAGGATCCTCCTGGTTGGGTTGTGTAGAAATTTTTGATGGATTTTGTTGACTTTTAGGAACATTCAGATATGGATTGAATTTTTCATAAAATCATCCAAGCGTTGATTTATTTGGTCCATTTTAGTGTTCATATCCAATTATAAGCTACTCATATCATATTCAATATGGATCACTTTGTGATCCATTGAGGAAAATCATAGAGCATATGATCCCTCAATCCCCATTAATTAATCCACGTACTCCTTATAAGGAGTTTTACGTGGAGTATCGTAATTCTTGTCATGGCCCCTAGTTTGTGGACTTGCCATCACAAAGGCTTGACCATGTACAATTAAATTTTCCCTATTGACTAGATTTGACCAGTGAATTTCTCAATGTAGATGACCTCAAATAGGAAACTTTAAATAATGGACCTAGATGGAAATTTAAATATATTTCCATAAAAATATAGTTATATATGATAAATTCTAAAAATGTGGCCTATAGAGAGATTTTATGAAAAATAATAAAATTGCAATAAATCTCACAAAACAATGAAATAAACTCGAAATAATTATTAAATCTTTAGTATCACTATTCATAGATTTGGAAAAAAATTATGATATATTCACAACCGTATGTGAGATATATCGAAAAAATCCATAGTTCTTAAAAAATGATGCTCTAATACCATTTGTAATGAAATTACTTCAAAATAAGAGCAAGAATCGAAGAAAAATAATTGTATAAATGACCCACTTTGAAGGGGAAACCTTCCGAGAATAATATAGAAATAATATAATTCATAAATTGATGATTTTGGAGAATTGTGATCATCCATATCTATAGGCCTAACTTCAAAGGGTCACAAACCTTCATCCGAACTCATTTATTAAAGATAATATGGACTACATTAATAACTAACTAATGAATGTAAATATTAATGATAAGTTATCTGTATGTCATCCCATACATATTTATATACATGTGATAGGTTAACTACTTAGCAATTATCCTCTAGAATTATGACACGTGTCCTCCTTTATAACCATTAGTTTCCATATCTTGTGTGTAGGCCTATATTTGATCCCTAATATTTGAGAACACGAGCAGGATTCATTTTAGCCCATATTTTAGTATCCACTAGCCCGAGATTAGAAGTTAGGTGCTTTTTGTGAGATGGGTAATTTCAGTGATCAAATTTGTAGGGTGATGTCAAGTTAAATTTTTAAGGGATACTAAACCATATGCATTTCAATATTTAAATTGTCAAATTTATTCCGATTTAAACTTTAATTTAGGAGTTACCCTTCAATTGAAAGATAAATTTGAATTTATACTTATTTTTCTATATATAAACCCCTTTGAAGGGCATTATAGACTACAAATATGACCACTTCTAGGAATAAAACCAAATCTTAGTAAGGTCATTTATCAATTTTTTCGGGCCCATTTGTTTTAACAAGTATAGTTAACACATTCAATAGTATATAACATGTTACGGTGAAAAAGGAAAACAATGGGTTTTAAAAACAATTAGATAAGTTCTATATTTCATTTGGTATTCAATTGGATGTGTATGGTGTTTTATCTAATTTAGAAATCATTTATAATATTCATAGAGTTGCATTTAAATTTACTTGTTGCGAATTCGATTCATAACATTTTCTTTTATTTTTTTGATTGGTTTTATCTAAACCATATTTTCCTATATTGCATTAATAGAAACGCTTAATTTTTATTTTTTAAAAACTACAATTATAAATTATGAAGATATGAGGGCATCCATTGTGTTTGTAAGTAGGTCATACAACAATTGCACCATGAGTTGTTTTTACTAGTCTTAGAATAAATTGCTCCAACCTTGCTAGTGGTAAAGGCCCAATAGTCTCGCAGTGGTCCTGGGCTCAATGATGAATTTTTTTGGCTTGTAAACAAATCATTAGAGTTTCATCCTCTCCAAACATAAATCCATATTAGAAAATTAGAGCCAAAAGATATCTTAAATTATTGCAACGTATATTATTTTGGTTTTTTTGACCCTCCACTAAAAAAAGATCCAATAGTCTCACATATATATAGCCAATCAAAGTGTGTGTCCTAATTTAATCCTTACCTTGCCTTTGGACAATTTGGATAGAATTTATAGGATTTTTTACAAACAATGGTTTAGTATTGGGAAATGGATTGAAATTCATTAGATTATGGGTAGTATCATTAAACAATTGGGTGATGTTTTGAGAATTTTAGAAATTAACTTGCAAATATAAGCAACTATTTCAGGTATGTTTTGCTCTCATTTATAGTATTTGGATTATTCTAGTTTTCCAGAAGAAAATGGGGGATTTTAGTATTTAGAATTGTATAGATATTGATTTATCCTTAATATTTCATATTTTTTGTATTTTTGTAGCTTATTCCAAGACACCTCCAACCCCAGTCAGGCTCAAGATTTCCTAAAAAATAAAATAAACACAATCATGTTTTTTTTTATTTGTTTTTTTTTAATTTTACCACTTGAACTTTTGGTTGACCCATTTTATGAAAGGTAAGTGGTGTATTATATTTTTTTTTTATTATTGGCAAATAGTTTTTTGAAAGGGACTATACCCTTGAATACAGAGAAGGCCTAAAAGCCAGGATAAGCAAGAGAACCAGAGTGAAAAGGATCAGAATCCAAATGTTACAATGATGCTCAAAGTAGCTAAAAAATAGCTACCAAAACGAGACAGAACAACAAAATTACTGCAAAAAAGCAATAAAGGATCCGCAAAGAAACAAACAAGGACAAAGAAACAAATGCGGCTACTTCCTAAGTAGCTTTGTCTAAGATGGTTTTGATATTCTTCCAGGATTTAAACATACCCAAAGTAGTCATATGGGCAGCGTCATTAGAATCCAGCTACTCCAAGGTCTTCTTGCTTTCTTTATCAGTACCCCAAAGAGTTGTCGGCACTCCGCTTAGGTTGGAGACACTTCTGAAGTGTTGTTCAATAAATTCCTCAATCACCCTAAAGATGGAAATTTTGTAATCATGCCTAGTCTTGGCCTTCCCTAAGCGAGAGTCCAAGGAGTGAAATTTCTTGTAAATATCTTCAATTTGGCTGCTGTCCACATCCTCCTCCTCCTCCTTCTTCCTCTTTCCTTTCTATTTTGTCAAGTTTTTAACTTCATCCTTTAACAATTTCATATCTGCCTCTAAGGCTTCCAGCCTTTTTGTAGGGCTTTCCAATTGCACTTCCTGGGGGCTGGCACTGCTGATATGCAGGAGGTCATGAGAAATTTCAAATTCATGAGAACCCTTCTCCACAGCAAGGGTCTCAAGGTTAAGCTTCCTAGAAGCCCTGGTAACCGGTCTCCGTGAGGTAGAGGCCAAG
This sequence comes from Taxus wallichiana var. yunnanensis, assembly GCA_018340775.1. Classification (NCBI taxonomy): domain Eukaryota; kingdom Viridiplantae; phylum Streptophyta; class Pinopsida; order Cupressales; family Taxaceae; genus Taxus; species Taxus wallichiana. The sequence continues at coordinate 79,035,861 of CM031242.1, forward strand.
TGGGGGTGGGAGCATCAGAAGGGGGAATGGGAGAAGAAGCCTGAATGGCCGGCATGGGGGTGACAGCAGCGGTGGCAGGGACAGAGAAAGGAGAAACAGGGCTGGCAGCAGCAGAGCTCGGCAAAGGGGGAATCGAGCTAGGGGAGGATGGGAGACCAGAAACCTTATTATATTGTTACAAATTTGGTGTATTATATTGTTATTATACCTTTAATCCAATAAATGTTACAAACTACCTAATGTTTTTTTTTTTTTAATCTCAATTTGTAGCACTAGTTGTTTTCCACTTTTTAAGACTTAGTGAAGAATTAATAGTTATATATGCCTAATTATCCCCATTATTATTTTCTTAAAATGGTTTCATCCTTCTAATATTATTTTGTTTCATAATAGATTTGAAGAATCGTTTTGAGTGCATCCACTCATGAGTTGTCATTAAAATGTACATTTTCGAAAGGTTAGTCATTAATAAGGTCTAATTTCAATTAATTTTTATGCATATTCATAGAAAGGAACCCATAACCACCCCATATTACAAAATTCCAATTTTTATTGCTTTAATGGATGTCCATGTGCTCTTTCAAAGTTTCTATTCTATCACATTTTGTAAAACAATGTCAATTCCTTGTAAGGATACCATGAAACCCTTCATACATCACTATGGAAGGAAGACACTAGTTATTTTCTCGTAGACACAAAATCACGCACTTTGGGTAATTATCTAGTCATGATTACATATTACTATTCATGTTATTCCTAAGTAAGAAAAGTACTAATTAACACATGTCTTTGGTAACCTTGCTTTTCTTTCTATTGTTAATTTTAGTCTTACACCCTTACTTGCTCATTCGAATTTTTACTCTTTAGCATTTTTCATTTTAGACACCAGCGGCAAGTGCCCTCGTCCCCTCTAGGCACCCTTGTCCCCTTTGTACTTTAATCATAGTTTTTGGGTCCTTTCTGTCTATTTGAGAATCTTATATTTTTGGTAGTCTACCTTTTCGGGTTTAATTACAAAATTCAAGCAAGGGAATCATATAAATATAAATATATTCAATCATAATAAAGGACCAAGCATTAAGCATTAACTATCACCACCTAAGATTACATCCATCAAGGCATCTAAGAGCTCCATTGCATCCATCTAGCTCCATCACAAGGGACACAAGGGCTAGTTTTATGCATCACACTTCATAGGAGGGAAGTTCATTCTATTCCATGTACACATTTATTACATTCTACATCTAGCTACTTTCTTGCTATCCAAGTGTGACACACACAAGATAAACCTAGGGCATAATTCCACATGCACACACATAGAACTACATTGGGTCTGAGATGTAGTGCATTTCTCGATTGTAAGCTCACCATTGTGACATCGAGGACAATCGACCCCAATTTTGCATTTTTCTTTTTAGGATTTGATGTCTATTTAAAGGTTTTTCATGTCTATACTTCATTACGAGTTTTCAAGGACCTTAGATATCTTGTTTTGACCTTGGAATGATCAAAGGTGACTAAAGGTGAATACCCTACAATACCTCGAGAGGATGTTTTTAATCATTTTCATATACCTAGGATCCAGAAATAGGTCTAGGGTTCCCACGGGAATCGTTGTCCCTCCAGGCACCCCAATCATGCATGTTCCTCCAGTTCTACATTTTTAGGGTTTATGTGTGTTGTTACTTCCTCTTTGTTTAGTCAATCGGATCTTTGATCTATCCTGGACTTCACTACAAATCATCTAAGGCTTCTTACCCTCTCTTTGTACCTAGGTTTTCCACTTTATTTCTTAGTTTTCTTGGGTGTATTACTGTACTTAATTTATCATTCATTTACTACAATCTTGCATTCAAATTAGGCTCATATATTTACATTTTAGCTTAATCATTTTGGTGAACTTGACCTTCGACTCCACCTTCCATTTAGAGCTATTATCCTCTCATTACTATGGCTCAATCTTATGGAGAATTTATTAAAGACCATCTTAAATCCCTTAATGATCATATCATTGAGCATCCCCAAGATCTAGACTTGCTCTTATATGTTGCTCATGAGGAGGCCACAAATTTGGAAGATATTTTTACTTCTCTTGTCATCGCCACTTCTATTGTTATTCCACCACCTTCTTCCACTCTTCCACCCATTTCTACCATCCCTATTTTTGTCCCTACTCCAACTAACCATTTAACTCCACCTCTTGTTTCTCACACATAGAAATTTTCTTTCACTGACATGCAAGATTTAGCCTCCCTCTATCAAGGTCTCCAAGCACAAATTCACCAATTACAAAAATATACTTCTTGTGGATCTCCATATTTGGATTCCACTTTATTACTACATACTCCATTCGCACCTGCCATCTCTACTTACTCACTTCCTCCTAATTTTTCTACCCCCAAGCTTCCCATTTTTAATGGGCATGGTGACCCATAAGAGCATCTTTGAGCATTCCATGTGGCTTGTCTAGATTTTGCAGATGATCATATCCTCTTGGCTAAAATATTTCCCGTAGTCTCCATGATTATGTGATGTGTTGGTTCTATGACCTACATGTCCACTTGGTAACATCTTTCACACATCTGGCCAATTCTTTTCTCACTCACTTCTCTATCAACATCAGCTCTAAGATCTCCTATGCTCAAATTTGCACAAATTAAACAAATATCTAATGAACACTTAGTAGATTACGTCTTGTGATACAAAAACAACTTATCTAAGATTTCAAATGTGCTTTTGGAATCGGGATGTAGGAATTATTCATTCAGAGTCTATTACCACCTCTCCAGGAGAGTGTTCTCTTTGAGACATCTCCCTCATTTGATCAACTATTTCATACTCTTAAGATTTGTGAAACCAAGATCTTATCTATAGGCAAGCTTAAATATCAAGATAAAATGTAATCCTCTACACATTTTCCAAGTAAGTCAACATTTAAACCATCAAAGAACCAAACCAACTGATGTAAAAATCACTATTAGCGTAGTATCCACCACCAAAGAGATTCAATCGCAACCGCCTTGGCATACATACACAAAGTTAACTATTCTTCCACAACTTATCAAAAGTAATCTCATCATGTTTCCTCCTCTACTCCAATTAGATCCATCTCGTCCAAAAGGTCATAATTATGATGAAAAATTCCATTGTGACTATCATCAATGCATAGGGAATTCTACAGATCATTGTTTCAAACTTTGAAATCTCATTCAATATCTGATCAACAATAATAAAATTGAGCTTCCATAGCCTATGAATTTTGCACTTATCAATGACAATCATAAGCTCAATATCTTCAAAGATACTCTTCCTAAACATGACAAGAAAGTAATTGACTCCTCAGCTAATCATACATATCACACAGTGCCTCCTCCTACATCGAGGGCTCTTGATTTCTTAGTTTTTAATACAAATATGTATCCTCCAATTATTTCTTTCTCTAACCATGATTATCATGTGGCATTCTCTTCTAATCACTTACACATTAGTGCCTCTATCAGATCTATCCCTATCAATAACACCAAGGTTGATCCATCATGGCCCATCGTGTGTGTTATATTCCACTTCTTATTGCTATTGGCTATCCACTTTCACAAATTTCATATCCGATGAACAATTCCTATGGTGTTGTCAAGCTTCACATTACTGGTCAGTCCTCTTACTATGTTAGTTCCCTTCCTTGCGGGACAAACAATTGAAGGGTGTGACATGCTCATAGGTCTCAATTGGATTCATAGTTATAAATCTATCATCTCCATGAATCACTTATGTCTACATTTTATTCATAATAATCAAGTCATTTCTACCCATGGTGTGCCTCCATCTATAACATGGTCACCATCTCCTCCAATGGTTTCCAATACATCACCTAGTATATCACGTAAACCATGGCCTCTGCTACCTATAGTAAAAATTACTCATATCTCACATTCTCGCAGATGGATTAAATGGTCTCATCACTCTATTATTCCATTACATTTTTCTAGGTCTCTCGCTATGACATTTCATGTACCTAGACACATTTTTCACCTCGTTTTAATCCTGTAAGAATCCATCACCGTTGTGTTCTCCGCACATAAGTCTCCATCACCTACACATTTTGTTACACTAAGGTGCCCACCATATACTCATCTTCTGCATGCATATAGACTTCACTCACCTATACAACATCTATCTCATATACCACTTGTTGACATTAGTTTTGATCTCACACCTTGAATTTTCATGTTCATCCCGAAATTTAATGTCTTATTTTCTAGAACTCGTAATGTATAAACATCTATGTACCTGTAAAACCAAACAATAATGAGCCATGAAAGTGACTTATTTGTGTAAATAATTGGATGTGAAATTTCCTTATTTATTCATTCAAGCATGACTGTGCTTGTGCAAGATTGAAAAATTAGTCATATAAATCCCTCAACAATTTTTTATGTGTGATTGTCCAATTTGGTCCTTGTGCATAATGCAATTCTTCCTTGATACTGGTGACGTGACATACCCCGATTGGTTTCACAATAGTAGACATTTTGTGATCGTTTGGAATGTTATGTAAAAGTGTAGGTTGTAATAGTGACTCTAGGACCCAACGGGGAATATTCTAAGGAATATTCATTGTACAAGATGTAAAATGCAAATACATCCCCTGCTCCCCTGTGGGGACATGTGGTGTAATCTTAATGGAGTGTGGTATCGGGTATTTTAATGAGTGTTACACTTTACAATTTGCAACTCAAAAATAAAATGTAAAGTGCGATTGAAATCATGGGCTCCTACATGAGACACATGTTGCCACTCTAAAAAGGGTCAACATTAGGAAAAGGGGTCAACATTGTAGTTTTACACCCCTTTGGTCATAGGAAAAGGTGTAGAAAAACCCCGAGCCCCGATTCCTTCCAATGAAGGCACGTGGAAGGCTCACATTTAAAAGGTGAAAAAACTTAGATCAAACAGTTGATATTGAATGCATTAGTTTCTTCTACCATTAATGTAATTCGCACACACAAAGAAAAGGTTTAAAAACTTGATCGATAGTTTGGATCCCCATAATTGTAGATGAAGAATTGTGAAGCCCTAGGACTGCGAATTTTCATTGTGAGAATGAAAATTGATTATGGAGGTGGATGATTGAATCAAGGAAGTTGAAAATATGGGTGCAAGCGGAATATAAAGGAAGCTACGGTGAACGGGTAAGTCCTTCAAATATTGGATCATCGTGTTCTTATTTTTCAACTAGGTAGGTTTGAAATATGTGTGTTTTGAAAGATAAACTCACCAGTAGTAAGAAAAATGAGGACTATGGAATCTAGTCACTCATGTCACCTCAAGTATTACAAGCAATCTGGATGAGGTGACGGATACAAATTTGATAAATGCAGACCTAACCCATTTTTTACAATGATTGCATGCCCCTGGTAGGAATGAGTGCATGATGACCATCGATGCCAGTCATATTTCCCTAGCTATAACTTTCCCACCTTTTGTGAATTTCCCATAGTTAGTGTGGATATTTGTTAAGAATTACGACCCCAAAAGGAGAGATATTGTGGATGGAAGTGGTGAGATGGTCCTTACCTAACACTTGAATCATTTCGACTGATGTTAGGGCTACCACAAGTTGAAAATTTAGTAGCTATTGATGTATCCTCAGCCTTAGCCAACTACAACGCCCAACATGGTGATTATGCCAAACTCATGAACACCTAATGGTTATTATCAAATAGGATATCCTCTACTAGAATTCCTAAAAGACTGCTCAAGTCACATTTTGTAGAGGAAGTTGAAGATATCATTGTTTTATTAAGCAGGATTGTTGGTTTAAAGATGTCTTATGTTTTTGAAGAATGGATGTGTCCATATATAAGAATCATTATGGACAACATTGAAGGAATTTTTGGGAAACTTTCATATCCACAACAATTCATAACCAACTCCTTGGAATGGCTGTAAAAATTAGGATAGGTATCACTTACAATTGTGAATTTTATATGATGTCATATCTAATTTATAATATTGTGCCATAAGAGTTTCTTGGGTCTCCCACAAGCAGTAAGTTTTAAAGATCACAAGGTATATGATGTTTATCCCAAGTGAACTTGGATAACTAGAAGAGGAATGTCAGAAGGGTAAATGATGCATTATTTGCACCTATTATATGCCTCTTTAGGCCAGAGTGGGAACAATATAGACTATCTGATGAGGCTAAAAGAGTGATACAAGAATATGGGTGCTATTTTATCCAGTTTAAATTCTTCACTTACATCAGGGCAAGTGGTTTTAAAGGTCACCCATTCATGTTGCCCAGGTACCTAGATGATAAATGGGCCCTCCTAGAACTTTCAAGGAAATTGGCGTGGTACACAAACTAATTGCAAAAAGCATAAAACCAATATTAAGTTTCCTATCAAGATAGGAAGATATTCATGCCCAACAATTGCAAAATCCAAACTTTTGGAGGAAGAGATAAATAGATATACGTTGGACAAATTCGAGGCAAGACCTAATTATGACATCATGTGGGTTGTAAGTTCAAATGAGCATGAGCCTCATTTCGAAGACTATTGGATGAATTATAGGGATGAGGAGGAGGTTAGATTGAGGGATTTCTCTAGGATGACTCTCAGACAGATTATTGACTTCAAAATTGAATGATGAAAATCAAACAAAGTGAGCCAATACTATCATGATAAAAACTTGATTCATTACCAATTACACCTTTAGATTAGGATGAAGTGGAATCAGCTAGGTTACATAATAAGATATCTAATGTAATGAGGAGAATGTTATCTTGGTTAACAAAGAATGCTATGGGTTTGTCTCTTCAAAATATAAAAGTGCTAAATGAGTTTAGGGATTTCAGAATCTTAGATGGAGATCTCCCTCCTTTAAATGAGGGAGCCAATAAAATTGATCCATTTAATGGAAAAGCTCCGCAATTTCCCTCCAAAAGGCCAACTTCAGGGATCATTGATGAATGGACGACTGCTACTAGTAGGACAGGCACTTCCATGTCAGTTTTAACCTAAAAATGAAGGAATGCTTTTGAAAGCAATGCAAGATGCCCCTATAACTCAAGAAATTCCACTATAGACCAAGGGGAGAAGCACTTCAAAGCCAAGGACTCCAATGGTAACTCTTTTAGGATCATCTAGTGTAGAAAAAATAATGAGGGAACTTTGGCAAGTATTGACCCTCATCTCGTAGTACAAAGTGCAAAGAAAAAGGAAAGGGATGAGGTCAAATATTTTGAAATAACTACTAAAAGGGAAAAGGTAATACTTCCATTGGTGAGGGACACACAAGCTTCAAGTGTCCTAGTCACAAAGAGGCACATTCATAAAAGTAAAGAGCCTAAATTAATTGACCTAGTCTCATTGACTGGAGCACAACAAAATCTTACTACAATGTTAACAAAGCAAGAAGTGATAACACAATTTTAAGTAAGTGCCCCATTGCATCATCTACACCACAAGAAGCCACTATTGCAACATTATTTCCTATAGGGTTGGTGTCAAGTTTAGTTGTAGAGGAAAGGGTTGTTGATGCTCCCATAAGTAGTCGACCCATGGAAATTAAGGAAGAACAAGAACAAAAGATGCAAGAGGTTATTCAATTAGAAGGACGGGAGGTTTCCAAATCCATACCAACTCAAGAACAAGTGAATGTACCAATTGAAGTGGTGGATGTGGAAGAAATAGAGGAGACCCCTGCACCAAATTTTTCTAATTTAACATTTGAGGAACCCATTATGGGAGGAGAAGATGTTTCTCAATGAAATTTCAAATGGTAGAGACTCCTCAGCCACAAATTGATGAATCAAGTATAAAGGTTCAAATTATTTGAGTTGAAATCGCAATACCAATAAGATATGAAGAACTAGTAATTCAAAAGGTTACAAGTGAAACATCCCAGCAAGTTATTGATTCCACACAACATCGTCCTCAGAAGGATAAAGATGGTGCAAAGTTTGAATAACCATCCAAGAGTGAAAGCCATGCCAAAGAGTGTTTTATAGAAATTAAGTATGTGTACCCATCGAGAATAGAGTAGAGAAAAGGAAGATACACCAGTTGGTGACAAGATTGAGGAATCATTCATTGATTCTCAAAATGAGTAACAAAAAAGGAAGTGCATTTAGAAGTGGAGGCCTTGCATTTTGAGCACAAATAACAAACAGTGGAATCGAAGTTTCACATATAGTAATGTCAATATTGTAGGCAACCCAAGGCACATTTAAGGGCATAGTGGTATTTTTGAACCAAAACAACCTACACACCAAGGAGCAAGTGAGAGAAATATTCCTACAAAATGGATTTTCAGGAACACTTCTAAGAAATGAGAAGGAAATAATTCAGGTAGAAACAAAGCATATCATGAGAATTGTGTTCTCAAAACCTACAAAAGCTCCCAAAAAGGCTAGAATTATGACCAAGACTCATGTAGATCAGCAATAATTTAGAAATTTGGAGGTGGATACCCCACAAGAAGGTAAATTGAAAGATGAAATTGTACTAAGTGACTATCAAGTCACACATATCCCATTGGGGAAGCCTACCAGAGAAATATTGAAATAGGATGCCACAATATTTGTTGGGGGCTGATGATACAACATTGATGAGGACAAGGAGACTAAAAGAAGGTTAAAATATAAAATAAATATAGTGTCTACATACGTGTAAAAATTGATACTGACTTTATGATGAAGGGCGGGATGTTTCTACTACCATAACTCTAGAAATTTTTAGTGTAGTTGAGAGAGCAAGATAAAAGGTTAGAGAAGTGGACATATGGAAATAAGAATTGTATGAAAATTGAAGCAAGTTCATTAAAGAAATTGTGACATGTTATAACCAACTGACAAAATTATCATATGAGGCAAAGCAATAACTTAATAAATGTGAAGAAAAATTATACTACTAGGAGGGAATCCTTCCCAAGATGGAAGCACTAACTCAATTGGATGATCATTTTGTGGAAGAAGAACATATTCTTTCCCCTGAGCAAAGGGGAATACAGTATACTTATGAAGGAGCTATCAAGTTGAGAATGAGAACTCCAAAATAAATCGATGAAAAAACCTTTCAGAAAGAGACAAGATATCATAATGCATTGATAATATTGACAACGGGCTAGGGAAACTTGTAACACAAGAAAAATTCACTTATGGAGATTGGGGCATAGAAAACTTATTACAATCTTTTGATCAAAACATTAATGACACTATGGATCCAATATTCAATTATGATATTATTCATAAGTTTATTGGTCTGGAGCAACACATAGCCAAGTTGTCAAAGAGGATAAAAAGAGTAAGGTTGTAAATCCAAAGTTTGAGGAAATGCTAAGAGAACAAGATCTGATATTCATGTTCCAGTTTAGGATTGATGAAGAAGATATTATTTAGATGTTCCATAAATTTAATGCATACAAGGAAAGGATATCTGAAACAAAAGAAGATGATTTCAGGTAACTTAAAGCTAGTATCAATATGCCTAAAAAAACTTAGTCTTGTTCCTTAAAAATTTATGCTTTTTATTAAGTTTTTTCTTATTTTTGTACCCATTAAATTTTGTACTCTCTAAATTTTGCAAATTCCAAATTGTGTATGGCATGATGTATTGAAATGTAAATTCAAACAATATGATAGTAGATAGAAACAAAATTCAAGCATGAAATATATTGACACATTGTGAATTCTTTGTAAAAGTAACAATATGGGGAATCTATAAGGGTCCCATCCCTTGATATTTTTACATAATTTTTAGTACATTTGCAAAAAAGGGAGAGATACAGTATCAGTTTATGGTCATAAATTCCTCCTTGAAGGAAGGAATATTGCTTAATATTTTTTCTTCCTAGACTCAAACTCCTTAACATCTTAGGCTCCATAGACATATTGAATGTCCCCTGAAAGGTTACGGGACATATTTAGTGCCATGAGATCAGAAATTCTTTCCCTAGGGCCTTAGGAATCGTAATTAGTTCTAATTTCTTCCCATGAGAAGAGACCCACTCTAGAAGACTTAAACCACCTTTAAGATAAGCCTTCTTACCCTACTGGGAAGTGGCTTATAAGAATGAAGATGACATGGAGGAATATGTAAGAGCACTTGGTACTAGTCGAGTTTCATACATTAAATTGGATGCACCTCATTGGTACCTCTTCAAGGAAGGTGATGGTGCTTCAAGGTTTCTCTCAAGGGAGGATTTAGCTAGTGATTTCTCAAAAAGAGTAAGTAGTTACTCAATTACAGTAACCATACGAGAGAGTGGTGACATGTCATCTTTTGGATCATCATCAAGAAAAATTTATGCATCTACGGGAATTTCCTTCTCTGCTAGTTCTTAATTGAAAAATAGGGGAAACATGTTAATAATGTTGTTGGTGATAACGGGCCTGCATCAAAGCCAGAAAATTTTCAACTACTCAGGAGTCTTTTGATCCTCCTAGTGGAACAAGTGATAATACATAACTTGGAAGGAAGAGAAAAATGGGCTCATCTTAACCATCCTTCTTATCAATTCCACTCAAACAGAAAAAGTTGCAAGTGGCCCATCGGTCTCCATCTGGTCTTCAATATCAAATAACATTCTTAAAAATGCTTCATCATGGCTTAAAATATCAAAGACTGAAATCAAAGTCTCGAAGAGAGTGCCTGCAAATTATCTCCTAGTTCTACTTCTTCCATCACGAAAAAGAAATACCAACACAAGTTTTTCTCACTAAGCTTGAAGAGAAGTATGATTATGAGAAAAGGGGGATGATAATTTATAGGAAAATGGACTCTTGGGATGGGTACACATGAAGAATCATATAAAAATTTAATGCCAAATTATCTTTGGATACTCACATGAAATGGAAAAGATGAGATGGAGTGGTGATGTTCAGAGAAAAATATTTTTGAACTTGATTCAACAAATTACACAAGGGAAAAATCCATCTCATGAGAGATTGAAATAATTAACCACATCCCAAAAAGGATTCCCAATAGGGAAAGAGATAAACATCCAATCAGCTAAGAAAAATGCATAAGGTGAAGCATTAAAACCATAAATAAATGATTCACTCATGTCACCAGTTTGAATGGCGCAAAAAGGGAAAATTAGATCGATGCAAAAATTGATGTCATCATATGGAAAAAGATGATTGGGTGTTTTGGTCATCATGACAAGATAGAGAAGTGAGGACCACATATGTGTTGGGGTTAGCACACGATTGTACATGCAGACAATATATCGAGATCTAAGCATATATGCAAATAAAAGTGGATATTCTACCAGAAGAAATATACAAAACAAGAGACATCAATCAACACCAAATTTAACGTGGTTCACCCAGTGTGGGCTACGTCCATAAAGAAACAAACCAATCTATTATCCAAAGATTTGACAAGATATACAATGAAGATTTATAATCTTCCACACCTCTCAAATGTACAATACTTTCTTTCCCTCACGCTTTTTGCTTCATCACCAAGAATTCTCTCTCTCACCAACTTTTTCATGTTCTTTATAATTATTTTTAATCATCTTCTTTCTTACTTCTAAACCCTAGATTTTATGCTTATATAGTCATTTATATACTTAGGGCACTTAGCCATGAAATTACAATTAATAGAAATACTTTAATGCTGAAAATAGATCTAATTCCCGAGAGTTAATTAAAACATCCTCTCACAGTAACCGACACCGGTCATCCTAAACCATTGTTGGTTCCTTCCTTGCTTGACCGATGTCGGTCATACTTGACCGCTACTAGTCCTGGGTGACCGATGCCAGTTCCCCCTTAACTAATGTCAGTTACTATCTTTTCTAGCAAGTTTCCATTACATGCTAAACTGAAGTAATTGAGCTCCACAACTCAACAATATGGAAGTTTCAACTAACAGTTTCTCCACATGGCAGCATGGGGAATGAAGTGATTCCAAAGAAGTAACAAAAAATCAGATATTTCCATCTAGGCAAAGTATATTCCCATCCAATTTCTTTCAGTAAATAATGAGATAATATTCACTAGGCATTTTGGGGGAAAGTAAGTCACAAGAAAATATCAATATTGTATAAGTATGAGGGCATGTCCTCATATGAAGGGGAATTAATATTTTTCTAGTTTTTCATTTAGAATAGAATGAGAGAACTATTGTAATTCTTGAATACTATCTATCAAATGAAATACATCTGAATTTATGTTTTTCAAGGATTTGATGTCAAGGTGGTTGCATTGTATAGCCATTGACAAGCATTGAGAACATGTGTTTTTTGTTCCCTTGTCAAGAACTTGGAGAACTAAGTGAGATGTATATGCTTGTGAATCTAGTTTTTGCTTTTTGGGTTATGTGTTGTGAGCTTTGATCAATGAATTATACTTCTTGTTGCAATTTTATGTTCATCATTTCTCTGAATTACACTAGATTTGTCCTTAGTAGTTGTGTGATGGTAATTGGGTCAATATTGTGTTGAGATTTTTCTTTACAATGTTGTATATAATTTTAAATTCCTCCCTGTAGCCACTTTTTGTAGATATTTTTTTCAGCCTCTGAGTGAATCACAAGCATAAGGATAAGAAATTATGAACATTTTATTAGGACATTACCACAATCCTTGTGTTTGATGCCCTAATGGTTGTAGGGGATTCTAGTTTCTCTAAGTATTAATGAATGCAAATCTCTTTTCAATAAACTATATATGGTTGATTTAAATTTTTTAGCCTTCTGAATGATATATTGTCTTTGTTGAAGTTTATAAGAGGTTGTGTTACAGGAATATCCAGTAATATGTAATCTCCCCATAAAATATAAACCTACTATGAATCCCACCATCTCACTTTAAATCCTTACACACCATTTTGTTGCTTTGCGTATAAAAATTGTAAAGGAGCTTCTCCAACCTTATTTCCCCTACCAAGAATATGCAAAGGCCTACATAATCATGTTGTCTATAGTAACCTATGTCTGGTGAAGTAAACATATGCATCATTTTGAGTGACAACTCGTGAGAGTGAATTGTTGCATCTATGGCCACATGTATCCTAGACTGATCTAGAAGATTTGAAACATCCCATATCCTCTCCGCATCTAGGTTACACCGAGTCTCCTCTCACGCTGGTCACTTTGGAAGGACCAAAAGCGAGAGGGAAAGGACATCCCCCTTTGTACGTGTCACCCAACTACTCCAAATCCTAGTTCCAAAGAGTTTACTAGACATTTCCTTTGTTACAAAATGACTCAAACTATAGGATCTGTCATTCTCTAGGAATTCCAATTCCATATTGATGCTTCCAGCCCAGGAGGTGTAATATTGGGTACCAATGTCACCAATCTTAGAGCATGGTCACATGTTTTCATCACCACAGGAATCGGGTAGATGACCTTCAGCCTTTACTTTTATTGGATAGCTCATAAATCAACACACACTTTGGGGCATTACGTTTATTCCCCCTAGCATCAACACACATCTTACATTCACCTTATTACAGACCTAACTTCTAGCATATACATATTACACACTACACATTCCACATTACATGTTACACTCTTTACACATCACAAACCTATGACATTTTAGCATCACTATACCTATTATACATCTTACTCATCTGCTTATACGTGTTGCACTCATTACCTAATGAAACACTCTAGTTTCATGGTCCATACTCGATTGTTGAGGGTATTCATATCAAATGGACCTCATCAAACTCACACGTTCAATCATTCAATCCTCTTACCATGCAATACTCCTAGCTAGTGCCTTCTTCACATATATCATGATATATGCTTTATACTAAATCATCACCCCTTTTTAGCTTTCTTATTCATTCATCTCAAAATTTACACTTTAGGCTACATCATCACAATTTTTGACATCCTCCTCACACACCTCGTGATATACGCTTTAGGCTAAATCATCACCTCATTCTACAACTTTACATTCAATAGCATCTACACATCATCATTCCACTGATAAACCCTCGTAATTGATTCACTAACTTTTTCTACATGACATATCATTTATACCATTTCCAGATGAATCGCTCTCATTTACAGTTCATTCTTGAATTTTTAAGGGGCATAAATAAATGAAACTCATTACATATATACACATCCACTCGAGGGGCACATTTCTCCTATCATTCACACTGCATTCCATTTTGCCTCATTCACAACATACTACATATCTTGGTTTCATTTAATCTTACTTACATTTACTTGTTACATGTTCATATTATTACACATAATAGATATATATCTTGTATTTCATTATCTTTATCATCCACACATGTGTGTTCACTTAATTTTCTAGTTATAATCACATATTTTATAGATCTATTACACTTAGCATCGATGTTTGGCGCAGTATCTATTACCAATCCCATAGAGGATCCTTGGGAATCCACTTTCATGCACTACTGGTGTTATTGTTTCATTTTGTTCCATAGCACATTGCTTTTATCATATCATACATGCTTTGACATAATTTTTATCTTTTTAACATGAATAGTGGGTGCAACATTTGTATTGCAGGTCTATTTTCCATCATGATTTTTTGTAACATTGTTTGCTTTTGCTTATCATTTTTGCCACTATTTTCGGGATTTTACTTTTGTCTTGTGTGCACACTTGTCTACTTGCGGCCATTATGGCCTTAATTATCTTGAAAATTTTGAGTGATGTCCCATGTTTGCAACCATCTTTTCATGTTCTACATTGTTTTCTTGCATGTTTACTTGCGTCTTAACTTACACATTATATGCTTAGCTTAAATTATGTCTTACACATGCATCTTTGTCTTTTCTTATACTAACACTTTCCTCCTAGCCACTTTTGTGTGTGTGCCTTGATTTCAACCAAGAACATTCCCTCCCCCGTAAGGCACGATTGTCAATCCTCTTTTGGGCTGCATACTCCTTCAGTGATGTCACATGTACCCCAAACATGGGGGCATCATTTGGGTGAATCAATCACCCCATACAATGTTATACACATCATGGTACTGGTACAACACATTTTCAGTTTTGGATAGGGCTCAGAATCAGACTTGGGTCCTTAGCACAAGGGTCTTCCTAGATACCTGAAACCAAGGGGAAATTACACAGTGATTGGTAGTTCAACACATTCTACAAAATTCCACACACATCATCTTTTACAGTGTAGACACTCTTTAGCACATGCATTTATAAACACCATCTGCAGTGGTGTTCTACATTTCAGGAAGTAGTTAAAGGTTGGAGGATGACACCAAACTATTCTCCCTACATTTCTTCCATTTCATTGGCGTGATATCGCCTGAAAAAATTGTGTGTCGACATCATCTACAGGATCCTTTTCTACACCCTTTCCTCATCATGAATCAGGTGCACATGTTCCTTTTTCACACTTTCAACATTTTTACATACTTTACTCACACAATTTTTACATATTTTGATCATATACGTGTGTATTTGACTACTTGTTTGGATTTTATTTTGTAGGTACATCTGTATGGGAAGTGGTAGTCAACATCAACAATGACAACATCACACACACCAACAATGACACTGACAACAAAAATAGGTACATCACAACATTTACACATGTGTTTCCACCCTAGGTTCATTTTCATCATTTTTTGTACGTTTTCCTCCTTATCATTCACTCTTCACATTTTTCTATCACTCCATGTTTTTTCTAGTCCCTTGGCATGATTTAATCATTGATCTACATGGTTATCAGTTATACATCTCTATCTACTTTATTTTACCGAGATTTCCACTCAACAACATAAAGTGGGGGAAAATGTAGACACAAAATCATGCACTTTGGGTAATTATCTAGTCTTGATTACATACTACTATTCATTTGATTCCTAAGTAAGAAAATTAATAATTAACCCATATCTTTGGCCACCTTGCTTTGCTTTCTACTGCTACTTTTGGTCTTATACCCTTAGTTTCTCAATCTTTCTTTTTATTCTTTAGAATTTTTCATCTTGGACACCGGTGCCGGCCAGACGCGGCATCGGACTAAGAGCCCTCATCCCCTATGTACTTTACTCACACTTTTTGGGTCCTTTCTAGTCATTTGAGCATCTTATATTTTTGGTAGTCACCCTTTTTAGGCTAATTACAAAATTCAATCAAGAGAATCATATAAATATAAAGCTATGTGATCATAATAAAGGACCAAGCACTAAGCATTAGCTATCACCACCTAAAGTTACATCCATCAAGGCATCTAAGAGCTCTATTACATCCATATAGCTCCATCACAAGGGACACAAGGGTTGGTTTTTTGCATCACACTTCATATGAGGGAATTTCATTCTATTTCATGCACACATTTATTACATTCTACATCTAGTTACTTGCTCTTTATCCAAGTGTGACATGCACAAGAGCAACCTAGGGCACAATTTCTCACACACACACACACACACAAAACTACATTTGTCCGAGATGCATGTAGTACGGTGCTAAGTTGTAAGTTCACCATTGTGACAGCTAAGGATAGTTCAACCCCTTATTTTTTATCTTTATTTTTAGGATTTGATATCTATTTGAGGTTTTTACAAGTCTATACTTCATTATAGGTTTCTAGCAACCTTGGCAATCTTGGTGCAACCTCAGAGTGATCAAAGGTGACTAAAGTAAAACAGCTTGTGACACCTCAAAGGAGGTTTTCTAAGCGTTTCCATAGACCCGGGTGCCCAAAAATAGGTCTAGGGAGCCGACGCGTGCCCCTTTCCCTCTCCATGTGCCCCAGTCTAGCTTGTTCATCCAATTCTACATTTTCTTGAGTTTCGTGTGGCATTGCTTCCTCTCTGTTTAGCCATTTTAGCTCTGTTCTAGTCTAAACTTCACTATGAATCAGCTAATGCTTCTTACCCTCTCTTTTTACTTAGGGTTTTCACTTCATTGCTTAGTTTTCTTGGTTGTATTACTATACTTAATTTATCATTAATTTTTACAATCTTGCATTTAGATTAAGCTCGTATATTTACATTTCAGCTTAATCATTTTCTAACTCAACCTTAGTAAAGGTTTTTACTAGCTAATTTTCCAATAAATTTATTACGTTTGATTCAAGTTTTTGATATGGGCATCAACATAAAACAAAATTTATATTTGTCACAATTATTACATATGTTTTGATGTCAAAGAAGCATAGACATGTATAAATTGGATTTAATAACTTAGCAAGCTAAAGGGTAAATAATTGGCCATAATTTTATAAATAATTGACTTTGTGTGCTTTCTTGTAGAGTGAAAATAATCTCCATCTTTACTTACTTGGGAAAATTATCATGTTTATCGTTAAAAAAATTATGCAAAATGGGAGTAGGGCCATGAATGGCCTCTAAATAGAAAAGTGAAGTTTTCTTTTGTAATGTTTGGTTTATATATATGTTGATGTCTTTTTCTCAAGAAATAAGAAACTTTTAGGTGTGTTATTATTCATGCCACAACTATTAACACACAAAATTTACACCATAGATATGACCATGGAAGATCATTACTTTTGGCTAAAATGGGACTATCTCCAAGTGTGGGACTTACATCTTAAGGAATACCTCTGGAGAAGGTTGGATCCTCTATTCCATAGGTATAGAGGATCATAAGAAACTGATATAACATAATGCTAATACTACTCCTACATCTAACCTACACTAACACATTTAGGGGACCAGGGGGAGAAGAAAATATATGCACAAAACAAATCCTAATCTAAACAGGGTAGTGATAGCACTAGAAGAAGGGTGTGGCCACTCTCCATGAGGGAAAGAAGGGAATAAAATTCAATAGAGGAGAGGTCGAAATACGTGCCATAGACCAATACCACACAACTTAACCCTTTCCACGTATTTACAACACATAAAGATGGAGAAACCTGCAAACATGACATGCACAACATGCCAAAGAAGTAAATAGCTAAGAAATAACACAAAAAATGCAAGCATAGGGTAGAAAGAGAGCCACAAAGTGCAAGTTTTTATTGCTTGAAAGATACACAATTGGTTACATTCATGGAAGAACATAAAATTACATTGCAAAGGCCAAATCGAGGTCTAAAACTCATGGTAATTCGACCACCATTTTGGCATGGTGTCATTACAACAAAAGAGGATACATTTTTAAATGGAGAGTTCTAAACTTATAGATAAATGAGAAGAAGAAGAGATGAGGATAAAGAGGCACCAATATGATAGATTCAACCACCAAGGACCAATCACCATAGATGTTTTCTAAAACACCGTCATTTTCACTGTAACACAACATCATATTTGTACGTCAAGGAAGATGACACCCATGCTTCATTAAATTGTGTTCATTGGAGTGGTTGAGCATTGATTTTGAAATTAAGTTTGGATATTGTCCACAATTTTTGGGCTTCACACCCTCAATAGATACGTGAGAATCATTTCTAACCCCTATAATAGATTAAACCATCCATACTTTTCTCTTTTATTGCGTGAACTTTTGAATTTTGACATTATTTTTACATTGAGTAGCCTCCAACCTCATCCAATGGCTATTCTTTTTGTGTCAATTTGGGTGTTTCATAGCTCTAGCTGTGGTTTTGAAAAAAATTGCACTTTACCTTCACACTTTATCCCTATGTAATGGAGGTCTTCCTTCTTCTTACATGATATTCTATGCATGGTTATGTTCCTTCATTCCATGGCTCTATGAGAACCCACAAAACTTTGCAATTGGGAAACCCACAAAGCAGCAGGAGAGTGCTTCATGGATTCCAACATTATTTATATTTAAACTTGTTTTCCTTTGTTGTGTGGTGCCTTTGCACCTTATTCTTCTTCATCATGTATTTTAACTTGGAGACTTCATCCTTGGTTCTCAAAAATTAACAAACTCCATGGAATTCTAGGTGTTCCAATTCCATGTAATGTTGTGTTTCTCCATACCGGGAATCACTACACTTCTCATCCCTTGTTCACTCTGTGGATCATGTCTTAAGCTAATTTGCTAACCTTTTTGTGGGCATAAAACCCCATGATGATGTGACTTTCCTTTGACCCATGAGATAATTATTTTGTTCTTATAGAATATTGACTTCCTTAATGTCTCGAAAGACTAACAAACTCCATGAAGCACTAACTCCGTCAAAAATTTGTCTAATTCACTACTTGATGCTCCCTTGTTTTCCAGGCTAGAAGAACTCATAGAACACTACGTGTTACACTCTATAGAAGGATAATTTAGTCTTGTGTGGATTTCCTAAGAAAAATTTGGATAATTTCATTTTTCATGAGTTGTTCAAAGTTACATGGGGGTGTAATTTTAGACAACAACCATATGGATTTTTTTTAATGGTCAAATGAAAACTAGTTGATGTTATTTTTTGTATTCATAGTTCTTCACTATTACATTTTTATGATAAATAAAAGTTTGGTATCAAAATTATAATACCTTTAGGTGTTATCATGACACCTCATAAATGCTTCATTTCCACTCTATTACAAACATTTCGGTTCATTATATGAATAAGTAGAAAAAAATTCACTATAGGGATATAGATGGATATATAGAGAGAGAGAGAGTGTGTGTGTGTGGTGCAACATTAGCTGTAATATTGATAAATAAAAGCTCATATTGAACTCCATGATGAGTGTGCGGGGTTCATATTTTATTATTAGTTTTGATAGCTCAATTATTATTTGAGACGCACAAGGAAAATTATGTCATGTATTCGAGTATTTAAATGATATTATAAACTTTTGTGGCAAAATTCAAATCTCGTCTCATCCTCCTTTTTATGCATTCCCTATTACCAAAGAATGATCTTTTTTTATGTATTAACCATAACTAAATCAAAGCTATCTCCCTCCCTATTTATGTGACCACCATTTCCAAATCATATCCATATTTTTCCCTATTTATGTAATGACCATTATCAAATTAGAGCCACCTCCTCCAACTAATTTTGGCTATCCCCAAATCACCATCAGTTTGGTTGGCCCCACATTTGCAATGTTTAAGGATGTTATGTACTCCTTCAAAGGAACTCATACCTCCATTTAATGAATCATTCATCATTACTAAGTTAGATATACCTCCCTCCATGTTTATGTAACCACCATTACAAATTTAGAGCCACACTTACCCTTATTCATACAACCACCATCACTAAATAAAAGACAACTCCTCCAACTTGTTGATGTGGTTATCTCCCAATCACCATCAATATTTTTGGACCCCTATTTTTCACTATCTAATAATTTCATGGATTCCTCCTAAGGAGCGTTTTTAGTCCAAATATTAAGTTCAAATTAGCAGACTTTAGAACTAGTTAGTTTAGAAATGAAGAAAAATTTGGTATTAGATTAGAAGCCCTCCATTAACCAAGGATAATTCTAGTGGAAATTTTTTGTTACTTCACAAATATTTTGGGTTTTAAAATTGGAATTTGGTGATTTGGAGTAGTACACTAAAGCTGTTTCTCCTAAATTATAGGGTTACTGAGTTACTTTTCCGGGTTGGTTTTCCTTCGATTTAAAAGAAACTTCATACATATGAATGTATATCACTACTACCTTGAAACTCAAACTAGGAACATTCACCAATATATATACATGTAAAAATCCAAGCCCAAGGTTAGATCTTGTAAAATTATAATTCTTCCCATGATGGTGATAATACAACCACCCAAAAACAAAATGTAACCATTTACATGCAAGAGTGTAACTTGATTTTTTTGACTCGGACGTTTCTTCTACAGATGTATGACTACACCATAGCTTATCACCTACAAATTATTTTCATGTATCCATCGACTACATAGGAAATGACCACCTACAAACTTACACTCTTTTGCATCCGGTTGTAGGTTTTTCACAACGTTTGACAATATATTATAGCTAAATGTTGAAATCATATTCAATGTATTTTTGATAATCTTAAGGTGGTAGGAAAATCCTAAAAAAGACCCTTTTATCTTATTTTATCCATCCAAAAAGGGTCACAAAACCAATATCCACATAATATGCAATTACTAAATGATTAACTCTATTTTTATTTATTTTCAATTTCATATTAAGGTTTAATAATAATACCAAAACCCTTTTGCATTTAAAACTTGTTGTTAGTGATATTCCACATAAAATAATTAATCATGATAACATGTCATCACTTCACAATATTATTTATGATGACATGAATCTAGTTGAGGAAAATCCACATTATGTGCCTTCACTAGATGAAATTCCACGATTCTGATATGCAACAAGAAGAAGAAATTTCTACTTCTCGTCCACTAACTTTAGTTGGAAATTATACTCACAATTATGTGCCAAGGAAGTGGAGACTGGAGGAAAAAACTAATTATGAGATCTAACTAATATAATATATTTCTACTCATCAAACACCAACTTCACTTGAAAATAATACACAAAACTTTGTGCAAAGGAAGAGAAGTAGACGAGATACTTGGAAGGTATTTTAAGTTAGACTAGGTAGGTAAATATTAATTCATTAAACCAGTAGAGCTAAAAATGGTAATTGTACTCCAAACCAATGTAGATGTGCAATATGTAGTTAGAAACATGGAAAAGACCACAAAACGCAACTTAAGTAGGGCACAATTAAGAAGCATTATCATGAAATGTATGTGTCGAGTTAAGAAAAAGATGGACAAACAAAAATAACACATAGGTGTAAAAATTTAAAATAGCGTATGCATGCAAGATACACATCAATGTATGAAAATGATTATAAAATTATACTTCTTGTTGAGAAAAGAGGAACAATTACAACTCAATTAGTAAAATCTATTCAATCCAATCTACATGCCAAAAATATAAAATTATCTACTATTTACCACATTCTAAACAAAGTCGAACTATTTTTATTTTTTATATTATAAGATTATGTTTCAACAAAATGTATTTACTAATATTCCACAATCACATTGGTTAGATAGCACTTTGCTTGGAAAATGACAAAATATATAGCGATGATTGAGAAGGATTTACAAGAAAAAGTAAAAATAATGCATGTTTATTTCATTGTCCATTAACGAGGTCACAATAGTTGAAAACACATCATGGGTTTGCATTCATGTTTATAATTTTGAGAACCATTCAAGAAAACCTCATTTATTATCTATACATAAAATGGTGGAAAATTACAATGTTGAGAACCTTTACAAATTGGTTATTTCTAATTTGAGGGATATAGTTAGGATGGATGATTATGCTATAGCTACCAAGTTGATGTGTGTTGGTACTAATGGCACATCAGTAATGTAGGGGCATAAAATGGTATTTGAATTCAAATATAAACAAAATTTTTAGATATATGATTCTAATTTATATCATGATTGATAGAATGAATCTTGCATACAAAATTGTTAGCACATTTGAAAATGTTGTAAAAGTGGAAGAACTTATCCATGAATTGCATGTTTATATGTTAAGGAGTCTAAAAATAGAGTTCAAAAACTTCAATTGGAGTGAGTGATGGTAAAAATAAAATAAAATATGTTGATACAAGATGGATTTCTCTGCATGAACACTGCATTCAATGTTTGTGAAGAATATCCATCGTTGGCAAGTTTTATGTTTAAATACCATAGGTAAGTCGACAAGGAAAAATATTTTTTTACCATTTAAAAGATTTTAAAATGTTACTAACCTTATGTGGTGTTCCCCCATGTTTAATGAAATAAATTGTTTAATGAAACATGTTCAAGAGTGATCCATATGTATTGTTGACTTCATATGGTTAAGAAAACGAGCATGTCAATTTTAAGGGGCTTGTATTTGGAAATTTAAAAATATTAACAGATACTAAAGATAGTAAAATATGTTTGAAATTCAATATTAAGGATCATATTTGTGTTATCATTAATGAGAAAGAGATACCAATACATACCTTTCAAAATTTTGTTTAGTTGGTAGGAAGTACTGTAACATGTGTTTCATATGATATTGTTATTTATAACATGCGGATGAAATTGAGAAAGATTTTACAAAGCTTATCTATTGAAATTCAAGATTATTTTAAAAGGGATGACTTGCTTGAATCCATGGGAGTGATGAATCCCATATTTTGGAACATTATTGATGGTCATGGTGAAGAACTAGTAAGTAATTTATTTCTCAAATACATGGGTGCTCTAATTAAGCATTTTAGTAAGTTTGTAGAGATAAATGGAGTTAAAATTAAAGGCATTTTGTGAAATGATTTACTAAAATATCATTCAACACATTTTGGACTTATAATTATTGATCAATATCAATATCTAAATGAACTAATGGAAAATGGTGTTATTACAAGACTATAAAAAATTGTATCCAAGTAACATCCTTTAAGAAAATATTAATGAATATTTTTTATTATATGTGTTGTCCCAAACAATGATTTTGGGCTCCATGGAAGATGAAAGGGTATTTAGTATATTGTATTTTGTTAAATCAAAACTTTGGAACAAATTGGATAAAAATATAGTAACTTGTTTGAGATTGTATGTTTCACGTTATCGCGTGGACATATTTTCTTATGAAAGGGAACTTGTTATTTGGAGTTCACTCACTGAAAGAAGAGCAATCGTTAATACAATGACCAATATAGATGATATTAATATTGAAACTGAAATTGGATATTCCTTTGTACTTTGTATATATGGGTTTTGATGGAGGGAGGAAGGACGAAGATCTGGAGGGAATCCATGTGCATCAAGGAGTTGTACTCAATTGAAATGGAGTAGCTTCAAGATTCAAGAAAGAACTCAACCATGGAGACAATGTGCATGCATTAAAGGAAAAAGGGCTCAATCCCCATGCTCATAGATCAAGTAGGAAATGTGTACATATAGGGGAGTGATGAGTAACTCCCATATAACTAATGATTCCTCCATGATGGAGAAGAGGAGTTACTTTCTAAAAGGGGAATGTAACTCTTATGATGCATACTTACACATATGACATATTCCATGAGGGAATATATCATAACTAATATGACACCTATGATCCATGTTCCCACCTAAGTGATATCACTCACCTAGTGAGGTGGTAATACACCTCAGAACAACTCCCCCCTTCATCATAACTTAGAATGGGGAAAGCAAAGTCATCAAAACACACAAAGAAATGAGAAATGGGTCCTGACACTAAATATTGATGAGGTACCCATGAAAAATAAGGGTCTCAGTAATGGAGGAAACCCTAGTGCCAAAATAATCCACCACAAGAGACAAAAAACAAACTCTAAACTAAGAAAGATGCCAAAAATGGGTCCTAACCACTAAGGATCTTGATAAGGTACCCATGTACAAAATGTAAATCTCTTATAAAGAATAAGATTAGAGAAGAAGAGGGAGACGAGAGCAATACGAAATATTCCATGGATGGATCTGAACTCTGCAACTCTAGGAAGTCTCCAAGAAGAGTTTTAATGACATGGCCCTCTTCCTTTGGATTGAAGAAGAGCCACCCACAATGAACTATGTTCCTTCCCTTAGGAAGGATAGAAATAGAGTGTTGGAAGTCTTCCCACTCCATGAAGGAAACCAAAAGTGGCAACATGAAGATCTTGAGTGGTGCACGAAATTGTGATATAGGTCTAGAAATTAAGTGTGCAAGAGCTGAAGGTAATTCCATGTGTGTAGAACTATCAGAGTGAAGAAGAGGAAAATCTACAAAAAGTATGCTTGAGTGATTTGAAGTAAATGTAACAACCTCCACAACAGAAAGAGGATTCATAAGCAAGAGTAGATCAATGAAGATATCCTAAAAAGTGGAAGTGATAAGAGTCCCATAAGGGGCACTCCCAACAAAGGAGATGATGGAATCCTCTAAAACACTTGTAGAAGGATGAGGAACCTGTAGTGCATCACAAGTTGACTCTACGAAAATATGACCAAGGTTAGGCAGATACTCATCCCAATGAGGGGTCTTGAAAAATAGAATAGCAATGTTAGGCAGGTATAATTCATCCATGCATAAAGGAAAAGGAGTGGAAAGGGCCTCGAACACCTTTGAATTTGAAAATTAGGTGGGTGTAATGATGTTATGAGGTTGAGAAGGATACTTCTCGATGTATGATGAAATGGGAGGGGTGTCAACACACTCGGGAATAGTGAAAGGAGGAGAGGAATCCTCTGTAGTATTCTTGGCATTAAAACTCGAAGCATAACCCTCATCATCGAGAAATAGAACCAAGCAATTTTGAGTCAGTTGAAATTGAAAAGGGATTCGCAAGAACCAATTTCAAAAGCGATGCACCACAATGAAGTTGCGGTCGATGGTAACATCAAGCCAACGCAATACGCAATATTTGAAACAATGGAAAGAAGATTACAAGTAAGAAGAATGGGTCTGCTCATACTTATAAATCGAAAAATAGGAAGTACCAATAGGGGTGTTGTGTAACCCCCATGCCTAAACATGGAAAGAACTCAATGATTCCACTTTGCGCATATGATGTTGAATGATGCATATGACACCATTAGAAGAGGAGTTACAATTCTAAATAAGGAATGTAACTCCTATGACATATTGACGCAAATGACATTGTCGGATTCTATAAAAGAATCGACACTTGTCATTTGACTTCCTAAGACCTATGACTCTCGCAAGGTGAGATGACTCACCTAGGTGATGTGGATGATGACTGGACAAGTCACACACACCAACACCCCCCCTTCATCGAAGCCGAGGAAGAGGTCAAGGTAAGCCAGAATAGAAAAGAAGACTCCCCTAGACAACTAAGAAAGATGTGTCAATGGGCCCCGACAACTAAAGGCCTGATAAGGTGCCCATGTACAAACAACATCTTTCTGGAAAGAAGAAGAGGAGAAGAAGGAGGACTATATAGCCCGAAGAAGATGGGTGGCTACAATGAGACCTCACCCCAAGAAGAGACCGCAAGTGAAGAAACTTCACCTCAGTGAAGGGCTTGGTGAAAATGTCTGCAACCTGATCAGTTGTCTGAACATACTATATGTCGATGATGTTTTCATGTATCAGCTCCCATATGAAGTGCATATGAATCTCAATGTGCTTCGTCTTGATGCTGAATTGGATTTCTACAAATCAAGATAGTGCTCATGTTGTCACAGTAGATAATGGTAGGCCACCGAAAGTGGATGCCAAACTCTATCATGATACCCTGTAACCAAATAGCTTATGTGGCAGTGTTAACTACTCCTCTGTATTCTACTTGTTGATGATATGGCAATGGCATTTTGTTTCTTGTTGGACCAACTAACAGGACCTGAACCAAGAGTGAAACTATAGCTTGAGGTAGACTTCGATGATCTAGATCACCAGCCCAATCTGAGTCTGTAAATCCAACCAAGTCAATCTCAGTCCCTCCTAAGTAATGAATACCATCTATGTGAGTGCCATGAACATAGTGAAGGATCCACTTTGCTGCTTTTAAGTGCAGCTCATGAGGCTCCTACATAAATATGGACATGATCCGATGGCATACGATAGATCTGGCCGAGTGTGAGTAAGGTAGATCAAGCTTCCCACCAACTATCAATAAAGGGTACCGTCAACCAAGGGGGAAGAGAAATCAGAAACCAACTTAATCCTAGAAAGAAAAGGAGCAGGTGAGAACTTTTAGTCGGACATGTGGCGAGAAAGAAAATCAAGAGAGTACTTAGGCTATGAGATCAAAATTCTGACTCAGTTGTGAAATTTGGATCCCAAGAAAGTAATGAAGCAATCCTAAGTCAGACATGGAGAACTTGTTGGCCAAGGAGATATTCACAAAATCAATGATAGAGGAAGAGCTACCTGTGATCAACAAGTCATCAACATAGAGAAAAGAATAAGCATGGAGTCATCCTACCACGAGAATATACACATTTGGGTCGAGTAACACTTGAGTGAACCCTGATGCAAGTAAAAGGATTCCATCTTGGCATACCAAGCCCGAGGGGCTTGTTTAAGGCCGTAGAGAGACTTATTTAATTTACAAACGAGGGATGGATCATGGACATAACCCGGAGGTTGTTCCATATAGATCTCCTCCTCTAGGTCCCCATGAAGGAAGGCACTCTTAACGTCCATCTGGTGGACTTCCCATCTGGCAATGCGGACGGCAGCGGTGTCAATCGAATGGAAGTCATCTTCGCAACTGGAGCAAAGGTTTCTAAGTAATCAACCCTAGCTACCTAGGAGAAACCCTTAGCTACAAGTTGTGCTTTATACTTCTCAACTTCTCCATCAGCTCCATACTTTGTTTGATATACCCACCTACACCTGAACAATTTTTCTTCCTTTCGGAAGAAGGATAATATCCCAAGTGTCATTCTTTATGAGTGAGGAATACTCCTCATTCATGGTAGAATCCCACTCAGGAATCCCGAATCATCCTGGAAAGATGGTGGATCAGAAGTAGAGGTGAAGAAGGGTGAGGTTGATGAAGTCCGAGTGAGTACGTCTCTCATCCAAAGGATCTCCAACTAAATATCCAGCAATTTGTAAAGTTTTCCTGGCCCAAAGAGGTCCCGATGGCTCAGGATCCGAATCGGAAGATTCTTCACTTGAGTAAGAAGGGACATAGTCCTCATCATCACTCTTGTTAGAAGTTTGAGGATCAAGAGGAGCAAGGAGAGGTAGAAATCACTCAACAACATCATCATCTGAAGAGTCAGAATCTGAATCAGTGAGCAAAAGGACCTCAGTGGAAGTTGAAGTCAAGGATGACTCATCAAACTTCACACTCCTCTCAATATAAAGCTCATGGGTGGTAGGGTTCAACAATCAATATCCCTTCATGCCATCAGGATACCCAACAAAGATACAAGGTTTGGATTGTGGATCTAATGCCTTACATTTCTTTTTGGGAATCCAAGCCATAGCCTTGGATCCGAAGACTCGAAAGTGCTCGACATCAGGCTTGTGTCCAAACCAGGATTCAAAGGGTGTCATCCCTCTTACTACCTTGTGTGGGACATGATTCTGAATATAACAAGCACAATTCACTACTTCAGCCCAATACTGTGGAGGAAGAGATTTGAGTGAACCATACAAGTAGCCATCTCCTTTAAAGTTCGGTTCTTTCTTTCTACAACTCCATTTTGGGAAGGGCTGTAAGCAACTGTATGCTGCAAAGCAATCCCCTCAGAAGTGTAGAAATCCTCAAACCTGTTGCTCACATACTCACCTCCATTTTCAGTTCGAAGAACCTTGATAGACCTATTCCACTTGTTTCTCAGTAAGAGCCTTAAAGTTTTGAAAATTCTCAAAACTTCAGACTTAAGATTAAGAAAATATACCCAAATATAACGCAAAAAGTCATCAATGAAGGTTAGTATATAGAGAGCTCTAGTAAAAGAAGGAGACAGAAAAGGGCCAGAAACGTCACTATGAACAAGATCCAAGGGACGAGTAGCTCTCTAGGATTTTCCCTTGTCAAATCTTTTTCAGGGTGCTTTCCAAGGGTACAACCCTCACAAAGACCCTTAGAAAACTTAACTCGGGGTAGCCCATTGACCATTTCATTTTGGCTCAATTGTTCAAGGTAATGATAATTTATATTCCCAAAACACTCATGCCATAACTTACTAACCTCATTTGCATGAGTGAGAAAGGCATTGGGCATCGAATCAGAAGAGAAGTGGGAAAAGGTATACAATTGTGAACGGTGATCTACCTTTCCCTCAGCCACAATGCGATAGAGTTAAGCTCACGAATAATCACCAAGTTAGGACCAAATTCCACTCGCATTCCTTCACCAAGGTGGGTGATTTGGTAAACCGATAGGAGATTGGTAGAGAGATTGGGAACACTCAACACTTGGTTAAATGTTCCACCTTCAATCTCTACCGATCCACTACTAGAAACCGACACATGAGTGTCATCACCCAACGTGATTTGGGACATGCCACATGGTTCAATGCTAGATAATTCAACCTCTAAAGAAGCCATGTGGTGCAAGGCACCGGAATCGATAATCCAAGTTGATGATGGAGCTGATCTAGCTACGAGGGCCTTACCTTTCTTATTTTCATTTTTAGTCTCCTTTGCATTAGAAGACTCGCCTTTCTGAGCATTTTTTTAACAAATTCAGGAACACTTATTTTATTCTTCTCAAGTAAATGAGTTAAGTGATAAATTTGTTTTCGAAAACAATGTTGCTCGTCATGGCCAGAATTCTTACAATAGGAGCATTTATACTTTTCCTTCTTTGCTTTAGGCTCAGAAGTCAAAGTATGAGTGATGGGCTTAAATGGGGGTTGGTTGGTCTTGGTTTCTTTCTTAGGTTGGTCCTCAGTTTCTTTCTTCTTTTCATTTTTCTTTCCCTTATTCGCCACAAGGGCATGTGACTTGGATTTTAGAGTCCCCATTTGAATGAGTTTGTCCTCTTCTCGAATGAGTTGGGACGAAAAACTGTCAAAGGAGGGCATAGTCTAAGTACTACCCAAGGCGACTTTCATGGCATGAAAAGTTGAAATGAAAACAGAGTATTCAGGACCTAACTTAGAAAGAATCGACAAGATCAATTGAGATTATTTCTTATCCACTTTACATTCCTTTAGAAGCATTCTAGTGCGGACAAATTTTTAGAAGAAGGCCTGTAGGTTTTCAAAGTCACTAGGATTTAACCCTAGTAGTTCATTCTCCAACTCATGCGCTCTCATGTCATCTTGCTTCCCAAATATATCATCGAGCGTTTTCCACGCTTGATCAGGTGTTGAGGAATTTTTGATGTGGAAGAGAAAGTCAGGAGAGATGGACATACAGATAAGACCTAAGGATTCATCACAACGGTTAAACCATTTATATTTTTCGAGTTCATCAGTAAGTTTAGTCTCTAACCCCATGGTAACTTGGTATAACCCTTTACTTCACAAAACCAATATAATTTTAGATTTCCATTCGAAGAAATTAAAATGTGTGAGCACTAGTACTTTAGAGATATCCATAATGAAGAGATAGAACCAAGGAATGCAGAAGGAAGGAGAGAGAAAGGAAACAACCACCCCAGAACAAAATTACACCCCCCCAAGTTTGGCACTTTAAAATTCAGTGCATTGATTACAACCAGATGCGACTGCGTTCTGAGAACTATTTTATCACTCACCTTACAATTAGTGTACTAACGTGCAATGGTGGAGACAACAATCAAGGTTCGTAGGGCGCAACAGATCGACACTACAAGCAAGCACAGAAAGAGAGAAGTAAGAGGGGGAAGAAAGAGATTTGTGAGAAACAGACATCTCATGTCACACAAAAGAATCCCTTTGTCGTAAGACTGTGGTGGACGCACTCACAAGTCCACAAAAAAGGAATAGAACAAAGCTCAAGAAAAAATGAGTTGAATTAAGCAATACAAAGACACCCCCCCAGAATGCGGCACTTTATAAAATTAGTGCATTTACAAAACTAATGATCCCATCATCTAGAGTGTGAAAAAACATGCAACTTTGACTAAAGAAGTGCTCAAAACCGAGCAACGAGTCAAAAGTTATAGCAAAAACCAATTCCACAACTGATGAGAAAAAAGCCAATAAGCTTGCAAATGGATTAAAAAAGTGCCCTAAATGCATGCAAAAGGTGTCATATGTATTCCGTTGGAAATGGCACGGAATTTGAGATAGGGTTTGTTTGTATTGCGAGAGGGGATTAGCCACCGCCAATCTCGAGACCTCACCCTTCGTCTTGACACTTGACGGAAGGTTAATAAAACAAACCAAAAAAATTACAATGTCAATAAAAATTAATGTTTTTTTACCTTATACCTTTTAAAATTAATGAAACAAAACATTTTTTAGAAGAGTGATAAGGTAGAAAGAATGAAAACACGTTTTTTAAGAAAAGTGAATAAAAAAATGTATTTTTAGAGAGATATTACCTGGCAAAAGAACTTTAGTTGTCCACACATCTTTGGGAAAATGCCCAGAACAGGCCAAAAAATGCCTGAATGTAGAGAAAAATGCCAAGTTTGCAGTTGTGAGACGTTATAGGCATGACCAGGGGAGAAAATCCTGGAACAACCCAAAAATAACGCCTGCCAGAGGAGAAAACGCAGCCAGGGGAGAGAAAAATGCCTGGACCAGGTTTGAACACCTGGAACAGAGGAGAAAATGCAGCCAGGGGAGAGAAAAACACCTGAGGACAGGAAAAAAATGCCTAGAAGGGAGAAAACACTCAGAAAGGCCCAAAAAAATGCCTGGGACAAGTTTGAACGTGGGGAATAGTGCAAAAACATGAGTAGTTTTGCAAAAAACGTGAGAGATTTTGCAAAAAACGTGAGAGACCAGGAAAAAACATGAGAGGTTTTCAGCAGGCTCGCAAAAATGTTTTGAGACCAGGCAGAGGTAACTTCGAGACAAAGCAAGGAACCACAACGATGAGGAAAAATCTCGGAATAGTCTGAGTATACACCGGTGAAGAAAAAACAACAATCCCAACCAGTAATCATAGGTCCATGCCAAAAAATGAGCTCTTCTTTTACCCTGCAGGCGTTGAATCTGAACACAACCAGCAAGAAACACACAAACAACCTCGAGAAACAACAGCCAAAAAGATCTAGAAATATCCAAATACGAACTCAGCTGATAAGCAAACCAACCAAATACCTTAAACTATAACTGCTGAAACCTTAATATGAGGTGAGCAATAATTCCAAAATGATAATCGAAAAAAAAACTTGCACATGAGGAAATGAGAAGAAACCAAAAGTAATAAACAACTAAGAAATGAAGAGTGCACATTTACGAAACCAACTCTGATACCATGAAAGAGGGATTCGCAAGAACCGATGTCAAAAAGTGATGCACCACAACGAAGTTGCACTCCGATGGTAACATCAAGCCAACGCAATACGCAAGATTTGAAACAATGGAAAGAAGATTTCAAGTAAGAAGAATGGGTCTGCTCATACTCATAGATCGAAAAATAGGAAGTACAAATAGGGGTGTTGTGTAACCCCCATGCCTAAACATGGAAAGAACTCAATGATGCCACTGATGCATATGACGTTGACTGACGCATATGACACCACTAGAAGAGGAGTTACAATTCCAAATAAGGAATGTAACTCCTATGACAGAATCGACACTTGTCATTTGACTTCCTAAGACCTATGACTCTCACAAGGCGAGATGACTCACCTAGGTGATGTGGGTGATAAGCTGGGACAGTCACACACACCAACGAAATTGCCATCATACAAAGAAGAATAGGAGATAATTGGATCTAAAACAATAACAATGGTGGAAGTATGTGAAGGGTCTCAAACTTAGACTAAAACATTCTCTAGATGTGGTGGGGAGGATATGAGTTTTCCACATGAATGTGGAGAGTTCGATGACATACAAAATCAAGTGACTAACGACATGGTCACAAGTGTCAAGAAATTCCTCAAGACTACAGTAATCATTGGGTATAGGAATTGTCCCAAGAAATAAGTATGTAAGACCCTCGTAGGTGAAGTAGTGTTCCATGAAAGCATGCCATGATGTATAGTTATCTCTCCAA
Organism: Taxus wallichiana var. yunnanensis; assembly: GCA_018340775.1. Lineage (NCBI taxonomy): Eukaryota > Viridiplantae > Streptophyta > Pinopsida > Cupressales > Taxaceae > Taxus > Taxus wallichiana. Next base: position 79,068,291 of record CM031242.1, read on the forward strand.
GAATAAGTAGTGGAGGTTGTAAAACAATCCTCCGATGCTCAAGTCTGGAAAGAGCATCCTCCATGATGCGAAGCAAGAAGTGCAAGGTGCACAAGAAGAAGGGTGCAAGAATGCAAGATGTCAAACTCAGTCGATAATGTGTCTGCAAGAAAAACAATACCCAAAAAGAATAGTGGTAACCCCCTGTCTACAACACTTTATAAGTAGTGTGTGATTACAATAAGGTGTGTTCATTTGATGTCAGACAGTTGACCACTCACCACTCTGTAGGAGACAATTCATGCGAGAGAGGAGGTTATAATGAATTCCTAGTCAGAATAAGATGAACACACTTAATCAAGCACAAAATGTGAAAAGAAACACAAGGGTACATTTCTCAATGTGAGATAAATGGCATATCACAACTTAAAAAGAATTCTCTCTTTCCATGAGGCTATGGAGACGTTGTCACTAGCTACAAGTGAAGAGGAGCACTACAATGAAGCAAGCCATAAAATGTGGCCTAGAAAGCCCAATAACCCTATACATGGAACCCGAAAAAAAATCCCCCTTATTACAATGATTTTTTGTTGTTTTTCCTTTAATTAGACTAGGCTAAATTAAGAAAAAAACATGAGAAAATATTCAAAAAAAATAGAGAAGGGAGGAATAGGGCCTACGGGATGAGCCAACTCGGCTCGAAAAATAGCTGGAAAGTTGGGTTAGATGGCTCTGGAAGAGTTGGCTGGTTGTTTACAGGGTTGGCATGCCGAGTCATTAAGCGAGATCCTAGGTAGCATTGACCGAGCAGATGGTGAGGACTCACCGAGTCAGGGGTGATTTGGTTTTCCAAGGAGAGTTTGCAAAATCTACCAAGTCAAAGGGGTGGACTACCCAATTTAGGATAGAGCACCATGTTAGTGAGTGGTAAAGTCACCTTTGAGTTCATTAGTGTCGGCTCACTAAGTTAAGGCCACATATTTCTCTGATTTTAGTGGTGGGGTAACGGCCATGTACAATGCTAACATGTGGAAGTAAACTAAGCTATAGGATGACAATGTGTCAAAGGCCTGAGCCAAAGTGAGATAACACGTATCGGAGAGTTGAGAAATGGTTATATCAACCATGTACATGATGCGAGAATAGAGCTCGGGCTGTGGAGTAGATTCTAACAGTGGGTGCATTGTAATGGTTGTATAAAGTTCTAAACACACAGGAAAGTAGCACAAATAATACCACAAGATCTAATGACAACCATACCTCATGAAGAACTCAATTCCAAGGTCCAAAGAACCGGTGCGGGAATGATGCATGAGTCATAAAGGAAGAAAAATAGCAAACAAACCTCGATCCGGAGGTGCAAGGGTGGGTAACACACGTTGTAGACCAAACCAAAGTACAAGAGAATGTAGGGAGCGATTCATGATTTAAGGATTAAAGCATGAGCTAATGTTCCATCTAATGGATGAGCCCACATTTTATTAAGAAACCACAACCTTGCAAAAGTAAACCTGAACTAGAGAGTAAAATTAGTTACCGCAGTGTAGGATCTTGAAGGATAATAAAACAATGTTCATGAAAAAAAAATCGATTCATCAAGTCGGGGAGAAGCTGTGCTAACACGGGTGGTGAGTTGATATACTAGTGTAGAGTGAACTAATGGGACAACTCGATTCCCATCTTAGTGAGCTAAGGCCAAGTTGGTCCTAAAGAATACCCTTCAACCTACCAAACAAAACTTCTACACCTTCAAACCTACAAAATTTCCCTGAATCTAAACACATAGAGTACTACTGAGGGGTATAATCAAGCCACAAGAATCCTTATAAAATGAAATTAGAGCACAAATCAATATTGTGACTTTCACATGAAACTACAAGAAAATGAGTAGTAAGAAACTGAAGCAAGTAACATGATTCGATCCCCAATCTGTGATACCATGATGGAGGAAGGAAGGATGAATACTTAGAGGGAGTCTATATTCATCAAGGAGTTGCGACTCAATCGAGATGGAGTATCTTTGAGATTCAAGAAAGAACTCAACCATGGAGATAATGTGTATGCATTAATGGAAAAAATACTCAATCCCCATGTTCAAAGATCAAGTAGGAAAGGTGTACATATAGGGGAGTGACGAGTAACTCCCATGAAACTAATGATGCCTTCATGATGGATAAGAGGAGTTACTTTCAGAAAGGGGATTGTAACTTGTATAATGCATACTTACACATATAATGATGATTTCATGGCAGAATCATTCATAACTAATATGACACCTATGATCCATGCTCCCACCTAAGTGAGATGACTCACCTGGTGAGGTGGAAATACACCTCACACCAACAAGGTTAAGTAAATGAAGTATATTTTGAGTTTCACCACCCCCATATCTATAAGTCAGGGCATATCTCAACCGGTGATGGCATATAGTTCTATATATGTGGCTTGTGGGTATTATATAGATAGGGGAATCTCTCAATACATCACCACTTCGACCCAAATGATGAATAGCTTGAATGACCCTCACCCTCAATAGAGGGTTCAAATCTCATCTCTCATATATCTTGATAGGCATATGCATATTTATATAGCAGGAGCTAAGATTCCATACCACACCAGGTAGGGCTTGCTTCTATCACGTAGAGAATAGAAGGGCCCTATCTCTCCTTCCTTTACCTCTATTATTTCTATATATATAAGGAGATACGAGGAATAAATATTCATGTCAATGATATATCTTTACTAAAATGAATAGGTTTTGAATACTTGATTCAAAATGTAGATGGTCTTTCAATAAAGTACATGAAATAGCTTTGCTTGTGGATCATTAAAAGTGGATTGACATAAATATAAAAATTAGAAATGGTAATATAAAAGTGTGTAAAATATAAAAATGAGATGTTTAAATACGAGATATGGATACCGGTAATCCCATTTCGATGTCTATTCTAGCTTAATTAGAGTGAAACTTGGCTCACTTTAAGTAACGGTCCCAGATCGAGAATACGTGTACACATCTAGATAACCAATAGTATCATCAAAATATTAGAATGAAACATGATGTGGGGAATAAATAAGTTCTACAATCACCACTAGATAAGAGTAAGCACTCTAACTATGGTGAATAATACCTACTTCAAAAATATCCTATACCATCTTTTCAATATCACTCTTCTCTAGATAAGGGTACTTATAAATCGAATATTAGTGGTTGATTTCTGGTACTAGTTGAATAACATGATCATGATCTATTTTGGGAGGTAACCCTTTTGGCATATCCCCAAAAATAATTGATTGTTTATTACTAATTTATTATAGATTTAATGATATATAATCTTTTAATGGTTAAGATTATAGTGAAAATAGTTGTTCCACAAACCCATATGTACCCTTCTTAAGAATATTTTGCATTTTATGAGAACTTACCAACTGTGGATATTTTTCCTTCATCCTACATAGATCAAAATTCATCCCTTTAGAATGGAACCACATGAACAAATCCTAGAAGTTCATCTAAACAATTCCTCGGTTGTAAGCCATTAGACCCCTAACACAATGTATGCACCCCCATTAAAATAACATACATGGGGCCCTCTAAAAGATAATCTCCCATGGATAGCTTAATATTGATGTTACTTTCTTGAATAACTAACTTTACTTCCATCTATAACCATGACTTGAAACTCTAGGGCTAGGTAAACAAAGCAATTTAGGTGTAACATCAACTTATGATTGATAAAATTTTGAGTCTTTGCCAAATTTAATTAAAATTATCACCATTTTTTCTTCACAAAGTTGATGAAGTTAAGGGTTTTGGGGTTTTAATGCCTAAAATTTCATGGGAAAATATGGTTGAGATTATTCAACCTCTATATCTGACATATCTTCCTCTTCATTAGATACTTTTTCCCCATATTCTTCCTCATTGAGCCCTTGATGTATAATAATTTATTCTTGGGACATTTGTGTCCCTTGGTCCATTTTCTATCACAACCGTAACATAGATTATTTACTCTCTTTTGTTAATTTTTTAAGTATTCAATTTGGTAGGTTGGGGAAATTATTGTGTCATAATAATACAATCCTAATGAGTAGTTAGATCCCTTTGTTTGACGATATATCTTTTCTCTACCCAATGAGAAACTATCATAGATTCAAGTATGGAACTTGGATTAAAAATACAAACATCAATTTGGATGTTTTCCATGAGGCCACCCATGAAAATATAATAAATATGATCCTCTAATATTTCATCCACATTTAAGGATAATTTTTAGAAATGTTAAATATAATTCTTTATTGTCCTTTTTGTCACAACTTTTCTATCTAGCTAAAATAGCTTTCTGTAAATATTGTTACTATAGTTTATTTAGAGCTCATCTATTAACATTGACCAAGTAATAATAAGACCCTTATTTTTCTCCTACTTACACATCCATCTATACCAAATGAATTACTTTGGATCAAGATATAAGTATGCTAATAACACTTCTATCCACCACAAACTTCGACGTACCTCAAAAAAATATCCATTTGGTTGATCCATGTGACTGGGTCCTTACCATAAATTTTTCTCATCTCCACCTCGATATCATGTTTTTACCCCTAAATTATAACTAAATGGGTGATGTAGGTGTGTTGAGTTGTAAAATTAGGTAATCATAGGTTATGATTGTCCCAGTTGAGATTTTGTAATTTGTGGCTATGGTTTTAGACTATAAATGGTGACATCGTTCTACTTTCATTTTTTCAAGTCGTTATCTAGGGCTTCTTTTGTCACCATATCTAATTGTACATTGCACACCTCATACTCAAGTTGACTCATTATATGATCCATTGTGGAAAACCCTAGGTTTAAGGATTCAGTAAGTCCTCCTTCTAAATCCATATCCTGAGTATTCTTCTCTGGAGTGGTGTTACCCTTTCCTTTTCCTCTTGTTTGGGGTCTTGTCATGGTTTTTATTTTAGATTCATTTTTTTAGCTTAGGGTAGGGAGTTATGGTTTAATTTTAAATAATGATATTAGTAGAGTATACAAAAATAAAGGGAACAATCCCTAGATATTTTTGTAAGATTTCTGAATATGTAAGAAACTTAGAACAATTCTAAAAATGCATCCTATAGAGCAAAATTACGAAAACCCCTAAATGGATATAACTTGTGCAAAACAAGTCAAAAAATCTTCAAATTTGGAGAGAAATTAACTTTATTGATTTTTTGACTTCAACTAAAAAGTTGTAGAAAAATTCACCACCTTGTGGGAGATATATCCGAATCTTCAAAATTAGGGCTTTGACCTAGTTTTGGACCAAATTAAAGCTCTGACACCACTTGTAATGAAATTACTTAGATATGAATATAAAAAGTAATAGAATACCAAATAACACCAAAATATAGATGAATAATCACAATATTATGGTATAATGACTCATCCACTTTGGGGGAAACCTCCAAACCATACAATAAGACTCAAGTTCTCAATATGATGGTCATATACTAGTTACTAACTACTATATATACGCTACTATGTTATGAAAAGCACCAAGGCCAACTTACGATGTCTATGAAAGGATAAAAAAGTGATATGATAGGATAAGATATTGTGGTAACCAAATTAAATCATATATATCCCGATATATGACCTAGGATTAAGGGCATAACATATAGACCCACTAGCAGTAGCATGTGCAATAGGAGACCTAAGAGGAAGCATGGGAGGAATACACCCACTAGAATTAGCATATGAAATAGGTGTACCATGACTAGGTGTGGAAATTTCAACTTTACAAATAAGAAGCTTAGTTATTGGGGCTTCGTATGGGATACTCCTAACCATAACAACTTGTTGATTATAGATAAACTTGACAGATTTGTGCAAGACATATGGTATAGCTCTAGAAGCGCACAGCCAAATGCAACCTATACACAAGTCACATTATGTAAGGGAGGTTGTAAGCCAAAAGGGGATAGTCATAATAGTGGAGGAAATTGTGATAGGTATAACAATATACCCAAGAAATTTCATCATATCAAATGTTACATAATTCTTAGTATATCGAAGGGAAGCAAGTAGCTTAAAAGTGTACATATTTTATCTAGCACTATTGTCAATCAAAACATTGTGGATAAGGAACTAACCAATAAAATCAAGAATATACGATTTATCTAAAACAATATTATGATCTATAATTGTATCATCAAATGTAATAATGGACCTAGGGGTGACATAGTAGTGATAATACTAATCAAAGAGTTTTATGAAAGATCATAAGGAGGAGGAAAAGGGATAGATCAATAAACATGGTGCACTTTTGAATTGTATTTGACATTATTGTGATTAATAAGAGGGTCATCAAAAATCTTAATATTTTAATTGTCATTTATAGGATTATATTGTTCAAGGGGCTATCTCATTCAATAAAATTTACATCGATAAAATCATGTATAACATTACAAATCTCGACACATCAATTAGTAGAATTGTCAACATATATATGATAAGCATACAAGGTGTTAGCATCCATTTTTACTGATTTCTTATGTCGACCTTCAAAGTCAAAGGAATATATGCAATGTTGTATTTGATAAATTATGTAAGCACTAATTTGGGTGAGCAAGGTAATCATGTGAATTTTTGTTGATGAGCTTGTAGGTGAATTTTTTTAGGTTGAGATAGAACATTCATTATAGCTTCAACATTAGTTTTTTTCATTAGATTTACCTTTGAAATTGAGTTTTCCTTGAAGCTTAGGATTAGACGTGTTAGTAATATTAGCAATGTATTTGATTTTTTTCATGGTAAGGATCTTAGCCTCAAACTCTTTCAATGTGTGACATAAGTAATCAAATGAGAAAAACTTGTCAAAGACAATTGATTATATCAAATGGATAAGAAGGATTTGAGTGAATAGATATTAAGATCACTTTTTGCAAGGATACAGTTCATCTTAGTAAGCATAGTCTTATAGTGTAGATCATAATCACGATAGGCTCATCGGAGATTTGTCTCATATTGGAATTTTGAGCATAGGAGACCTTATCCTCAATATTGATGGAGAATTGTGAAAGGAATTAATTAGCCAAAAGGGTAAAATCCCAAATTGAATGAATGGGAAGATCATAAAACCATTTTAGTGTAAACTCCTTAACGCTTCTAGGAAATACCTTGGTGAGTAATATATCATTGTAAGCATAATTAAACCAAATGACATGAAAAACAAGAAGGTTCTCTTCGAGATCACCTTTTCCATAATATATAGAAATGTTAGGAGAAATAAAACCTATAGGAAAAGGATATGATATCACTTTGAGTGCAAGTGAGTTATGAAATAATATATTAGAATCCATGATGTTAGAAGAGGTAGAGATACCTTGTTATAAATATAATATTTAAGCTTGTAATTATGAAAAAGGGTTTCAAGAGATTGTGTATTAGAAGAAGAAGAATGATAACCTCTATGGTTGTATATATTATATGTAGGAATAGCAAAGTAGACATAGGAATATACATAATAATGTATTATAATGGGGGAATAAGTTATCCCTGATGATAGAGGTAGTGATAGTGATTTAGCCATGGTGAAATATGTAACAATAGATTCAATACTAAAGGATATGAGGGTATGTTTGTGTTGATCTATGGAAATGTTTAAACAAGCATCAATGTGCAAAGGATTTTGCTATATCACTTTTTCCTACTAGGTGTAAGTGAAAGCATAGCTTAGTTATCATTTGTTATCTCTTTGTGACCGAGTTATTTTCTTATCTATAGTCCGAACTAGATAGATATAGAGTTCAAAGTTCAGATATAGGGCCGATAATTGTTTAACACCTATAAGTCGAAGCCCACCTCAAGATGAGTGCTCTCCATAAGGTCAAGGTGAGATGATCCTTTGTCCTATGTTCTATCTAAACCTATTAACATCTTATCACAAAATGTACATAATAAAACAATTAGGATTATCTCATACAATAGAGGGACTAGCCTTAGCCTGGCGTTTGAAGGCTAGTTTAGTTTGGTCCCCAAGCGTATAAAATTTAATTCATCATCCTCAATAAGACCATGGGTATAAGTATCAAATTTATTATGGAATCCCTCTCCTTGATAATTCTTAGTATTGATAATAGATAGCATTAACAAAATAAATTAGTAGGATATGTGTTATCATAAGTATTATTAATCATATCATACTTATATTGAGAAAAATCATCAAAACCATCATAAAACTTGACATCGATGAGAGACTCGAATGTGGTTTCATTGATATATGAATAAGAGATAGATACCACAAAGAAAGCCATGAAAGCATAAAAGGGGACAAAGCTTAGGATCGACCACCAAATAAGGAGAAGAATCCCTATGGCCACCTAGGTTTTGAGTAACATGATTTGGTTCACAATATGTTTATATGATAAACTAAATAAATAATAGTTGTATATGAGTTCTTTCCTTACTTATTATTAGGTGTAAGAATGTTGCAGGTATAATTTTCTAAATTTATTAATCCATATTAACCAAATAAATTAGAATAAAATTATTAATATAGTACATTATCATAAATCGATAGAATGATGAAATGATTTCTTAAAACATAAATAGGGATGAGTGTTTAGTTAATAATAGAAGTGTCTAAGTAATCTATATGTAGACTAGGTAAGATCTAGAAATGCGTTGTCTTTGAGACTATTCGTGTAAATTTCCCATGTACATAACTATACAATTCTACTAGGGAATAGTATGAATTGGTCTTGGGTTGGGACAGACTTAGAGAAATAGATGCTAGAGTTTTATAATTTTTTTGATCATCGATGGCTTAAAAAATTCTTCATCGTCTATCACTAAGGCTCTCCAATGTGCAAAACCTCCTTGTAATGATCGTAATAGATAAAATCATATGATACCTACATTATCACTTCATGAATATGCTTAGATAACAAAATAGTAAAGTTCTATGTGGGTGGAGTTTGATTAACACTAGAAGTCAACACTTGTTAAACTAATCTAGGTATTTCACTACACTCCCTTATAAGTACAATAAAACTCCATGTAGTTCTCCTAGTATAGGTGAAATAGGTTATGAAAACATACTTCAAACCCTATCATTCCCTTATGTCTCTTGACACAATGAGTAATCAACATAACTATAGATATAATAGATATGTACCATACATAATAATGATATGGTGTGATGTGCTTTCGATGTTATACTAATTTCCTTTGTCCTTTAATACCTTTGTAAATGTTTCATGTGACTTTCTCTTGTTAATACATGGTTCTAAGACCTTTCGTGGCTTGGTAATGGAGGAAGTTATACTCTTAAACCTATTTTGAGTGCTTTAGACATATATGGCGGTTTCTCTAATAGATTTGTTGTTTCTCTAATAGATGCTTTGGGGGTATTTAATAGATCCTTTTGTACTTTTGGAGTGTTATTTGCAGTAGGTTCTCTTGAGAATGCCATTTGAGTTCTTAAGTGAATTAGAATTTCTTATATAGGCTCTCGAAGTTTAGGTATCATATTAAGGAAAACCTATCATATAAGAAATAACTGATAAATTATATTTAAATCAAGAAAACAACCATTGGAAGGCAGGAAGCCTGACTATACATGTTGGCCTAAAACATAGTACAACCTAGTCCTAGTAATTAGTATGGTTTCATACATGCAGTTAGTGATGTTCAACTAAGATTCCGGGTGAGATGTTTGTGGGTGACTTATTACTTTTGATAAATGTAACTAAATGAGTTATTGTCAAAGTAGTGTGTAGGGTTAGGTAAGTTATGTGGGAGAGAGAATGATATGCCAATTAGACTTAGAACATGAGCACATGTTATAGTATAGGAACAAATCTAAACTTGTCATTATCAAAGGATAAGTTACCAAATTTATTTTTTTACACCATGTATGAAGATTGTAATCCTACGAAAAACTATGTATCAATCCGACTTATTGTTATGGGTATGTTGGACCTTATATTTATAACATTCCATGTTTTAGGAGTTTTAATGGGTAATATGTAACTAAATTTGATGATGTTTTTGGGTGGCTTACATACTTATATAAACAACCCCATGTGCCTAAAAATAGGTAGTAGATCTAGTGAAATATGAGGAATTGGTATTAATGAGTGTAGTGTTTGTAGAACATTAATGAGAAAATGATGATTCTCAAAGTAAGAATTGTCTAGCTATGTTTATATGTATTTCTTTAGAGAATGATAGGTTGTATTAATGGAAATGTGTCTACATATGAGTGTGTTGTTCCTCTAATGAATGAATACTATAGTTATTGTGTTTTTTTGTATATATTATATCATTTTATCTTGTAAACCTTAAAGGGCTATGTGATATAAGGCTCATCTTAATTGGTCTACCTAGCCACATCAACATCAAATAGTAGAGAGAGCAGAGTAATTTTTATGCTCTAAAATGTGGAAGATAAAGTATGTGATTGGAGTTATTGTTAATGCAAAATTACAACACCCCTGATTGCTTGTGATTTTAATGTAAGGCAATTAGTGTAACTGTGTAACATGGGATTATCCTGCAGTGTGGGACGTTACAAGTAGGATAATCCTCCGAAGAAAGCTGAATTATTCTCCTAACCTAGTGCCAACTTCTCCAAAGTGCAGAGAATGGAAAACTAAACTAATCCTACCCTAATGTTTTCCTAGGAGACAGGGTACAAGAAATCATAAAAATAAATCTACTCTAAAGGAAGGTGATGCACCAAGAAAGGGTGAGACAATCTAAGTGAGTGAAAAATAGGGAGAAAACAAGGTAAGAGAGGGAAGGTGGAGGCACCACAATCTAAGACAATATTTAATTCCCTATATTCATAAAGAACAACAAATTAAAGGTCCTGTAAAGAGATATAAACATGCACAATATACCTGTAAATATAATGGAAGGCAAAAGATGTAATATAACTCGAATTAGGGCAAGAAAAGCCAAAAATACCAATTTTATTTCTCAAAAACATGCACAATCCATTACAATATCGGAACAAGGAAAAATTATTTACAATAAGCCCAAATTTAAGGGCTTTAGCTCACAATAACTCTGGAATAATTTTGATAGAGTTCCTTTTCATTACAGAAAGTCTCCCCTCAAAATGAGGTGAATTTTATAATATATAGGGCAAAGAACCTCGAATTTTCTTCACCAACCAACCTACTTCATTAAAAAGGAATGGGAAACCATGTAAATTAATTTCCAGTGTACTTTTCTATCAAAAGAAGACATGGGCACCATACTTCATTAAAACTAGTTGTTGAGCTACCTTTTCACCCACCTACCTCACCTAATTTGAAGTTTGTCTTAGAGATTCCTGTAGTTGGCCGGTAACAACATTTCTGTTGTCAGACGGTAACTTTTTTTTCATGTTTTTGTTCGAGAATAAGGTGGTCCATATGTTGTGTTATGATCCTCATGTGTGGATTTTACTAACACCTCGAGGTTTTGGTGTAACAGTTCGTTACATTTGCTATCAGAGAGACCACCCATGTTCAAATCCCACTTCTTTGGTTACATCATGTAGCCGGGGCCCATGGGGTGCCTAAACATCGGTGAAGTGGGGCTCATACATATGGGAGTGCAGTGCAAACCCAGCCCGAGTCGGGATCTATGGAAGCATGGTGGGATGTTATGATCCTCATGTGTGGATTTCACTAACACCTCGAGGTTTTGGTGTAATGGTTCATTACATGTTGTTCTCAAGTAGGTTTCTATTACCAACCAGTAATACTCTTTATCGTTGTCAACCAAGAAAGGTTGTTCTAAGTTACTAGCCAATAATGTCCATAAGTGTTACCATCTTGTAATGATCGTAAAATGTCAGTTCCCCTTTGTTGTTGTTGGCGTTGTCGTCATTTTGTTACCAGTCGGTAACATATGTATGTATATCTTGGCTGGTAATGGCCATACTTGTTTTCAATCGGTAATGTCCGTATGTTACCAGTTGTTCCTGTTGTGGTGAGATTTCCTCCCGATTCTGGAGTCGGTAACATATTTTATTACTTGGTCAAGTAAAATTTCCTTCATGCTATATCCAAAGGGCTCAAACCTTTGCCAAAGTGAGCTATAATTTTTTCCATCACCCACCAACACTCTATCCATTTGGTTGTCCATTTTGCATGGGTACAAAATATGGATAACAATTGGTGACTTGCGGGGTGATCTACCTACTAGATTCTAAAGACCAGTGACCTTTGTTGTCCATTGGGCATGGAATCACTTTGATTTCTTAAACTGGTCTAACACTTGTGAATTCACCCCTTAAATTTCTAACAATGTTCGGGGCCTTTCATTTCTTTAAAACATTGGTTGGATATTGATTGTTTCATTACTAAGCTTTACCGAAATTGGAGAGTGCAAGAGCAATAAGGCACAACTATGTACAAAGATACAAAATCATACACATCCCAAATGGAATATGCAGAGAGTGCACAAGCACTTATTACAAATTAAACCTAAACTAAAACAATGCAATGTGCTAAAATCACTTGGAGGAATTACAAACTCTAAACTAATATGTACAAGAAGGATATTTCACTCAATAACAATGTTTGAGATAGATTCCATTGACGTGAATCTACAGTTCTTCTCTGTCCAACCTTGATAGCTAGAAATCATTTTTTTATTTGTAGCCTGAAATCATAAAAAGGCCACTCCATATTGCATCAAAATTGAAGTGTCTTCCCGGTTTTTCCCTTTCTACATCCCATTTTAGGATCATGTCTCCTTCTTGGAAGTTTCTATCCATTTCCTTCTTATCAAAGCAGCTCTTGATCAACACTTGATCCTTCTCCATGATGTGCATGGATTAGTTCCTTAGCTCCTCCAACTCCATGAGCTCTGCATATATCTAGCTTCCATGGGTTCAAAATCAGATAGATCTAGTTGCTTCATGAGCTCCAATGCGGGAAATTTGAGGGATATAGGTAGCCTTGCCTCCCTTCCATAGACTAACCTATAAGGGGAGTTCCATGTTGACTTCTTGGGAATAATACTATTAGCCCATAAGGATTATTTCAACTTGGTGTGCCAAGTTATCTGATTCTAATCTAGATTCCTCCTTATGATTTTCAAAATATTCTTATTAGTGGACTCGGCCTTGCCCATTACCCTGTGGGTAGTAATTTGATGAGGTGCTCAAGTATATCCCATTTTTGACTGCCCACTCTATTATCTTGGCACCAAGGAATGCTAGAAAATTATCTGATATGATTGTGGACGATACTCCAAACGCCATCACTATACCTTCATAAAAATCCAGTATGCTGGCTTCATTTTCTTCTTTGAGCTAAATGTGACCTCTGTCCACTTGGTGAAATAATCTATGGCTATAAGGATCCATTTATGGCCCAAGCTAGAATTTGGATTAATCACCCTGATGAAATCTAGCCCCCATTGCATGAATGGTTCATTTACATAAATGGGGTGGAGTGGAAGGGATGATAAACTCTATTTTTCTATGAATAAGGCACACTTACACTTCCTAATCCATGCATAACAATCATTAAAGAGATTAGGCCAATAATACCTTACCTTCATAATTATAAGAGTTGTCACCCTTGGGGAGAAATGGCCACATATTTCTCCATCATGAAATTCATGTAGCACCTTCTCTATCTGATCTATCTTGATGCACCTTAGGAGGACACCATTGACATATTTCTTGAACAAGATACCATCAACCAATGTAAAGGGAATACAATGAAACCTGAAATACCTTCTTTTGGCCTTGCTTAGCCCTTGAGGACATTGACATGTTTGGAGGAAATGGACTATATCTTGATTCCAACAAGGATCGGGTGAAGCATCAGTTGATTAATCTTGATCATCTTGTAACACCAAAACAACCTCTTCTCCACCGACTGACTCATCATATTTTCCTGAAGCTAGTTATTCACATAGTCCCTTTCTCCTAACCAGCTTGGTCACCTTAATATCAATGTCATATTCCATGACCTTGGTTACCCAACCAGCTCTTTTTTCATTGAGGTCCTTGTTTAAAATAAATTCTTTTATACCAACATGTGTGACTAGTAGATGAATTCTATTATTTGACACTAAATGCTTGAACTTATTCAAACTTATAATCAATACAAGGAGATGTTTCTCAATAAATGAATATCTTACCTCGTAGTTCACGAGGCCTTGGTTGAATAATGCAATAGGTTGTTCCAGTCCTTCTTTATTTTATTGCACCAAGATTGTAGATATTACATCTATGCCACCAAAAGAAAAGAGAATGAAATCCTTTGAGAAATCTAGATTTATGAGGGTTGGAGCTTTTAGAATTGCCTTATTTATAGCTTTAAAACTTTCCTTTCATTTGGTAATCCATTTGAAATCCATGTTTTTTTAGCATCAATGTTAGTGTATTGACTAGCTTAGCAAAGTTAGGAACAAATCTCCTATCAAAATTGATTTTCCCCAATAAACTTTGGAGAGCCTTCTTATGGCTTGGAAATGGTAGATTATGGGTGGCTTATACCCTCTCTAGATAAATTTTCATTCCTTCCTTCGACACAATGTGGCCTAGGAGCCTCCTTCGTGAGCCAGGAATATGTACTTTTTGGGATTCAAGGACACTCCAAATCTTCTACCCCATTGGAATAATTTCTTGAGGTGAAAGAGGTGCCTTTCGTGTTCTTAGAAAACACAGTGATGTCATCAAGATAGACAAGCACTATTTTTTTCAAAAGCACCTTGACTGCCATATCCATAGCCCTATGAAATGTGGCTCTAGCATTTGACAATCTAAATGACATATTATTATAGGCATAAGTCCCCTATTTTGTGGTGAAGGTTTTTTTGAACTCGTCCTCCTCTTTCACAATGGCTTGATTGTAGCCTAAATATCCATCCAATAGGAGAATATTTCGAACTAGCCACTACCTATAATATCGGTCATGGAGGGAAGTGGGTAGTGGTCTTTGAGGGATGCCCTATTTAAATCCTAAAAATCTACGCACAACCTGATTTCTCCATTCTTTTTCCTAACCAACACCAGATTTTTACCCAACTTGAGTGCTTGATCGGGAAAATGATGCTCACCTCAATGAGCTTGTTCAACTCCTTCTTCATGAGAGGTTCAATATGGGGGTTAACCGGTCTTTGTTTTTACTTGACGGGTTTAGCTTCCGGATTCATCTCAATCGTGTGTTGTGCCAACTTAGGATTAAATCCCTTCAAATCCTCATATCTCTAAGTGAAGACATCTGGGAACTCTTGGCAAAGCTATATGAATTCATATTTTTCTTGATCTGTGCTCACCTTGCCAATTTAGATCATTTTACCCTCTCCAACCAAAATGGGTTCTGAATCTTCCCTTTTGACCTAAATGTTGGCCTTCTCTTTTGGAATTGATCATTTGGGTTGAATATTGACTCTAGAGTCACTAAACCCTTTGGAAATTTTTTTGTCTACAGTTACACCACTTGATCCCCATATTGCTGCTCCAATTTCTCTTAATTTTTAGCTAAGAACTCATCCTCCTATAAAAAATTAATGATTTGTTGATCATTTTCAAATACCTTCCAGCTTTTTTTATTGTATGATACAACTGGCCTCACAATAACATGAATATGTGGTTGAATTTTATCTCTCTTGATATTGTATGCCATATCAAATGTGGCTCCAATTACCACAATCCTATCTGTAGCTTCATTATTCTTCCTCGGTATGGCTTGAATATTGAATGCTTCAAGGTCTTCAATTTGATCCCATACCCGATGCTTGTAGGCTTTGAGTAGATCATTCTTAGCAGCATTTTCCCTTAACACGATTGACAATTAACTCACTATCCCAAAAACTTGCAAGTTATTGATACCCCGTTTCCTTGTCTAATGCAATCGTGAACCAATACCTCATACTCAGCTATGTTATTTGAGCAAGAAAACTGAAAATGAAAAGTTGAGTTGTACTTTATGCCTTAAGGTGACACAAGCATTGCTCCCACTCCATCACCTTTTCTTTTTCTTGAACCATCAAAAATAGCTGCCAAAATTCATAGTCATCATTTCCATCTTGCTTGGTGATGTTATGGAGAGGTGGATATTCTTCATGCAAGCAATAAATACCCAATTCAACCTCTTCCATTTCCTTGTATGGATCAAAAGCATGCCTTTTGTGATCCCACTCATCTAATGTTGAATGAATGATGTTTCCAACATTAGTATCTTCTTCCTGAGTGATTGGACAATCTTCTCGATTGAAAGATGAGAAATTTGCATTGATTGGACTTAGTACATGAGGCTCAATATGGAAGTATGTAATAGTTCATAAAAATTTGTAGCCTTCTCTCCATACCTCATTTCGAAAAGCATGTGTGACCAATCAGTTGATAGGTACCCATAAATTTTATTTGTGAAGTATCTTGGAGACATAGCGCAAAGAGTGGTGGGAAGTCTATGAGTGACACATCTTGCAAGACTGTGACATTGGGGCATGTATGCAATGTAAGGCTCAACCCTTTGATTAATCCAACTGTTGTCACTTTTGTTCCATATAATTACACAACACCTCTATAAATAACTCATACTGAAGGCCTAGCTGATTAGCTATCTGTTTGGGCATTATGGAACTACTTGCTCCCGAATCAATCATGCAATTGTGAACAAGATTTCCCCAATAATTAGAGAAATATAGAATGGAGGAGGCTTCATGTTTTTACCTTATTGAACTCCTTGACTGCCTTCTTATGGAGCTACATTAGTGAGGACCTTTTCTTGATCCTTGGGTGACTCATTTGAGACAGACAAGATATCTATGGCTATTTGTAAAAGGACCCTTTACCTTGAAATTTTCAAATATTCCAACATAGAGATGTTTACATATTTTTTCTTCATGTGGTCAATGATATTTAATGAAGGTAGGTTGTCCTTATGCTACCCCCGCTTAGCACTACCTTTCTTGTACACGAGTTTATATAATGGGCATTCTAGGCTTATTTTGTGAACCTAGGGTTGGATTCAAGATACTAAATCCTTGGGGTGTGATAGAAGGTTGAGAAACACCTATGTTTGATTATTTTCCTCCCTCTAGATTCCTTTTCTTAGACCTTTTGTTTGCTTCTACTCCCTTAGAAGGAAACTGATTTATACCACTAAAATCCTCTGCTTTCCATTTCAAAAGTGTGGTCTCACTATAAGGTACCTCTTGAGTAGGTGTTTGCTGTTAATTTTCTTCTTGGTTTGTCTCTTGAGGCACACCAATAGTTTGTACCATCAAGGCCTAGTTTAGCATACCATTGAAACATGCTTCTGATTATGGGGTTGACCATAAGGAAAGCACCATTCATATTCCTATGTAATGTTATTTTGGGTTGGAACCAAGGCCTAGGATGTTGAAGGTGTATTAGGATTGTATGGCTGAAATGTCCTAATAGCTTGAGGTTGTCCTTGATTTTTTTGCAGCTTGAACAGGTGGTCTATTAGGCTGATATGGAGGCATGTTTGGTTGGGCTTGAGGCTGATAAGGTCTAAAATTTTGGGCTTGTTACCTCTTGAGGGTCACCAACTCATTACCTAGGTTTTTAGTTATTTCATGACCTCCTGGAGTTCCTTAGAAGTACTAAAAGAAGTGGAGGCCTCACTATTGCTCTAATTTTTAGGAGCTAGAATAAGGGCTATTATAGGAGCTTGACTAGAACTAGGATTCCCATTTCTGGATAAATAGGCATAGGTGGCCTAGGTGCAAGTTTACCAGCTTGAATTAGGAAATTCTCAGCCCTAATGGCTATGGCATAAGCCTCTTAGTAAGTTTATCCCTCCCATAGATTGTATCATAACAGATATATCAGAATTCAAAGCTTTAAGGAAATAGAGAAATACACCTTCAATAGCTAGTCTCACAGCCATGGGAATCCTATCCCACATCCTTTGAAATCTAAAATTGAAGTCAGTCATCTACTCATTTGGTGCTCTCTTGATGGTAGTCAGTGATTTGTAAACTCTTCAACTTTGGAATTATCCACAGAATCACAATTAATCGTTGATGTTCTACTTTCTATTAGAAAATAACAGAGATAGCTAGTGAATGAATTATACTTGTGCTTAGAATCAACAATTTACAGGAAAGGAAATAATATAGACTCATACACCAAAAATTTTATCCTGGAAAACCTCCAGATGAGGAAAAACCAGTCAGGAAGGGAAATTGCTCTTTCTTCCTAGTTTTATTGGCCAATTAAATAATAAGTACAGAAATTACAATAAGTATGAAAGAGAAGTAGATAATATCTCACACTTCCTCCCAGTTACTTGTTTTCTGTCTCAATTACTCATTGCTTCTACAAATAACAATTCCAACACTAAGAGCTTCTTACTCACTTGCTTCATGCTTTGATGCCTTTGTTCTCTTTTATAACATGCATTTATAGCCTTTCTCATGTTCTTCAGTGCACTAGAGAATGGGAAAGGTCATGCAAAAGAAGAGACATGGACTCC
Organism: Taxus wallichiana var. yunnanensis; assembly: GCA_018340775.1. NCBI lineage: Eukaryota > Viridiplantae > Streptophyta > Pinopsida > Cupressales > Taxaceae > Taxus > Taxus wallichiana. The sequence continues at coordinate 79,086,726 of CM031242.1, forward strand.
TTGGAATTGCAGTCTGTTCATGTCATATTTTATTTTTTGTCTGCAAGAGCCAGGATCGCCACCCAATGTAGATCGGTAGTCCCAACCACCACCCCTGGTGGGGCGGTGGTTCTGTAACCGCCACCCTACACAAGGTGGTGGTCCTGTCACTAAACAGATAGAACCTCCATGTATCATTTTTTCTTCTTTGTGTTGGCTGATTTGATAAAGTAGAGTCATTTTGGATCCCTATGGATCACACCTCCCAACTTAGGAGGCTTTTGGTCCCATAAAAGCTTAGTGGGGGAGTAGATGAGGAAATAATTCCCTCACTTGCTCCTTTGGGTACCATCGGGCCTGCCTTGGTGTCTTTCCTTTCAGTCTAATCTACCAAGACTCCTACACACCTCTCCTAGTCTCTCTGACCTTCTGTTGCAGTACTACATCCTCCTCCAATTTTCCTTGTGAGTCCAAGACGCAATCCTCAATGGAAGGTAGCAACTGTAGTTCTTCATCTTCATCTAGCATGGATGGCTCATATAGGTACAAGTTCTCACAGTTTACTATAGAGTACATCCTCATTAATGATGGAAAATCAAGTAGAAAGGAATTTTCTCCAATGTACTCCAATATGGTGAAGGGTCCATATCATAGTGGCTTGAGCTTCCGTGCTTGACCTTGTAGTCTCTCCTTGTTCAAGTAAATCCAAACTCTATCTCCAACATGAGGCTTATGTTCCCTTCTATGCTGATCATTCCTAGCTTTGTACTTGGCATGGGATTTCTCTAGTTGTTCCTTGACGTTGAGATGGATTTCCTGGATCCTCTCAATGAATTTGATTGCTCTAATCACCTTTGTGTCTCATGTATCCTTCTCATCCTGCTGTCCAACTGCTATGTCCAGTGGATTTTTAGGTAGATATCCCAAGCATGCTTAAAACGGTGACTTCATAGTGGATGTGTGTACTACCCAGTTATAGGAATGTTAAATGTAGGCTAAGGACTCATCCCAAGTCCTTGGGTATTTTTTGTTATACCCTCTAATCAACTGTACCAAAGTCTTGTTTACCACCTCTGTTTTCCATTTGTCTGTGGATGGAAAGTTGTGCTCCTTTGTAACCTGGTATCCATCTTTTCCCACAAAGTATTCCAAAACTTCCCAAGAACCTAGAATCCCTATCAGAAACAATAGACTTTGGCAAACCAAAATGCACCCATACATTAACAAAGAAAATATCTGCTACCTCATGTGCTTTTACTATCTTTTTACATGCCATAAGAATACACATCTTACTAAATCTATCAACAACAACATAGAGATAGTCATGGTCATGTTTAGACATAGGTAATCCTCCTACAAAATCCATAGAAATGTCCTCCCACAGATGAGTAGGTACTGGAAAAGGCATATACAAACCTTCCTTCCTAGTCTTAGGCTTACTAGTACAACAAAGTTTACATCCCGTATAAATTTTGATACTTCTTCTTGCATATTGGGCCAATACATGTACCTTTGCAAGTGGGCTAGGGTCTTACCAACACCAAAATTTCCCACTACTTTCAAGGTATGTGCTTCCCTCATCAATAGAATTCACTCTTCTTTTGGCACACAAAGCTTCCCCCATCGGTAGAGCATCCCGTCTTTGAGATAACAATCTTCAATCCCTGTCCTTTCAGCCCCTTGGGACTATAACTACTGAAATGTCACCCCAAAGTCTTTTTCCTAGGCATATGCCTCTCCATAAGATTCCTTCATGAAGGGCTTGATCTGAGAGATAGTGGCCAAACAGGAAAACTTATCCTATGTGGGTGGCCTAGACAACATGTTTGCCACCAATTTTATACTACCCTTCTTGTATTTAATCACCAGATGGAACTACTTGAAGGAGCCCCATCCATTTGTAGTGCCTTTCCTACTGTAATTTAGACTATGCTTGTAAATACTGGAGAGGTTTATGGTCAGTGTGCACAATATTTTCTTTACCCAACAAATAATGCTTCCATTTTTTAATTGCCTAAACTAGTGCATACATTTCCTTATCATATACTAAATATCCTTTAATTGCTGAAGTGAAAGTTTCAGAATGATAACATACGAGTTTACCTCCTTGAAGCAACACTGCACCCATGACATAATCACTAACATATGTCTCTACTTCAAAAGGATGCTACAAATTAGGAAGAGCAAGTAATGGAGCATGACTAATCTTGTATTTCAATAACTCAAATGATTTGTGTTGTTCCTTACCCCAGTCAAAACTCTTACTCTTTGTGACCACTGTGTGTAGAGGTTTTATAACCACGGAGAAGCAAAGAATGAACTTCCACATGTATTATACTACTCCCAGAAAACTCCTTCTTTTGATCCACTTGTAGCTCTCCTCCTCCAACCACGTGCCCAAGATAGACAAGTGACTGTTTGGCAAATTCACATTTCTTCATATTACATAGCAATTGTTTCTCCCTAAGAGCTTGCAAGACTAGATACAAATGAGTTAGATGTTCTTCCCATGTGGCACTAAAAATCAAGATATCGTCTAGATATATAATGACACATGAATCTATAAAATCCCGATACATCATTCATCAGTCTCATAAATGTAGTGGGTGCATTACATAACCCAAAAGGAAGTACTACCCATTCATACAAAGCCTATTTTGTCTTGAAGGCAGTCTTCCATATATCCTCCTCCTTCATTCTGACTTGGTGATAACCTAACTTGAGATCCAACTTCATGAAAAATTTGGCATGCTCAAGCTGATTCAATAGATCATTTATGCGAGGAAGTGGATATCTGTTTTTTATGGTGATCTTGTTCAAAGCACGATTAGTTGATGCACATTCTCCAAGAACCATCCTTCTTTAGCACCATCACGATAGGTGAACCACATGGTGAGGTGCTCGGATGTATCACCCCTTGGTCTAGTAGTTCATGGAGTTGTTTCTTTACTTTAGTACTCTTGAGAAAGGATTGCCTATACAACCCGATGTTCAGTAGAGGGGATTCTGGAAATAGCTGAATCTCATGCTCTACTTCCCATTTTGGTGGTAACCCACTAGGAGCCTGAAATAATTCCTGAAAATATTGAATAATACTATCCAAATCATGCTTTCCCTAGTTAGAAATCTCTACAACTTCTACCCCATCTTGTTTATCCTTTAATAAAAGTAAACAAAATTGATTATGATTTACTGAATAAGTCATTTTGCTTGGTTAGCACTTACCATAGTAACCCATGTCTTATGTTGGTGTGCCCGGATGTTGTAGTTGATCCCATCCTTGACCCATCTGTATCAGTTTTCCCTCCTCATAAATATAGCATCCCTAACATACAAGTAAGGACTCCCAAATACAACATCAAAAGCATCAAGTGGAATAACGTCAACTTCAAAAACATCAATATATTGGGAATTTATCCCAAACTTGACCTTACATCTTCTTGTTACCTAAATTTCAACACCCTTATTCACCCAACCCAAGGGATAAGGGTGTGGATGCTTGTAATTCTCAAGACCAAGCTTCTTATAACTGCTTCAGAAATCAAGTTAGACTGAGAACCGGTATCAACCAAAGCATTTACCTTAGTTCTCTTGATATGGATTTTGATCCTGGAATAGTCTACCCATTTCCTCTTCCTGGTTTTCCATGTTGGTGTCTATGCATCCAAGCCTCTCGTCTACATCAGAGTCATATTTGATTTCCACCTCCCCTTTTATTTTCACAGTTTTCATGGACTTATTTGAGTCCTTGGTTCGGTTCTTCGGATGTAACTCCGGATGAAACTTCAAATATGTAGCATCAATATGACCATTGATATCATAGTTCTTGCAAAAATTCTTGGGATATTTACAAGTATTCAAAGTAGTTGTAGCTTCTTTACCTTTCCCTTTCCACTTACCCTTGTTACTTATTTGCCTACACTCTCTCTTATGCTGATTTGTTGATTGCTTTACCCTTGGCTCTACTTCTTTTGCTTCTTTTCATCATCTATGTAGTATGCTTGTACACATGCTTTGTTGAGATCTTTGGGCTTTGTGGAGATGAATTTTCTTTGAAGGTGAGTGTGATTTAGTCCTAAGTACTTGGTAAGAATAGCCTCATCCTCCAAGTCCATGTTAAGCAACATGGCTTGCCTTTGAAACTTCATAGTATAGTCCTGCACACTTTGACCACTTTGCCTTGTCTAAAATACGCCATTTAATCATTTGAGTGGAGTCTTATGGCCAATAGGATAGAATTTATCTCTAAGTAATTCTTTAAATTCTTGCCAATATTTCACAATAGGATGCTACTTTTTCACAAGTGGCTAGATGGGTTTCCCCAAAACCAGAGCATCTCCCTCCATCTTGAGACATGCAAAGGTGATCCTTTGTGCCTCGGTGACATTGTGGACACTAAAGTAGACTTCTAATTGTTTTAACCATTTATCAAGCAACTCGCATCTACTTGTCCTTCAAATATTTTAATCTCAACTTTCGTTTCAAATTTAAAAGGAGTATGATCAGATTTTACCTTTTCTCTTGTGTTAGAAGTCTCTTCTTCATGCTCTTCCCCATAACTTTCCTCATGGTGGCTCCTTCCTATGCCAAAATTTTTAGCTAAGCCCCGAACCACTGATTCCATGGAGTCTTGTTTGACAAAAGTTTCTTCTATAAATCAACAAGCTCTTCTTTCCTTCTAAACATCCTATCCATCATGGTCTCCAACATCTCGATTCTACGGACCAAGTTCTCTTCCTCCATTTTTCCTTGAATTCTCTATTTCCACTTCTTTGTAGAAATTTCTAGATCGCAAGGTAAAGCCTCTTCACCTTTAGATCTCGTCACTATCATACAAATCCAAGAATGAATACCACAGTCCTGGATAATTGTTAGCTCTGATACCAAAATGATCTGTAAACTCTTCAACTTTGGAATTATCCACATAATCACAATTAATCATTGTTGTTCTACTTTCTATTAGAAAATAACAAAGATAGCTAGTGAATGAATTATACTTATGCTTAGAATCAACAATTTGCAGGAAAGGAAATAATATAGACTCATACACCAACAATTTTATCCTTGAAAACCTCCAGAGGAGGAAAAACTAGTCGAGAAGGGAAATTTCTCTTCTTCCCACTTTTATTGGCCAATTCAATAATAAGTACAGAAATTACAATAAGTATGAAAGAGAAGTAGATAATATCTCACACTTCCTCCAGTTACTTGTTTTCTCTGTCTCAATTACTCCTTGCTTCTACAAATCAAAATTCCAACACTAAGAGATTCTTACTCACTTGCTTCATGCTTCGATGCCTTTGTTCTCTTCCATAACATGCATTTATAGCCTTTCTCATGTTCTCCCATGCATTGGAGAATGGGAAAGGTCATGCAAAAGAAGAGACATGGACACCCTTTGGAATTATGGGACTGTTCACATCATATTTTATTTTCTATCCATAAGAGCCAAGACCACCACCCAACGAAAACCGGTGGTCCCAGGACCTCCGCCCTACACAAGGCGATGGTCCTGTCACTAAACAGATAGAACCTCTTTGTATCATTTTTTTTCTTTTTCTTGTTGGCTGATTTGATAAGTAGAGTCATTTTGGGTCCTTATAGATCGGTCATTTACTCAAGCAAGGAAAGATTATCTTCCCTTTCACCGAATTGGTTACAAAGTCCTAAGTATAGTTCATTCCAGCCGAATTGACCCGCTACTAAGCTTCTAAATCACTACATATTTTTCCCATTAAGAGAAGAGGCAAGAAATTTTACTACCACATCCCTATCAAAAATCTCATGAATGGCATGAGATATTTGCAATTTCTTGGATGTGATCAATAGGAGTTGTATGATTTTCTCCCGTGAAGTAGGGGGCATTCTTCAATGCTACCACTGGAATTAATTTTTGGGCATTGAGATTGATTAGAATGATCCCTGTGAAATTGAAAAAGGTATTCAGTGGCCCTTGTGGTGGTTATTGATGTGCCATCTTGATGTTCTGAGAACTTGAATTGGTGAAAAATGGCCTAACAAGTGGAGGCGTAGAAAAAGTTTTGTTTGGTGGAGATGGAAACCTCTAAACCTACCTTCCTCTTCTTCCTCTACCTATAGATAAATTCAGATAATCAAATATTCCTTCTTCTATTGCTATGGACCGAGTTTGGATCCTTCTCATGTACTTGGTCCACTAGTACTATTGAAACCAATTGAAGTTTGATTGGAGTCACCAGATGTGTTATTGGAAAGCCTCCAAAGGCTGAAAATTTACCAAGACACACACACAATCTTGATAAAATGGAAGTATTGACTTCTTGGTCCCACCAGTGTGCAAAACTATTAATGCAAAACTATAGCACCCCGATTACTTATTATTTGTGTGTGAGGCAATCAGTGTAACTTTGTAACATGGGATTATCCTACAGTGTGGGATGTTACAAATAGGATAATCCTCCGGAGAAATTCAGCTTCTTCTCCTAACTTAGTTTCAACTTCTCCAAAGTGCAGAGAATGGAAAACTAAACTAATCCTACCCTAATAATTTACAAGGAGACAAGGGTAGAAAAATGCATAAAAATAAATCTCTTGTAAAGGAAGGTGATGCGCAAGAAAGGGTGAGACAATCAGCAAAAAAATAGAAAGAAAACAAGGTAAGAGAGAGCAGTTGGAGGATCCATAGTCTAAGACAATATTTAATTCCCCATATTCATAAAGCACAACAAATTAAAGGTCCTGTAAAGAGATACAAACATGAAAAATATGTCTATGAACATAATGGAAGGAAAAAGATGCAATATAACTCGAATTAGGGCAAGAGAAGCCACAAAATACCAATTTTATTTTTCAAAAACATACACAATCCATTACAATATAGGCATAAGGAAAAATTCTTTACAATAAGCCCAAATTCGAGGGCTTTAGCTCATAATAAATCTAGAACAATTTTAACGGGGTTTCTTTTCATCACAGAAAGTATCCCTAAAAATAAGGGGAATTTTACAATATATAGGGTGAATAACCTTAAATTTGCTTCACCAGCTAACCTACTTCATTAAAAATACATGTGAAGTCATGCAAATTCACTTCCCGAGGGTGCTTTTCTGGAAGAAGTAGACATGGGTGCCATACTTCATTAAAACCAATTGTTGAGCCATCTTTTCACCCACCTACCTCACCTAATCTAAAGTCCATCTTTGATATTCATGTAGTTTGTTGGTAAAAACATTTCTATTGTTAGCTGGTAACATTTTTTCATGTTGTCATCCGGTAATTTTTTTCATGTCATCATTTGGGAATAAGTTGGTCTGAATTTTGTCATCGAGCAGGTTCCTATTACTGATCGGTAACACCATTTATTGTTGTCAGCCAAGAAGGGTTTTTCTGTTACTAGTTGGTAGTGTCATTACATGTTACTAGATTGTAACATCCATACATTTTCGGGTCACCTTTGTTGTTGTTGGCGAGTGTCATAGTTAGTTATGTTACCGGTGATAATGGCCATACGCATTATCAGTTGGTTATGTCTGTATGTTACGGGTTGTTCCTATTGTGGCAAGCTTTCCTCCAGTTATCGGTCGGTAACACTATTTTTATTACCATTCGGTAACATTTCCTTCATGTTATTGTCTCACCAATAAGTTTTACGATTTTAGGATGAAAGCAGATATAAGGTAAATGGTTAAGGAGGAATACCTATGAGGCGAAGGTGGAAGGTAGAATGCACGTGTTGTTGACATTATCTAAGTTGGTCATAGAGAACTCTTTTTGTCTAGGAAGGACTACCTATAGATGCAAAGCAAGACCACTAAAAGAGTATTAAATGGCATATGACAATGGACTTCCTAGCATATGCTAGATCCAGGAAGCGTGGTGCTTCCTAGAGAGGTTGTAAATCCATTATTTAATAACAATTCAATGTGAATAAACAATTGAAATAAATAATTCTTATTGGAATGTAATGATTTAGGTTTCTCATACACACAATACACTATATTTTATGCTAGATATCAAAATAACACTAAATCTAATTAGAACCGGGGTTTGTTTAGGTCATATCGGTCTATCAAAGGTATGGTAAAGTGCAGGGTTGATTGGTTGAGTGCAGGTTGGTTTTGGGTGAGTGGGAAGCTTTTTGGTCTTAGAATATGAAATGACATAGAGATCGATATCGTCTAGTGACCGATGTCGGTATGGGGGAATAAACCGACAACGGTTAAGGAACCGAGCATCGGTAGGGAAATCGGTAATGAACTATTAAAAATGGGTTTTTAATCTCTCTCGTGATTGAACAAAGAGTGAGGGTAGTGTGTTTTGGGTTGTAATATGGTTGAGAGGACTTAAGAACACTACGAATGAGGTTTAATAGGGTAAAAAGGCTTAGAGTGGTTGAATAGTGGGTTGGTGGGAAGAAGATGATGTATGGGTAACAGAAGAAATAAAATATTGAAAGAAGCAAGAGATCTACAATGGGATAAGCACAAATGATTAAAATCATAGTACTTACTTGGTATTTTATAGATCTTGTGAGTTGAGATGGTTGATGGTTGATCGGAGAAGAGGTGTTTGAGTCCAGTGTCATAAAGAAGTACAAACTGTGTGCTCCCATGAGTATTCCAATTCTCTAGAAGGGAACCAGTTGCTTGTCTTGCACTTTGGTTGTGTGTGTTCGTTGTATGGATGTAGGAGGGCTTGAAGATTCATGCTTGAATGTAATAAGGCTCTAATAATTGAATGACCAACCGGGTAAAGAGTTGTAAAATTCTATATAAAGTAATCGATGGCAGTTTAGGTGACCGAGCGTCGGTAGAGGATAAACCGGCGTCGGTTAGGGTAAAATTTTCTTATTTACCAATAATATGTAGATCTTCCCAAATTTGGCATACTTTCCTTGTTTGGTCCGCTTAGGAAGTAGATTTCACATGAGAGAACACGGGAAGATCTTTTAAGATGTCTAGTTAGGTTTAGGAAGAAGTCTTAGTTAGTTAGGTCAAGTAGTTACTCAACACTTTGGGAGTGATGACTCAATCGAGAGTAATGACTTGGTCATTGTGAGTTAAATGCCCCTGGAATGGGTCCGGGGTGAGGTTTTAGGATGAGGTGGATGTGTGAGGATTAAATTAACTTAAAATATTTAAATTAATTAATAATGTGAGGATGAATATTAATACGGAATGAATGGGTCATGATTAGTTAAATGTGTTACGTTAATTAATTGAAGGGGACCAAGGGGAGTGTGACCCAAATTTGGTGTCTATAGTTTCCCCTTTTTCACGTATCTTGTATTGATAAGAAACTCGAAAAAAATAGGAAGTCGAGTGCTCCAAGTATGAGTGAAGATTAGGTTTCCCAAAGTGTGGGTAGAGATGATCCCCCTCAAACCAATAACTGATGAGGTGTTAAATAGATTCGGTGAGTGGTTTGATAAATGGGTAAGTGATGAAAATGAGGGTAGTTTGGTTATAAGTAAGGGTTATTTCAGTCAGGTAATAGGTAGTGGAAATCTAATACTCACATATGTATGTATTACAATAAGGTACTAGGTTAAAAAACTTTCAAACTCTGCGTTGTCAAAGGTCGATAGGTTTATCCAAACAAGGTTGAAGTGGTTCAGGTATCCAAGGTATAGGATATGGTCTTGAAACACCACTAGGACAGGTGTAGGAATGGGCAATAGGTTTTTTTCCGGGCACCAAAGGTATGGTTAGGATAAACAACATGACATTAGGCAAGGTAAGGTCATTAGGTTGAACAACACGAGTATCACATCACAAGGTATAGCGAGTACACGAATTTGAGTGTCACAAAACATGAGTGTTGGTTGGGTGAAGTAGGAAAGGCTGAAAGTAAGGCCACGTGAGGGGCATAATCATGCCCCAACTGATGGTGAAGTTTGGTGAGAGGTAATAAGGTCATGAGGGTGAGGTGTAAGGTCAGGGTCAACTTTGGGTTAGGTAGAAAAAGTTTACGGGCAAGCGAGAGGTTGTGTTATATGGTGCAATGAGGTAAAAAAGGCTAACCGACCGCAATCATGGCCAACCAATTTTGGTCACATGAAACTGATCACAGTGCACTAAGGCACATGACCAATGTAGGTTTAGGGAAAGTGATGTCATTCAAGTAAGATTTAGGATGAAAAGGTAAAATCAGAATTACGGATTCATTTGTGCCTTGCCATTTATGAAAATGACAAAGCGAGAATGGCATTTTCATCCCATGGATGAGAGTGACCATGATTACGCTAGATTCTAGGCTGATTTGGAGAGAGGTTAGTTGTTGGAGAGGTGTAGAGGCAAGCCTATGAGATCTTTAGGCGTGATTTGATTAGTGGAGATCCATGGGTTTGATTTAAACATGGCTACAACAGAGGTGCGGGAAAACCACCGGCTCAAAGACCAAATATCTCAGCAAGGTGATGTCGGCGTGTAGAGGTAGGATCCAATCCTTTCTGGTTTTTTTAATTGAATTTGTATGAAAAAATGAAATAAATGGGGGTGAATTAAAAATTCAAAATGTAGTTAAAAATGGAAGAATTTGGGTATGGGGCGGGTGCAATATATATTAATTAGGTTGTAAAATGTAAATGAGTGGGGTTGGATGGTTTTGGGTACATTTTAGGCTTGTTTTTAAATTTTTAGAAAATTGGGGGTGTGGGGATTTGGCTTTGGAAGCGAACAGAGAAAGATGTCGGTCAAGTCACGGTTAACATCAATTTGGCATGCCAGCATCGATGGAAAAATAGTTAAGCGGCGTCGATTCAGATGACCGGTATCGATCAATATGATTGACATTGGTCACTATAAAAAGTGGCTTAGTCTGAATAGGTTAAGTGGAGAAGGCCAAAATGGGGTAAAAATGAAATTAGAGGGTAGATAGGTAGTGAATAAGGGAAAAAGAGAGGAATCGGGGAGAGAATCGGGTGGGTGAGGGTAAATATAGGTAAACATAGGCGGGTAATAGAAGAAGATTAAGTCATGGTAATGGAATGGGTATGGGAACTTGGTAGGCTAAATTAGAAGAAATGATAGGCCATGGAAGAAATTAGGATATAGAAAGGTGGGGTAATTAGGTTGTAAATAAATGGGAAAATTAGTTTAGTCTTTGATATTATGTAGTGGTATAGATGCGGACATAGCATCGAGATGATGATGTGGGACCATGTCCCACAGTTATTAGGGAAGATACGTCCCAGCATTACTGAGGACAAGTGGACACATATGCAAGATGTTGGATTGGTGGGCATTAGGACGCTATAGGTGGATCCGACGGGATCACAGTATCATGGTTGTGCTCATCGATAAATGGGATGCAGCAACCAACACCTTTCATCTACCCATCGGTGAGATGACCATCACGTTGGAGGACATATACAGGATTCTGTCGCTGCCTATTATTGGTGAGCTAGTATATTCAACATCATAAAATGGAGCCTTCGAGGCGATGATTGAGGTATTTGGGGAGATGGTGAGTGACCTGACAAAGCATAGTGTCAGTCTTGTTTATGGGGCTTTATATGTTGCACACCTATAGGAGACACAATTAGTAGTGCATTGGTGATGGTAGAGGTGGGGTGATATGCACTTCCTAATTTAGAGGGTGGTTAGTTTCCCAGAGGGATGATGGGAGTATTGCAAGATATGATTGAGGATTAGGTCTACTTTACATGGGAACCTGCATATTTAGTGTAGCTATACAGGGAGTTGTGGGCCTACCATAGGATGCAATGCTACGGCATCTATTGTACATTCATACTTCACTACTGGGCATACGATCATATTATGGTAGTGCGGCCATGAGGACTACCGGTACAGATTGGAATCATGGGGGATAGAGGGCAGCTTACATGAAGTGGGTGGTCATAGGTGGTCATCCTCAAGTAGAGGAGGTAGCTCATGACGTAGTATAATACAGGTAAGAGCTGGAGGGCTTGTATGCGATGGACATAGTCTAGTGGCCCTATGTTGATTTTCCATCTTTTAGAGGGATGGTTGAGGAGCTATAGGAATTACAGTTAGTGCGGTTGATACAAGGCAGACATGCCGGTGACCACAAGATGATCCCGATCGACAAATTCTAACACCAATTTGAATTATAGCAGGATGTGTTGCCACCCTTCCCACAATACCGTAGGGATGATGTGGAGAGACCTTTGTCTCCACCCTAGCCCACAGACCCCATAGGGAAGTAGTATGTACTAGTGGATATGAGGTTAGACAATGTAGTGACCATTATGGCATACAGATAGTGGTGGGAAGTGGAGTTACAGGTAGCACCACCATGGCCAGGTCAGCCAGACTTAGCCACAGTGATGGTTCAAAGGGATGCCCTACAGGGACAGGTGACTGTGTTGGGAGTTCAATTGATAGCGGTGCATACACGGGTAGTTACTTTGATAGGGTAGGTGACTACATTATAGGTTTAGTTGAATGCTTCCCATGCGCAAATGCAGTGCGGTCTCATGCGAGGATGGTGCACAAGTAACAACACTATAGGTGCATGTTACTAGTTTACAAGGACATTTAGCATTTGCTGAGGCACGGGTTGCGGCCTCACAGGCCCATGTAGTTACATAGGCACTAGGATAGGGTCCTCTATTGGTAGGTCAAAGTTCACAGGTGGCGGTTAGGTCGATGGTACCTCCTAGACCGTATCTATGGCAAGGTTCAAGGATTCCTGAACGAGGCCCACTATAACTAAGACCATCTAGCCCACTTTGTATTGATGTTCCCTCATATGTCGAGCACGGGCCCAGCAGGTAGCTAGTGAGAGGACTAGGTCCAGGACTCATAGCTCATGTAGCACATGGGGTCATCGGCCCTAGAGAAAGGTGAGCTTATCAGCTCTCGTAGACCGGGCCCAGCTGAGGGCTAGGAGGAGGATATGGGTGAGAGTGGAGAGGAGGGTCTTAGGTGGGGTTGATTGATCATGAAATTTGATACTTGTATGATGATTTTTATTTATATATATTTCCCTACATCTTTGAAGATTTTGTGAGATTATATATGAGAGTCTTGAGACACTTCAATTATTTATCCTGTGTATATATATGTATTAATACACAGACATTCTTTTTATATATTTGATGATTATTATTGTATGGATGATGTACTCCCTTTTTATTTCCATTGTTATTGTGTACTGTGGGAACTAGGTGAGTTAGGCATGATTGAGTCAATGTCTTTTAGGCATGATGGAGTTAGGTATAGGCATGGTGTGGTCAGGTATAGGCATGGTGTAGTCAGGTATAGGTATGGTTGGGTCAGGTATAGGCATGGTGGAGTCAGGTATAGGTATGGTTTGGTCAGGTATAGGCATGGTGGAGTCTAGGTAATTTCCAAGTTACTGATCTTATGGAAATAATGTATTGTATGTATGTTATGGTTAAATTTCCAAGTAATTAATATCATGGAAATATGAAATGATTTAAGTAGAATATGGTCATGGTGATAAAATAGTAGGTATGTATGTTTTTATGATATATTAATTTCCAATTTTTGTGTAAATGAAAACTAACTAGGGTAGAATGTGAACATAAAAGGGGAAAATTGGTTAGGGGTAATAGTGGTTGAGCTAATCTCCAAGGGCCTCATGCCCTCAGAGTATAGCCTACATAGCCCCAACGAAAAGGGGCCTCAGGCCGATGTAGTTCTCCCATAAGCTAGGGAAGAATATGATAAGGGAGATGAATTCATTAGTAGGTTTTAGGCATGGTTGAGTTTAGATTGAATAAGTGTGGGTGATTTTTGTGGGAGAGGAATTCCCGAATTTAGGTGTCAAAGGTCTAGTCCTGTGTAGCAAAATCAATAAGTAAGAAAAGAGGTGAGCGGGAAGAGGAGAAAAAATCCACCAAATTATTAAGAACCATTATGATTCTATCATACCAAATATTGGCTTATGAACTTAAGACCCAAAAGGCGTTGCATGATTGACTATTCTAAGGGATAAAATTTCACATTTGTAGCATGTCCCTCGAGTAGGTAGAAGATTATAAAGTAAATATGGTGAGGTGAAATGGGTTGTTTTAGCGTAACCTTGGTGTGAGACAACATGCCTCTTTTTCAAGATACCCAAGACCAAAAATAGGCAAGTCCATCATGAAAAGTGATCTTTTTCTTTTTGCTTTTATTTTATAGACTGATTGATGTGGGAAGTCTATGTGGGATGAATAGAATATCTCCTTGAGGTATTCATGAAGTTGATTGATGTGGGAAGCTTCAAAATATTTTTATTTTATTTTTGTATAAATAGTCTTCTTTTTGGATAGACTATGTATAGTATGGCTAGCTTTGTATAGTTGTCCTTCGAGGGAGCAGTCTATTTATAGCAGCAAGATAGAAAGATAGATTTCCTTTTTGAGGGATTCATCTATTTGCTAGAAGTTTGACTCAAGGAGTTTGAATTTGAAAATCCCATATATTACTTTTGAAATTTTATTTTTTTGGACTTTTAGGTCATGGACAAGACTATAGAGAAGTATAGGCTTCTTTTATGAAGACAAAACCATAGCACATAGGGGTTAGCTATGAAAGATAGGTTTTAAGTGACGAACGACCATGGGATTCCATCTTGAAAAGGATGAAAAGTATCCATGAGAATCATGCCATGAGTAGAGTCATGGTACTCATATTGAAGATAAGGTTGAAAGGTGATGGGTAATCACATGATTCTTGTTTAGTTGTTGATCCTTAAAATAGGTAAGTGGAAGGTGAATGTTGCTCAAGGGACAAGCGTTTAATAGATAGAAGGTGATATAGGACTTGATTAAATAATATAATGGTCAAAGATGTAAGGCATTGAGGGGATCAGGTTCGGGTTTACCTTCAAGTGAAGATAAACGATAAGCACCCAATCCATAGGCATGAGTAACGATATAGGGTCCAAGCCAATTAGGAGAAAACTTGCCCCATTTACTTTTCTCCACTTTAGTTACATGTTGATTTTAATTCAAGATGAGGTTGCCGACCATGAAAGTTCACTCTTGGACACATTTATCATAGGCATGTTTGATATGTTTTTAGTAGATTTGAAGGTGATCAAGATCATTTAAACGGTGTTCATCTAATAGTGCAAGTTGTGCCAAATGGTCCTAGTGAAAATCATCATCATTGAGCATATCTTTGAGTGAGATATGAAGAGATGGAATTTGGACTTTGAGAGGCAAGACAACCTCTTTATCATAAACCAAAGAGAAAGGTGTGGTAGTGGTTGAGGTGTGAATACTAGTGTGATAATCCCATAAGGTAAAAGGAATGTGTGTGTGCCAATCCTTACCAGTATCATCAAACACTTTCATGAGAATTTTATTTAGGGTTTTGTTATTCAATTTAGTTTTGCCATTTGTTTGAGGATAATAAGGTGAAGAAAAACTGAGTTGAATGCCGAAGGCATCACAAAGTTTTTGTAGGGTTTTGTTTTTGAACTATTTTTATTTATCATTATAGAGCGGTGAGGAACACCAAAGTGAAAAATGATGTGATGGTTGATGAATTCACATATTTTCTCATCTTTTATAGAAATGAGAGGTATGGATTCCACCCATTTAGTGTAATATTCAATAATAGTAATAATCCATTGATGACGTTGGGAAGAATGAGGGTTGATCTCTCCAACAAGATCCAAACCCCATTGAGAGAAATGCCAAAGGTCTCATACGACTGTAATGCATGACTAGGGGTGTGATGAAGATTAGCATGTTGTTGACACTTCACACAATGCTTGACATAGTCACAACAATCACGGTTTAGGGTTGGCCAGTAATAGCCAAGGTGAAGGATGTGCTTAGCAATGCTAAGCCACTAAAGTGACCCCAAAAATTCCGTCATGAACTTCCTTGATGGTGTATGGAACTTCAGAATTTATAAGGCATTGTAAGAGGATCCTTTCAAAGCCGCATTTATAGAGAAGACCACCCATGATGACATAGCGAGAGACACTTTTGAGAAAGGATCTTTTCCATTGTGAGTAAGATCTGGAGGTAGAATTGAAAGGGAAAGATAGTCAACAAACTACTTATACCAAAGGTCGCATGGGTAAGTTTCAATGTTTCCTACAAGGTTAACATCTTGGAATAGATAAGAAGGTGATTGCAACCTTTGTACTATGAAAAATATTTTCAAGCTAATGGGAAAAGTAGGGATTTGAGAAGTAAGATAGGCCATGGTGTCTGTACATACCCAAAATTGTAGGGTACTGCACCGCCAGAAAGAGGTTACACATACCCCAATGATGATATAGGTCTCCTTGCAAGGTGTTCAAGATCCAGAAAAGCTTGCCAAGTATATGTTTGTATCTCATATGCCTCATTCGGCCTCTATGTGCTTTGTTCTACCCTCTGCCCCCTTTTTCCTTGCATTTTGGTCTTAAGTGACGAGACCGCCGCCCTGCCTGGCGATGATCCCATGACTACCGCCCAGGACAGGCGGCGGTCCTGTAACCACCGCCCTGCACATGGTAGTGGTCTGTGCGCATTTTCTAGAATGTTCCAATGATCTCGTCAAATGTAAAATTCAAATTTCTATCTGCATTCTTCAGCTACTTTTCTTTGCATTTATGTTTTGGCTGCCCTGTGAATAGTGTTTTCTCTTTGTTTAATGGTAAAAGAGTTCCATTCCAAGTTACCTTCTAGTGAATGCATTTGTTATAAATAGCCAGCTTGTTTTCAAACAAGAGGCCCCTCTCCTTCTCTGTTTAATCATTCATTCTTTTGAGTTTCTTGCTTAGAATTCCAATAGTTTCATGTTTTGCATCCATTGTTAGCTTTCTCTTGCTGTCTAGAGGTCATTTGATCTTCTTGTTTCAATCTTGCTTCATTATTGTTCCATGCAAATCAGTTTAGAATAAGATAGTTTCATTCTTAGGTTGGAATCCATTTAGAGTTGTAGGTTTTGTTTGGTCACAAAAGATAGTTTCTAGAACTCTCGGCGTATTTGTGTTGTATTCCCACAATAAATCCCACTAGGAATTGCATAGTCAAGCTCTATTCACTTGCACTATCCCTCTCTTACTCGCATTATATTTGGTCTATATCCAAAGCTGCCATTGTTCGAGTACCTTCTTCTGTTGATGCTATCATATACACGCTTTTCTAGATTCATGAGAACACGAAGGAACGAGGAGATCACACTGAGGGGAAAAAGTCACACACAACTAGATTTACCACTATTCTGTAAACTCCAGGTTTGATTTTTCAAATTTCTAGTTATAACATATCAAATAGAGTAGTAAATTATTTCATTTCAGTCAAAGATCACTCTCGATATTGCAGGGAAGCTATGGGGATTGATAGTTTCTGAGAAACTATGATTCATTCCTCACTTCTAAGGTAGGATCGAGAGTCTTTCAATTTAAATTAATTAGTTGTTTAGATATTTAGGATAAATTCACTTGCGCACAGCAAATTGCTACACTAGGCTACTTTGTTTGATTTGATTATGTTACTAGATTAATTGTCCATTTTCTGAATATATTAGAATAGATGCTCTTTTAATTCCTTTAAAACACTTCATCAAAACTACAAAGATAAAAGAATACATGCATAGTGTAGATACATCTTTCATAATTAGTTTACTAGTTTTAGTTAAAGTTGAATCATTTTTGCATGACAATCACGGGACCTAGGGAATTCAGGGAATATGTGTTTGAACCAATAGTGCCTCAACCAAATCTCCCCACAACACTAGCTGATATAGATCAAGACCTTAAGATTCAGGTTTTCGAACAACGGTAAACCTACGAACAATTAGTGAACAATTGAGAGAGTTAAATATTGAAGACGACAAGGCATACACATTTTGGTCAAATCACCCTAATTACAGACTACCTTGATAGGATGTCTGCATGACTATACAAGGACTCGAAAGAGAACAAGTATTTGGTTGTGATCCTTTAGTTCCACAACCTAATGCAGGAGACCTCCTCATTGACATAGATACTAGCTTACACATTCAAGTTGCCAGAACACCTGTAAGGTATTCTGAGAAAATTACACAACTTCTAGTTCTAAACATAGAGGCTGAAAAGGCGTACGATTACTGGATAATCGGAAGGAGAAATTAACTCCTCATATGACCATAAGAGGTTTGCCACAACCACGAACTTACGGTTGTGATCCATAGGTCCCATAACCCAACGAACCTACTAATCAATCAGATATTTACATTGGTTTACAAACACTAATATTCAAGTCCTCACCACTCCCACCAGACATCATTACACAATTCTCCGTATTAAACGTAGCAACCAATCAAGCTAAATATTTCTAGACTAGACTAGAGAATCATCCATAAAACCCCGGAGGATCCACTACACATCTCATCACCATTTTTCATGACCTTGTCTGGAAATATACGCGAAGCACCTACAGGTCACTTTCCACGTATCCAATAGCCAATAAATAGGATCTTGGCAGAGCTCGACATTGATTGGAGCCTCGAGTAGTTATTATATCTGAACAATCCATCACACCAATCCAGGTTAGGAGGGCCTTCTTTGCCTTAGATTTACATATTCCATTACTACGCATTGAGGATATAAGATTGCCCAACTATTTTGTTTGTACCCATATATATTCCACATTCACCGACCATCTCGGCACGACCTCGGGAGGTCGGGTACGAGGAAGAGTTACTTGTAGATTCTTATGCTCACATGTCACTTTTCCATCGTAAATGGTGTCTACAAATTTATTAGTGGAACGCGGGGTGGTTTGAAGTTCATAATGGTCAAAGGTAGTCAAAATCATGTCAACATGATTTTTATACTTTTGAAGTATCTCATTATGACACTGGTATATACCATTAACTTGGTTCATAACCAGTTGAGAGTCACCAAAGATATTAATTTATTTAACATCTAAGGTTATGGTGGTTTGAAGACCTAACACGAGTGCTTCATATTTGGTGATATTGTTAGTACAATCAAAATATAGTTTGAAAGATAATGGCATAGGCTCACCATTAAGAGGAATGAGGATAACCGACACCACCCCCATGTTGACATTTAGAACCATCAAAGAATAAGGTCATCTAGTAAACGGTATCGTCCAGGGAGAGGGTGGTGATGGATTCATCAGGGAATTCGAAGTTAGAAGATTGGTTTCTAGAGAGAGGTGTGTTTGCGAGTTGGTCAAGTAGTGATCTTTCCTTTGACATAATTTTTATGGATGAATTCGAGATCTAGGTCTACAAGAAGCATGAGCCAATGTGCAGCATGTTGATGTTGATAGGGCTTAGTGTACATGTAATGTAAGGGGTCAATATTGGTGATAATGAAGGTTTTGTGGTTGAGTAGGTAATGGCAAAGTTTAGTGGAAAAAAACTAAGGCTAGGTAGAGTTTTTGGCGTGAGTATATCTAGTTTCGTATTCTAAAAGTGTACAAATTATATAATAAACCACTTTCTCCTGTGTTTCTCATCACGATGAGCAAGCATGGCACCCAAGGAATGATTAGTAGCAGAAATGTAAAGGTAAAATGGTTGGTCATCCTTAGGTGGAATGAGCACAAGTGGTTAGAGGAGGTATTTTTAAGGCATCAAAGGCTTTGTGGCATTCATCATCCTATTTGAAGGAGACATCCTTTTTAGAATATGATGAAATGGATGGCGTGATTAGAAAGTTGAGAAATAAAGAGACAAATTTATTGCAACTTGCCTTGAAAACTACGAAGTTGATTTGAAGGTTAGTAAGTGGAGGCATCTTGAGAATATCCTTTATTTTAGTGATATCAACTTCAATGTCATGCAAAGAAATGATAAAACTAAGGATATTTTCAGAGAATAGTGAAGACACACTTCTTAGGTTGAAGGAGAACACAAGTATTTGATTATATGGTCAAATACAACCTTAAGAAAAAAAGGTGCTCGGTCGGATGTTTAGATTTGGCAAGAAGATCGTCAACGTAATCTTCCAATGTGTTATGCATGATTTCATGAAAGATATAAGTCATAGCTTTGTTGATATGTAGCACCAAAGCATTTTTAAGGCCAAAGGGCATGACATGATATCGAAGGTCACCCAAGGAGTAATGAAGTTGGTTTTGTGTTGAGCTTCTGAGGTGAGTAATATTTGGTTATAACCATGGCTGTCCATGAGTGATAACATCTCATGCCCAATGGTTAGATCAACTAGTTGGTCAATACTAGGTAGAGGAAAGTCATCTTTGGTGAAAGATAAGTTAAGGTTGTGGAAATCCATGTAAATACGGAGTCCCCTTGTTTTTTTTGTGATAGGAATGATATTAGAGATACATTGGGGATAATCAATGGGTAGAATGAAGGAAATCGAAAGGAGGCGCTATAGTTCTTCTTTGACAAGAAGGGAAATGCGAGGATGCATTTTCCGTAGATTTTGTTTCATGGGTTTGGCATTAGGAATGGTTAGGATATTATGGACCACGATGTTTGGGTCAATACCAGAATATCATTGTATGACCAAGTAAAAGTTTTGTTATGATCCTGAAGAAGAGAAGTAAAAGTTTCATGTTCAAAGAACATCTAAAGATTGGCCTATTTTTAGAATGTGTGGGCGGTCTTAAGTGTGAATGTTGATTTCGATAGTCAATTCATTCAACATGGTTTTTGTCTTAGAAGCTAACAACTGATGTATATAATAATCTTCGAACCAAGGTGGTGAGAATAGACTCATCAATCTAACATTGAACAACATTAATAAAAGGTGTATCTTCATCGCTAATGTTAGGATATAGGAAGGAAAGAGAAGAAGGAGCCTCGCCATCACGTTGATAAGTCGAGGTCCCGGAAAATGGTGTTCACAAAAAAAAATTAGGAGGAATGGATTATGGATCCATAGACTCTGTAGGTGAAGGTGGTGAATGAGTCAAATGGGGTGGGGAATGTTTATCATCCTCAGTGAGTTTGACTCAAGACCTCTTGAAAGGTGGTTTGGCAAATCCAATACCACTACAGTCTTTATGATTATGAGTGGTGTAAGGAATGACACTATGGTGGCCTTGTTCATAGAAACAAAAGTCAAATCCCTTCCAAGCATAGCAATGGATGAAGGTGTGGGCGAAGTGGCGGTTGGTGAGAGATTGAAGGTTAGAGCAAAATGGTAAAGTTTGGGAAGGTGGCTCAGGCGAGCAAGTAGAAGTATCAAGGGCCCCATATGTTAAGTTGGTGTGAAGGTGGGGAGGAACATAGGGGGAAACCTCTCCTATGTGTTGATCATAGCGGGGATGTTGGTGAAGGTTACCATACTCTTGAGGAGTAAGGAATGTGTCAATGTTATAAAGGTGGTACTCCCCGCAGTGAGGCATTGAAAAACACCTTCTAAGGGATCGGTAGTGGGTATGTGGGTAGCGAGAATGGATGAATCACTGGAAAGTTGGGAAGAAGAAGCATTGGATGTTTGAGGAGTAGATGGGTTAGATGATGGATCAGCTACAAAAGTGGCGGAAACAATGGTAATAAAAGAGTTGGTTACGAGAAGATGTAGCGGCAGAAGTGGTGGATGAGGTAGTAGATGAAGAAGAAGTGGTAATGGTGGTAGATGCCTTAACTGGTATAAGGACATCATTGGGTCGATACAACATGTTACAGGTATTGAAAGGTGAAGGGTCAGCTAGAATGGTATAGTTGTGCCCTTCATGTTCGAATTTTAAATAGCAGTGTAAGGTTGAAGGAACACAACCCATGACGCAGATCCAAGGTCAGCCAAGTAGCATGTTGTACTATAATTCCCCCTCTAAGACATAATAATTCAAGAATGGTATGGGGGCCTACACAAATGGTATCATCAAACCCTTCTTGTTTAGGTTTGAGTGGTTCGTAAGGTCTAAGCAAAGGTGGCAATGTGATGACAGAGGTTTCCAAAATGTTAGCTAAGATGTTGGCATAATACCCTTCCAATGTATCACAATGTGAAGTGTGGGTCTAGATGGAAGTGTGGGTGACTTTGGTGGGAGAGGCATCACTAGAGGTGGAATTAGAGGTTGAGTAAGTTTGACCATTTTTTTGGTACATAATATGGTTTTATGTTTAGATTGCACCTTCTTTGTTAAATATGTATCGGGTGAACTAGTTTCTAAAGGTGGTATAGGTTTAACTACCTCTTTGGAAGGTAGTGGGTTCTTGGCTTTGGTTGCACCTTCTTGGGTAAAGGTGAAGAAGAAGTACATGATGTAGAGGGGAAGGAAGATGATGGAAGGGGGTGGGTTAGCCAAGGAGATAATAGAGGTGCAGTGAAGGTTGTGGTAAGAGGCAATGTGGAAGGTATTGGTTGAGGGTAAGGGAATGGCAGGGGGTAATGATGAGGATACTGGAAGTGGTGTAGGTATAGGAGGTAGAAAGGATGTAGGTGACATCAAAGGCGTAAGCGGTGTAGATAATTTGGGTGTAACATAGGATCATGACGAGGTGGGTTATGGTGTTTTTGTTTTACTCGGGTAGGAGGTGGATTGGCCAAGTTTGATGGATGGGAACCTAGGATAGATGGAAGTGGTGAAGGTGATTGAGGGCAGTGGGTGAAGTTGGTGTATGCAGCCTAAGGGGTTGGGTCTTATTCTTAGGTGAGGAAACAGCTTTTTTACGACGGCTTGTGAGGATGTGGCTAAATCTAGTTTGACGGGAGGATGGACTAGACTTAATGTCGGCATGACTCCTAATGTGGTAATGGGTTTGGATGCAAAGGAAGGTATAGGTGCAGAAGATATCGATGATGTAGGGTTAAGCTCGAAACCACATGTGGTAAGGTGAAAGAGGGTAAGGCCAAGCTAGTAGTATTTGATGCGTAGTGGGTGCGAATGTAGGAGGAATGGACATAGGCATGCCATATACCAACTACCCCAATGAATCATGGGTAGAGGAATGAGTGAGATAATACTACAGAGCGGTGGGGTTGTGATCAAGGAGTCCCATGAACTCCTCATCACCAGTGGGTATGGAAATTTCCTGATTGGGGTCTATAGGTGATAAGATGGAAGGGGGCGATGGGCTAGGAGGGAGTAGCTGGCAGCTAGCATGAAACACAAGGACATTGGCTTGTCTACGAGTCAAAACCATGTGACTAATAATAGAATGGGTATTACGAGAGCCTGCTGATGATGTAGAAACACATAAGTAATGGGGAAAATCAGTCTAAAATGAGTGATTAGATCATTATTCTGATTGGAAAATCAAAATACAGAGACCGATGTCGGTTGGGGTAACTGATGCTAGTATGAGGGTAACTCCCACTGGTCAACTCAGATCGATGTTGGTTACTATGAAAAATAAGAGATTCAAAGATCTGGAAATGAAAGGTGAAAATGGGTCAACCTAGACTCTAAAGATGATATCAGAGACCCAAAAGTGTGATAAAATGGTAGAACAAGACATGAAAAGAACATGAAGGTGGAGAGTAATATTTTGGTGAAAATGACCAAAAAGCATAAAATCAACATCGGTCAATTAAGTGATGGCAATCATTTGAACGATATCGAGTTCGTGAAATCTGGGAAGAGAAGGAAAAATGAAGTTTTGGTGATTTAGATTAAATAAAAGATCCAAACCAGAGACCGAGTATAGTATAGTTATGAGGAGTCCTAATACGCCGAATAAAACAGGAATACACAAGTTGTGATGTGGGGCGAAAAGAATGAGAAAGAATGAAGAAACGAACCTCACACCTCAAAATGCAATTAGACAAAAAGGTAACAAACATCTTGTGTTCACCCATGAGTATTCCAATGCTCTAAGGGGAACTGACTTCTTTTCGCACCTTTGTAGTTGTGTGGTTCATCGTCTGATGAAGGAGGATTTAATGTAAAAATGCTCCAATAACTGAATTACTAACCGAGTAAAGGGTTATAAAATTCTATATAAAGGAATGGATGGTGATTTAGGTGGCCAATGTCTCCCGAGGATAAATCGGCGTCGGTTAGGGTGAAATAGTCTTATTTGCCAAAAATAGGTAGATATTCCCAAATTTGGCGTGCTTTCCTTGTTGTGTTCACTTAGGGAAGTAGATTTCACATGAGAAAAGGCAGGAATATCTTAGAAGAAGTCTTGTTAGGTTTAGGAAGAATTCTTAATTAGTTAGGCCAAGTAGTGACTCAAAGATGGGAGTGATAACTCAGTGCTTAGAGTGATGACTTAGTCACTAAGAGTTAAATGCCCCTGGAATGGGTCCAAGGTGAGGTGTCAGGATGAGGTGGAGGTGTGAGGATTAAATTAACTTAAAATAATTAAATTAATTAATAATGTGAGGATGAATATTAATATTGGATGAAGGGATCATGATTAGTTAAATGTGTTACGTTAATTAATTGAAGGGGACCAAGGGGAGTGTGACCTAAAGTTGGTGTCTATAGCTATATCCAAATGGCTTGGACCGTCAACGCGGTTTGCCAATTGGCCATGAGGATTTACAAATAATTTCTTCCATCAACTTCCAATACTTTGTCCATTTGGTTGTCCATTTTTCAGGGGTGTAAACTATGGATATGATTATCTAGCACCAAATTAAGCAATAAGTTGATCTATTCAAATTCTAATTGATTAAATGGTTCTTCTAAAACTACCTAGCTCTCATTAAACATTAGTAGATAAAACATTGACATTCCTCCTCTTTTTTTTCCTACTTTGTAACTTTATGTATACCCTTGAGTTAACCCAATAGTGAAGAATTTGTGCTAATAATATTACCTTAGAGCTTCCTTGCAAACCTAAAGTAAGGTATTTAAGTGTAAAAAGCCCTCAACATGTTGCAAAATGACCAGTTGTTTTTGAAACACAAGGATCATGTGAATTATTGTATCCAACACTACATAAATGATGTGTAGTGTTTGTTAAGGGTGTAAGCATAGATGTTATACATAAGAGAATGGTATTTAAATCAATAGCCATAGGTTTGTGGAAATGAAAAATTGAATATAATTAGTGGTCGAGAGATAATGATGGACAAAATATCAATAAATTAAATAATTAGATATAAATATCACCACATAAAAAGGCCAAAAGAGGGTGTAATTATCGATTATTTTATAAAAAAATTAAATTAAACATACATGAAATGTTTAAATTATTATTTTAATGTAGATAAAATTGGGCCATAACTCTAAAATTTAGAGCGAAATAAAATAAGGAACTAAACATTGTTGGTGTCAATTGAAATAAGAAATTGAGTTGTATCATACAAAGCGTAAAATATTTTTCCCCCTTCCCAAACACCCAAGCTAACCTAATTATGAAGAAATTGTGCTCTTAAAAGAAGGGCCATCCAAAATTGACTTCATTTGTTATTCTTCCTATAAAATACACCAACATATACCCTCTCAAAACTTGTAATTGTTTTTCTAAGCACCCCCTTTTGGTCTTTTAGTGTGGAATTAAATTTACAAGTTTATTGACCTAAGCTATATACCTTTGCTTCCTACATAGTACCTAGTGTTTGACATCCTATCATAAATTTGTTTGCCAAAAACTCATCAAACCTATTTTTTTCATATAAGGGAGATGAACCAGTCATTGTGAACCCCAACTTGGGGCATCCTAAACAAATTAGTGGCACAACAAGCCATAAAAATGTGCCTCATCAAAAATTTCATGGAAAATTTAAAAATATCTTTTGCACCTACGCACCACATCACACTCTAAGTGGTAGGCCCAAAACCCAAGGTGCATTGAAAGAGTCAAAATTGGACAACAGACTAATGTATAACCTTTCCCAACTAAAAATGTGCATGCAACCATATGACACATGTAATTTATTTCATTTTTAGATAAACCCAAACACATTCAATTTGATTCATTTCACACTTATCACTCAACTTCCCTCCTTCGTCATTTATAACTATACATCACAAGTGCAACACTAAATACCACCATTAGTTTCCCTTGTCCGTTCATTTATCAACACACTTAGAAGTGGGAAGATGGACATTCACGTCCCCTTATGACCTATAATATCACCAAATGGGAATGAAAACTAGTTGCGTAGGATGGATTTGTGATTGTTTGTTATCCTATTTCACTCTCTATTTTGAATTTCCAAGTGAGTCATGAGGTGAGTTCATTTCTAGTGGTTTTGATCTTTTCTCTATGGGTTTCATTTAATGTGTGCATTTGCAAGTAATATTGCAAACATATATTCATTCTATATTGAGTAATTTTCTGCATGCTCTTATTTAATTTTCTATTTGGCATGAACTTTGTCAATACGGTGTTGTAAATGTCAAAAATAGGGTTTTTTCATGCATGCATGATGAACTATTGCATACAAAATGCATCGATACTATGCTTTTAGTGTATATTAAGTTATTTTAGTGCATTTTTAATTTAATCTTTTGTTATCCATGAATTTTGATAATACGGTGTAGTAAATGTTAAAAATAGGGTATTCTCACACATGCATGGTGAACTATTACATTCAAAATGTGCTATGTATTAGAATTTCAGTATATGTTGAATATTTTCAAGACATGTTCTTATTATCAATATATATTGAGTTGTTTCATTGCATGTTATGAAAATATATTTTTTTATTGGGTAATAAGGATGTTTTGAAAGGAACCTCAAACCTTGTATAACATTAACTAGAGATAAAACATGAAAGACCAACAAAGAAGGTATTTTTAAGAAAAACACATGTAAATTTTTGTGAAGGTAATAAAAATTAACGATGGAATGATTGGGTTTACCAACATCAAACCAAAATATGGAACATAACAAAAAAATATCCTATGTTTGAGCGTTTATTTTTCTTCCCATACGAAGGATTTAGACCTTTAGGGGTGTTAGGAGTATCTTTTGCCTTTGTTATCATATTTCATGGATGGGGGCAAAGATTCAAAATTACACTGTCATGACCCTTCCGAGGGCTTCCAACCCGTCGAGAAAGGCATGTCAAAATTTACTGTAAAAAAAAATTCAAAACCTATAAATCATTTGACAAATTGTAAGTGTAATATTTTATTCAAATTTTCAAAAGAAGGGTTGTGTGTAAAAATGGTCATCAACCACTATCATTTCAATTTGTAAATCCCGATAAAATCTTTAGTTGCAAACACAAAATTTGGATGTTGGGCACTGGGAATATGGGATTAAATATACTACAAACATAAGTATATCATTTTTCCAAATTTCCATCCCATATATCAAATCATGTGACAAGTGATGATGCAGATGTTTATAGCTTAGTGGTCATTAGTTAAATTGGTAATGCCTCAACAGGGTATTTAGAGCTTAGCGGTCGCTAGGTAACCTTGGTTGGACCAGGGTAAATTTTAAGACACGAGTAAAGTCCATTAGATTTTGTCATTGTAAACAACTATTTGCATAGCTTAGTGGCTGCTAGGCTCCAACCATAGTGATATTTGGCCATATTTCTCTTGGATTAATAATTCAATTTCACTAAACAAAAAATTTCCAAAAATGTGATTTTTTCTGAAAAAATGGAGATATCTATAGCTTAGTAGTCGCTAGATAAATTGGTAATACATCAATAGGATATTTAGAGCTTAGCGGTCACTAGGTAACCTTGGTAAATTTTAATATACAAGAAAAGTCTATTAGATTTTGTCATTGTAAATAACTCTTTGCATAGCTTAGCGATGCTACCCTACAACCATAGTGATATATAGTAATATATATATATATATGAAGGTGAATTTTACAAATTTCAATTTCTCGCTAATGATGATTTGAATTAAAAAAATTGGTTATTGGTGTAAACGTTGGACAAATTGACCCCTAAAAGTAACTTGAACCTTTAAAATTTAGGCAAATTAGTCATATCCATATACCTAAATTTTCACATAATTTTAAAAACTGGAATATTCGTGAATTAATGAAGATTTGCCACTAAAATTTTCCCTGAGTGAAACCCACAACCTATTAGATGGAAATAGTGGACAATATCAATTAACATTGTGAAGGCTCGAAGTATAAATTATGTAAGCCAAGGATCATATCAATGTCGAGTCAAAGGATCACTACATTGGAACCTATTGGCTTGAGCCCAATATGAATCAAAGGGATTTTCTTCTCATTTAACATGCACATTAAGAAAAGTGAGTTCAAAAATATAGTGGAAGGTGCAAAATAATGAAATTCATAGAGGTGGCATATAGAAAATCAAATTTGAGTTTGAGTTAATAGTTATGGATAGTTTTCTTTTGTTTATATTGTCTAAATGCTTAAGCATCTAGAGGTGTGTTAACACACCCTAACACATTTAGACTAGTATAATTGATCTTACTCATTACTTGTGTGCTTAATGTTGTAAGAAAAAAACTATTCATCAACTTTTCAAAGTAAATGAGTCAATTAATAGATGTCTTGTTTTAGGTTGAGTTTTAAAATAACATTATAATAAAATAGACCCTATGTAGGGGGTATAGATATTTTTCTTAGATGTGATTGATGTAAAATATTATATTCAACACCTAATTAATGTTCTTAGTTTTTAAAAATATTCATTTTAAAAAAAATGAATCTCTCAATTAAAAATGTTCTTAGTTTTTATAAACATTCATTTAAAAAAGAATCTCTCAATTAAAAATGTTCTTTATTTTTGTGATGTGTTTACTTAATCTACTCTTGTCATGTGAAGTGTGAAATATTTGTACTACTTTTCATCATCGAAGGGTTGGTCCAATACTTACCCTTCAAAGTGAAATTCAGACCAGCCCTTCAAATTTGGTCACTTTGGATGGGGGAGTCTTTATAACCAACATATTTTTCAACATATATGATATATGTTCAAGGTTGACATTAATTTCCTTAAGTTTCTTGTTTTCCAGTTTCATCGAGTCCATATCATCCAAAATTCCTCGTCTTGTGACCAAGACCTTTGTAATATTTAGTGGATACTCCTAACTCGCTTTCGTAAATGCATAATCTACAATGCATTTCTTTAATAGGAGGAAAAGGGAATGAATAACCAACTTTATCCTTAGGAGGCATCCCAAAGTGACATCAATAGAAATTTCATTTAAAATGGTCGTATCTTCCTCATGGCTAAATTTA
Source organism: Taxus wallichiana var. yunnanensis (assembly GCA_018340775.1). Lineage (NCBI taxonomy): Eukaryota > Viridiplantae > Streptophyta > Pinopsida > Cupressales > Taxaceae > Taxus > Taxus wallichiana. Next base: position 79,115,648 of record CM031242.1, read on the forward strand.
TAAACTCCCCTTCAATATCCTTTGTTAGACTCACCTTTCACCCTTTTGAATTTTTCCTACAGGGGTCATCTTGAATTTATAATCCTTGTCATCGTCATATTTGAAAATTTATCACCCTCGGTGGACATACCTATCACATTATCAATATCCTCTTCAAACACTTCCACGGTCATTCCATGTACAATCACCACCACTCAAGTTCACCATGAAAACTCAATTACAAGCCAGGGGTCGAACCCTTAATGTACTTGATAAAATTTGGAATGGCACCCTTCTTCAAGATTTTCCACACCATGGAAACCACACGTGGCATTCCATTTCAACTCATTACATGTTGTGGGATCCAATATGAGCCTATCCACACCCATATTCTTAAACTCCAACTAAAATTATTCACCAAAAATCTCACAACAAAATTGCTTATTTAAAACAGGGGCCGAATTTATAGTGAGAGTAGAGACCTTAATTTATAGTAAGTACCAAATACCTTTCCTAATTTTTCCATGACTATTAGTACATATACCCCTCCCACTCGTGTCAATATCACCTTTATGGAAATACAATGTTGTTATTGAATATACACTTATACAATGAATATAATTTGAATTTCGTTACCATATCAACTAACAAGTATTTTCTATTTTAAATAATTTTGGATACACATTAGGTGTCGGTTAACATAACAAATTAACGATATTTGAATATAAAAAAGTGTTGTCCTTTTTAGGTAGTTAAAATCTAAATATACATAAGTTTTGTGTTTTAAGCATTTAATATCTACACATCCACATTTAATTTTATATTGAATGGATGAATGTACATAAGAATTATTGAACATACATTGCATATACAATTGTAACTTTGTTTGTTTCTACCACACATTCAAAATTTTAAAGTGCATGAAATTACCGAATATAGTAATTGAATACACCCCACCCTAACATAAATGAGTTCATTTATTACTTCATGATCAACAATTGTTGTCTCTCCCTAAAAACTTAAAGGACTGAATATGTTAGGAAATAAGGGATAAAATATGTGGAACAATCCCACAAGAAATTGCAATAGTAGAAACTAATATGTAGAAAATATTACAGATCTGAAATAAAAGTGCAGAAAAAAAAAAAAAGAACACAACACAAAAAGACAATATTTAACATGGTTCACCCAATTTGGGCTAGGTCCACCAAGAATAGCTTGCTTAGATTTTATTACAAGCCACCCTCTCTCTCAATACAATACCCAGATTTGTTTGGAGCTGTGCTCAATAAACTCTCTTGAATTCACAATCTGAATTCACACACATCTACAATGTTACATCAACCCTACCATATGCACAAAACCACATAAATAGGCAATTGCTTAAGCAGTTTTACAATACCGTGGGTACCAAAACCATGGTCCAAAACCATCGCATAAACCTATGGGTCAAAAATACCACTCATATGAGAAGAGCACAATACTTTTAATGTACAGTCTTCAACACTTCCACAAATGAAAAACAGGCTCCACAACATAACAATCTCCCACTTGGAGACTAGTTTTCTTCCGAGAAAGTTTCTCAATCCTTCACTGTCATCTGTGAATACCACAAAATTTGAACACAACTTCATATTCTCCCTTGTGACCACCTTGATCATCATGTCTACAGGATTCTAGCTGGTATGAATTTTCTTGACTTCAACTTCTCTTCCTCCAAAGTTGTCCGATGAAATGGTACCTAAGTTATATATGCTTCATCCTAGAATGGAAAGCAGAGTTCTTATTTATGATTATAGCACTCAAACTATCACTATGCAGCTTCCTTCCTCCTAATTATGCCCCAACTACTCAAGAAATTTTTGTAACCAAATCATTTCTTTTCTTACCTTACCTTTGTGGCGAAACATACTCATCCTTCGTGGTTGACAAAGCCATGCTTGTGTAGTCATGAAATCTAGCTCACTATTGTCCCACCTACGGTAAAATATAAACCATCATGCTCCTTCTCTTGTCTACATCTCCAGCCATATCGAATCTACATAACCAAGCAAAGTGGTGTCTCGATCCATAGTAGCACAAAACTATCCCTATGGTCCCTCTCAAGTCTTTGAAAGATCCACTTTACTTCATGTCGTTGATCTTTACCCGGATCGTTTATAAATCTACTCACTTCTCCCATTACATGTGTAATCTTAGGCCTATTACACACCATAGCATACATCAAACCGCCAACTACTGATGAGTGAGGTACTTTGGACATCTGGATTCTCTCCTTCTCTGTCTTGGGACACATATCCTTTGATAACTTGAAATGTCTTGCCAAAGGATTCCCAACTAGTTTAGCATCATGCATATCAAACCTCTCCAATACCTTCTTAATGTACTCTTCCCGACATAAACTCAACTTTTGTTCCTTCCTATCCCTAGATATCCTCATAATAAGGATTTTTTTGGCTTCCCCAAATCCTTCATAACAAAGGAGTCACTTAGTTGTTTCTTGAGTACTTTTACTTCCTACATGTTTTTTCCGCAACCAACATGTCATCCACATATGAGCACAAGATAATATAACTTCCATCTTCAAATTTCTTTATATACATGCAATGGTCAAAATGAAATCTAATATAACCTTACTCCATCATGAACCTATCGAATTTCTTATACCATTGACGTGGAACTTATTTCGTGCCATACAAGCTCTTCTTCAATTGACACACCATCTCCCCTTCACCTTTGACCTCTTAGCCCTCTAGTTGTTGCATATATAGATCCTCCTCCAAATCACCATGGAGAAATGTAGTCTTTACATCTAGCTCCTCTAAGTGTAAGTATTCTACTTCCACTATTCCAAGAACATTTCTAATAGAAGTAATTTTTACTATAGGAGAAAAAATCTCATCAAAATCTATACCTTTTTCTTTACAAACCCTTGACCACCAACTGGGCCTTGTATATTTTCTTACCCCCTTCTTCCTCTTTAACTCAGTACACCCACGTGTTCTACAATGATTTTTTCCTTGGGTAGCTTCACCAAATCCCAAGTTTAGTTATCTACAAGAGTCGATGCTCCTCATCCATGGCTTGCTCACACTTCTTCCCGACATCTACTTGCATTGCTTCATCAAATCTCTATGGATATCCACTATCAATGAGTAATAAATAATAAAGAGAAGGAGAAAACCATTCAAGTTCTCTTCTTATCCTAGAAGACCTCCTCAATATATGAGTTTGGGGTTCCTATTGAGTAGGTTCTTGAACCGATTCATGTGTCACTTTCCCATCTGTAAAATCCTCTACCACTGCATATTCTTTCTGGATTCTTCCCTTATTTCATGCAACTATTGCTTATACATAAATGTATCATTAAAGACCACATCCATAAATCGAATGATTTTCTTTTCCTTAATACTACAAGTATTTAAATCCAAAGTCATCACCACCATAACCAATGAAAGTGCATTTTTCTAATTTAGCCTCTAGCTTGGTCCTATCATCCTTGTCAATATGAACAAACACCTCACATCCAAAGACTCTAAGAAATGAGTAATCAACTTTCTTACCATACCAAGCCTCCTCAGGTATGCCTTCATCCAAGGCACTTGAGGGTCCTCTGTTTATCAAGTACACAAAGTTGTGCTCACCGCTTCTACCCAAAAAGAAAGAGGCAGTCCTACATGTAACCTCATGCTCCTAGCACATTCCATTATTTTCATGTTCATCCTTTCTGACACCCCATTCTACTATGAAGTTCCTAGAACTATCTTTTACCTACGAATTCTATTCTTAGAACAATAATCATCAAACTCATTGATGTCATACTCCCCTCTATTATCTAACCTGATACATTTTAGCTTAAGACTTGATTCATTCTCTACCAAGGCTTTCCATTTAAAAAGTGTCAAATACATCACATTTATTTCTAATACAATATACCCAAACTTTCATTGTTGCATTATCGATAAAAGTAACATAATAATTAGAACCCCAAGAGATGATACCGAGTGGTCCCCACACATCGAATGTACCAGCTCCAACTTACTCTCTTTCTTCATAGGTCCGACCTTGAGAAACCTTACACGCTTATGTTTCCCATATAATCAGTTCTCATAGAACTCCAAACTCATTTCGTATATCCGAGAAAATCCTTCTTTATGATCTTCATGCCCTTGTGGATCATATTACCGAGCCTATAGTGCCACAATGTCTGTATTTACTTTGAAGCCACAAGATTAAAAACATTAGTGCTATCGGTGGTTAAATATAAGGTTCCAATCTTCTTACCTCTTGCCACCACAAGAGCACCCTTAGTAACCTTCCAAGATTCCACTCTAAATATCATAAGACAACCATCACTTCCTAACTCCCCGCCAATATCAAATTTCATCTTAATGTAGGCATATGTCCGACATCCTTCAAGATAACCATATATTCTCATTCTACATTATAACCTGAATTGAACCTTTTCTAACTATGTTGTAAGGCTCATCATCACCAAGAAAACATTCCCAAAATTCCCTTGAACATAATCAACAAAATAATTCCTATGTGGAGTAGCATGGAATGAGTCCCCGAATCTAAAACCCAAGATATAACAATATTGTGCAAAGAAAGAATCAAATTATCTTGACATACATTACATGTTTCCACATTTGCCTCCTTATTTTATTCCTATCATTTCTTCTTGTCTCGAAGCTCCCAGTAGTCCTTCTTTGCATGGCGGACTTTCCACAAAGTGCTCGCATACCATCTTGTTTTTGGATTTTGACCTTTCTCGATCTTTCGATTTTCCACAGCTTCCTCCATTTTTCCGTCTCCCTCTAGTTTCAATCTGTCAAATAATTCCCTAAGTAGAAGATTCCCCAGAGCTTTTTCTTCACATTTCCTCACTTAGAATCACCCCTACAACATCCTCAAACTTCAACTTCGAGTTAGTTGGAACTGAGTTGCTTACTACCATTACTAGGCTATTCTAACTCTCGGGTAAAGAGCACTGAGAATTAATAAATCCCTAACTTCTTCATAAAATTCTATTGTAACCAAAGCTATCATATTCATAATTGTATTGAAATCATTCAAATGATCTGCTACTAAAATATTCTCATACATCTTCATGTTAAACAACTTTTTCATTAAAAATATCTTGTTACAAGCAGAGGTTTTTTCATACAACTTCCTTAATGCATCCATAAGTTATTTTGTAGTCTTTTCCTTTGAAACATTAAATAATACTGAAGATGCAAGACATAGTCGATTGTCCCAAGTTATTTCCTATCCAACAAATCTCATTCGTGCATCTCGTAATGTTTGAGGTTTTGTTCCCTTTCTCAAACATTGGAATATAAATATCCTTCTGATAAAGGTAATCTTCCATCTACATCTTCCAAAGACTAAAATTTTCCCGTTGAATTTATCAACCCTTGATCTTCCATCATTTGCCATAGCTCCCACTCAAGCTAAAACTTTCCTATGATTCAACACTTTAGCAAACCAAACCAGGATCTGATACCAATTGTTAGGAAATAAGGGATAAAATACGTGGAACAATCCCACACATAATCGCAATAGTAGAAACTAATATGCAGAAAATATTACAGATCTGAAATAAAAGTGAAATAAAAAAATAACACAACACAAAGAGACAATATTTAACGTGGTTCACCCAATTTGGGCTACATTCACCAAGAATCACTTTCTTAGATTTTATCACAAGCCACCTCTCTCAATACAATACCAGATTTGTTTGGAGTTGTGCTCAACAAACTCTCTTGAATTCACACCCGAATTCACACACATCTATAATGTTATGTTAACCCTACCATATGCACAAAACCACGTAAATAAGTAACTGCTAAGCATTTTTACAATATTGTGGGTACAAAACCATGGTCAATAACCATCCCATAAACCTATGGGTCAAAAATCCCGCCCATATGAAAAGAACACGTTTCTCGAGATATTGGGCATGTTTTTTTAGGCCAAAAAAATTTCAATGTGGATAGTGTACATTATTTAATACTTCCACACATGAAAAATAGGCTCAACAACATAACATAATATACATTAAATATAGACTTGCAATTTAGCCATGGAAAACAATGTGCTCAAAGGAAAAATTTACACCCATTTATTTAATGTAAATTCAATAATTTTAATGTATACTTATAGTTTATAGATACACCTAAACACATTCAAACTTTACATTAATTTCATCTATGTTACTTTACACACCTCCTCCATCATTTGTAGTTGTGGACCACTACACCACTTAATCCCGCCATTAACTATTCTCATCTATTAATATCACTCTACATTTTGGAGCATGTGAATTAACATTATGGAGTCCTTCCAATCTGCATGATAGTGCGATTGGGGAACAAAAACAATGTGTATCCGAGGTTTCATCATCATTTCTATTATATTGTGTTCCCTATTTTGAATTTCTAAGTGATTCATCAAGTTTTTAGGTTTTAAGTGTATTTTTTATTTTTTCTTTATCTTTTCATCCACCGAACACATTCGTAGGCAACACCAAAATTACAACCATATTTTCAATGTGTACGAGCACTTTTAGTATGTTGATATTCAATGATTTGGTGTATATTGATTTATTTTGGTGTATAATGGGTGTCCTTTTAAATAAGTATAACAATATTGTTGCATATAGAATACATGACCTTTGATATATGAATGTACAAAGTGACATGATTGAATATAAGGATGTAATCTAATTACCTTAACACCTTGAAAAAAGGTTTGAACATGTAGAGAATGTTTTTCTATCCATTGAATATCGAGTTAACATAAGGTTTACATAATAACTTAAAATACATAATTGTTGTTTTTTAGGTAGTTAATATATGAGTGTTCAATGTTCATATTTTAGTAATTATTTGAATATACATTAGAATTACTAAACATACATTGAATATACGGGTGTAAATTTACATTTTTCAACTACATATGTTTATCTTGGTATTTCCTGCAAATGTGCTCATTGCTCCTGGGTTCCATTTTTGCACATTACAAGATGAAAAGGGGTTTACAAGGTATACTATGACTAGAATGATAGGGGAAACTATTATAAATCTATCTTTTGACACTATTTATCACCATGAAAAAGGTCTTCTTTCTTTAGGTAAGGTCATTTATGACCTTACTTAGACAATGAAATATTTTCTGAATAATATTCATTATTGAAACATTTTTACACATTTAAAGACAAATCTATAGGAAGATATTACATGTTTTCACACATTACAAAAACTTTGGCTTGTAAACTAAACGGATGAAATAAACAAAATATAAGTATTGTCCTTTTTTTTCCTAAAAACTACATATATAATGTCTTTGGTCTTCTAAACTAAGGTTATAATTTCTTACATTCAAAAAGGTTACATATATGGATCACACTCACATAAAAAGGTTACATAATTGAATTATTTTTACCACATGCAACACAAATCTAAATTATATGACAGATGAATTATTCTTTGGGTTCGTATGTGGTCTCACTTATTTTTTTGTTTGTGATTGTTTCATTCTCCATTTGGGGTGTAATTGGCATGTTGGTTGAGCTTGGAAAAGGAATTTGTGGATTGCTTGCATGGCCTAATTACATTTGGCTAGAAGTAGTGACATGCATAGGACTAGAAGTAGGAAATTGTATGTTTATCATGTTTGTTAAAGAAAATTGCATGCTACTTGCATGAGAAAATTACATTTGTGTTGATAGAAATTACATTGTTGTTGAAGGAAACTACATTTGATTTGTAGGAGAAGAGATGTTATAGATTGGGTAATTGGGTTACATTTGGAAAATTTACATTGTAAATTTTATAGAAATCCATCATAATTGGGTGTTGTGAAGGAAAAGGATTTCCCGGACAACGTAAACATCTTTACCTTTGCATTTGATTTTATCTCTTTCTCTATGTTGAAGATTCACATGTTCCTTCTTTTTCTTATTTTTTTATCTTTTTATTTCCTTTGTTTTATTTTTTAAGTTTCCTTTCAAGTTTGTTTGTTTACTTTTCTCTTAATTTGATGATTTTCTTTTCTTTTCTCTCCTCGAGTTGCCCTTTCTTCCCGAATTTTAACTCCTCTTGTTCCTTCCTATGTGCTTATTATTTGTCAAGAAATTGCAAGTAGTCACTTTATGTGAGAATTTTTACTTCCTAATCAACCTTATAGTCCCTTTATTTATACATTCTAATCTCTCCTTAGCCATTTCAATTGGAAGCTTGATAAAATTCCACAATGACTCGCTAACTTGGTTTCGATTCGCATTGCATGGTTATTCCAAAGTGCATCTTGTATAAAAAAATTTAACACTCCACATGTGCAAATTCCAAATGACTATTGTCTTCATTTTGCCATTCGTCACATTCTACATAATAATGAACTATTCCACTTGGCATGGTAGGAGGAGGGGATGACATGGAAAGTGATATGTTGTCATTGGGGAGGTTGATTGGAATCCCCAAGTTTGCAATAACTTCCTTCAACCATTACAGTTGGCTAAGTAATGTTGGCAAATTCATCCCATCATCGGATGTTATGGGTTCTTGTGTCTTACTTATATGAGTTGGTGTGTTTTATCTTCAACTTGAACATTCCATTTCAAGTTAACTTCAATGCTCACTCTAATCGCCAAGTGTACCTTTTCTTGGTGATTCTATTCGATTACCTTTACAAAATGGGAATTCTAGAGCAACATTTGGTCATCCATAAAGGAGGCAGAAACTAAGAAGGCCTAATGTCACTTTTCTAATCATATTTTTGGCATCAGAGTATGAACATCCAGCAAAGCATAATGTATATTGTTTTTACTTGATCACATGAGGGGAGAAAATTAGAGGCTATGTGCACGTGTTGGGGAGAATAGTGTAGGTTGCATGTAGGTTTTATCAGATCTAGGCCATATTGTTATCCGGAAGAAGCTATAAACATTAGCATTTTGTGTGTAAATTAAACATGTGATGGTTGGGTGGATTTTTTTGCTTGGCCGACTACTTGGTAGAAATCTAGAACATACCTAGACATTAAAAGCTTCTTTTTTTGTCTTTTATGTTTTATTGGATTCGATAAAATTGTGAAAGTGTGTGGAGGAAGGTGGTAAATTCTTTAGGGACTGGGCATCACTTTTCTCAAGGGAAAAATGCCCATAATATCTTTAGGTTGTGTGGCCATGTTTACTTCATGCTTGAATTTAAGGTGGGGATTGTGTGGATTTGTTTGTCTGGTGCTAGAAGAGCACTTACGAGAATGGGATATTTGGATTGGGTTAAGGACCGCTTGCTTTTTTTTTTTGTTCCTTAAAACTTCCTTAGGGACGTGGCACTTAGCTGGTGGACTTCTATTTGTTGGTGTTGCTTTTGGAGTGGTTGCAATACTAGGCATGGTTGATATGCTTGGCCGTTGGGTTGGCTATAGATTGGTTAGCAATCTTGCCCTTCATTATTAGCCCATGGAGCTCGACATTGGTATTGAGCTCAGTCTATCGGCATGGAATAGTTGAACTTGCAGGTGACCATGAAACAGTGAGTTGGAATCCTTAGTGGCATTGATGGATTGCCATGCAATCTTGAATGACGAACTAGAAATAATGTGTAGTTGTGGCAAAGATGATCTTAAAATCCTTGTACTATGAAGCTCATGGAGAAATTTCTAACACTTTTTGCATTATGGAGGATTACAGGAGACACTCAAGATGGGATTAGTGAAAAGGCAGTAAAACCCCTCAAGCAAATATGTTGGCTCGTGAAATGTCAAACCACTCAACCCCCACTCGATGATCAATTTTCAGGCATGGTTTTTTCACAATTTCTAACATGTTTTCACATCTATAAGTTTTCACTTTCTCTGCAACTCAAAGATTAAAATGAAGAAAAATTATATCTTTTGGATATGTTTTGATAATTTAGGATAACGGAGACCTTGAGAATGACAAGATTGATCTTGATATTTTGTGATAACTTGCCAATTATACACTTTCAAAAGTTAATAAAACATAGTTTTCTTATATGCATAAAACACCCTTCCCAACCCCGTAACAAGAAAATGATGGTTTGAATATGTTCACCGATGATGTGGTATGCTACATCAACCTCTAAGAAACGATTACATCGGGGTTTTTGGGGCGAATATTCGTAAAATGGAAAATATTAGGATTTTTCAAATTATAAATTGGTTATTTTTAATTACCGCATCTGATAATAGGTTCACCAAAAATTAAGGGTCATAAATAAATTTAACCCTAGTTTTGCATGTCCGTTTCACTAAGGGCCAACCAATGTTGGTATATTCACCATTATGTTACCGCCGATAACATAATATATGTTGTCGGTCGATAGCATAAAATATGTTGTTAGGCGGTAGCATAAAAATGCCGCCAACCAACAACATATATTACATTGTCGGTTGGTAACATAAAATATGCTACCGACCAGGAGCATGCAAAAAAGCTACCATCCAATAGCAATAGAATTTACATATATTTTTGGCCAACACCATTATTAAACTTTGAAACCCATTTTCTTTAGATTCACCATCATTTCGAAAGTCATTTTCACATATTTGCCAAGGAATCTATAGAATTTTTTTGGGGAGGGGTCTTAAAATGAACCTGGATTAGATGTGTCATTTGACCAATTTTCTTCATGCATCTAGGATCCCACTAGTCAATATCGTAGTGTTGGGTAGCTATTGAAAGTTAAGAATTCCATTTGGTTTTGGTATTATATTTCACCCATATTGTAAACAAATAAACCATATAAAAAACACAGAATTCAATTAATTCGGGACATCAAATACATAGAGGAAGATTACATATATAGAGTTTGATCTCCTTGATTCTAGGAGTCAACACTCATCCCACATATCTCTCCTAATCCCCACAATATCTCACTCAAACTCTCAATCCCATTATTCTCTCACAACAAACCTTATCTAGTTACAACTATTTACATGAGTTAACAACTCATAAATAGTTGTATTACATTACACTATATTATTTATTTCCACACTCATAATAATGTTCAAAATATATAATAGTATTCCTAACATTTGGCTCACAGTTTGCACCGCATCGAGAAACATAGTTTTGTTACTTCATACCTATAGTTTTTCTCAAGGGAAATCATAGTCAAACTTTAGTTTCGATAAAATCACCTTGGAATCTTGTTTCACAAAGGGGTTTTGTAGGCCTTTGGTTTTCCGGTGATAAGTTGCACTAAGCATGATTACGACAAGTAGCTCTGGAAAAGTGGCCGCCATTTGAACTCTAGTATCTTGATTGAAGTTTCGTCAACTTCTTGGTCCTCCCTGTATATAGGAGAATAGATGAAACTTTTCATATGGTGTGTTTGAGTTCAGAAAATGGCTTTTAAACCCGGGTTTTGGGCCATTTGGGATTAATTGGACGTTCTTTTACACTTTGGTTGCAATATTAGAAAATTGTTGTTGAACCTTATCCTAACCGAATAACTATTGGAAAGTCTATCAACACTATTACATGACCCTATAGAACTCCTTTATGTTTCTTGTTTGGTCAAAATAACTTATGGGTAAAATGGGATTTCTCTCTCTCTTCCCATTTTTCTCTCACCAGTTTGATAACGAAAAGAAACTGCTTAGGTGATCTTTACTCTCATATGTTTTGTACAAGTGCTTGAATTTATTTATAAATGGAAAATCATATACATGTGAAAAATGTTAGTCGTAGGGGAAATCCATGTCAATGTATTTTCCCTAACCATGTTTACACTAACTTGATAGGTTACAGGTAGCGTAAGCGAGATTAAATGGATGGTGGAAAGCAAAGTTTAATGTTTGTTATGAAAATGTGTAATCAAGATGGAATTAGAATAGTCTTCTATTTTAGCAATAGTACTTGTTGTATTATTAAAGAAAGAAGAGATCCTTTCATTGCGTACATGTGTTAAATAAAGTGATGGTGAAATGTTACTTGTAACCTTACAATTCAATTGTATTGTAGAATAGTGTATTTAGTTAACTGTGTTGAATCCTCATAATTTTGTATATTGTTATGGTAGTGAGCTAAAAATTGAAAAGTATTTATGTCGTAAACATGTAAAGAAAAAGGTTGGTCATTGATAGTATAAATTGTGATGGTTCCTTGAAACCTTTTTACACCCTTTTCCGCTTGAATAAGAAATCATGTGTTCCAACATAACGTAGTTAGTGCACTTATCATCTTACATAGCATTTTTAATAGTAATTGGTAGATAGGAAGGCTATATTTAATTGATAGATGTTACAATGACATTTGATATGTAGTTGTCATGGTTATCTTATAATGCACTCAAATCATGTTTCCTTGATAAAATAGCTATGGTCAACCCTTCCTCTTCCCAAGGTAAAATATATGGACTCTAGGTTATTTGGACATCTTGGTTGTACACGCAATAGAAAATTTGCAATATGGAAAGTTGTTATTTCATTGAAGGGTTCTATGAATTGTAATTGTGCATGGTTATCTTAATTTTCACTTTTAAAAAAACATTCTCTACCCACCATGGCCATGAACAAGTCCTAACCTTTACAAAATAAACCACTTATAACTCTATACAAAGATAGTGGCGAGGTTATAGGTGTTGTGAGCAAAAAGTGAATAGTCGTACATATTTCACCACAAGAAACAATGGGTGAAGAGCTAATCCTAAAGGCCTTTTGTCTCTTCAAATAATTAATGAAGGAAATTCATGAGGTGTGAAACCTTCATGATGTTAGGATACCATTTTTTCCCTACCTATGGAGGGTCATGTCTCTTTTAGATCAAGATGAATTACTCTTGGGACCTCTTAATAGGATTTCAGTGGATGAAACCTCGATGTATATTTCCTACCACTTGGAATGGTGCCATAGGGAAACCCTAGATTGTTATATGTGGATATTTTTATCTCTTGTAATATGTCTTCTTATAATATGGTATTTCCTATGATTCCGGCTTCCTTACTTTTTGAATGCCAAAGTATAGTGTGTGTGTGTATATGAAGTCGTCACCTATGAGAGATGGCATCGACTGGGGAAACCTAACACCAACACTATCACCCATGTGTGATAATGTTGGCCAAGGATGTTAAATTTCATGCAAAATGAAAAATGGATGAATAAGATGCCAAGTGGTGAAATGCAAACAAGGTTTCGGGTGTGTGATGTGTATGAGACATAAAGGGACAAGGATAACTAATGAAAGGATGAATAAGTATGGGACTAGATAACAATAATCTCTCTATGTATTATCTTTAACCCATAATGACTATATGAATAGTTATACCCCATTCCTGACAGGCTTGTTAAGACACCCGCTTAAGAAATAGATGCATCAGTGACCCTTATCTCCAAAAAGGAAATTGTTAATAATATGTATGAAAGATGAAAAGTGAAAATTTATGTGTATACATATGCCCAAACCATTGATCGCCACATGTCGCAATAGCATAACATAGGGTGGTCAACAAAAAGAAACAGTCTGTAACACCAAAATCAACAATGGACACCTGAAAGTAAGAAAGGACAAGATGAAATGAAATATACACACCAATACATACACGATAGTGTCGCTCATCCCGGCATGTGTGGGTACAATCCATACTACAAGAATCTAGAAGAAGTAAAATTGTAAGGAAACATTAGAGGATCATTAATAAAATAAGACATAAATCACCAGGGGAGAGGCCCATGGGATGGTTGTCGTGTTATAGTGTCGATATGTCATAGTTCAATAGTGGTATGGTGTCGAAAATAGGAAAAAAATTAAAGATTGTTGAATGTATGTATGTAGTAGGTCAAAATTATTGGCTTGAGAACATGATCAAGAAGTAAGAAATGATGCATTTTTCAAATCTCAAGAGTAAAAATGGAAATCATTAAAAGATTTAGGTTTATCGTGATCGAATTTGAATAGAAAATTTGAGTTTTATATAGTCATTTGGTTTTTTATTTTCTTATTAATATTTTTGGATTTGAGAGAAAAGAACTCTGGAATTCCAATTTTGGGTGTATTTCAAATACATGGCATGAGTATGAGGTGGTAGTGGAGGATAATGAGGTGGTGCACGTGGCGTGGCACGACCAAAAGTACTTCATTGCATTTAATATTGTTGGGGTAGATTAGGTGTTATCGGTCTTTTTATTTTTGGATTTGTTAGGGCATCATTCTTGTTCAAACTTGTGTCATCAGGTACGTTAGGACAAAATACAAGTAGGTTTAGGAGGGATTTAGATTTCTTTTTCTCATTTTGTCAAATTTTCAAAGTCAATGTTGAGAAATTTGTAAATGCGTTTTGGCCAAACGCCATCGGCACCTTTGCAACCAGAGGGTTGATGGCATCTCGGTGGGGAGTAAAAATTTTTAGGGGCCGATGGTGTTAGCCACAGTGGTCGATGGCATAGGAATGGAGGGAAAAGGTTTTCTAAGGGCCAATGATGTTATCCAGAGGGCCAATGGTGTAGGGATATTTGTAGGTATAAGTTGAACAATTTGATTTTTTGTTACAAATTATATTTAGGAATTTTAATGCTTATTTGTTGTCATTTTGTGTGCATAGGTAGAGCATATGATCCACCTATGAAGGAGTGTGTATGTATCTTGGCTTAATGGATTGATTTTGGGATTGACCAAGGTAGAGGTGATGTAGTTACATGGCAGAGGTTTTGGGGGCATCATGCAGATGCCCGATTTGGACCTCGTTATAGATTGTTTTGGCTACATGGGAGACAAGGTGTTATACCTTTTGGTGGTGGACGGGACATGAGACCATGGAGCTGGCATTAACCTTAGAGGATGTTTATGGGATTTTGGGGTTACCCATTGCGGGGACCCCATGTATTGTGATCCTATTTTGGATGTTGCAAAGCATAGATCCTTAGTCATATGGGTTGTTGGAGTTGTACATAAGATGAGAGTATGTTATATGTCCGACTTAGCACAATTTAGGTCATGTTAGCATATGGATTTGCATGCATGTAAATGACATGCAACAATTTGGGAATGAAGTCCCTCCTCAATGAAGGAGGTGGCTTTATTGAAAACTAAAATCGTATTTACATCTGTACATTCAAAATTGTATGTGGGGGTGTTTTGAAACATCAATGGAAAGAAAAGTGAATGAAGGAGATGGAATGGAAAGAAGGAAAGGAGTGAAATGGAATGAACTGAAAGAACATGCAAGAGTTAGGTAAAAACAAAGCCTAATATTGCATGAAGAAGAAAGGTGAATGACCAACACAAATAAAACGGAGTTTGAGTTAGCGAAACAAGAATGTGTAAAAGGGAACACACATGAGCAAGTAGATAATCAAAGCTTGATCACTATGAACTAGAACAACTGATTAATAACGTTGACAATAAGATTGAAGATAATATTTGCATGCAAGATTCAAAACACCTAACATCTAATGAACATAACAACATCAAATGTTACAAGAGACAATGAATGAGACACAAAGTTCGTATTCCATTAAATCCAAAATGTTTTTCACAAAAGAACACAAAGTTTCTTCCTGAAACAAAGCTTGCACAAAAGTATTATCTTCTCCTCTCTCAAAGTCACCCTTTATAAATGAGCCCCTCACTTCCTTTATAACCCAAAAGTTGGTTACAAAGTAGTTAGGGTTTTACATGGTCATTAAATAAGGCACTTAAGTGACCTTTGACTTTTTCTAACCAACTTTATTAAAATGACTAAAAATAGAAACCACTTAAGTTAACAAGTCATAAAAGAAATGGGCATACCTGGACCTCACTTAAATGACTTGGACACACATGTAGACATCCAAGTCAAGAATGTGCCACCCGAGATAAAGACACCTAGGATCAAGTGCCTTATCCATTGGGCCAAGAGTCCACCTATCTCAATCGTACAGGAATGAACTCATTGATTGTGCTCTGTAATCCTCCAAATGACAAGAGTGCTGAGATTTAAACTTGAGCAATTCATCCACCCCTGTGTCTGAGCAATATCCTCGTATGAGAAAATTTGTCTTCATTCGTATTCATATTCACAATTCTCCACATGCTCCGAGAACCCTTCCTTGGTGAATTATTGATTTTTTGCAAGACCGTAGTCGTTACGCCACCTTGGTTTGTCAGAATCCAGCTTATGGTCTTTCGCCATTGAGAAGATCTCCAAGAACCAAAATTGCAATTCACCTCCTGGAGTTATGTCTTGTTTCTTTATCACCATCCTGAAGTGTTGGCATTTTGATTCACTCACGATCATCCAATTTGAGAACAAAACAACTTAAAGACTGGCTAATGAAGTATTGTGCATACTGTTAACTAAGAGCTAACATGAACAGGCTTGAATGATGTGGCCTTGCTTGATGATCCACACAATTACACCTATCATTGGTTTGGTTTGTCGATGAATAGATCTCGCCACAATGATCAAGTGAAAAATTGATGTAGACAAGATTCTCCCATTATCGATCTCTGCCGATAACAATGACTTTTGACTCTGAAGAGACCAATGCCAATAGCTACGACTTATACCGCATAATGAGGAAGTTAGGGGTTGCTTCTGTTTGAGCCATTGGATTTGAATCGCCACACTATGCAGGTTTCATGGTGCATCCATGCAAGTGATGACCAATTCAGAACAAGCGTCGGGAAAATTGTGACTCACCTTTGGTTGATATGCAATCGCAGAATCGACCTATGTTGATGTGTCCCAAGTTGGTATCAACGATGTTCTCATACTTTGAATGGAGCGTCGAGGTGAGTATAATTCCCTGGAACCTATACCGCAACATAATTTTGTTTGGGAATGACATGACTGTGACAAAAATGTGATTTCAGGCTATTACTTCCATCTTACAAAACTGCACAAATTGCCTGTAAAATTACCCTGGGAAAAATAACAAATCTTGTCTTGAGAATTTCTCACTGCATGAGGAATTATATTAAGGTACCAAAAGTTTGCGTGTACGAAGGTTTTTCCCCAATCAAATTCTTCAGTCAAACATTAAAGGTCAAAGTTGACTCTTTTAAAACTGCTAGGAAAATGCACGTGTAAAAATGTGAAAATTGTGTTTGGTTTGAGCATGGGAAAAATAACAAACGTCACCTTGAGCATCTACAACTTGGAAAGGAATCATATGAAGGTGGGAAGAACTGAACAAAACAATTGGGTTCAAAATATCAACTCTCGAAGTGAGTCACCGACAAAGCTAAAAATCAGGTATACTGCAAAATCATGCAAACCGCATTTTATTTGGCTCCGTGAAAAATATCAAACGAGGTGGTGCGTATTTGAAATTTGGAAAAATAGTTGATGAAGTTGAGGAGAATTCAGTGAACTGAACCGTTTCTCTTGTCGATCATCTTGGGTCAAGATACGAATTCTAAAAGTAGGCCCTTCGCCATGCCGAAACCGCGCCGTGCAAAATCGAGTAAACTAGGTTTGAATTTGAGTTTGAACTTGTACACGGGCACAAAGTTCCTCAATTTAGCACAAAATGTGTTTGATCAACTTTAGTGTGTTCATGAATGCACGATGTGTGTGAGTTCGAGTTCATGTTCAAGAACTAGCTCAGGTTTGGTAAGAAAATTATAATATCAAAGCATCTTGCATGTTACAGTTTGGTTTGAATTTCTACCTGTAGAAGCGGATAGATGTGCAAAGATCATTTTGAAATTAAAAATAATAATGATCCCGGCCACCGTGAATCAACCGTCTCTATAAGAATTGTCCACCACTGATGACTATCCCCTCAGGCTGTAAGGAGTTTAGAGGCCTGACCAACCCAGCTATGCTTCCAATAATATTGTAAAGAGCTTTATGTCATCCAAATTACTTGAGAATCATATGAATTAATACCCTATCATACATAATGATCAGGTAGTAGTCCCATACAGGATCAATGCATGAGAGAATGGCTCCACTTGCAATGGTAATTGAACATGGTGAAGTACCATTTTTCTTAAAACTCACGAGAAAACTATGGGCCTTTTAAATTTGAGCACCAAAATCTCTGGCATAAAACAATGAATAAGATGTAGTCTCAATACGTCTGCCATAGGGTTACACACTTTCCAAATTGTTCAAAGAAATCAATCTTCACAACTTGGATCGCACCTCAAAGCAAAGTAAGCTTCTTTGTTACTAAATGACAGGGATGTGTTTTGTTTGTTGCATAATTTTAAAAAGCTCATTGCTCATCTCTCTTACGCTTCCGTATAAAACCATCCATCCCATTACTAATACACTTATCCAAACTTTCCTTATTTGTAGTAGCAGTCAAGGCAACAATCAAGGGACGGTTTGCTGATCTGAATTTTTTACTTGTCCCTTCTCCCTGGGCATGGCTTTTGGAGTTTTAAACTTGCTCTTTCCACCTTCACGTGTTGTCTTCCTTTTTCCCTACTAGGCATGGACTTTGTTTTATTTCTGCCTATGCATGCGTGGGTTTTTAAAAACTATTCTTTTTCTTCTTTCTCTCTTGGCCTTTTAATGCTTTGGTCTTTGTTGTTTTTAAACAAATACCCGCACATTTTTTTAGAAACTGTTCTTTCTTGGCCAGTGCGTGGGAAATTTTGTAGGCGCGGCTTCTTTTTGCTTCTGTCTTTGCATGCGTTGAAAATTTTCTTCAAATACTTCTGCAATGTATTCTATTCCCTTGGGCTGTGTGAGAGAAGTGCTTATTTTCTCTAAAACATGGTCTCTTCTTTTGACTATTTCTTTCTCTCTACAACAAATGCGTTCACAAGATTATGGAAAAATATTACTTCCTTCGGAAGAAATAAGGAGTGAAACTTCACATGCCTTTTTCCAACGGGTTTGATGGAGGAAGTTACGAGGATTAATTCAACTTCCTCACTTCCCGGGTAGTGGCTTAAGTGCCAGGGGGAATGGGGAAATGGGGAAAGCAATGACAATTGCCAACGGAATGGCAAAGTGGATTGGAAATCCTCGTTCAATTTCCCCATGTGGGAAATTGGGAATTTCTCTGCCCGTTAGCCAATCCAGATTTGGCAATTGGTGGAGAAAATCCCACGTGCGGGAAAGATGAAGGAAATTGCCAGAAAGGGAAAATCAAGCTCGGGAAGCCGATTGGCTTCCGTGCAATTGGAAGCGTAAGCTTACTTCCCCGGCATTAAAATTTGTCGAACGAACTTTAATTTATATTTATTTAATTAAATACTTCTCAAGTGATTTAAAAGTTAATTTAATCAAACAAGGAGCAATTAATTAATGTTAATGTATTTTAATACGATTTAAAGCTCCTGGCGGGAAGAGTTCTTGCCGAAAAGGAAGAAATGAAGACCGAAACGATCACAAAAATGAGACAATCAAGAACGAGGGCAATGAACCACACAAAGTAACACTTTTCAAAAAAATTCAAATTTTTCATTTTTTATTATTTTTAAACAATTTTGCAAAGTCAAAATTGGTTGATAATGATTAGCTCGATTGGGGACAAGGACTTCATGGACGCAAAGAACGGACCGCACCAAAATATTAATGAACATGACCTCAAAATGATGGGGGACAAAAATGGGGTGACACAAGAGAGGAGACCAAAAACAGTGAAACAAACAAACCAAAATCCTAATTACCTATGTACATACGTGGAACAACTCGTTTTCAATTTCGATAATGCTTGAAGGAAGCCTGATTAAGATTGCGGAAATCCACACAAATCCTAATTTCTCCATTTTTCTTGTGAACCGGTACAATATTAGCTATCCAAGTCGAATGTCGAATAGGAAACACTATTCGTGCATCTAGCATCTTTTGAACTTAATGAAATATTGTCCCTGCAATCTTGGGATTATATGGTCTTTGCTTTTGCCTGAATGGAACTGCACCAGGCTTCAAGGGTATCGCATGTTCCATCTCCCTGGGTTGGAAAGACTTCAAGTCTTCATATGAATAAGCCAAAATGTCAGAATATTTGGTAAGTAGACTTATGAATTTCTTGCGCTCCTCAGGTGAGCAACACCTACCAATATTGATTAGGCGAGGTTTATCCTTGGTACCAATATTAACTTGCTCATAGTTAGCAGAATTCGCAGGCCATGCCTACTCTTTCTCTTTGAAAACCTGTCATGTTTGTCAAAAATTTCCTCAAGTGAAACCAATCCTTTGGGAATTTTATTTCATTTGAGTTAAATGATGCCATCACTGGATCTTCGTTCTCAACTCCTTCCGAATGGGTGAGGTAGTTGATTCGCGAAATCGTAATCACTTCCTTCAAAGTACAATTGTTCAAAATTTCTCTCTTTTCACGAACGCAATAATTTGTTGATCATCATTACATACTTGCCAATTTTCTATATTGTCAGAACACTCGCCCTAAAAACCATTTCAATGGTGTATTTGACTTGATCAAATTCTGAATGAGGAATCATTAATGAAGTTGAGACTGCTAGAGAATCCACTTTGTCATTCTTTTCACGAGGGACAAATTTAATGGAAAAAGCATCGAAGACTTCTATTGCATCCCACACTTTATTTTTGTAGTGTCTCAAACAATCATTTTTACTTGGAACCCGATTTCTTACTGTTTACGATCAATTCCGCATCTCCAAAGACTTTCAAAAAATTTATCCCTTTCTCCTCTCTGCAACTGAAGGCCAAGGATTAATGCCTCGTACTCTACAGTGTTATTAGTATTTGAAAATTCGAGTTTGTAGGAAAAAGGAAATATTTTACCATTTGGAGATATGAGCACCACTCCTGCACCAAAGCCCATCGAGCAACAACTTCCATCGAACTCAAGAGTCCATATCTCATTGGAATCTTGGCAAGTGATCTCGGGGTATGAACTTCGTAGTCATTATATAATTACCCATACTTGAGCCTTGGAAAAGGATCTGTGCGAGATCTTCGGTTTTAGTTACCGTGAACTTAGCCTAATCTTTCGGCATAAGTTTTTAATTTCTCCATTGATAGGAATCATAGCATGAGACTAGTCCATTTGAATCTCACCACCCAAATCTCTCGCAAAATTTTCCGCTCAACAACATTCCATACGAGGTGGGAATATCAAAGAACTAAAATGGTTACCTTAACTCCCTTTTGAGGGAATTGAGCTAAAACCATTTGAGCGTCTTTAATCTACCCGATTAGAGGAACTTGTTTGGTTTCCATGGAGTAACATGATCTGAATGTTCTCGTACAAGTCAAACCAAGAGCATGTGCTACTTTTTCCGGCATCACATTACCCGTGGCTCCGAGTCTATAATGCGATTACTTAATTTGCATCCGTTGATCGAAAGGACACAAAGAAAGGTTTGATCTTTTCATTTGAGGGTGTAGTGGCTGCCACAATATTTTGAGTTTTCCCATCTTTGGGAGTTTTCATAATTCCTTTGGAGGAATGAACAGTAGAGTCGCCTTTGATAAACTGGACCAATTTCTCAAGCTGATCCTTGTTGGATTTTAAGTACTCTACCTGTGACATGGAAAAAAAAAATTTATTGATATGATCAATGATATAAAATTTAGGCAAAGTAATTGTACTTGATGTCTCAGATATAAGTTCTTTCAAACTTGATGATGGCACACTTTTGACCTTGGCCTCGGGCTTGGTTGACACTAATGTGGAAGAAGGAGCTTTCTTCGTAGTTGGTTTACCAACCGATTGATCTAACAAAGGCCCTCCTTTCTTTAAGATAGTCTTGACCTTTGAAACCTCAGTCACCTTGGACTCTTTAGGAGCCTCATTTGTCTTGGATTCTTTGGGAGTTTCCTTGGAAACCTCTTTATCTCCCACCTTAGTGGTATCTTGCTCCTTTTTCTGAGAGTGTGTGAAAATGGTGAAAGATTGACTATTCATATCTTCTATAATTTCTTCGTATTCGTCTTCCTCATCGGAACGGTACTCAAAGAAATGATTATTACTTTCCCCCTTCAGGATCTTCAACTTCAGGTTTAGATGTCTTAGAATCTGGCTCTTCCTCATCAATCTCATCATCACTTTCTTCAATGACATCACATTTTGAATTTGTTGCGGGAGCTACTTCAATAGCAAGCCTTGTTAGAGCGCCTGCAATCCTAGCTTTGTTGGGAGCGTATCCTTTTCTAGGGATGTCTTTGTAAGGACCAGGTTTACTACTTTGAGCAACTTGCTTTTTCAAAGCCAGCACATCATTAGCCAACTTAGTGAGTATAGTTTCTGAAGCATTGGGGGTTTCTTGACTCTTTCCTTTGAGGGAATTTTTCTTGAATTTTCCTGCCATGATTAAGTCATCTTCAATTTCTATGGCCAAAGATTGAGCAAGTTCCAAAGTAGCCACCCTAGCCCTTCTCAACTGATAACACACTTCTGGTTGTTGTGCATTAATAAAGAAATATTTTTTCCATCAAGGTTTGGACGAATCCCGGCAGGAACTTTGTTCACCATCTTGTTGAATTTAGCCATGAAATTCCTCATGGGTTCTGTTGGCTCTTTCTTCACCTGAGATAGTTGGGCAAGAAGAGCATGTTCATCTTCTGCCATCTTGAATCAATTTTCAAACTTAGTTTTCATATCATTCCAATTTGTGATACATCCATTGGGCAGATGATGAAACCAATCTGCAGTAACATCATGCAATGTTTTGATGAAGAGACGAATAGCAACATCTTCATATTCTACCGAAAAAACAACACATGCAGCGAAAAAGGTAGAAATATGGTCATCTGGTGACGTCTTCCCATCTCCGTCGAACTTGGGAAGAATCTTTCTTGATCCTCATGGGAGTTCATGTTGAGTAGGTAAGGCCAATGGGCCTATGGCATTTCCCCATGGTACGTTGGCTGCCATTTGAGGAAAGGTGGTATGCAAAGGTAAAACAATGTGAGTAAGGACAAGTGCTTGACTAGTAGTGATTCCTTCCTTGCTTGCTCTTTCAGGACTTGATGCAAGGCTTGCAGATCTACGAGGTGTGTTCTTCTTTGGAGGAGATAACTTGAAACCAAATTTTCCTTGAAAGTCAAAAGTGGGGTCAGATCAACCTTTAGCTTTTTCTCCTCGCGTAAACCTCTTTCCTTCTAGTTTGGAATATTTATTAAGAAGGTATTCCTGGCGTGTTCAACCGGCTCTAGCCTTTTCTCTTCGCTCTCTTTCTTGAGCTATTCGCACCTGAATAACTCTAGCAACTCTCACGGCTTTCTCTTCTTTGTTATCTAGTACTGATGAGGCGAGATGAAAATGAGGGTTACTTGTGTGCTTTTCCCAAATAGCTTGCCTCAAATCTGATAAAATATCTTCTTGAGTATCTGCAAAAACAATATTTGGTTGCAAGATAGGTGGGTTACCTATAATAGTCATACAACTTTTTACCTTGGTGGAAGAGGACCGCGTCGGTGAACAACGATCAGCACATGTCCAAGAGGTCTTCTGGCCACAAGTGCGGGTGCTCTTCTCCTAAGGTCTTCGATGTAGATTTCTCTGTCAATGGCTCTATCAACAGCCACAAATTGTTGCAAGCTTTCATGGTTTTCCCAAGCTACTGTTCGAAGGTTGGCAGCAATGTCTCCTTGGAAATCTTCGTTGGGCACAAGGTTCGGTTAAAGAACTGGAGCTTGTGCAGAGGGGATAGTCATAAATATTTAACCAAGCACTGGTTAACAATTTTGAATCCCCAGTGGAGTCGCCAAAAACTATTAGCATAAGGATTTTCACTCATGCAAATGACATGTAATAGTGTGGGAACGAAGTCCCTCCTCAATGAAGGTGAGGTTGGCTTTATTGAAAACCAAAACTGTATTTACATCTGTACATTCAAAATTGTATGTGGGGGGTGTTTTGAAACATCAATGGAAAGAAAAGTGAATGAAGGAGATGGAATGGAAAGAAGGAAAGGAGTGAAATGGAATGAACTAAAAGAACATGAAAGAGTTAGGTAAAAACAAAGCCTAATATTGCATGAAGAAGAAAGGTGAATGACCAACACAAATAAAATGGAGTTTGAGTTAGCCAAACAAGAATGTGTAAAAGGGAACACACATGAGCAAGTAGATAATTAGAGCTTGATCACTGTGAACTAGAACAATTGATTAATAACGTTGACAATAAGATCGAAGATAATATTTTCATGCAAGATTCAAAACACCTAACATCTAATGAACATAACAACATCAAATGTTACAAGAGACAATGAATGAGACAAAAAGTTACTATTCCATTAACTCCAAAATGTTTTTCAAAAAAGAACACAAAGTTTCTTCCTGAAACAAAGCTTGCACAAAAGTATTATCTTCTCCTCTCTCAAAGTCACCCTTTACAAATGAGCCCCTCACTTCTTTTTATAACCCAAAAGTTGGTTACAAAGTAGTTAGGGTTTTACATGGTCATTAAATAAGGCACTTAAGTGACCTTTGACTTTTTCTAACCAACTTTATTAAAGTGACTAAAAATAGAAACCACTTAAGTTAAAAAGTCATAAAAGAAATGGGCACACGTGGACCTCACTTAAATGACTTGGGCACACACGTAGACATCCTAGTCAGCAATGTGCCACCTAGATAAAGACACCTAGGAACAGTGCCTTATCCATTGGGCCAAGAGTCCACCTATCCCGATCTTACGGGAATGAACTCATTGACATTGCTCTGCAATCCTCCAAATGACCAGAGTGTTGAGATTGAAACTTGAGCAATTCATCCACCCTCTCGTCTCGAGCAATATCCTCGTATGAGAAAATTTGTCTTCATTCGTATTCATATTCACAATTCTCCACATGCTCCGAGAACCCTTCCATGGTGAATTATTGATTTGTCGTGAGATCGTAGTCGTTACGCCACCTTGGTTTGTCGAATCTAGTTTCGGTCTTTCGCCATTGAGAAGATCTCCAAGAACCAAAATTGCAATTCACCTCCGGAGTTATGTCTTGTTTCTTTACCACCATCCCGAAGTGTTGGCATCTTGATTCACTCACGGTCGTCCAATTTGAGAACAAAACAACTTAAATACTGGCCAATGAAGTATTGTGCATACTGTTAACTAAGAGCTAACAGGAACAGGCTTGAATGATGTGGCCTTGCTTGATGATCCACACAATTGCACTTGTCGTTGGTCTTGGTTTGTCGATGAATAGATTTGCCACAATGATCAAGTGAAAAATTGATGTAGACAAGATTCTCCCATTATCGATCTCTGCCGATAACAATGACTTTTGACTCCAGAAGAGACCAATGCCAATAGCTACGACTTATACCGCATAATGAGGAAGTTAGGGGTTGCTTTCGCTTTGAGCCATTGGAGTTGAATCACCACACTATGCAGGTTTCGTGGTGCATCCATGCAAGTGATGACCAATTCAGAACAAGCGTCAGGAAAATTGTGACTCGCCTTCGGTTGATATGTCCCAAGTTGGTATCGACGATGTTCTCATACTTTGAATGGAGCGTCGAGGTGAGTAGAATGCCCTGGAACCTATACCGCAACATCATTTTGTTTGGGAATGACATGACTGTGACAAAAACGTGATTTCAGGCTATTACTTCCATCTTACAAAACTGCACAAATTGCCTGTAAAACTACCCTGGGAAAAATAACAAATCTTGTCCGAGAATTTCTCACTGCATGAGGAAGTATATTAAGGTACCACAAGTTTGCATGTCAGAAATTTTTTTCCCAATCAAATTCTTCAGTCAAATATTAAAGGTCAAAGTTGACTCTTCTGAAACTGCTAGGAAAATGCAAGTGTAAAACTGTGAAAATCCTGTTTGGTTTGAGCATGGGAAAAATAACAAATGTCACCTTGAGAATCTACAACTTGGCAAGGAAGCATATGAAGGTGGGAAGAACTGAACGAAATAATTATTTTCTCTTGATGATCATCTGGGTTCAAAATATCAACTCTCGAAGTGAGTCACCTTGACAGGTTGAAAACTACGCGCACAACGAAATCGTGCAAACTGCATTTTATTTGGCTCCGTGAAAATATCAAACGAGGTGGTGCGTATTTGAAATTTGGAAAAAGAGTTGACGAAGTTGAGGAGAATTCAACGAACTGAACCATTTCTCTTGGACGATCATCTTGGCTCAAGATACGATTCGAATGTAGGCCCTCCGCCATCCGAAACCGCGCACACGCAGCAAAATCGAGTAAACTGGGTTTGAATTTGAGTTTGAACTTGTATGCGGGAACAAAGTTCCTCGATTTAGCGCAAAATGTGTTTGATCAACTTTAGTGTGTTCATGAATGCACGATGTGTGCGATTTCGAGTTCATGTTCAAGAACTAGCTCAGGTTTGGTAAGAAAATTATAATATCAAAGCATCTTGCATGTTACAGTTTGGTTTGAATTTCTACCGTAGAAGCGGCTAGATGTGCAAAGATCATTTTGAAATTAAAAATAATAATGATCCCAACCCCCGTGAATCAACCATCTCTATAAGAATTGTCCACCATTGATGATTGTCCCCTCAGACTGTAAGGAGTTTAGAGGCCTGACCAACCTAGCTATGCTTCCAATAATATTGTAAAGAGCTTTATGTCATCCATTTTACTTGAGAATCATATGAATTACTACCCTATCATACATAATGATCAGGTAGTAGTCCCATACAAGATCAATGCATGAGAGAATGATTCCACTTGCAATGGTAATCGAACATGTTAAAGTACCGTTTTTCTTAAAACTCGCAGAAAACTATGGGCCTTTTAAATTTGAGCACCGAAATCTCTGGCATAAAACAATGAATAAGATGTAGTCTCAGCAAGCGTCTGTCATAGGGTTACACGCTTTCCAGACTAGTCAAAGAAATCATTCTTCACAACTTGGACTACACCTCGGAGAAAAGTAAGCTTCTTTGTTACTAAATGATAGGGATATGTTTTGTTTGTTGCATAATTTTAAAAAGCTCATTGCTCATCTCTCTTAATGAAACATGCTTCCGTATAAAACCATCCATCCCATTACTAATACACTTATCAAAACTTTCCTTATCTGTACTTTAGCATCAAGGCAACAATCAAGGATGGTTTCGATCTCGAATTTTTCAATGACCCCTTCTCCCCGGGTGCGGCTTTTGAGTTTTAAACTTGTTCTTTCCACCTTCACCTACCTCTGTCTTCCTTTTTCCCCTGCTAGGTGTGGACTTTGTTTTATTTCTTCCTATGCATGCGTGGGTTTTTAGAAACTATTCTTTGTCTTCTTCCTCTGCTGGCCTTTTAATGCTGGTCTTTGTTGTTTTTAAACAAATACCTGCGCATTTTTTAGAAACTGTTCTTTCTTGGCCAGTGCGTGGGAAATTTTGCAGGCGCGGCTTCTTTTTGCTTCTGTCTTTGCATGCATTGAAAATTTTCTTCAAAGACTTCTACAATGTATTCTATTCCCTTGGGCTGCGTGAGAGAAGTGCTTATTTACTCTAAAACGTGGTCTCTTCTTTTGGACTGTTTCTTTTTCTCTACAACAAATGCGTTCACATAGTATTGTGGAAAAATATAACTTCCTTCAAAAGAAATAAGAAGCGAAGCTTCGCATGACTTTTTCCAACGGGTTTGATGGAGGAAGTTACGAGGATTAATTCAACTTCCTCACTTCCCGGGTAGTGGCTTAAGTGCCAGGGGGAAATGGGGAAATGGGGAAAGCAATGACAATTGCCAACAAGAATGACAAGGATTGGCAATCCCCATTCAATTTCCCCATGTGGGAAATTGGGGAATTTCCTACACATTAGCCAATCTAGGATTTAGCAATTGGTGGAGAATATCCCACGTGCGGGAAAGATGAAGGAAATTGCCAGGAAAGGGGAAATCCATGCTTGGAAGCTAGATTGGCTTCCGGCAATTGGAAGCGTAAGCTTACTTCCCCGGCATTAAAATTTGTCAAATGAACTTTAATTTATATTTATTTGATTAAATACTTCTCAAGTGATTTAAAAATTAATTTAATCAAACAAGGAGCAATTAATTAATTAAATATTTTTAATTAATGTTAATGTGTTTTAAAGCTTTGGCGGGAAGAGTTCTTGCAAAAGGATGAAACGAAGACCAAAACGATCACAAAAATGAGACGGTCGCAACGAGGGCAATGAACCACATAAAGTAACACTTTTACAAAAAAATCAAATTTTTCATTTTTATTATTTTTAAACAATTTTGCGAAGTCAAAATTGGCGATAACAGTCGCGGGGTTTCGATTATCCAGAAAGTGGTTATTAGGATTGTTTTGGCATGGATAGTGTGCCACAATGTAGATGGGGCCATTCCCTATTTTGTTATCCATATGTAAAAAAATTAGATCATGGGGTGTTCTTCAACCTGGGCACCACCACATGGTTACAATTGGTGCACGATTTATATAGGGTCAAGTGCAAAGGTTAGAGAGTCGCGAGACCCATCATATTATTGATAGATTAAATATATGAGAATTTCCCGATGTATAAGCTGATAGGGACACCATAGGCAATAGAAGTGGATGCCATGAGAGTATTTCAATGGGCACATGGGCCATAAGTGAGAGAATTTTGAGAATTTTGACCAAGTAGCATAGGTGATTCGAATGATGTTATCTTACAACGCTACATAGGGAATGTGGATCAATGGCCTAGTTGGCCCAAAGTAGAGTACTTAGAGGCCATCACCGAGGTGATAGGGAATTATGTGTATTGGGTGGAGACCCATGTGATGAGCAAGGTCCCAAGGCAGTTTGGGTGACCAATGCCCATGGTGATACCACCATTTTCACCCTACCAACATTGTCATGCTAGAGAGGCCACAAAAGCAAGAGGTGAGGGTACCAACATTACAACCTCGTAGGATACGGGTAGTGTGCATACATGATTAGAGACATCACCATCGTGGTGGGGATGCTCAAGTCCCACCACATATCATAATAGTGATTGGTTCATAGGAAGGATTTGATGGAGGATCAGCCGATATAGGTTCACAAGTCGTGGGTGCAAGTGGAGCTAGTCCTAACACTAGAGGGGAGTAGCAATACATCTAGTAGCATATTTGAGGAGCATAAGATGTAGTAGCTAGGAGGAGGTTACGACATTGATCAAGGTTCAAATGGTCATGCATCCAAGATAGAGGCCCAGACCACAACATAAAGGGTACATGATATTGTGTTCCCAAGACGGGTGGGCATAATACGTAGGAGTCAAACCTCATCATGATGAGGAGGAGGAGGAGGTATTAGGCAGATGCGAGAGATGGTGAGATTATTGTGGAGAGTCTTAGGAAGCAGGTATATGTGTCATGAATTTTAGATGGTTTTTTCATGTTATATTGTATTATAAGTAACATGTGTTATTGATTGGTTTTATAGCGTTGGCGGTGGAGGAGTGACACTCCTTGATAGAGAGTGCCCACTATGAGATCCGAGATCCTATGTTGGATGTGTAATAAACTATAGTGATGGTGGATCTAACAACACTTTCTTGGGAGATTCATTGATCTCGTTTAGTTTGGTTGGAGAGGCATCTAGAACACTACAAATATATAGGGATATACATGTACTAGAGGATACCGACAACATAAATGTGATGTTGTAAAGTCTATTGCATGCAGAGGTGGCCCTAGTTCGGGATAAGCCAACCTACCTATCAAATGCCTAGAGTATTACCGCATTGGAGACACAATTGGTGAGAGCATAGGAGAGGCATTGAGCCCGATCTAGGGTAGAGTCTCTATCTCGCACAACTCGAGCCACCGCATGGCCCCCAAAGCCCAAAGAATTCGAGAGACCCCTAAAGAGGTGAGGGTGTTTAAGCCATTTTGTAGATGTTCCCGAGATCCATGTATTGATTTTGAATCATTTTTTCGATGTATGTAAAAAAATGATATATATATATATATATATATATATATATATATATTATGATGATGATGCTTTTGGTGATACTTCGTATTGGATGTTTGTTATGTATATGTTGTTTTTCTTTTCATTTTCCTTCTTTATGCATATATGCATGTAATGATACCCATGGTACTTAGGAATAATAATAATGTGGTTATATAGGTAAATCCAATGGGAAGGGGATTAGTAGGATATCCCAACCCACATGATGTGAAGAATCCAAGAGGAAAAACAAGACCAAGACGTCCAATGATAGGATGTCAAGGCATGATTAGGTAAATAAATCCAAGAAATGTCATAAGCCTAAGAAAGAATGCGAGAAAATACCACGACGATCTAATAGGAAAGACTAGGGTGAATCAAAAACCAAAATAGGTGGAATCGGGATCGAGGAAATCCAACTGTAGGAGGAACCATGGCGTATATGATGATAAATCCAAGCGGAGAAATCATCCCAAGAAAGGATGTAACGAGATATAAGGAAGCATGTGAAAAACCCAAGTAGGGGACTGAGATCCCAAATGATGGCGAGGTTTATAAAAATAAGGAAAATGAAATGTAATCATGGTATTGTAAACAAATAGCCACAAGGAACAAAATATTACAAGGTATTAGTGATGATGTCGTCAACTTGATTCAAGATGTGACTTGCTAATGAAATTCAAATCTCGGGAAAAATAAAGTGGCATTGATATGATCCTCTAGCTAGGTAATAATGTCATGTTGAACAACATCCATAGTGGGAAAATGATCAGGATGAGGTGGTGGTCCATAAATAGGTTCTGGCCTAGTCGGTCGTGGGCAAGGTGGTGGTTACGAGAGGAATCGACTCCATGTTTCTAGTTATGGGAAGAAGTTTTGAAAACTAGAAATTTTCTACATAAAACTCGATGGTCACCATCGGTGTGCATGTAATACCCATGATGAGAGAAAAAGAAGGGAGATGAAGCGGAAGGTTGTGTAGCCTTTCTAGTTTGTTTGCATTTGACCTCAACTTCAAGTTTCTTCATATGACGTTGATAATCTCTACATTCTAAAACATCATGCCCCGGGGCCTCGTGCATGTATAATATGGCTTGGTCATAAAGGATTGAGGAGCCATAAGGGAAAGAGGTAGGGAGAGGATTTTTATAAGTTGTACAAGGCTAATAAGAATATTTGATGAGGGCATAGATGTAATGGGTGAATATGGTACCAATGGAGCAATAATTTGCTCATTTTTCAAGGAACGATAGATATGATCATCACCCATGAGATCATCATATTCGCAGATCAAACTATTGACTCGATCATCTATTTGTGTAAGATAAAATGGGTCGGATAGGTGGATGGTAGTATGTGGAGGTGTAGCTGATGGAGAAATCTAGTGCTTAGGAAATGGTTGGGAAGAAGTAACAACTATACTCAAAGATTTATCTTCTATGAGGATGACGTTCATGTCATGAGTGAATTTGGTGCAAAGGGTCTCTTTGTAATGTAAGACATACCTATCATGAATTTGGGCATAGATATCCATGTGGTTATAATTTAAAGCGTAACCATCATCATAATTTGATGTGGAGGCATCCACTACACAAGAATCGACTATGGTCTCTAGTCGAACCACATGCTCTAGTGGGGGTTGTAGTGTATGTGAGATGACTATAAGAATCGAAGGCTTCTTGCAAGAACGAGGCCATAAAGAAGGAGGTAGTTGGGATACGATAAGCTCAGGAAGATCGGAAGTATTGATTCTAAGCATGACCTTATCGGGCTCATCGTCATCCGACTCCAAGAGATTGGGAGGCGTGTGCCTGACCAATTCGGGATGACCGTAATTTATGTGAAGAGAATTTATAGGATAGTTAAAATGTTGGTATTCTCATAAGGGAATAGGGGAAAATTTGTTCAATGTTAGGAGCTTGTATGTCCCTTTTATTATAGTGTATCATAAATACAAAGATTAGAATCCCCTTGAACCTTATAAATAGATCCTTGGTGAACGAACTTGACACACCTTTGACACACGGAAGAAGCACACATGGAAGAAGTGATGATGGACATGAGATGAGCCCAAGACCGACCTAGGGAAATATTATAAGATTTGGGAAAGTTGAAGACCATGAGTTTTACATGGACATTCTTAGGATGGATGGTGATAGAAAAACAAATACACCCCATAGGAGGCATACATTAATGATTATACCCTTGGAAAGTGGTACGTACGTCTGTAACACCCTGATTTTGTAAGTTATCTTGGTGAATATTTTTCATACTGTTATAGCTACTGAAATGAAGGAAAACATGTTAAGATATATTCTGATCTTAAAGGAATGTGTTGCTAACTTGGATTCTTGCATGCTGTAATTTATTGCATAGGACAGCAGTTATTGTTGCTTGTGTGTTTACTGAGGTGACGAAAAATTGTCGTATACTTGCTAAACTCTCTTTGCTGATTGACAGCACACCTTGAATCAATTCCATTGATCCAAAGTATGTTGTGGTCTTCTTGTGATTGCTTTGTCGATTTACTCTTGAACCGAACCGGAGGTTGATATAAATGTGCAAGTGCACCTGATTGCAGGTATGAGCGGTGCACGTAAATGCCAACGACAAAGGTTCGATTCTTGAACCCTGTACTGTCGAACTTAAGACCTCGTGAGGCAGGAAATGTCTAGACACGGGTGGCTTTGGCATGTGAAACAAAGGATGGAACGTCCTGCACACATTGATATGAGTGTCAGTTGGAAGACTGGATTGGAGGTTGATTAGTGTTAGTGGTTAGAAGGAATTAAATCCTAAGCTAATCCTAAGTTCTACCATACATCCTAAACTACTATCCTAAGTGGATTTTTAAATTATAAAAAAAAAAAAGAAAGGGAAATAAACCTAAGTCCTATTAACCTAAAACTAAACTATGACCTAGGTTGAATAACTAATATACATCCTAAACTAATCCTAACCTAAAGGGGGCACGCAGACCCTTGGAGGGAGAGGATAAGGATGAAGGGGTGTTTAATGGCATTAAATGGGAGTCCATATGTGGACAGCGCCAGTTTGGTGGGGACAGGTAAGTGGCGGAGGTATCTAGTTGGAGATGGAACCAAATTTGGTTTTGCATGTGAAATTCAAAATTTGGAGATCGCCAACTCAAGTTGGCAGTGGCGTGAGAAATTTGGAAAAGGCAGAGCCTTTAATGCATTAAATTCTCTTGGTCCTCATGACCAGCTCACCTTGGAAGGCGTAGGAGGGAAATGTTGATTGTTTATTGTGTCGATTTGGATTTGGTGAAGTTGCTCTGCATTTGGTTTTTTTGTTTGGTTCAGTCGAACCAGTTTCATTGGGTTTATCACTATTCTTTGGAAATTTGGAGGCTGTTGCTGAGCCTGAAGAGGAAAGGATTGTTGGAAAGCTCGTCTTTGTCGGCAGAAGGAAATATCTTCGGCAAACGCAGTTTTCTTCGAGTTTTGGAAAAGAAATTGCAGGCATGTTAAGCCCTTCTCTTTAAAAATACTTGCTTTGTTTAAACGTCTCATTAAAACAACCCTGCTCTTGGGTTTTGGGTTTATGTGATTGTTGTCGAGTTGATACGATTTGGATTTAGTCGATTCTTGCTGTCATTTTTGGAAATGATAGGTAAAATCGTTCGGTTGTTGTGTTTAAACTGTCTTTGCATTTTCTTTGAATGGAATATCTCCATCGTTGTGTTGGTTTGTTTGTGATTTGGAGAATAACATTTTGGGTATTTTTCTCTGTTAATGGTTATATTTACAAAAAAATGGCGGTATGTGTTGTTCTCATCTTTGTATATTCGTTCTCTTGTTTTACGAACTTGAATGATGAAATCTGAATAGACAATAGGAGTTGTCTTTCGAGTGTCGAGCAATTGTTCTTTGATATATGAACTTCGTGATAATCACATCTTTGGATGTGTGAGTTGTATGAAGTAGTATTCTTTCTTGAAATTTCTTTTAAAAAAGAAATAGATCCTTTCTCTTTCTGTTGTGTTTGATTATGATGGATACGGCATTTGGGTTTTGTATGAGCATACGAATTTGATTTGAGGAAGAAATGGTAATACGTTTTTTTGTCCCTTTTTTTTCTTGCTTAAAGAAATGAGCGAATATGGTTGAGTATTCATGGGAGTTGGAAAGAAATAGTTTTCCTTACGAACTTATAATGAATTATATTGTTTTCTTGCTGAGAAAGTAGGATGATTTGTTGTGTTTTAGTGATGTTGTTCGACCTTTTAATTCGGACTGCCTTTGTGAAAACGCACTTTACTTTGGATTGTTGTGCAAGGAAGAAATGTTTGGGAAGTTATCTTGCTGTTGGACCTGTTCTGATTATACTTTGTTGTGCATCTGATATCCTATGCGGGTTTTTGATAATAAGGGTATTATTGGATGAAAATCGCATTTTTGGGTTCTGTACAAATGAAATAGTTGAATGTTTCTTGTGGTCTCTGATTTTTCACTGATCATTTAGAAGAAATGAAACCGGCATGAATAATTCTTAGCGAGTTGAAGAAAATGGTTGTTTTCTTATTTGAATAGTTAAAGAATGAATTCTTCTCTTTTCTTTGTTTGAATTACGGAAATAGCATTGAAGTCTTCTTGTGCATTATGATTGGACTTGCTGTAGGTAACAACAATGAATAAATTTTATTTTGAACGGAATGCGTTCATAGAATTAGAAAATCATGAGAATAATTGATTGCATGATTGTATAACTGTTTATCTGGTTTACAATACAGTGAAAGAATTATGGTTTCTTCTAGTACGGTAAATACATAGTATGCAACCTTATACTATTTGATCTATGATAAATATGATGATGTACTAACCTGTTTTGGATATGCACATGAGCCTGATTTAAATGAAGTATTGATAAGGACGATAAATTCTTCCTTGTTTTCATTTAAAGCTGATTATGAATGAAATTACTCTTGTTGCCGGAAAGTGAATTCCGAATGGATTTTGTAAGTTTCACTCTGAACTGTTATCTTGATTTGTGTCTCGTTTGGATTCCATTTTTAGGACAGTCATGAGGAAGGAGATAGTAATGTGGATGAATGACTTGGAAAATGATCTTTTCTTCTTTCATACAGTTGAAAATTTGTAATCATTATTAACGAATTTTGTAGTGCTTAGATATGAGCAACTATATGCATTGTTGTTCGCTTTCTCATCTGTGCGTGATTGCTTGGAATCTAATATGATGCATGAACTGAAAGGAAAGTAATGGGTTTACGTTTCAGTTAGTTTTATCCTTTGTTTTTATTATTAATGAAAGGAGTGGAAAAGATAACAGTATGTTATATCAGCAGTACGCTATTTGTATTCCTAACTTTACAAATATTGTAATTTGGAACTTGTAACGGTTATGTGGAAAATGGGACAGCAGTTCTTTGGTTGATTGTGATGGTATTTTGATGGTTCAGTTGTTATGTTGATCATTCTTTGGTGCCTATTTCTTGATTGATGTCTTACTGTCGTTTCATAAAAGCAGGGTTCTTTTATTGAGACAGTTAATTGAAGCACCTCATTTTAATGACAAGTGCTTAATATGCTCGATTCATTGAAGCCCGACCGTGCAAATAATTTTGTAGATGGAATTTGATTAGAATGAAGACATGGCTATTTTCTAATACTTCTTGATTGGTTGAAGATGAATTGTATTTGTTTACTTTTATTCCTCTTTGAGGAATTTTAAAAAGAAGAAAGTATATTCTTCTATCATGAGTTGTAATGATGTTTTATGTAAACAATGTCCATTCGAGTTGGATTGGCAAATGTATGGATTATGACATGAATTGATGAATACAAATACAAGTGTGATATTTTAATAATTATATCAGTTTGATATTGTTGACTAAATTGAAATATAATGTTATTCCTGATTTGGATTTATTTAATTGTCCTTGGATGGATGCTAAATGGGAATTGATATCTATTCTTACCTTATTGCAACTTTTAAGTTGAAATGTGCAATTAGTTCATACTTGGGTAAAGATGAATTCTTAATTGACATTAGAAAGGATTAGGAAGAATAAGATTCCATAACTGATAGGTATTCAGGATTAGCTGGGTAGCTAAGGAATATCAATTAACTTCGGAGTAATCGAACTTCACTTTCGAACTCCATTAATGACCTCGTATGTTAAATTCAGAATAAAGGATATGGGATAAGTATATCCATAACTAATGGACCTTAACTGTGTAAGGTTAAGGAAAATAAATGAATACATTTATTGGGAATTAGACCTCGTTTAAATGACGTCTAATAAGCTAGAATTCTGAATTTAGTTACAGTTGGGAAAAATCTTGGTTAAGTTTAATAGGTTAAACTTATCACGTCCGTCGGTAACGGGCTGCTTAATCCAATGATTAAGAAGAGAACCAAGTAGAGAAATGCACCCTTGATGCACGAAGGAGAAGATGCATAGCAAGCTAAAGGATGGATTTAGTCTCTCTTAGCTATATACAACTGTAACGGGAACGAGGATAAAGGGATCAACATGGTTGCTGAAAGTTGATTTTAAAATATTAAGATCATATCCAAATCACTTGAGCAGGATGTGTACTCTCGATGGGAGGATTCCGTAGGACATTGACATCGCCCCTACTGCAAAGAAGGTGTCTTCATGAAGACGGGGTCTTCATGATGACACAATGTTATAAGCTGACATATTACAATGCCCTCCCGAATTAAAACATCAAGAATACATAGGCTGAATGTGAAGTTCTTGACTGGGGATAGGAGTATGATCATGTATACGGAGTGACCCCGGAATACTAAAGATAACTAGACACACGGAGTCGTGGGGAACGACACCGTATGTCTGCGTATCTTTAGTTACCAGGAGTGCCTTCCTATATTCGTTCATATTGCTAGTTGGAAATTAGAAGTTTAAATCTGACCTTAAATCGAGAGGATTTGGTAGGAACCGGGAAAGACCATTCTAGATAAGGTGAAGTGAAGTGAAGGGCGTATTCCATTGATGTGTATCACATCCAAGAATATGATCATGCAAAGCATGTGAAAATATTTGGCCAAAGTATCGCAAGTGTTGGTTGCGTTGTCCTTATCACTTAATTTAAGATGCAGGATGTCAGATGAATATCAGTAACAGATATTCAGATAGGCTTCTTAAATGGATCACTTCGATAACGAAAGCAGTTAAGAGAACCGGTATATATAATATACTATGCATAAACGAACATGAAGGATCGGTTGTTGCCGAGTCATGAAATGAAGGATCGATGAAACTCGAGCCATGAAAATGGAAGATCGGCAGTTCCTCGAGTCATTTACAGCAGCATATAGAATCTGTTATAAGATTGAATGGCATTGAATGTGTGTTCCATATTGTAAATATGCGAATAGGGAACATTAGTTTTAAAAAGAAGTGTGATCAAAGCTGTGTTGTTTGGGCGAGAGAACAATTATTAAAACTTGAGCGTGTGTTTGAATTTTATAATTCATAACAGAGAACGTTATCGAAAAAAAAAAAAAAAAAAATTCTATTGTTCTAGTATCTTAAAATGGGGATGTTACATCTTGGTATCGAGATCGAAGGTTGCAGCTCTTGGACCTAATGAGTCCACGATATTAATAAGGTTTACCTTTTCTTATTGGATAGAAAATGGTGAACAAGAGGAATGCTGCGAATAACCCGTTACGGGGTGGAGAAGCATTTCTCTTTGCTCAAAAGTGGATGAAATCCTTGTTGTCCTACTTGATACGAGGATCGTTTGGCATTGGAACAGCGATCAATGGGCAATGAAGAGGAGGAGGATGAAGCTGAAATAAATGATCATTGCCTCTGTGGACAACATCAATGGAGGGAATCAGGTGTTGATGATAATAATGTAATTGCTCCTAATCCCCCTAAAAATAAAAGGGCAAGATTAGTAGCTAAACTTACAAATGATATAAAGAGAATAAGTCCTCCAAAGTTTGATGGAAAAACCCTTGGCGATGGAGCTAAGAATTGGCTCAGTGAAATGGAGAAATACTTTGCGATAAGAAATTTCTCGAAGAGACTAAAGCAATATGGGGAGCATATCAACTTTCTCATGAAGCATCATCATGGTGGGACAACCGTAAGGTTGAGCTGAATATTGTCGAATCAGACATAACTTGGGATCAATTTAAGGGTTATTTAGGCAACGATGGCTGCTGCCTCAACTCTATTTTGATAGGAAAATGATGAATTTCAGAAGCGAGTCATGAGGAAGGCTGCATCGGTGACGGAATCTTGGGAAGGGTTTACTAAACTCCTTAAGTATGTGCCGCAGTAGCAAGCTGATGAGAAGTTCAAAATACGGAAATTCATAATGGGAGTGAATCCCATCATTGGTGGCGAAGTGGATGTCCACGGCCCAACCACCATAGATGGAGTTGTCGAAAAGGCAATCGAGACGAGGAGCAGGGTGAGGGCAATATCTGCTCACAGGGAAGAGATAAGGAAGAAGATTCCCAATTCTTCTTCGTCTCTTGCACCAAAAAGGGGACCTTGGAAAAGGTTTGGTGTGAAAAACAAAATTGTTGTAGATAACAACAAGAAATCTGTGATGAACAGACCTGTAAATAGCGTGCGGAATAGCTTCACAAAAGTTAATGGCATTGGACAGAAGTCCTATGGAAGCCAGAATGATAACTTCAAGGCTGGTAACAAATTTGAGCCTAGAAAAGGGCCAGTTGGAGGATGCTTCAACTGTGGAAAGGACCACTATGCGAATCACTGTCCTCTGAAGAAGAATGATCGTGGTCAGTAGCATAGGATACATGCTGCAGTGGCTAACAGACAAGCTGAAAAGCAAGTGACGCCCATAGAAGTTACGGGTAAGTTATTCGGTACACCTGTAGTCATACTTTTTGATACTGGAGCTACAGAATGCTTTATTTCTACTAAACTTGCAATGAAATTAAAAAGAAAGGCTGAAAGAATGGATAAAACATGGACAGTGCATTATGGGAATAATGTTGTCCATACAGTCGAAATGTGCCTTTTTGGGGCAATTCTTGATCTGCCTAGTTTCTCCACCGAAGTTGACTTGTATGTCACTCCTCTAGGATCATATGATATCATTATTGGAGTTAACTGGTTGGCTGAACATAAGGAAAAGGTTGACTATTATGAAAAACAAATTTGTTGCTTCGATGACCTGCAGAAAGCAGCAGTCATTCAAGGTGTAAAACGGGAAGTTGCAGTTAGGAAACTGACGGCTATGCAACTAAAAAGGGCTAAAAACAGAGGCTGCACTTTGTATGCAGTAAAAGTGACAGAAAATGTGGAGGAAGATAATGATTTCATGGAAAGATATCCATTGTTAAGGGGTTTCCGTGATGTGTTTCCGGAGGAATTGCCAGGTCTTCCACCCAAACGTGAGTTTGACTTTGCAATAGAAATCAAACAGGAAGGCCGAACCCATATCTAAGGCACCTTATAGAATGACTACCATTGAGTTGGTAGAGCTAAAGGATCAGTTTCAAGAACTTCTGACTAAGGGGTGATAAGACCGAGCATCTCACCTTGGGGAGCGCCGGTAATTTTTGTAAAGAAAAAGGATGGCACTTTGAGGCTGTGCATTGATTACAGAATGCTGAACAAAGCAACTATTAAAAATCGATACCCACTTCCTAGGATTGATGATCTGTTCGATCAGATGCGAGGAGCATCAGTTTATTCAAAAATAGATCTTCGATCAGGGTATCATCAGCTGAGAATAAAGGAAGAAGATATTCATAAAACAACTTTTAGAATGAGGTACAGGCATTATGAGTTCACGGTGTTACCTTTTGGGTTGACTAATGCACCTGCCGCCTTCATGAATCTAATGAACAATATTTTTCAAGAGTACTTAGACAAGTTTGTGCTTGTATTCTTGGACGATATTCTTATATACTCTAAAAATGTCGAAGAGCACCAAGAACATCTAAGGATAGTGCTGGAAATTTTAAGAAAGAGGAAGTTGTATGGCAAACTATCCAAATGTTCCTTTTATGATGCAGAGGTGCATTATTTGGGACACGTTATAAGCAAGAATGGGATAGTTGTTGACCCTTCAAAGATCATAGCTATAACTGAGTGGCCTGCGCCTAAGAATGTGCATGAAGTGAGGAGCTTCATGGGCTTGGCTGGATATTATCGAAAGTTCATTAAGGACTTTTCAAAAATTGCTGCCCCAATCACTTCGCTGCAAAAGAAGGATAAGAAATTTGTCTGGATAGACAAATGTGAATCTGCCTTTAAGAATTTAAAGGAACAGTTAACTTCAGCACCTATCTTGGTATGCACGATCCAAATGGAGATTTTATGGTTGTAACGGACGCCTCAGGAGAAGGCCTTGGAGGTATTCTATTACAGAATAACCATGTCATCGCTTATGAAAGCAGAAAGCTTAAGTTACATGAACAGAATTATGCTCCACACGATCTTGAGCTCGCTGCCATTGTTCATGCACTTCAAATGTGGAGGCATTACCTTTTAGGCAAGCCCTTCGAGTTAAAAACAGACCATCTGGGGCTGAAGTATATTTTTACTCAGCCAAATCTGAATGCAAGGCAGCGAAGATGGTTAGAATTTTGTCTCGAGTATGATTTTGATATAAGCTACATCAAGGGCAAGGAAAATAAAATAGCAGATGCTGAGTCGAAGGAAGCATATCTCTGCTCTTATAACGTTAAGAACACAGTTTAAGGATGAGGTGAAAGATGCCTTGGAACCAGATCCTTATTTCAAGCAAGTCAAATCAGCACTTGCTGCAGACCCGAAGGATGTCAGGTATAAAGGATTCCGTTTTGATAATGAAGGAATTATGAGGTTCGAAAACAGGGTATATATACCTGTGGCAAATGACTTAAGAGGGAAATTGTTAACTGAATTTCATAATTCACCTTTTTCTGGACACCCTGGCATTACGAAAATGCTCATTGATCTTAAGCAGCAATATTTCTGGAAGGGAATGAAAAAGGATGTGGTAGAATTTGTAACACACTGCTTGGAATGTCAGCGTGTTAAGGTGGAACATATGCACCCCGCTAGATTATTGTATCCCCACAGTATTCCGCAGTATAAATGGCAAGTGATAACGATGGATTTCGTTCAAGGATTGCCTATGTCAAGAAATAAGCATGACATTATCCTGGTTGTAGTCGACAAATTGACCAAAGTGGCACACTTCATTGCTGGTAATTTGAAGGACGATGCACCAGTGCTAGCAAGAAGATTTGTACATGAAATCTTCAGATTGCATGGAATACCGGAATTAATCATATCGGACAGAGATCCGAGGATGACATCAAGGT
The DNA here is from genome assembly GCA_018340775.1 of Taxus wallichiana var. yunnanensis. Taxonomy (NCBI): domain Eukaryota; kingdom Viridiplantae; phylum Streptophyta; class Pinopsida; order Cupressales; family Taxaceae; genus Taxus; species Taxus wallichiana. The sequence goes on from CM031242.1 coordinate 79,156,692, forward strand.
TTTGGCAAACGCTTAATGTGGCCTTGGGGACTAAATTGAACTTCAGTTCTGCATATCATCCGGAAACGGATGGACAGACTGAGAGAGTTAATCAGGTTTTAGAGGACATGTTAAGGATGTATTGCATGGACCAGCAGTATAAATGGGAGGAATACCTTCCAGCTGGTAGAATTTGCTTACAATAACACCTATCATGCCTCTTTAAAAATGGCACCCTTTGAAGCATTGTATGGAAGAAAATGCAGAACCCCTGTCAGCTGGGACAACGTTGAGGACAGAGAGGTAATTGGGCTAGAAATCCTTATGGAAATGGAACAACAAATCAAAATGATTGAGAACATCTAAAGGAGGCCATGCCAATAGGCAAAAAGAGCTATGCGAGACTTAAAGCGGGTTGTGAGACATTATAAACTAGGAGAGAAGGTCTTTCTTGGGTGAAGCTGAAAAAGAGCTCAATAAATTTTGGCAAGGTTACCAAGTTGTCGCCACGTTACGTGGGACCTTTTGAAATTGTTGAAATAATCAACCCTGTAGCTTATCGTCTAGCATTACCTCCTGCTTTGTCTCAAATGCATGATGTTTTTCATATTTCTTTGCTTAAGAAATACGTGACAGATTTATCACATGTGCTGAATTGGAATTCCTTGCAGGTCCAAGACCCAGGAATAATCGTGGTTAAGCCCATTCGAGTGCTGGGAACTCGCCAGTTGTACTTGAGAAATCGCGAAGTGAACCAATGTAAGGTCCAGTGGGACCAGTTCAGCGAGGAAAGTGCAACTTGGGAAAATCTCGAAGAAATGAGATCTACTTTTCCACATCTGTTTAATCGAATTTGAAATTCGAGGAACTGATAATTCTACCAAATTTAGACAATTATTAGTCTATTGTACAGTTGTCTTAAAACGTTGTTTTTAAGAGTGAATCTGTTTTTGGTATGAACTTATGAATGAAAGGACAATAACTGAACTTTGTCCTAGGAACTCCTTGATTTGTTTAATCTGATCATCGGGACGATGATTCTTTAAGGAGGGAAGAATGTAACACCCTGATTTTGTAAGTTATCTTGGTGAATATTTTTCATACTGTTATAACTGCTGAAATGAAGGCAAACATGTTAAGATATATTCTGATCTTAAAGGAATGTGTTGCTAACTTGGATTCTTGCATGCTGTAATTTATTGCATAGGACAGCAGTTATTGTTGCTTGTGTGTTTACTGATGTGACGACAAATTGTCGTATACTTGCTAAACTCTCTTTGCTGATTGACAACACACCTTGAATCAATTCCATTGATCCAAAGTATGTTGTGGTCTTCTTGTGATTGCTTTGTCGATTTACTCTTGAACCGAACCGGAGGTTGATATAAATGTGCAGTGCCTGATTGCAGGTATGAGCAGCTGGCACGTAAATGCCAACGACAAAGGTTCGATTCTTGAACCCTGCACTGTCGTACCTAAAACCTTGTGAGGCGGGAAATGTCTAGACACGGGTGGCTTTGGCATGTGAAACAAAGGACGGAACGTCCTGCACAGCATTGACATGAGTGTCAGTTGGAAGACTGGATTGGAGGTTGATTAGTGTTAGTGGTTAGAAGGAATTAAATCCTAAGCTAATCCTAAGTTCTACCATACATCCTAAACTACTATCCTAAGTGGATTTTTAAATTATAAAAAAAAAAAAGGGAAATAAACCTAAGTCCTATTAACCTAAAACTAAACTATGACCTAGGTTGAATAACTAATATACATCCTAAACTAATCCTAACCTAAAGGGGGCGCAGACCCTTGGAGGGAGAGGATAAGGATGAAGGGGTGTTTAATGGCATTAAATGGGAGTCCATACGTGGACAGCGCCAGTTTGGTGGGGACAGGTAAGTGGCGGAGGTATCTAGTTGGAGATGGAACCAAACTTGGTTTTGCATGTGAAATTCAAAATTTGGAGATCGCCAACTCAAGTTGGCAGTGGCGTGAGAAATTTGGAAAAAGGCAGAGCCTTTAATGCATTAAATTCTCTTGGTCCTCGCGACCAGCTCACCTTGGAAGGCGTAGGAGGGAAATGTTGATTGTTTATTGTGTCGATTTGGATTTGGTGAAGTTGCTCTGCATTTGGTTTTTTTGTTTGGTTCAGTCGAACCAGTTTCATTGGATTTATCACTGTTCTTTGGAAAATTGGAGGTCACATTCTTTGAGCTGTAAGAGGAAAGGATTGTTGGAAAGCTCGTGCTGTCGCCGAGGAAGGAAATATCTTCGGCAAACGCAGTTTTCTTCGAGTTTTGGAAAAGAAATTGCAGGCATGTTAAGCCCTTCTCTTTAAAAATACTTGCTTTGTTTAAACGTCTCATTAAAACAACCCTGCTCTTGGGTTTTGGGTTTATGTGATTGTTGTCGAGTTGATACGATTTGGATTTAGTCGATTCTTGCTGTCATTTTTGGAAATGATAGGTAAAATCGTTCTGGTTGTTGTGTTTAAACTGTCTTTGCATTTTCTTTGAATGGAATATCTCCATGCTGTGTTGGTTTGTTTGACAGTTTGGAGAATAACGTTTTGGGTATTTTTCTCTGTTAATGGTTATATTTACAAAAAAAAGGCAGTATGTGTTGTTCTCATCACTGTATAATCGTTCTCTTGTTTTACGAACTTGAATGATGAAGTCTGAATAGACAATAGGAGTTGTCTTTCAGTGTCGAGCAATTGTTCTTTGATATATGAACTTCTGTGATAATACTGTACTGGATGTGCGAGTTGTATGAAGTCGTATTCTTTACTGAAATTTCTTTTAAAAAGGAAATAGATCCTTTCTCTTTCTGCTGTGTTTGATTATGATGGATACGGCATTTGGGTTTTGTATGAGCATACGAATTTGATTTGAGGGAAGAAATGGTAATACGTTTTTGTTGTCCTTTTTTTTCTTGCTTAAAGAAATAGACGAATATGGTTGAGTATTCATGGGAGTTGGAAAAGAAATAGTTTTTCCTTCTGAACTTATAATGAATTATATTGTTTTCTTGCTGAGAAAGTAGGATGATTTATTGTGTTTTAGTGATGTTGTTCGACCTTTTAATTGAATTGCCTTTGTGAAAACGCACTTTACTTTGGATTGTTGTGCAAGGAAGAAATGTTTGGGAAGTTATCTTCTTTGTTGGACTGTACGATTATACTTTGTTGTGCATCGATATCCTATGCGGGTTTTTGATAATAAGGGTATTATTGGATGAAAATCGCATTTTTGGGTTCTGTACAAATGAAATAGTTGAATGTTTCTTGTGGTCTCTGATTTTGCACAGTCATTTAGAAGAAATGAAACCGGCATGAATAATTCTTATTGAGTTGAAGAAAATGGTTGATTTCTTATTTGAATAGTTAAAGAACGAATTCTTCTCTTTTGTTGTTTGAATTCTGGAAATAGCATTGAAGTCTTACTGTGCATTATGATTGGACTTGCTGTAGGTAACAACAATGAATAAATTTTATTTTGAACGGAATGCGTTCATAGAATTAGAAAATCATGTGAATAATTGATTGCATGATTGTATAACTGTTTATCTGGTTTACAATACAGTGAAAGAATTATGGTTTCTTCTAGTACGGTAAATACATAGTATGCAACCTTATACTATTTGATCTATGATAAATACGATGATGTACTAACCTGTTTTGGATATGCACATGAGCCTGATTTAAATGAAGTATTGATAAGGACGATAAATTCTTCCTTGTTTTCATTTAAAGCTGATTATGAATGAAATTACTCTTCACTTAGGATAGTGAATTTCGAATGGATTTTGTAAGTTTCACTCGAAGGCTGTTAGCTTGATTTGTGTCTCGTTTGGATTCCATTTTAGGACGAGTCAAGAGGAAGGGGATAGAAATGTGGATGAATGACTTGGAAAATGATCTTTTCTTCTTTCATACAGTTGAAAATTTGTAATCATTATTAACGAATTTTGTAGTGCTTAGATATGAGCAACTATATGCATTGTTGTTCGCTTTCTCGTCTGTGCGTGATTGCTTGGAATCTAATATGATGCATGAACTGAAAGGAAAGTAATGGGTTTACGTTTCAGTTAGTTTTATCCTTTGTTTTTATTATTAATGAAAGGAGTGGAAAAGATAACAGTATGTTATATCAGCAGTACGCTATTTGTATTCCTAACTTTACAAATATTGTAATTTGGAACTTGTAACGGTTATGTGGAAAATGGGACAGCAGTTCTTTGGTTGATTGTGATGGTATTTTGATGGTTCAGTTGTTATGCTGATCATTCTTTGGTGCCTATTTCTTGATTGATGTCTTACTGTCGTTTCATAAAAGCAGGGTTCTTTTATTGAGACAGTTAATTGAAGCACCTCATTTTAATGACAAGTGCTTAATATGCTCAGTTCATTGAACTGACCCATGCAAATAATTTTGCAGATGGAATTTGATTAGAATGAAGACATGGCTATTTTCTGATACTTCTTGATTGGTTGAAGATGAATTGTATTTGTTTACTTTTATTCCTCTTTGAGGAATTGTAAAAAGAAGAAAGTATATTCTTCTATCTATGAGTTGTAATGATGTTTTATGTAAACAATGTCCATTCAGTTGGATTGGCAAATGTATGGATTATGACATGAATTGATGAATACAAATACAAGTGTGATATTTTAATAATTATATCAATTTGATATTGTTGACTAAATTGGAAATATAATGTTATTCCTGATTTGGATTTATTTAATTGTCCTTGGATGGATGCTAAATGGGAATTGATATCTATTCTTACCTTATTGCAACTTTTAAGTTGAAATGTGCAATTAGTTCATACTTGGGTAAAGATGAATTCTTAATTGACATTAGAAAGGATTAGGAAGAATAAGATTCCATAACTGATAGGTATTCAGGATTATTTGGGGTAGCTAAGGAATATCAATTAACTAAATGAATACATTTCTTGGGAATTAGACCCGTTTTTAAATGACGTCTAATAAGCTAGAATTGAATTTGAAGTTGATTGGGAAAAATCTTGGTTAAGTTTAATAGGTGAAACTTATCACGTCCATTCGAGTAGCGGGCTGCTTAATCCAATGATTAAGAAGAGAAAAAGTAGAGAAATGCAGCCCTTCGGTATGAAGGAGAAGATGCAAGCAAGCTAAAGGACGGATTTAGTCTCTCTTAGCTATATACTGGCTATGTAAGGAACGAGGATAAAGGGATCGGCATGGTTCTTTGAAAGTTGATTTTAAAATATTAAGATCATATCCACATCACTTGAAAGCGGGATGTGTACTCTCGATGGGAGGATTTTGTAGGACATTGACATACGCCAGGCTATAGCGAAGGTGTCTTCATGAAGACGGGGTCTTCATGATGACACAATGTTATAGCTGACATATTACAATGCCCTCCCGAATTAAAACATCAAGAATACATAGGCTGAATGTGAAGTTCTTGGCAGGGGATAGGAGTATGATCATGTATACGGAGTGACCCCGGAATACTAAAGATAACTAGACACACGGAGTCGTGGGGAACGACACCGTATGTCTGTGTATCTTTAGTTACCAGGGGTGCCTTCCTATATTCGTTCATATTGCTAGTTGGAAATTAGAAGTTTAAATCTGACCTTAAATCGAGAGGACTGGTAGGAACCAGGAAAGACCATTCTAGATAACAGGTGAAGTGAGGTGAAGGACGTATTCCATTGATGTGTATCACATCCAGGAATATGATCATGCAAAGCATGTGAAAATCTTTGGCCAAAGTATCGCAAGTGCTGGTTGCGTTGTCCTTATCACTTAATTTAAGATGCAGGATGTCAGATGAATATCAGTAACAGATATTCAGATAGGCTTCTTAAATGGATCACTTCGATAACCGGAAACGGTTAAGAGAACTAGTATATATAATATACTATGCATAAACGAACATGAAGGATCGGTTGTTGCCGAGTCATGAAATGAAGGATCAATGAAACTCCGAGCCATGAAAATGGAAGATCGGTAGTTCCTCAAGTCATTTACAGTAGCATATAGAATCTGTTATAAGATTGAATGGCATTGAATGTGTGTTCCATATTGTAAATATGCGAACAGGGAACATTAGTTTTAAAAAGAAGTTGTGTGATCCAAACTGTGTTGTTTGGGCAGAGAACAATTATTAAAACTTGAACGTGTGTTTGAATTTTATAATTCATAACAGAGAACGTTATCAAAAAAAAAAAAAAATTCCCTTGTTCTAGTATCTTAAAATGGGGATGTTACAACGTCTATATTTCAAGTTATCTATGGAATAACCAAGAGCCTTAATGAAATTTAATGAGGCCACACATGTGTCAGATCCTTCATCAATGAGAGCATGTTTGACCATAGTGTGACCAATCTGAATTGAAATTAAAAGGGTTGGATCATCTGCGCGGAGCAAGAGCTCATCAGGGATCATAGAGGCTATTGGAAAACAAATACAAGAGCGAACATCCTTGGTAATGTCAATATGAATAGAGAGTTCCTCACATTGACGACAGACGCTTTCCTCTGATCCATGTAATGTCAAACAATGTTGTCATGAGATGCTCATGGTGGTGAGGTGATGTATCCATGAGTTTTAAGAAGGGGACTTAGCCTGAAAGTTTGGCAAGTGCTTTAAGAGGATCCAACTCATCATGAATGAGATGTGAAATAGGAGGAGAGTGGTGGGAGTCCTTAAAAACAAAACTAGAAGAAGCATGTGTGATCAAAGAGCCTTCCGAAATGGTATTTTACTTAGCACCTACACTATCAGCCCTACAAGTTTTATTTTCACAAAGGATGATGGTGTTTGTGGCTAGAAAAATGCATCTATACACCATCGGCCCTGTGAAAAGAATTTTCACGAGGGGTTGATGACGTCTAAAAGCCCGATTTTGAGGTATAGAGGGATATATAACCTTGTGATTTTGAGGTTAGAATGACATGGGGTATTTCGGGCTCTACATAATCTATGACACGATTCACATCATTAATTGTAACTATATTTCCAGGAGCATAGTCCACATTGACTACATTATCCATAACATGTTCTTATTTCTTAGAACTCTCAACAACATTATGATTAGGCATGGGATTAGAGAAGATTTGTAGCTTCTCGTTAGCTTGGTTGATAGCTTCATAATGATAGTTTTGTTGAGTTGCATCACAGGTTTTGATTTCTTCGGTCAAACTCTCCGAAGTGATGATATCATGGTCAAATTGGGGACCTAGGAAAAATTTGATGGCAATGGTTCATAGTGCACGAAAATTTTCATGAGAGTGACCCCAATTAGCATGCCACCAACAAAATTTACTTTCATCATGCCATTGAGGAACAAGTCGAGAAGGATCTAAGATCATAGTAAACAACTTAGGTAAGTGATGTTTCAACTCTTCCTTGCTCAATGGTTGATGATAGTTAGGCTTATTTTTATTGTTATTAGTTTATTGGTCAATGTTAAAAATAATCCTATTTGAAGAAGTGACAAGAGGAAGAGTATCAGAGACTTTGTTGTTTGTTGCGTTATTGTCCTTGGAATGTTGGAGGATTTGGACTTGTTTGTTAGATTACATCTTAGGAGGATATTTCTCAAACTATTGCATGAGATAATCCTACCTTTTATCTTGTTCAAAGGCTTCTTCTAGAGAGGTGGGAGAAAATGACCTCACCTTGTATTGAAGGCGAGGTTCAAGAGCTCATAAGAAAAGTTGGAAGAGGCTATCATTAGGAATGTTGTGTTCTTCCCACATAGATAGGGTCTTCCAATGCTTGATGAAAGCTTGCGCTAATTCATTTTCAGATTGTTGGCAGTTAATGAAAGCATTGATATTATTCTCAGGTAGATCATGATATTGAAATTCGTTCACCAAGGTTGTCACCAAGGACTCTAGCTCAACTATGGAGTTAGGAGGTAAAGTATGATACCAATCCAAATCATCTCCAGTGAGAGTCTTAGCTAAGAGTTTGGTTGCAACATATGAATTGGTTCTGATCCATTCCTTGTAAAGGTTACTAAAGGCCTTGATGTGAAGGGTGGGATCAATAGACCCGTCGTAGGAGATAGAAGGAGAAATGCCACCAATATCCATGTTAGCAATATAAGGTGCTAGAGGCTCTTGTTGGACTACTCTTAAGACTTTGTTTTAGATAGGGGTTGGGTGATGGGCACCCCATTAAGACCCAGTTGAAAAAGGATGGGACATGGCACTACAAGATCCCATTGTAGGGAAATTGACTAATTGATCCATGTTGGCTTGCATTTGAAGGAATTGAGTCGTAGTAGCGGATTGTTGTTGGCTCATCCTATCAATAAGTTGGAGAATGAGATTGGTAGGGTTAGAATTAGAGGCATTTTCAAATGAACCTACTTCAATAGCTTTCCCTTTTTCTTCCCTATTATCAAGTTGTTTGGAGACAAATTCAAGGAGACATTTGCCAAGCATTTCTTCTGATTCATCCTTGTATTGAGGAAATTGAGTGAGGAATTTATGAATCTTAGGAGGATGATCAAAGGTATTGTCATTTTGATTTTCTTCTTCTTCATCCTTAAGTGGGCCATTGTGGTGGGTAGAAGGATTCTTTCTAGGTGCTCTTACGACACAACAGTCCATGTAATTCAACTTCAAGATGATAGGTTTCAAGAAATGTCTACACAACATAATTAGAAGACCCTAGGCCCAAATATTCCATGATGGAGTGATGATATGTCCAAGAGAAAGTATTGAGATGGAGCTTATAGACACAATCTGTCATACAACAAAGTTTACAAAGGGGCATATGGCATCTGGAAATAGATTTGGAGGAATATAAGGGATTGGTCATGTAAGCAACTCTACATATGGGTGAAGGCATTTGAAAATAAGTTTTCTGAAATCTAGACAAGATCGCCCTTGGGAAATGGTGTCTGTGGTGACTGGTTTTTGAGATTTTTCTAATTTTTGGAGGTTTGGAATGAGATAAAGTTTGGATATGGATGATTTTAACTATTTGTGCTAGATCATGAGGTATCAAAGGCAAATAATGTGTCTCAATGAATTTATCTCCTAAGTCTTACATTCTACAAGGGTATTGAGGCAATGAATAGGAGACACACATGAATTGACACACAATGGGTTGATTTAAAGGGGTTAAATGAACGTTAAGGTCACATATCTAGAGGGCAATAATCCCTACACTAGGTCAACCTAGGATTTCCAAGGTCCGATCAAGATAGAGGAGAGTACCCTCCTAAGATATCGGTAAATGGGTGAGAAGAGGTATAGATTGATGATGGATAAGACAAACATGCATAATATAACTGAAATATAAATAAGGAAAGCTAAGAAGCTGATCACATAAGATCACTATTCTAACTAGTATCGGTGTACATATAAAACTAAGCTAACATAGAATAATGGGGAAGGGAAATTAACTAATTTATGCAAAACAAAAAAAAGGGTTAGAGAATTTACCTGTGGGGTGGTCACTGATGCATCTATCTCTCCAGAGAAGTAGCACACCGAGAGAGAATCACTATTGTGTGGAGAAGGGGAACATTGTTCATGTCCTAGACTCACAATAGATGACCTAGCAGTGCAAGTAATTTATCCAAGAAGAAGAGTGTCCAATCCAATCCAAGTCAAGTGTAAGATGAACTAAGGGTTAAGCGAGAAGATACAAAGTTGATGCAAAAAGTAGAGTAGACAATTCCTATAATTTTGGCTTCCTTCCTTTTTGAATGTTAAAGTGTGGTGTGTATGTATACGACACCAACACCTGTGGGCGATGGCGTTATGGTGGGAAAAACCTAACACTAAAACCATCATCCATGGGAAATGGCATCGACCAAGGATGTTAAGTGTAATGCAAAATGAAAAAAATGATGAATAAGGTGCCAAGTAATGTGAAATTTAAGCAAGGTGTTGGGCATTTGATGTGTATGAGACATAGAGGGACATGGCTAACTAATGCAAGGACGATTAAGGCTAGGAACACATAATGATACTCTCTCTCTAACCCATAATGACTATGTGAATAGTTATACCCCATTCCTAGCAGCCTCCCTTAAGGCACCCACTCAAGAAATAGAGGCATTAATGAGCCTTATCTGCACATAGGAAATTATTAGTTATATGTATGAAAGATGAAAAGTGAAAATTAGGTATATATAGTAACCTTTACACCCTTCTACACCACATCCTCCAAATCTACAAGATGATGTCTTCTTTTTCATACTTGATTTATCCCAAAAATCCTTGTTGGATATGTTTGTAACCCAACTATATAGGGGCATGCCTTGTACCCAAATGTCCATTAGGATTAACTATTTTTACCCATAGATTATCCTTCTTTCCAAAATATTCATATTCAATTGGTTGAACTATTTTTGCCCATTGATATTAATGATTGAAACTTAAGGATGACATTTACCAATATATACCTTAACTTGCACCTGAACAAAAAAGACATCTTTCCTAGAAGATATGGGGTCTAGTTTCCGGAAATCACCTAAAGCATCTCCAAACTTCCGAAAGATATCCAAACGCCAAGTAATCTAGAGGAAGATATTATAGTCTAATCTAATGTCATTTCGGATCGCCCCCACTAGGATCTCGGTTTCATAAAATTAGACTTCCAAGGCTACTACAAAAGATTCCTCCCCTACAAAAACTAATTCCAGCCTAAGATTTGGTTCCTAGCTTTTGAAGTCTAGAATTAGACCATTAACTAACCTTTAACAAAATATCAAGATTATTATCTTGATGAAACCCTAGCCAGGTCTTTTGCAACTTTGATTCCAAAACAATGCTTTCTAAGACATTGCAAGGAGTTTACTTAAGAGTGCTAGATCCATCAAATTTCTACATTCCTTGTCGACTATGTCTTGGGATATCATCACTTATTTGAGGGGTAATGTCGAAACCACCTTTTCTTTAATTTGAAGCAGAGCCTCTTTGCTACTATTCTATCCTGTAGAAAATTTGATCATCTTTCAAATAAACATCATGACAATATTGAGAGCTCGACCTGGCCAAACTAGATCTCGTAGAAGCCATATCATGTGTCATCCTTTCTCTCGAGGATGTCCCAAAGATTTTTGATGCTTTCCTGAAGAAGGTGAAGGGATATTATGCCACCAGGGATCATCTTGATCCCACGATTATTTGATCACTAAGGCTCCCCACATAGAGCCATACATGTCATCCATTTATCTTTTCTTCTGTATGGGGAAAGACCTAATAAAGCTAGAATCAATCATACCATTCATATTTTCTCCAAATTCTTAAGGAAGAACCGTCAAGTCTGTTACGCTTCCTCCAGATCCAGAAGTTATGGGATTTTTCAAAATTCCTTGTCCCTTGATGATGTCTAGCGAAAACTATTCTGACCAATCCATATCTATTGTTATCGATGTGCTAAGTTCATATTTCTTTTCCCTATAGGGCCAAAACCCCTTTTCTAGGTGTGTAATGTGACTTCCATCCACCTCCAGTTCTAGATCTGAAGCCAGCGAACCCTTGTCCTTGGACGATGATGCTTCCCAAAATTTCCAAATAGGTCCTTTCGATATGCTTTTTTCATCTGATTTGTTTATCATCATGTGGACTCTCATATCAGCTCGGGTTTCTTAAAAATGATGGCGATCTCATAGGAAAATGAATTACAAAGATGTGATACATGTCTCTATTTGTGAGTTACACTTTTAACTATGAATTTTCTACGCACATTGAGTGTAACAGTTCATCTAGTCCAAAATATTGAGGGTTATAGATGGATAAAGGTAGTTAATGAAAATATTGAATGCGAAATAGGCTCACAATTGAAAATTATAAAGGAGACTTGGAGAGTGATAAGGGTGAAATGAAATGGATTGAATGCATTTGGGTTTAGTTGTAGATGAAATATTATCTCGTGTGATACATGGTTGCATGCACCATTTTAGGTGAGAAGGGTTATATTGTAGTTCACCATCTAATTTTGACTTTCTTAATGTGCATAAATTTTTGATGGGCTATTCGATGTTTAATTCGCCACAAACTTATACTCGCATTCAAATATTGCTCACACACTAAAATTATTGAATATAGATTATAAATCCAGACATTACATGGAAAGTATCGGTTGAGTTAGTGTTGACATGAACATTGAGTTAGAACATACAATGAAAATACTGAAAATAAATTGAATATACAATTTCAAGTTTAGTGGTGGATATATTGAATTGATAGAGTTTATGGTGAATTGAACATATAATAATACATATACACACCGAAATTACTAAATATACATCAACTATATGCTTGCAATCTTGTCATTGAATGCATTGTTTAAAAGTGTATCTGAGTAGAAAATTACAAAGATTCAAAGTTTGAATGGAGAGTTGAAAATTACAAAATTATTGCCATATATTCAATATACATTTAGTAATTCTCATTTATATACACTTGATTAATATAATACTAACTGGGTGGATATACATTAAAATAACTCAATATACACTAAAAACTTGTAATCGTGGTATTGCTTGCATATGTACTCATTGCATGAAAACCATAGAGATAAGATTAAAAAAATCTCAAATTCAAGCTCACTTGATGACCAACTTGGTGATTCGAAACAAACAACAATATATTTAGAGGTGTATATTCAATGTGTGAATGCATAGTAGAAGATGACAAAATTAGACAAGTGTATTAAATGTAAGTTCAATCATTCTAGTGTATATTGAACAACCTAATATAGTAGAGAACATGTTTATTCACACATTTTTAGCTGCTATGGTAACCGAGGTTCAAAGTATATTCACTTATAACATTATATATTCATGTATTAGAGGCCACACTATTTGTATGCAATAGTTAATCTTGTATGCAATAGTTAATCTTGTATGCATGAAAACACCCTATTTTATGACATTTACTACATCGTATCTAGTTGAGTTCATGGAAAATGAAGGTTAAATAAGAACATGCACATAAATAACTCAATGTAGATTGAAAATACATTTGTAATCCTAGTATTGCTTACAAATGTGCTCATATACCTAGGAATGTAAGTATATTCATTGCAATTTTAGTCATTTCAAAGTGTATAGAGCAGAGGCATATTTAGTTTATATTCATTAATTTCAGTTATGGTGGGGTGTATTCAGTTGACATATAAAGTGTATATTCTGTAATTTCAGTGCATATGCAAAGTTTGAATGCATTTAGGTGTATCTACAAAATATGAGCATACACTAAAATTATTGAATCGACACCGAATAAAGAGGTGTAATTTTTGTATTTGAGCACATCATTTTCCATGGCTAAATGAGAGGGTTAATTAAGTTATCGAGTGTTTAGGGAGAGACAACAATTGTCGAGCGCATAATAGTTGAACTATTTTTTGTTAGGTTGAGGTGTATTGAGACTATATTCAATATATTTAGTAATTTTAGTCCACATTAAAAATTTCAATGCGTAGTAAAAAATGACAAAGTTATAGTGGTGTATTTAATGTATCTTCAATATTTCAAATATATATTCATACAATCAATAAAAAATTAACCATCGATATTCAACTATTAAATACCTAAAAAAGTTAAGACTTATGTATATTCATATATTTTGTACCTACAAAATACACAAAACTTTCATATTTCAGATTTTAACTGCCTATTCAAATATTTTTCAAATGTTATGTTAACCGATACTCAATATATATCCAAACATTATTTACAATTAATTATTATAACTGAATTTACAAGTATATTCAATAATAAACACGCTACTTTCATAACTTACATTGAAACAACTTAATATATATGTAAATTAGAAGATGCCCTGAAATAACTCAATATATATCCATTATATATTGAATAATTTGAATGCATGTTAAAAATTTGAATGTGTAATATAAAATGACAAAAATGTATGTTAAGTAAAGTCTGTGTATATTTAACCTCTCACATTTCTACAAATTTACTACAGAACCCAATTAGAGTAGCTTCCAACATTCTGTACATATTCCTACATTCTTTATATAATTATAGAGGATTCACTTTAGACTAGCTTCCAATCTAAGGTTGCTCGGCTTTCAAATTTTAAGCTTCTAAAATGGCAGTGCAATTGCAAGGACTGTGCATTACGAGCTTAGCTTATTCTTCTTCCTCGCAATTTTTGGCAACCAATCTAAATTCCTCTCACAATTGTTTTAGAACAGCCTCCTTCAAACTTGCTCACCACAGGATGAGGAATTATCGACATATTTGTGCGGAAAGCAGGTCAGTTCCTTTCAGTAAAGAGTCATACGACGCAGAGAGGCTGCGACTGGACTCTCGAGCTCGGGAAGCCATGAAAGCACAAGCACAGGAGGATTCCAAAGCCTGGAAATGGGAAATTCGCAACCGAATTTGGGATTTAATGGAGAGGGAAAATATTGCGCAGAATCCCCGTCCAGTTCACCATCGTATCCCCAACTTTGTCGGCGCCGTTGCTGCTGCTCAAATGGTAATGCTTACCCCACCCTATTCAACCAGTAATTACTATTTTACATCAATCCATTCTTGTATCAATAGCGCCAATTTCCGGGCCTTTAAGTCCTTTCTCATTCATGCAGTGAAAAACTGGGCTAGTTGCGCGCTCGAGGCTTCTTGGAGTCCGTGCTGACAAGCATACCAGCAGCATCGACTGCTGCCTAGGCTCGCCTCGGGCTCTCCTACGGCTCTGTCCTTGCTGACAGAAAACTGTCACATCCACTGCAATCTACCCAGTAACGTAAGGACAGGTGGCAGATTTTTAAAATGAGCTTCAGTTCAGAAAACGTTTTCATGTGCGCAACCCTGGGCATTTAGCCCATTGACGTCATCAGATGGTGCGCATCACTCACGCCATTTTTATGGTCATGTGCGGGGATCTTCAGGCAGATTTATTTTATTGGATAATTACGAACCCTACCTATGTCTTTATTATTTTATTTTATTTTCAGCAATTGGTACTTCGTGGTGGCTTTGCGGTCTGTTTGTAAGACTTGTCAATTATATTCTTTTTCGAGAAATTGAGACTATATCTAAGCTGTACAAATTTGAAGGGCGTTGGGGTGTAACCAACGAAAATTAACTGATGAGAAGTTTTTTAAATAACTTGCGTACACAAGTATTTCTGAATCCACTTTTCTAGCCACATAATATGGTTCAACATTGTCAGCTTCCAAACGTCAATTCAAAATACTTTAGTGCACAATTTTATCCGGAATAAAATTAAGAAGCCTGAAATTTTAAATAAAATTACAATTATATGTGTGTGTGTGTGTGTGTGTGTGTGTGTGTGTGTGTGTGTGTGTGTGTGTGTGTGTGTGATGAAATAGATTTCATGCTAAAACAAGTATTATGATACATGACTATCCACAAAATAGGGTGGTATGGGAGCACACCCCAAAGCCACAAAATAGACTAGGTCGACAAAGACGTAGGAACAAAACATCGAGGCAATGCCTAACAGGGGTGATCTATTACATCAAAAAAAGTTGTGAAACTCAACCAAAAACTAAGTAGCCATTGCAAATTGTTGCTTTGCGGGTGGTGGATCTTGATCATGCCAACCTAAACCTGGCAAGTCTTCTCTTGTGTCGGGAGGATTCCAGCCGGAGCCTCCAGGGAGCTCTTCTTCTTGATTACCTCCGTTGGGGCTTGTGACGAAGAGATAGCAAGTGCAAGCTGCGGGAATTTGTCCAGCAGAAGTGATGTGCTCCACCCATCATGGGTGGTGGCAGAGCAAGACACAGGCGGTGGGGAGAACCTCATCCCCGTATGCGTGGAGATGGAGATAGAGTGGTGCCCCACCGGGCGGGTGACCGGCGCAGAGCGACGAGCACAACTCAGTGACCGACGTTAGGAACGACTCTTGTGCCCACCACCTCTCTGAGGACCACTTTTGCGTCCATGAGATGGGGAGTAGCGATGCGGGGAGGGAGGAACACAAGCAACGTTGCATTGAGCATCCCCCTAGTGGCGCAAAAGAGTTAGAGATGTTCCACCTCCAAAGCCACTTTGTTGGCTTGAACTTGGATCTGCAATAAAACATTGGAGATGACCATGGATTTGTTATACACAGAAATGCTGATCCACACCAAAATTAGCAAAAAGACAAACATTTCTTTCTTTCCATAACCAAAAAAGAAATTTCCCTCCAAAAGCATGCCAAGTTAGGGTAAACTAAACTTTAGTGGCATCCTGGGGTTATCTCCCAACAACACATGCTGCGAAGAAAACACTTTGGCCGGAATGGGCAGAAAAATGAATGAATCCAGCTCCAGGCATTTTGGGCTTTGGAAAAAAGCCAAAAAAGTTGCAAGAAGGTTTCCAAATGGCCACAAAAGGGACATTTTGGGTTGACAATTCCTAATTGCACAAGGCAGTTCCCAATTAGAAGCCCTTGGTGCAGAATGCACAAGAGAAAATAGGCAATTTTGGGCAACTAACAAGCTGACCAAATAGTTTGAAATCTCCTGTGCCAAGTTGAGGTGGGGGAATGAATTCCCCAACAAGACTTGAGCTTGTTCACCATGGGGAGGTGAGGTGAGAGCCACCCATAACCTTTGTTTGCCATGTAGTTTTGGAGAGGGGTATCCACATACCATTTCCAATCCTTCCACCATGGACGTAGAGAAATAACGACCACCTTGTGCAACATGTGCACAGGGACCACCAAAATGATTTCATCAATGGCTTCTTTGTCCTCCTGGGCGTTTAAACTTGGCTTTGAGGATGTGCCATGGTAGCCAAGATTGAGATTGTTTGCAGAAAGGATCTTGGATAGTGTATATCCCCCTCCTAAAAATTCGAGCGCAGGATCCTTGGCACCTCGGCCAGACAATGATCTTGGAAACAAAATGAGGGGGACCACCACAAGGAATAAAGGTTGAAAAAATCCCTTCACTGAAGTCATTGCCATTCCGAAAAACTAGGGTTTGACCTGTTCCGAGGCTTTCCAAATGCTTTTAATAACAAATGAGCCCACAATTTTGACTGGGACCAGGGCAATGAGGAGGTTGACAAAGCCTAATCCTTTCTATGTGGAATGCCCATATGGAGTCCCTTTAGAAATGCCATGCTGCAGAAGCACTTTCCAAGGTTTTTGCCCTTCCAGAGCCTGGATAATCCATTTGGCACAGAGGGCATAGCCTTGCCGATGAATGTCAATAAGGCCCATTCCTCTCGCTTCCTTTGGCAAACAATAGAATTCCCAGGTAACATTGTGAAAGCCTTTGCCAGTAGAGGGATTAGCCCACAAAAAGTCTTTTAGGAGCTTTTCTAATTTTTGGACAGATTTTTTGAAGGCACCAAGCAAGAAGAATAATACACATGGGTTGCCTCCAAAACTTTGGAGAAAATTTGAAATTTACTAGTGAGCAAGAGCGTCTTGGTAATCTAGTATTCCAACTTTTTTGGCAACACCCTGCACCACATATTGCCAAAGCTCAGAGGGGGAGGCTTGGAAGGCAAAATGAATGCCCAAGAATTTTAAGATTTTGCCATGCTTGAGCCATTTCTAGTCACACTTTCCCAACCATGGCGGTGGGGGAGAATAGATTGTCGATAACATTGTGTTTTATGCCATTGAATAAAAGAACCAAAGGCCAGGCAAAACACATCCAAACAATGCATAACATGAGCAATGTTGTGCTCTTCCTCAATAAGAATGAGAAAAGAGTCATCTTGCAAAGTGCCCATTAAGAATTTGCATGGCACCGGCGGTGGGAAGAGAGATGCCCCGAACAAGACCTTGAGATTGTGACTATGTGAGAAAATAACCAAATCCCTCGGTCACCAGTACATAAAGGGCTGAAGCAAGGGGACAACCTTGTCTAATGCAACATAACAAACCAAAATGCTCCGAGCTTTTGCCATTTATGGTGATATGAGTTGACGCTTCAAAGAAAAGCATTGGAATCCCCTGGAGGAAGTTCAGGCTGAAGCCCAATTCTTTAAGCATGGCTAGTATAAAAGGCCACTCAATCCGATCATAGGATTTCTCAAAATCAATTTTAATGAACAAGGTTTGTTGGTTGGAACGACGAGCCCATTCCATGCCTTCCCATATAATGATAATGTTGTCAAGGATGTATCGTCCTCTAATGAAACCAGATTTGTTTTGGCCGATGATGGTAGGGAGCAAATGGCGAAGCCGAATGGCTAAAGCCTTGGCAATGGTCTTGTAGGAAACATTGAGCAAAGTAATGGGTCGCCAATTACAAATTCGCTCAGTGTCTCCCTGCTTAGGAATGAATTTGATATGCCCCTTATTGATGTTTAGCCCAAGCGATTGTGTATGAAACCCTTCCAGATATGTGGAATAGATCGGAACAAAAATATCCCACAATGCTTTGTAGAATTCACAAATTTTTTTATCACACCTAGGGTTTTGTCATTGGCCATTTACTGAGCAACCTTGTCATGTCCCTTTTTGAAGGCTTATTTTCGAAGACCTTAACCCATTCTTCTCCCCGTGGGTCTAAGGAGGAAAGCAAGGGGAAGATCTGGATTATATTTTTATTGTTGTTTAGGTAGTTATTTCATTTATTATCATGTATCCTATTGGGAAGCCTAGCGCTCCAATAGGACTTAAGTAGTTAGGAAATAAAGATATTATGAGCATGTAGGCTCCAAATACCAATTGAATAATTAAAAGCACTTACCTTAAGGGGTCGACCATCATTTTATATTGTAAAAACACCCCTTGTGGTTATATAAGGGGGTTGCTTGGCCATTGTTGAATTATGTTTTGGTGAATATTCATATTTTGGTTAAGGTTTTCCTGTGAAGCACCTTATCTACCTTTCTCAAGGATGAAACCCCTTGATTGAGGACCTTTCCCAAGGACGGAAACCCTTGGTTGAGGACTTGTGGAGGACGAAAACCCTTCCATAAGGTTTTATGTATGCAAGCTGATTTGAAAGACAATAAATTATCATTTTCTTGTATGATTTATCTCTTTGGTTCAATGATCTATTTATTTGGAGTGGAGCGACCCACTTGGGAGTGATTATTTGGTATGTGTGATGATAATTTGGCAAATTTGTGTCCTTATGGAGCGTCCAAATTTGTAAGAGAGTTAACACTCCATAAGGACACCACACTCAATGGTTTCGACACTACATATGAAGAAGGTTTAAAGATAGAAGTTTCTAAAGATCCCATGACAAAATTTTGAGCCCTAATGGTCACCCCCATGATGGTAAAAATCAGGTCTACATGTAGGAGGAGAGGAAAGGTCTAAATTTCAGTTTGGTAAGAGGGATTGGGTAGATAACACCCAATCACAAACAGAAATTGAGCACTTTCATGTTGCTAAGCTGTCCATAACAGCAGTTGATGAAGAATTAGCCATAAAGACATGTGAACAAGGTATGGAGGTAGTGCAAAAGGGGAAAGCACCAATTGTAGAAGGAGCAAAGGCAAAAAAAATTCAATATCTTGATGACAGTCCAAGGAACAAACATATCTCAATTTTCTTGCTCCCTAGTTCGTCATTACATGGGGCTAATCATCAAAAACAGTTTGACACAATTGTGGGAAAAATGGAGGGCACATTGAGTAGTAAGGGGTACTTACACCCTTTCAGGCAACCTCCGAGTTATGCATGCATCAAGACAAATGGCGTTTTATGCACAAGGACTGAAATTGGATTGATAAGAGGTAACCCTCTTCCCAAGGCCCATAGTATGCATGCAAAGGTAATTACTTCCTCTTTCCATTTGGTTTGTAATCCATCTAATATACATGTGTTTGAGGGAAGAATTTGGGGTCACAATGATGGTTGTGTTGATGGTATCTCAACAAGTCTTATGAGGTCAAGAAGATTGGAAGAAACTCACCATGAAGGACAAGATTCCGGGAAAGCACTTGATGAGGTGGCTGGACTGTTCCAAACAACAGTCAAAAGGAGGTCATTTGATGGAGTTCACAGCCTTAACAAGAAGCCAGAGGTTACCCAAGACAAGCACCAACAAATTTGGAAAGAATGCAAGAAAGAAAAGATCCCATCCGGTGAGGAAACCATGCCAAGAAAGAGTGTTGATTTAAACTCAGAAATTCTGAGTCATAAGAATGTCATGGGCAGCCCATGGTATGAGGATATCTCAGTTTTTGCCAATATGTCATTTCAGATTTGTTGTCACCATGGACAACTGGTTAGGAAGAGTAATCATATTTCATGTGTGTTGTGTCCTCCTATGTCACCGCTGATTGGATATCATCATGCACATCATACTTCACAGGATGATGAGGTAAGAAGTACTTTTTGTAGTAAAGAGCATATGGATACTTGGGCTCAATTTCAAGGGTGTTTCCGCATGTGGAATATAGGTGCTATGTTGAGCTCTACAAAAAGAGGAATATCTGATTTCAAAATCAATATGGAGGGAAATTCTATCATGATGTGTTTGGGGCATCAAAGGCATGATGGTGGTTCTGATTTTCCGTTTCATATGTGGTTAACCCATGGTTCCATGAATATGGAAGAGCTAGAAAGAATAGGGTGGAAGGGCAGCACTCTTACTATAATGTGTGGCACACATACTTATCACCCATCCCGGGTGAAGGGTCTTCTTCATGACCAAAGGGTCACCATGCTTGTAGAGAGTGGCGATACACATCAATTTATTGAAGAAGAATTGGCAAGAAGGATGGGGCCAAGTAAGGCTGGTTTCAAAGGCTACACGGTCACCATAGCCTATGGAACATCTCTCCTTTGCACAAGAAAGATACCCCAACTCACTATCTCCATGGAAAGGTATGAATTTTGTATCGACTTCTTTGTTTTAAGTTCAGCTGAGGCACATATTTTCTTTGGGGTCAAGGGCTCCAAACTTTAGGGGAATCTACCCTCAAAATTCACAAGAGGGGGTTGAAGTTCCACTTACAAAATGAAGAGGTCAGAATTCAAGGAATCAGGAATGGGAAAGGTAGGCATGTTGAGCAAGGAAAGACTGATTTTATTTCCTTACCAACAGTTCGGAAAGGACTGATCATAGCTAAGAGTGCAAGGAAAAATTTGGCAAACAACATCATGAGGAGATATAAAAGGGAAATTAGAATATGCAGGGCTGTTATGGGAGTTCCCTCAGTTAATATATGTTTACTAACAAGGAATAGAGGGCTGTCACTCAAAAAGAACCTCCAAAAAGGAAGCAACTACAACATTTATGTGTCTATTGCATACTACTCTTTCAGCCTTCCACTCATTTTTGCAACAGGTGAAGGTGAAATTCCAATGGTTGGGATGGTAGACACTCAGCCCAATTTTCCTAAAGAGGTCTGCCCAGCTTTCCTAAAATTAATTTCAGTCACTAATACTACCCAATTACAAGGGAACATGCCTCGCTACAACGGTTAGGAAGGTAGCAAAATGATGATGCTAAAGATTGACCACTTGGAAGAGGATGAAACTCAGTTTTTGAAGGGATACTCAGCCCCTAAGCAATCATCACCAACCCATTTCAATCTGATCAGGGGGAAGAAAATACAAATTCCTAATCATGGAGAGGTATTTCAGCTGAGCACAGGAAAAGAAGACAAAAGAGAGCCATTCCATTCACCAACGTGGCATGAAAGGAGAGTAATAAGTATTGTGGTTTCCCTTAATAAGTTTGTTTCATGTGTAGGTTCAGGTTGGAAGGGAAGGGTACAGCTGAGATCTTTTTTCCATCTAACAGAGAGGCTAATTGAGTTCATTGCACTATTAGGAGGCCCTACATGGAGCTGGTCACCTTCCCAAACCAAGGAAGGTCAGTTCTATCACACTTTCAGATAAATTCTAAAGAGCTGGTCCAGTCACAAACAAACATACACAACTGCGAATGGACTCAAATTTGGAAAATATCTAGAAGGAGAAGAAGGAAAGCAAGAGCCCAATGGAACTCCACTTTTATTTTCCGCAGTCACGGCTATACTTCAGCCACTTCTATGCTTGCGGATATGAGATATTTTGGCATGAGTAGAGTTCATGGAGAGGACACTATGCAAAAAGGATGTAATGTCCCCATTTTTTTGAAGACCCTTAGCCTATCATTCCCCATGGGCTTTAGGGATGTTGCAAGGGGAAAATTATATTAAATAATTAGATAATATTGCCTGGAGAGTGATTTTAATCATTTGACATTATAAAACAATATTTATTTAATTATTTAATATTTATGGAGCAAGTAATGTATTTAATTAAATTCCCAAAATGCAAATTAAAAAGGGGAATTAATTAAATAATATTTAGGTGGCTTTTAAATATTAAAATCACCCTTTGAAAAGGGGATGCCACACCTAGGGAAAATAAATTGCTTTTATTTAATAATTTCCCTCTCCTAGGGATTTTGAATTTTGTGCCTCCTTGCTTATAAAAGGAGTGCTAGGATCATTGTTAGACTCATGTTATGATGAGATTTATTTGATACTCCATGCTTGGAGTTGGGATGCATGCCCATTAATGCTTTCTCTCTCTCTCTCTTGCGTGGGAAGTTAGTGAGTTGGTTTTGATCAATTGAAGTATTCTCTCTTGTTCCATTTGTTGAGTTCTCTTGTGTTGAAGTATGTTCTTTGCATGATTCATACTTGCTAACATTGGCGACTTGCTTTGGGATGTGGCACATTTGTTTGATGAGGATATTTGAATGATTAGTGGTGATTTTTGATGTCTTTATGGTCTGACTTTAATGCTGTAATTATTCCAACTATGGTGACTTGATATGGGTCTTATTTTGGCATGTTTTAAGGGTAAATCATCTATATTCAAGATCTGATCTGTGTTGGCTTATTTTTGCTAAGTTTGGGCAACTATTTTGAGTGTATTGAAGGGTTATTAAGTGCCGGAAATTATTTATGCAATTTATTCTAACCCTAACGACTGGTTTGGGGATTTTGGGGGCTGTTTTGGAGGGGTTTCAGTTATCATAAAATTCAGATCTTTAGTTCTTTGGAAAGATCTTAATTTATAGAATTATCTGCATTTTATTTGAAGGGAAAATATGGAATATTGAAGGAGTTATGAATTTTAGAAGATTTCAGTTGTCTGCCAGCTATTTGGTTGCTAACAATTAAATATTAATTTCAGATCTGTAGTTTGGGATCAATTTAATATTGAATGTGATTGTAGCAATTAGGAGAAATAAGGAGAAGGTGATTCTATAATTTTTGGAGTAGATTTGGTGCCCTAAATGTGTTGGGTGACTTACTTTTAGGGCAAAATTAGGGTTTCGTGTTGGTTGTGCAAAATCTGATTTTTGCATATTATTCTTCATATTTTTGTGGTCCAATATCCAAAATTTCAGCTCATTTGGACTTCTCTAGCCAAAGATATGAATTTTTGAAAATTGCAGCAGTTGGGGTTTGAAAATTAATTATTTTCCAGCAGTGTGTGATCAGATTTATATTATTTCCTAACTTGTCCTAGACAGGGACATTACAAATGAACAGGAAATAAGGAGCAACTGAGATTTATTTGGGATCCAGGTACTTGCAATTGCTTGGGGACAAACAATCTTGGGAAGGGGGAGTGTCATGTCCCTTTTTGAAAGCTGATTTTGAAGACCTTAACCCATTCTTCTCCTCATGGGTCTAAGGAGGAAAGCAAGGGAAGATACGGATTATAATTTTATCGTTGTTTATGTAGTTATTTCGTTTATAATCATGTTGTCTATTGGGAAGCCTAGCGCTCCATAGAAGGACTTAGTAGTTAGGAGATAAAGGTATTATGAGCATGTAGCCTCCAAATACCAATTGAATAATTAAAAGAACTTACCTTAAGGGGTTGGCCATCATTTTATATTGTAAAGGCACTCCTTGTGGTTATATAAGGAGGTCGCTTGGCCATTATTGAATTATGTTTTGGTGAATATTCATATTTTGGTTAAGGTTTGCTTGTGAAGCACCTTATCTAACTTTCTCAAGGACTAAACCCCTTGATTGAGGACCTTTCCCAAGGACAAAGACCCTTGGTTGAGGACTTGTGGAGGACGAAAAACCCTTCTATAAGATTTTATGTATGCAAGCTAATTTGAAAAGCAATAAATTATCATTTTCTTGCATGATTTATCTCTTTGGTTCAAGGATTTATTTATTTGGAGTGGGAACGACCCACTGGGAGTGATTGTTTGGTATCTCGTGATGATAATTTGGCAAATATGAATTTACTATCTTGTTCTCTATATTTCCTAAGGTTATGATCTCGAGTTTCGTGAATATTGGAGGTGTTTTACTATTTTCCCAAATTTGATGATGTTCGTTGATTGAGGGTTCCATAATTAATTTTGGATTTTGGTAGCCTTGGCTTATGTTTTCCACGAAGCCTTCCTCCGAAAATCAACGCAATTATGATAAAGAGCCAAGGCAAAGTATTTAAGTGCAAATCGTGAATTTTCAGTCTTGTCTTCTAATTTGCAAAGTTGCCTTTCCACTTGAAAATCCATACGTATTTAAAAGCTCACTTAAGTGAAATCGTGAATTTTCATAATCTTGTCTTCTAATTTGCAAAGCTTACTTTCCACTTGAAAATCCACGCTTGGTCTTTAAAGGCTCGATTAAGTGAAATCGTGAATTTTCATAGCCTTGTCTTCTAATTTGCAAAGATGCCTTTCCACTTGAAAATCCACACAGGTCTTTAAAAGCTCACTTAAGTGAAATCGTGAATTTTCATAGTCTTGTCTTCTAATTTGCAAAGCTGCCTTTCCACTTGAAAATCCACACAGGTCTTTAAAGCTCACTTAAGTGAAATCGTGAATTTTCAGAGTCTTGTCTTCCTTTTGCAAAGAATCCTCCCTCCTCAGCATTCATGATGCTTTATGGAATCAACGCAGCCTTGGAAAAGAAACGCGAAGCCAAATCAAGGAATTGCGTGGATATTTAGGCTATTGTCTTCTAAATTGAGTGCCGACTTCCCTTCTAAAATTCACACCATCCACTCATCCTAGCATTCATGCAAATTTGCAAGAAGGAAAGCATTTAAAGTTGTGTGGATTCCGAGCAACTTGTCTTCTAAATTCAACGCAGCTATTTCCCTCTCCAAGCATGCAAACATCCTTGCATCCCCTCTAAGAGCCCAAACGCAGCCCATGTAAATGCATGCAATCTCTCAGTTGAGCCCACTTCTCTTTGCTTGCATCCAGAGTAATTCCCAGAATTTACGGTTGCCCATATATATAAATAAGGTGATGAGTTGCATATTTGTCTGAATTGTTTACAAGAATATTTCACTTGTGCACATACTTGTGAGAAGTAAGCTGAGGCCAATGTTGGATACATTAAATATATCCTCAGAATCAGGAGAAGCAGTTGCAGCTTCTACACAAAGATCCAGATTTCACAACTGCAAAAGCTTCAGGAAAAGGTGGAAAAGGGAAGTCTCAGACAAAAGCAGATTTAGGCAGAATGAAGTGTGATTACAAAGGTTATCGGGAGAATCATGCATAGTGTCCAAGCTCGCTGAAGTGAGTGATACAGACATGGGGCATGTGTCTATCAGCAAATTAATTGACATATCAAGGGCAAGAATGAAGTGTTGCAACTGGAATAACTTCTTTCTTCTTTCTTCTCTTTTTTCTTATTTAGTCGGACAAAAAATTGTAAAGCTGAAGTAATTGGGTTAAAAGCCATTACTTCAAGTTGTTTGAAAAGGTCCTTTAATTAAGAATAGGTGTCAGACATGCAAGACATTGATTTAGTCTTCAGTTGTAAATCATACATGTCATGCAAAGAGGAATTCAGGAGGAAGATTGCCAACTGTTCCCTTTTCATAGCTGTCGCATGTGGGAAATCATTAAGAGTTTCCTATTTTTATTTGCCCTCATGCACTATAAATAGGGGAAGAGCCTACGGGTTAAAGGATTACAAATTGTTCAGGAGAACTTATTTTAGCAAAGACTTTTGTAACTGGAGCATTTTTTATATTTCAAACTTTGTGTTGGAACCCTTGATGTGATTTTTGTGAAAGCTGGGGATTGAATAAAAGGTGGATTTTTGGAGAACTTTGTGTCTACAGTGCTTTGTTGAGTACTTCTATTCAAAGGTTTTAGATAAACTTTGTGTTATCTTAGATCTAGGTTAGAAGTTATTTCTTTCCCTCTTTGTTGAATGTTGTGATTTATCTGTTTATTTAATTTGTGTGGATGAGACCAACTTTGATAACTATTGGTTGAGTCAGCACATCTTCCTTTCTTCTTTCCCTACTTCTATTTTTCTCCCTTCTGCAAATATTCCCATCACAACTGCTTACTTGTTGCCAAATTACCCAGTTGTGGTTCACGAGTTGAGGGAATTAAAGTAAAACCCCTGAAAGTAGTTATTAGGATTCACCCTGCAAAATAGATAAACATCTTACATAGAGCTTCTAGTTAAATGACGGAGATTTATCTCATGAGTGGGACAACAAATTTAGTGACCAAAGCTTTTCTTGCAGTTCCATCTATATTAAAATCTCAACTGTGTGAACGTCCATCCACCTGTCATGAGGCTCAAGGAAGGACTAATCATTTTTATAGATTGCAGGAGCAATTTAATTTCAATCATCCTCCTCAAACTAGGAGCCGTAGAGCAAGTCTTTCACCGAGATAGAAGAGCACTCGATAATTTCAAACATAATCCAACGGTTGGAATTATCTCAACTCGATGTAACGTCCATTCACCCGATCTAGCAAGGCTCAAGGAAGGACTGATCATTTTTATAGATTGTAGGAGCAATTTAATTTCAATCCTCCTCAAACTAGGAGCCGCAGAGCAAGTCTTTCACCAGATAGAAGAGCGCAGACTCGATCATTTCCAGCATAATCTAGCAAGTTGGAATTATTCACCAAGTCTATTCTCAAAGAAGACATGCTCCTTTCATAATGCAGAATCAACCACTTGCCCCTGCAACACTTGTTCCATGGGGTGCAGCTTTTGGACCTCTGAACCTACGACTCCTATGCATGATTTACCTAAAGGGATGAGAATATTTTTCCAAAATTCTTTGGAGACGGCAAGCGAGAATCCATATGACCATTTAAGCTGCGTTTTTATATCCTGTGAAGTGCTCATAAATCGAACATGAAGATGTATTTGTTATAATTTTCATAGAGACTCTGCATGACTTGTGCGGAGAATGGTTCTACCGGTTAGCTTCACGGTACCATAACCAATGAGCTACTTATGCGAGATGCATTCTGAAAAGATTAAAGCCGGTTGAGGATTCTAGTACTTTGATAACTAAACCGACTTAGTGAAGGAGCCACATGAGCACATGTGAGATTTTATTGCAAAATTCCAAATATTGCTTTACAAAATTCATTTGCTAATTCTTCATCAATGCATTACTTCATGAAGTAAGTCATCATTTGCGAAGAGAACGTCCCGCTGATTTGTTAACTCAAAACATGGCGGTTGAAATTGAAGATGACCTTATCATGGATGGAAAAATCAAGGGAAGTACGTCTAAGGCCGAAAGTTCTTCCTCTGCTACTACTTCGATTCACTATTACAAAAATTAGCAAATGAGATGTTGCAAATGAAGAAACAAATGGCTCAGGGCAACAACACGCCCTTGCTCGGAATTTCAACAACAACCGAAACCGCATTGCTGGTCCTCAAAGATTAGCAATTGAAGTTGCTCCCAGAAACAACGTGGAGATGAACGAAGAAGATCAGGAAGTTGTTACCGATCAACTTGAGAATGATGATTTTGTAGATCCTGCTGGCGACTCCAATATTGGTTACCTAGACTACGAATCTGAAAATGACTATGAGGAACTTCTTGAAGACGATCATGGTCATACTTATGCAGTATTTACAAGATCACAAACTTGCCAAGCTGAGGCATTGGTGATGAACAAAGAAAGGATTCCAGATCTGATGTCACTATTCTCAGAAGGGGCAGCCCTTTACCTTCTTCCTTAGCTCCCAGAGATAAGTATGCGAGTTCTTCATCTCAACCACAAAAGGCATCTCAGGTATCTGAAACTAACGCATCTATACCTTCTTTTGACATTATTGATCATGCCAAGAAAACTAGAATTCAAATGTCAGAGGTTGAATACTTGAGAGCTTTTCCTGAACAACTAAATAGGCTAGTCAAATACGTGCAATCACCAGGACCATCTAATGCATCAAAAGGCCTTTTCCTAAACCCAAAGATACTCCTTCCCAAAACAATGCTGCAGTTGTTAACCCCATCATCTTCTGAAAAAATAGAACCTTTTTATGTCTCCTTATTGCTTAATGGTTTCAAGTTAAGCAATTGCATTTTAGATTCAGGTGCTTCTGACAATGTCATGCCAGCTAAAGTTGCAGATGCTCTTGGGCTTACCTTGACAAAGACCATAGGAAGGTGCTATTCCATGGAAAGACAAGTCCCTTTAATCGGACAAATCAAAGATGCACAAGTTGTTTTGGCAGCTTTCCTTGACAAAAGATTGAAAATGACAATCTTAGTTACAAATATTCTTGTCTCCTATGGGATGTTGCTGAGCAGAAACTTCTGCAAAGAATTGGGAGGAGAGGTAAAGATGGATTGGTCATGTGCTCATATTCCTATCAAAGGAATAAATCAGAAGTTGGAGCAGAAAAAAGTCCAAGTACACGGTTACGAAATCCGAGGATCCTAGATCTCAGATTCTTTTTTAGGAATTTGACCACGGTGTCTATTTCTTGGAAATGGGTAAAGACATTCCAGAACTAGAACTCCAACCAGAGCCAGAACCAGAAGAAGCTGAAAAAGTTTGGACTTTGGAGTTTAACAACAGATGTTCTTTTGGATCAGAGCCGGCGTCTATTAATATCTCTAGATGATGAGATATTCCCATACTCCTACAAGCTGATGTTTGAGAACACCAACAATACGACAGAGTATGAAGCATTGCTGCTAGGAATGGAGCAAGCTAGAAAGAAAGGAGTAAAACTCCTCAAAGCCCAAGGAGATGCTGAACTTATAGTAAAGCAAGTTCGAGGGCAATATCAAGTCAAAAGAGATAAGCTGAGGCATTACAGAGATAGAGTGCTTTCTGCCACACTCGATTTTGCAGCTTGTTCCAAGCGAGACTCTTTGGTAGTCACAGCTGCACTATTAAATCCGGATAGACCACCTGTCCATATTCACACAAGGAAACTATAAGGTGGAGATGGTCTACCGCCCCAAAGTCCCTGATAATGTTGAACAGTGGCAGATTTTCAATGACGACAAACAAATATTTGCATTTCTGGAACAAGACAACTTTGATGAGTTGTATTTTGAAGGAGTAAAACACCACCATGATGACATAACCACAAACGAAACTGATCCAGATTATGATGATAGTAGTGGAATAATCCAATTGAAAGGTAACAAAATCCCCAAGGGTTTAGTTTCCTTAGAAGAGATTTTCGACAAGCATGATCAGTACCTGAAGAAAAATAAAGAATATGGTGAGAGTTCTTCCTTTGAAGTGTAGTCGGTAAATTTGGGTACAGAGGATGAACCCAAGATTGTGAATCTTGGGAAGTGCTGCTCTAAACAAGAATACGACTTGGACATAAATCCTACAAAGCTAGTAAGAAAGCAGAGGTCTATGCCAATTGATGACAGAGATAAGACAAGATGATCCACCACAAGATGAAGTTGATGAGGACTTGCCCACGGTTCTTTTTGTAAATCTGATTGATGAATGGTACAATAAAATTGCTTACTTCATGACATATGGGGAATGCCCAAATCATCTCACTCGCAAGGAGAAGCGTACCATCAAATTGAAAGCAAAAGACTTTGTCCTTTGGGATAATGGCTTGTAAAAAAGGAATTGATGGTGTATTTCTTCGATGTGTGGATAAAGCTCAACAGGACCAGCTGCTGAAACAATTCCACGACATGGCTTGTGGTGGTCATTTCTCAGCTAGAGTCACTGCACATAAGATCCTCCGAGCAAGGTATTACTGGCCCACCCTCTTTCAAGATACTGCAGATTGGGTATCTAAATGCCAAGCATGTCAGCAGTTTGTTGGACGTGTAAAATTACCAGCATTGCCCCTAAAGCCAGTCGTAATTGATGAACCATTTCAGCAATGGGGCATTGATTTCATTGGTATGCTAAATCCTCTTTCCATTATCGGTCACCATTACATTCTGACGGCAACTGACTATTTCAGTAAATGGGTAGAAGCCATTCCTGTCAAGCAGAGCTTCTTCCGAGGAGGTATGCAACTTCATCAAACAAAACATAATTGTGAGATTTGGTGTACCTCACAAAATAGTCACAGACAATGCTGCAAATCTGTCCTCTGAGGAGCTAACTGACTTTTGCTACACTCACGGTGTCCAGTTAGTGCATTCTTCCAACTATTACCCTCAGGGAAACGAACAAGTGGAATCCAAAGAACAAGAATTTGATAGCAATCATCGAAAGCTAGTAGAAGAAAATCAGAGAACCTGGCACAAGAGACTTTTGATGCACTATGGGCAGACAGATTACACCAAAGAAAGCAATAGGTATGTCTCCTTTTCAACTGCTGTATGGGACAAATGCAGAAATACCTATTACTATTGAATTGCCTGCCTGCAATTATCCAAGGCCATAGAAGATGTTACATACCAAGATGCCTTGGATAAAAGAGTTATGTATCTGTTCGAATTACAAGAAGTGCGTACCCAAGTGGCAGATAGGTTGGCTGAGCATCAGTCGAAAGTTAAAAAGGTATTTGACAAGAAGGCTAGAGAAAGGAAGTTCGAGATCGGAGATTGGGTACTCTTGTGGGACAAGAGACACGAACCGAAGGGCATGCACAGAAAATTTGATTCACTATGGAAAGGGCCCTTCATGATCAAAAGAACTACCGGAATGGATAGTTTCATCCTTTCCTACCAGGATGGAATTGAGTTACCGTTGCCTTTCAACGGGCAACATTTGAAGCTTTTCAGGAATTGAGACAAGGTAAAACCTATTTGTACATAAATAAAACTTTCAGTTGTTTTCTTTTCTTTTCTTTTCGTTTGTTTTTGTTGCCTGACCCCAAACCCAATGGACAAGACACGAAACCGAGAGAAGGAGAATCGCATCTATAGTTCTTTCATTTTGACAGAAATAAAGATGTCCACTGAGATGGAGCCAATCTGGTGTCCCTGTGGATTTCATCTTGAAACACAGGGCTACATATTTTTAATTTTTCATTCTTTTTAAGTGGAGGGTCATGTTTTTGTGTTTTGTTTTGCTTGCGGTTGCTCGCGTTGCTCTAAAGTACCTCTAGAAGTCATAAAACCACGTTCGTCAAATACCCATATGCAAAAGCTCACTCAATTCCCTTCCTAGACTTAGTCTGGTTATATAAAAACATTTTATTTATTTTTATATTAAATAAATAAAGTTCTTTTAAAAATAAATTGAGCTAAAATTGGAGAATTTAGGTTATATAAAGCACTTCACCCCATCATTATTACCACACCAGTATTACATTCACCTCACAGCAGAGTATTCACCCGAGGAAGAGTTTTTATAGATTAGCTAATTGGAGAGATTTTCCGAGCAATTGCCTGCAACTTCTTTCAGGGATTTTTTTTAATTTCTTTTGTGTTTTGGTTTTGGTCTTCCTCTGTGTTCCATCTAGCGATTCCCCGTAGCTTTTCTTTCTTCCTGTGAAATCTATGCCCTGACCTAGGGTTTTATAAAGCCATCCATTGCCTTAGACAAGGGAATGTTAATTAATAAACGTTGGTTTTCAAGCTCTTATTTTCAACGCAGCCCTGTGAAAAGAATGCAGTGTTTTGGAAAGGAAAGTCTTGAGTCTAGCGTGGATGTTTGTGGTCTTGTCTACCAATTTGAAAAAATCCAACTACCCCGTATCCAGATAGCTGTTCCTTCAAAGCTTCCATGTAATTCTCCTAGGCAAGTCGTGGATTTTGGCAGCCTTGGCTTATGTTTTCCACGCAGCCTTCCCTCTGAAAATCAACGCAATTATGATAAAGAGCCAAGGCAAAGTATTTAAGTGCAAATTGTGAATTTTCATAGTCTTGTCTTCTAATTTGCAAAGCTGCCTTTCCATTTGAAAATCCACACATGTCTTTAAAAGCTCATTTAAGTGAAATCGTGAATTTTCATAGTCTTGTCTTTTAATTTGCAAAGCTTCCTTTCCACTTGAAAATCCACGTAGGTCTTTAAAGGCTCGAGTTAAGTGAAATCGTGAATTTTCATAGTCTTGTCTTCTAATTTGCAAAGCTGCCTTTCCACTTGAAAATCCACATAGGTCTTTAAAAGCTCACTTAAGTGAAATCGTGAATTTTCATAGTCTTGTCTTCTAATTTGCAAAGCTGCCTTTCCACTTGAAAATCCACACAGGTCTTTAAAAGCTCACTTAAGTGAAATCGTGAATTTGCATAGTCTAGTCTTCTAATTTGCAACGCTGCCTCTCCACTTGAAAATCCACACAGGTATTTAAAGCTCACTTAAGTGAAATTGTGAATTTTCGGAGTCTTGTCTTCCTTTTGCAAAGAATCCTCCCTCAGCATTCACGAAGCTTTATGGAATCAACGTAGCCTTTGAAAAGAAACGCGAATCCAAATCAAAGAATTGCGTGGATATTTAGGCTATTGTCTTCTAAATTGATAGCTGACTTTCCTTCTAAAATTCACACCATCCACTCATCCTAGCATTCACGCAAATTTGCAGGAAGGAAAACATTTAAAGTTGTGTGGATTCCGAGCAACTTGTCTTCTAAATTCAACGCAGCTATTTCCTTCTCCAAGCATGCATACGTCCTTTCATCCCCTCTAAGAGCCCAAACGCAGCCCATGTAAATGCATGCAATCTCCCGGCTTGAGCCTGTTGGTGCTCAATTTGATCTCACCCTGTTTGTCCTTGAAATTCTTTAGTTTGTGGGCTTTTCGTATTTTCTATCTCCCCGTGTTGATGCGTGAAAGCTCTGTCCTTCATTTGGTTGCCATGATCAGTCCTTTCCTTTGGTCGAGGATCACTTTAAATCCAAAATTTGTTTTCCGTTCCTCTATCCATGTGAAAGAATTTGTAACTTGGGCGTAAACTCGGGTTTTTTCCTTCCATTTTTCCACAGTCACGTTTTGTTTTCCCTATCAATTTTTGTCCCAATACTTGTGGAAAAGTGGTCCTTTCTGATTGGATGCGGCTCGGTGGATCACATTTGGGCCTTATATCATTTCCAAATTCTCTGTCCTTAAAGAAAGATTCATTTCGGGTGCAAATGGTGATTTCCCTGCATTTTACGGTTTGACAGGTGTGTTTTCCCTGTCAAATTTATATCTCAACATCTGTGGAAACGTGGCCCTTTTTGATTGGATGCGGCTCGGTGGGGCACTTTGAAACTCTAAGTCCCGCTTCAACTCAAGTTTTGTCCATGTGGAGGGCTGCGCTCATTTGAAAAGTTGCCTCTTGGTTTGACCTTTGGAGTTGCACCGGGGAGACACGTGGAGGTTTCCGCTGGCCTTGCCCAGACTTAGACATTTTTCATGCGGCCGGTGCAGCTTTGTCGGACCATGGACATGTGGAGGGCCGACGCTCATTTGAGGATCCGCCTCAGGGTCCTACCTTAGCAGTTGTGCTAAGGGGACACGTGGTGAGCCCGTGCTTGTTTAGGGTCTCCACTTTTGGGCACCATCTCAAAGTTGCGCCAAGGAGACACGTGGAGGCTTCCGCCGACTCCTCTCTATACTTAAACTTTTCAAGCAACTTTCTAAGGCCTGGGACACGTGGAGGATTGCGCTGTTTGGGGACTCCGCCCTAGGTTTTATTTTCGAAAGAGCGCCATGGGGACACGTGGAAGCTTCCGCTCACTCTGCCCTTGCTTGGACTTTTCAATGGCCAAGGAAAATTGTCTCGGACCCTAGACACATGGCGCCTTCCGCTGATCCTTAAACTTTTTCAACAACTTTGTCGGATTGAGACATGTGGTGAGCCCGCGCTTGTTTGGGGTCTCGCTTTTGGGCACCATCTCAAAGTTGCGCTAGGGAGACACGTGGAGGCTTCCGTTGGCTCCTTTTATACTGAGACTTTTTGGTGTCCCCAGATTTCACCCTGAAATCTGAGACTACCCTATTCGAAAAAAATTCGTACTTGTAAAATAATGGGTCGTTTTGGGTTTTTATTGCCAGAAAGTTCCTGTATTGTGTCAAGATATTCCCAGGGAGCCATAGTAGTCATTTTCGCCAAATACCTAGATGCCCAAAATTGTTTTATTCGTTGTCGGGGATTTGCTCATGGGAAATTTGTATTTAATTATTTTGAGCCCCGTTTGAGGCAATTTGTGCTCCGGTTTAACTCTATTGTGATCGTACATATCATTATTCCAGTATACTAGTAGGGTTTTAACCGGGAATGCATTCAGGCTTTATTTGTAACTTCTAACAATGTTTTGTGTTTTTTGTGTTTACCGTTTCGCGTTTTTTTGTGAAATTCTCTGGATCAATTCCTTTGCGGTTTGGCTTTGATTCTTGACACAGAGTATCGGAGATCACATACACATGTTGTGCCAGAAGGAATTTGCCATCGGAGGTCTGGTTCTCTTGGAAAAGACGAAGTCGTGCACCAAAAAGCTTCTTCTGGGCTGGCCGCATTTTTGGAAAAAGAGGGTTTGAAGTGGATCATGAGATTTTTGGAAGCAAAGCAGACAGTGGGAATTTTTGTACCTGCCTAGCAGGGTACTTTTTCCCATGGAAGCAACGTCACTTAAGTCACAATGGGAAAATTAGAGGTAGCAGGCAGGCGGGAATTTCTTACTTGCCTTGCAGGGTAAAAATTCCCATTGTGGAATAAAAGAAAAATCACTTAAGTGAATCATGGGATTTTATTGCCTGCCCTCAAGGTAAATAATCCCATTATGAAAGTCAAACGACTTAAGTGAATCATGGGATTTTCAGGGCTGCCTTGCAGGGTAAATAATCCCATTGTCATCTGACTTTTAAAAATAGAAATCTCTTATGCCAAAAAGTGCGACCCCTTTAGGGAAAGAAAGGCAGCCTTAAATTAATTAAATTAATTAATTTCTTCTCCAATTTTGGCGCCCAGGCTTGTGGAAAAGTCAACAAAGGAAAGTGGACAAAGGGAAGTTGGAAATAGACAGTTCTAAAATTAAATAAATATTATTTATTTAATGCAGCCCCTTCATGTCAAAAAGTGCGCCCCATTTGGGAGAGAAATAATACTTTTTTAAGTATTAAATGATTTAATTAATTTCTATTTTCAGTGGCTAAGGTCAAAGCACACTGTGAGGCTTGAGTTAACTGGAAGTAGAAGTCTAAAATTAAATAAATTTAATTTATTTAATGGCAGCCATGAGCATGCACAAAATAGGCGCCCCATTTGAAGAGTGAAGCTTATTAATTAATTAATTAATTGCCAGAATAGGAAAGACATTAATTAATTATAGAATCATGAGGATTATATAAGCAAGGGCTGCCATAAGGATGAATTAATTAATTCAAAGGCAGAGAAGTGCAGCCCAGACAAAAAGTGCGCCCCATTTGGAGAGGATTTTTGCTCAGAAGAAGGTGAAATTAATGCTAAAAGCTTCCAGAATTGGCGCACAGGTTGAAGGAGGTTGATTTGTGTCTGGATAATTGTTTGCATAAGTGATACAGGTGCTCAGGTGAAGTTGGTAAAATTCATGCTTGCTTTGCATGCAAATAAAACATCAAATTTTGGGGCAACAGGCTTGAATTATGCAGATTTTTATGATTAAAATCTACTATTCATGTTCGGTTGCCATCTTTGTTTGAATTAATTGCAGGAATTCGTTACATGTGCTTTATAAGAGAAAGAGAGTTTAAATCAATGTCCAATACATTGAATATATCCTCCGAATTTGAAGAATTATCCAGATCTGCACCAGTTTTGAAGAATTCTCGGATGAGTAAGAAGAAAAAGAATTGTTCAGACAAAGATAGACAGCCATGGCAAAGAGGGATGAAAAAGAGAGCACAACGGAGTCATGCATCACTTCCAAATTCACAGACATTGGAGACACAGATCTAGGTCTGGAACCTCTTTCCAAATTGATTGGTAGATTCAGAGCAGGAAAGACTTCCCTCATGTGTGCGATTAAAAGCGGAATTATTCGAGCTGCGGCAAAGATTTCATACATACACAACCGAGTTGCCAGAGTTCGTTATGGAGTGTGCTAGGTCTTACCATCCATCATCTAGATCAATTCGAGATGCTACGGGTAAAACAATAATCTGGTTGGACGCATAGTTCATCAATTATTGTTTGAAGATTCCGGCACGAAAGGTGGTTACTTCTATTAGCATACAGGATGCGAATAAAGCAGTGGGAGAAACATAGAGTGGATGCTTGCGAACATGATAAACAACACATACATGAGGAAGCCCAAATCTCCTTTCAAGTTCCCAAGAACTCTTCCACGGTCCAACTGTACGGGAGGTAGATAATATTGCCAAATTGTTGTGTAGGATAAATGGCGAAGCAAATGCTCACACCTTCCGCACATGGATGTATGCATTTATCAGGACCATTGAAATCAACAAGGTGGATTCAATAATCAATTGGTCGGAAATTATTATGCAACATTGGTGAGCAACTCCAAACGTGACCTACTTCAGCTTCAAAATGACTTTCTACTTGGTATACGCAAAGAACTTCACAAGACATCTTCTCAAGTGGATAAATGTGGTGTTCTTCCAAGGACCCCATTTTCGAGTGCTACCCACAGCTTGTTGTACCTGCATGTAAGAAAGATTTCAAAGTGGTCAATGATGGATTCTTCTACGAATTCATTTGCAGGCTAGACAGGGATCTAAAGGCCAACAGGGTGAGCAAGGAAGTGTGGGAAGTTGTATCCAAAATTGGCAGTCTCTTCATTCAGTTTGCGGATTTCACATACCTCAGGGTCACCGACTTTTTTGGAGAACCGGTTAAGCTGCCCAGATATCCGAATGATAGATTGATCACTATGGAGCCGGACAACTTGTGGAGATGCACGACCTTCAGTCGAAACGGCACAAGTCTACGGGCTTCTTCCCAATCACTGTGGGACATTATAGCTGCCAGAGCATTCATAAAGCCCGAGGATTGGAAGCGGAAATGTTATCTGAGTACGAGCAAGAGTTCTTCCCAGCACGGCTGAACTTCGATCCATTTGGAGTAGCCAGGAAGACGATCTCCCAGGAGTACGCACATGTGCCTTCATTAGAGGATTTTTGGATGAAGTGCAAAAGTGAGTACGAGGTTAGAAAGAAAGATTTCAGCAGGCTATCAACACGACAAGTGTTCGACTTTGGATTAGCATGGATACCTGCGGATCTTAAAGATGATGGGATTGTGTTACTTGACACATACCATCAAATGGGAGGAGATAGAGCCGTACTTCAGAGAACGTAGGGGGCTGCCATATGATTGAGGAAAGGTCTGCCGCCGTTCTGGTGAATACTTCAAATTGGTTGCCGACTTTGTGAAGGGATCTTTGCGCTTGATGAAGCATTGATGAATCAAGTCATGGGCAACTTCGGCACAGGAGATTCCCTCAAGAGGAAGCACGGAGGAGAAAGCAACAGAAGGCCCGAGAAGATGAAAGTGCACAGAAGGTCTCCTTCGAAGGAGAAGATCACTTCCACGGCTATGACGTTAGTTTTGGCTTCTCCAAAGATCAAGATTTCACCCACCGTGTTGCACCTTAGCAGACACTGCCATTCCTCAGTTGAATCCGGCAACATTCATCTTCTCTCCTCAGCCACTTCGTTCAACATCTGTTCTGAAGAAACGTTGAAGCTGCAGATGGCAGAGTTTGAAAGAGCTTTGTCTTTGGATGATTCAGAGGATGGCAACCACAACACTGTAGCGGTTTCTGATGGAGAGGAATTAGAGCGGGAGATAGTAGTACACTCAGCAACTTCTCATTCTCCGAGAAGTAATTTCTCAGAATGGTTGACTTCATAGTTGGTTCCAGAAGCTAGAGTGGAAATGAACTTGGAGGAACACGACTTGCAGCTGCTCTTGAGTCTAGGCGGAAAAGACAGAAAACCTAAAGTTGCTAAGGTAACTTCAAGGTTGATCATCGAGGAGTCGGGGCAGAAGTTTGCTGAGATGTTAGTTCGGCGGAAGGGAAGAAAGAGGATGAGCTCACGGCAGAAGACATAACAGTAACCAGAGTACCCATCGGTCAAGCCACCACAGAAGGATTGAAGCAGGACACGCAGACATTGATAGATGCTCTATTCCTTAGGCTTGACAGAGAAAAGGCGGAGAAAGTTGAACTTCAGAAGCAGGTATCTCAGTTGTGCGAGATCATTGCCAAGGTTGCTAAATCTTCCACTCAGCCCATTTCAGCTCAAAAGTAGGTGAGTGATCATTTGATGTAGGAAATGGAAGATGCAAGCAACCAGGTGAAAGCTATTGATGAATGGAAAAGTCTGATTATTCGTCAAGCTTCTGTACAACTTAGAGAGGTGCCAGCCTGCCTAAAGGTTATGAAAGATGCAACAGATCAGCTGAAGCAACTGGTGACAAGCATAGTAGATATGAACACAGTTGCTGAGAGTAACCTGAGTACTTTGGCCAAAATCAATAAGCTGCCGGGAGAAGTGTTGATTGTAGAATAGATTGTACTGACGGATCAGTTGAGAAGGGGAAGCAGCTGGAGTTTGCAGTATCTTTCCGTTTGGAGATCTATAGAATTATGCTGCAGAGGATGCAGACACTTGAGAGTATGGCATTGTGTTTACCAGATAATATCATTGCTTTCACTCATGAGGAAGTGGTTGGAAATGTTCCTTCAAATGTTCTAGCAGAATGCCTAATTCCTAGGAAGGGTCTCTTCTGATGGTACAAGGGAGAATTGATGGAGCTACTAAGCCTTTCACGATGAATTCCATCAGCAGATTAGTGGCACTGTAGTCGGATATTGCGAAGTTTGGGCCAAGCTTGGAGGAGGTGGAAGCATGTATTAGGGTGTTGAACGACGGATTCTTTGATTCGAGACAAAAAGAAGTTGTGGCTAAGACAGATGGGAAGATGTTGAATTATATGTTCGACAAGTATATTCAGTATCAGAACAAAAAGAAGATATAAATGTTACAGCTGGCATGACTTTCTTCTTCTATTCTTTCTTTTTCTATTTTCCACGTTCTCGGATGAAATTGTAAAACTTTAAAGTTATTGGTTTTGAAACTATTGCTTTAAGTTATGTGGAACGATTCTATTAGTTAAGTGATAGATGTGTCACTTGAGGAGAAGTTAGAGGAGGATGATTGTCAGATGTCATCTTTACTTCTTGTTTATGTTTCAGTTCAGTTGAGTTTCCCATTTGTACTTTCCCTTCTACATTCTATAAGTAGAAGAAGAACCTTTGGGTTAATGATCAAAATTGGTAAGCAACATTCTTGTGTTCCAGACTTTGTGTTGAAACCCCTGAGAGCCACTTGAAGCAAAGGAATATAAAGGAGCAGATTTCCAGAGAACTTTGTGTCACGGTGCATTGTGTTTCTAGCTTTTTATCTTAGATCTTCTAATAAACTTTGTGTTATTTTAGATCTAGATCTAGAGTTGCCTTTGCTTATAATTTTGTGTGTTGATATCTATTGGTTTCTTCTATGTGCATGCAATCAACTCTGTTATCTATTGATTGGGATGCACATCTTCCCCATTTCTTCCCTGTGTTTATATAATTCCCTTCTTCTATAAGTATTTCCTTTTTTAACATTGCTACTTTATTGTAGAACTATACAACTATGGTTCATGAGCTAAATAGTTAAAGTAAAACCCCATATAGATACTAGCATATTTTAATTGACAAATATGACACGAGAGCCTCACCGGTAAATGAGGGAGATTTATCTCATGATTGCCTAGGTTTTCAGCTATGCAGAAAAATCTAGCCAACAATTTTTGGCGACTCACTGGGAACAACTATCTTTGCAGATCAAAGCTTATCTTTTGAAGATCAAAGTGTTTTCCATACAAATCTCAACCTGGCTGAACGTCCATTCACCCGATCCGTGAAGGCGCAAGGAAGGACTGATCATTTCTTCAGACTGCAGGAGCAATTCAATTTCAATCATCCTCCTCAAGTTAGAAGCTGCAGATCTAGTCTCTCACCAGGAAGGAGAGTGCACACCCATCCAGATCCGGATCGTCTTCAGCATAATCCGGTGGCTGGAATTATTCACCAAGTCTACACAAGGAGAAGACGTGCCCCATTCATCATGGCGAATCAGAACCAGATAGTACCTGTCCCATGGGGAGCAACTTTTGGGCCACTAAACTTGGCTCTACTTATGCATGATCTGCCAAAAGGATCCAGTAAAGAATTTTCCAAAATTCTATGGAGATGGAAAGCAAAACCCAGATGATCATTTGGCAGCCTTCATATCTTGTGGTGTGCTTGAAAGTGGAGCATGAAGATGTCTCGGTCGACTCTTCATTGAGACTCTACACGACTTAGTCGGGCGAATGGTTCTATCGACTAGCTCCTCGCACCATAACCAATCGAGCGACTATGCGTGAGCAATTTCTGAAAAGATTCAAGCCTGCAGAGGAGGCTAGACGTTGATTACTCGGTGACACGGTTGAAGAAAGAGCCAAGTGAAAACGTGTGGGACTTTATTGCAAGGTTCCAAAGAATTTTATATAAAATCCCCACTTTCGCCGCACTGAGCGATGAAAATCAAAAATGTTTTTTTATAAACGCTCTGTTGCCCGAAGTTGGATATCAGCTGAGAAGGGCAAGACCTGTGAATCTACTTGAAGCACAAAATGTTGCCGTGGAAGTTGAAGATGACTTGATCATGGCTGGAAAACTCAAACAACCATCTCACAAAGGTGATGGAGCTTCTTCAAGTACTTCAGATCCTTTGCTACAAAGATTGGCTAATGACATGCTACAAATCAAGAAGCAGATCTCTCAAGCAGGAAATGCGACCCCTTCAAGAATAGCTCCTGCTCGGACCTTTAATGGTCAAAATCAAAATCGAAATAGACTTGTTGCTGCACCACAATGGTTGGCAATTGAAGCTGCTCCAAGGAATAACTTGGAAACTAATGAAGAAGATCTAGGCATTGACGAATCATTTGATGATGAAGACTTTGTAGATCCCATTGGCGACTCCAATATTGGTTACCTGGACTACGAATCTGACGATGGCTATTATGAATCTTTTGAAGATTCTGATGGTCACACATTTGCGGTGTTCACAAGGTCCCAGACACGCCAAAATGCCGAAGCATCCACAAGCGGCCAAAGAAGAGAAAGAGAAGATCCTGGGCCGGATGTTACTATCTTGAAAAGAGGCAGCCCTCTTCCTTCTTCATTAGCTCCCAAAGATAAATATTCAAATTCTTTCAATTCGCAGCAAAGGGCCAACACACATCCGGTGAAGCAAGTCAAGCTTTTGACATCATCGATCATATCAAGAAGACCAAGGTCCAAATGTCAGAAGCTGAGTATTTGAGGGCATTTCCTGATCAGCTAAATAGATTGGTCAAGTATGTGCAAAGTAATGGTCCCAATCCAACAAATAATACTTCACGGGGTATCTTGTCAAGTCCAAAGATTACTCCTTCACATAATGCGGGCTGCAAGTTCTCCTTCGCTTCTTCTCCTACTACATCGGAAAGGATTGAGCCATTTTATGTATAATTGCTTATCAACGGATACAAATTGAGCAATTGCATTACGGACTCTGGAGCTTCGACAACATCATGCCCGCCAAAGTTGCTTTGATGACTTGGGTCTTACATTGACAAAACCATTGGAAGATGCTATTCAATGGAAAGACAAGTTCCTCTTGTGGGGCAAATCAAAGATGAACAGGCAAGACTTGCCTCTTTCCCGCATAACAGATTGAAAATGACTATCGCAGAAGCAAACATCCCGATCTCTCTTATGGCATCTTTGTTGAGTAGAAATTTGTAAAGAGCTAGGCGAAGAAGTCAAGATGGATTGGTCTTGTGCGCATATACCAATCAAAGGAGTTAATCGTGGTTAGAACCCGAGAAGAAATCCAAGTACACAAGTATCCGGATCTCGAGATCTTGTTTCAAGAATCGATCATGAGTCTATTATCTATAAATGGATAAAGAAGAAATTCAGCCTGTGATTCAAGAACCACATCAACTTGACGACAAGGTTTGGTCTCTGGAATTTGATGGCAACTGCTGTTCATTTGGATCCGGCGCAGCGTTGTTCTTATCTCTCCCGAGGGAAAGTGCATGCACATTGCTTCAAATTAATGTTCGAAAATACTAACAACACAGTAGAGTATGAAGCACTATTGTTAGGTATGGAGCAGGCAAGAACAATGAGAATCAAGCTCTTACATGCGAAGGGAGATGCTGAGTTGATTGTTAAGCAGATAAGAGGTCTCTATCAAGTAAAAAAGGTCAAACTTTGGCATTATAGAGATAGAGTCTACTCTGCTATCCTGGATTTTTCGGCTTTCTCGGTATCTTACATTCCGAGAGAACAAAATTCTAGAGATGATTCACTTGCAGTGATTGCAGCTTTATTAAATCCAGATCAGCCTCCCACATTTTTCAGACAGGGGGATTACAAAGTTGAGATGGTTTTCCGCCCGAAAGTTCCTGACAACGTCCAACAATGGCAAGTTTTTAACGATGACAAGTAGATTGCTGCATTTATCAAACAAAAGGATAACTTCGGAAAGATCTACTATGAGGGAAGCAACTCACCTCCGAGACAAACTACTGTGGGAGAAATGGATGTAGATGTCTTAGGAAGTCAGGAGATTATTCAGCTAAAGGGAAATAAAATTCCCAAAGGCTTGGTATCTCTTGAGGAAATGTTCGACAAGCATGATTAGATGCTTAAAAGAATGAAGAAAGTGGGGAAGGTTCTTCCTCCGAAACACGATTCTCGAATTTGGGAACAATAATCCCAAATTAGTAAATTTGGGAAAGTGTTGTTCAGAGGCAGAAAGAGAAGCTTTTACAGAGCTTCTTAAGAAATACATGGATGTTTTTGCCTGGTCTTACCAGGATCTGAAAACATATCAGCCTGCAGAAGTTCAACACTACATCCCATTAAAACTAGAACAAAAGCCTTTCAAGCAGAAGCTACGGCGGCATAACCCTACCATTTCCAAAACTATCTTTGCAGAAATCTAGAAGTTGTTAGATGCAAAGATAATTTATCCCATACATCACTCGAATGGTTAGCCAACATAGTTCCTGTGAGAAAGAAGAGTGGCGAGATTAGGTTGTGCGTAGATTTTCGCAACCTCAATCAAGCCTCATTGAAAGATAACTACCCCATCCCCATCATGGATCACACTCTGCAGGTGGTCACTGGATCTGAGATGCTTTCCATGCTTGATGGTTTCTCAGGCTACAATCAAGTCAAGGTGGCTAAAGAAGATCAATACAAAACAACATTCATTACACCTTGGGGAACTTTTGCTTACCAGAAAATGCCGTTTGGTTTGATCAATGCTGGAGCTACATTTCAAAGAGCTATGGATTTAGCTTTTGCTCATCTCAAGGATATAAGCATAGTGGTGTACCTTGATGATCTGATAGTCTTTTCCAAGGACAGAAGCATGCACATTTCAAATCTGGAAGAGGTTTTCATACAATGCCGTAAACATGGTATTTCTTTGAACCCTAAGAAATCTATCTTTGTTGTAACAGAAGGAAAGCTACTAGGGCACATTGTCTCAAGGAAGGAACCAAGATAGATCCGGAACATGTCAAATCCATTCAGACTTTGCCATTGCCAACATCCAAAAAAGGGGTTCACTCTTTCTTTGGAAAAGTTAATTTTCTCAGGAGATTCATCCCTGACTTTGCTGAGCTAACCCGTCATATCTCAAATATGATAAAGAAGACACAAGATTTCAAATGGAGTAGCGAAGGGAAGGAAGCTTTTGAGAAGATCAAGGAGGCCCTGTCAAAAGCCCCAGTCTTGGTTTCACCCGACTTCAGTAAAGAATTTATTCTTTATTGTT
This sequence comes from Taxus wallichiana var. yunnanensis, assembly GCA_018340775.1. NCBI lineage: Eukaryota > Viridiplantae > Streptophyta > Pinopsida > Cupressales > Taxaceae > Taxus > Taxus wallichiana. The sequence continues at coordinate 79,200,559 of CM031242.1, forward strand.
ATTCCTCCGAACACACCATGTTAGCAATCCTGATGCAGAAGAATCAAGAGGACGTAGAAGCTCCGATTGCTTTCATGAGCATGCCTCTCAAAGCTTATGAGTTGAAATATACTCCAATGGAAAAACATGCATATGTAGTGGTGAAGGCATGTAAAGCATTCAGGTACTATATTCTTTCCTCACATACTGTGGTCTTGGTTCTAGATACTGCAGTGAAATCTATCCTCACTCAACAAGAGTTAGGATTGTTAAGAGGCACATGGGTGACGAAAGTTCAAGAATATGACCTGGATATCAAACCTACAAAGCTGGTTTGAGGAAGAGGTCTGTGCGAATTGATGATGGAGATGAAAGCAACAGCGCCAGAGGTAGATCAAGAAGAGATGGATGAAGATTTGCCTATGGTACTTTTTATAGATCTGGTGGAGGAGTGGTACAGTAACATTGCCTATTTTCTGACTTATGGAGAATGACCGGATCAACTTTCCCTAAAGAGAAACCAACTATTAAACTGAAATCCAAAGACTTTGTTCTATGGGATAATGGTTTATACAAAAGAGGGATTGATGGTGTATTTCTCCGATGCGTGGATAAAGCTCAGCAAGATCAGCTCTTACAACAGTTTCATGACATGGCTTGCGGTGGTCATTTCTCAGCCCGAGTCACTGCACACAAGATCCTCAGAGCAAGGTATTACTGGCCCACACTTTTTCAAGATACTGTAGAGTGGGTAGCTAAGTGCCAAGCATGCCAACACTTTGTTGGGCGTGTAAATTTCCTGCATTACCTTTAAAACCAATTGTAATTGAAGAACCTTTCTCAGCAGTGGGGAATGAATTTTATTGGTATGCTCAACCCGGCTTCAGTGCCGGCCATCACTATATTCTGATAGCTACTAATTATTTCAGTAAGTGGGTAGAAGCCATTCCTGTGAAGAAAACATTTGCTTCGCCGAGGTGTGCAGTTTTATTAAAGAAAATATTGATGTTAGGTTTGGTGTGGCCAACAAAATAGTAGCAGATAACGCTCCAAATTTGTCTTCTGAGGAGCTGGTTAATTTCGCTACACTCATGGGATCCAGCCTAGTACATTCCTCTAATTACTATCCACTGAGGAATGGCCAAATGAATCAAGTAAAAACTTGGTAATACTATCGTGCGAAAGCTAGTAATGGAGAATCAAATAACTTGGCATAAGAAGTTGTTTGATGTATTATGGGCCGATAGAATTACACCAAAGAGGGCGACAGGCATGTCCCCTTTTTCAGCTATTATGTGGAAGAGACACAGAGCTGCCTCTTACCTTGGAACTGCCTGCCCTACAACTTTCTAGAGCCCGGAGGATTCAACATTCACTGATGTTGTTGATAAAAGGATAATGTACCTGATTGAATTGAGGGAGGTACAAACTCAAGTTGCAGATAGGTTGACAGAGCATCAAAGGAAGGTGAAAGTCATCTTCGACAAAAAGGCCAGGGAAAGAAAGTTTGAAGTCAACGACGGGTCCTATTATGTCATTACGTTTGAAGGAATATTTTAGTTATTCAAGCATTCTGTCATTTAGTTTTCCAAATGTTGTGAAGGTTCTCAAAGATCTAGCATAATCAATTTTATCCTGCTTAATCTCCCACCAAAATTATTCAAAACAATGAATCCTACCTGAACTATCCCTGTTTGCCTTGTATGTCCACAAATGTATAAATTCTCTTTGCGCTAAAATATGCGAAAGCAATCAGGATTGCATAATGTCTCTAGTAACCTCAACCCTGTTTAGGAAATATCACCATTCTTTAGAAGTGACAACTCGTGAGAGTTAAATTGTGGTGCATTGATCATATTTTCTCAGGGTCCCCTTTCAAATTTGTGCAAAGAAGGATATCTTCATTCTCCTTCACCGACAGAGGTTACAAAACGGGTCCTCTCACCTGGTTCAAAGCACGACCTAAAGTAGTGAGGATAGATCAAATCCTTAATGAAGGTGCTATCCATTTCTCCAATGCCCGAGTGATAAAGAGTCAGACAAATCCCCTCCCCGGCTACAAAACGACTCATAATAAGATCTGTCTGTCTCTCAGTGTCTTGCTAAATCTGTGATGCTGCTCGGTTTCCAAGGGAGAATCAATTTGGATACCAACAAAGCCCACTTGTCTTTGCTTGCATCCGGAGTAATTCCTAAAATTTACAACTGCCCATATATATAAATAAGAAGGTGATGAGTTGCATATTTGTCTAAATTTTTTACGGGAGTATTTCACTTGTGCACATACTTGTGAGAAGAAAGGTGAGGCCAATGTCGGATACATTAAATATATCATCGAGAATCGGGAGAAGCGATCGCAACTTCTACATAGAGATCCAGATTTCACAACCGCAAAACTTGTGCAAAGGTGGAAAAGGGAAGTCTCAAACAAAAGTAGATTTAGGCAGAATGAAGTGTGATTACAAAGGTTATCCAGAGAATCATGCATAGTGTCCAAGCTCGCTGAAGTGAGTGATACAAACATGGGGCACGTGTCTATTAGCGAATTAATTGACAGATCAAGGGAAAGAATGAAGTGTCAGTTGGAATAACTTCTTTCTTCTTTCTTCTCTTTTTCTTATTTTCTCGAACATAAAATTGTAAAGCTGAAGTAATTGGGTTAAAATCCATTACTTCAAGTTGTTTGAAAAGGTCCTTTAATTAAGAATAGGTGGCAGACATGCAAGACATTGATTTAGTCTTCAGTTGTAAATCATACATGTCATGCAAAGAGGAATTCTAGGAGGAAGATTGCCAACTGTTCCCTTTTCATAGCTGTCGCATGTGGGAAATCATTGAGAGTTTCCTATTTGTATTTTTCCTCTATGCACTATAAATAGGGGAAGAGTCTACGGGTTAAAGAATCACAACTTGTTCAGGAGAACTTGTTTTAGCAAAGGCTTTATGAATCGTAGCATTTTTAATATTTTAAACTTTGTGTTGGAACCCTTGATGTGATTTTTGTGAAAGCTGGGGATTGAATAAAAGGTGGATTTTGGAGAACTTTGTGTCTACAAAGTGCTTTGCTGATTACTTCTATTCAAAAGTTTTAGATAAACTTTGTGTTATCTTAGATCTAGGTTAGAAGTTATTTCTGTCCCTCTTTGCTGAATGTTGCGATTTATCTGTTTATTTAATTTGTGTGGATGAGGCCAACTTTGATAACTATTGGTTGAGTCAGCACATCTTCCTTTCTTTTCTTTCCCTACTTCTATTTTACTCCCTTCTGCAAATATTCCCATCACAACTGTTTACTTGCTGCCAAATTACCCAGCTATGGTTCACGAGCTGAGGGAATTAAAGTGAAACCCCTGAAAATAGTTATTAGGATTCACCCCTGCAAAATAGATAAACATGTTACACAGGAGCTTCACCGTTAAATGAAGGAGATTTATCTCATGATTGCCTAGGCTTTATGTTGTGCATAAAATCTAGCCAACATATATCTCTATGGATTGTGTAGAGGATTACCTATGTCTAAACATGGCCATGATTATCTATATGATGTTTAGTTAGATTCAATAAAATGTGTGTTCTTATGGCATTTAAAAATACAATAAAAGCATGTGAGGCAGCTAAACTTTTCTTTGCTAATGTATGGGCGCATTTTGGTTTGCCAAAGTCGATTGTTTCTGATAGAGATTTTAGGTTCTTAGGGAAGTTTTGGACTAATTTTTGGGACAAGATGGACACCAAGTTACAGAGAAGCATGACCTTCTTTCCTTAGACAGATGGGAAAACGGAGGTGGTGAACAGGACTTTGGTAAAATTGATTAGAGGATACAATAACAAATATCCACGGACTTGGGACGAGTCGTTAGCCTACATTCAATATTCCTACAACAGGTGGTACACACATCCACTATGCAATCACCTTTTGAAGCATGCTTGGGGTATCTACCTACCAATCCACTGGACATTGCGGTTGGACAACAGGAAGAAGGGGAGATACATGACTCATAAGTGACTAGAGAAATGAAGTTCGTTGAGAGGATCCGACAAATCCATCTCAAGGTGAAAGAACAATTGGAAAAGTTTCAAGCCAAGTATAAGGCTAGACATAATAAACATCGTAGAGAGCACAAACTTCATGTTGGAGACAAGGTTTGGCTATACTTGAGCAAGGAAAGACTACAAGTAAAAGCAAGGAAACTCAAGCCATTATGGTATGGACCCTTCACTATACTGGAGTAGGTTGGAGAAAATGCTTTCAGACTTGATTTGCCACACTTCATGCAGATGTACTCAGTAGTAAATTGTGAGAACTTGCACCTATATGAGCCATCCATGCTTGATGAAGAAGAAGAATGTCGATTCTTTACCTTCCATATAAGATTGCGTCTTGGATTCACGAGGCGAGTTGGAGGAGGATGTAGTGTTGCAGTAGAAGGTTAGAGAAACAAGGAGAGGTCCACAAGAATCTTGGCAGGTTGGACTCAAGGGGAAGACACCAAGACAGGCCCGATGGTACTTGAAGGAGAAAGTGAGGGAATTGTTTCCTCATCTACTCCCCCATTAAGCTTTTGTGGGACCAAAAGCCTCCTAAGTAGGGGAGGTGTGATCCATAGGGATCTAGAGAAACACCACTTCATCAGAATAACCAGAATTAGAAGAAAAATAATCAGAAGAAGGAGAAAAAGGTTCTTACAGAACCGCCGTTCTGTGCTTGAGTAGTGGTTGCATAACCGTCCCGACGGTTGCGTAACCGCCGGTCTGCGTTCACCGGCGGTCTGTCACTAATGAAAACAAAAAAAAATCCACGAACAATCACGAATTTCAAACGTCTGGGTTGTGTCTCTTCCTTGGATGACTCTTCCCATTCTCCAGTGCACGGAGGACATGGGGAGCAAACTATTTAAGCAAGAAGAGCGTGTGGAATTGGATCATCGAAGATTTGATGGAGAGAAGTGAGCAAGAAACCATTGATGTTGGAATTGTTTTGTAGAAGCAAGGTGTGAGAATAGAGCAAGCAAGTAGAGAAGGGTGGAAGTGACATTGTTTTCCTTCCTTCAGCTTCTTGTAATCTGTATTTCTTTGAATTGGCCAATATAATATTGGGAAGAAAGAGCAATTGCCCTTCCCGGCTGGTTTTCCCTCAAATTGGGGGTTTCAGGATAAAATATTGTGTTGTGTGTTGAATTGTTTATCTTTCATTGCTGCAAAATAGTTCTAAGTTTCAGATTTCATTCACTAGCATTAAGAATTGTCATTTTCAAGTAAATTGGAAGTAGGAACAGTAATTTTGTGGTCTTGTAAATTTCCAAAGTAGAGGTTTACAGATCAATTGCAGGCTGCTGCTATAAAAATCAGACTGCTAATTTACAGCTCTCATAAAAAACCAGTTGGCTGATATAAAATCTGAGTTTAATCTTTTTGGGTTTGTGTGATTTCCTCCTTTTTGAGTTTCAGCCCTAGAAAGGGACATACACTATCCCAAAAATACAAGTTTAACACAAGCTAGGAGGATGTTGGCCCAGATTGATGAGTCAAGCTTTACACCTACAAATTGCATTTGCTTAGGAATATCCAAAGGTTTTAAAAAATCCCAATTTGTGTGTATCCATTCCTGATTTCAGTGGATGAAACAAAATTTTATTGAGGCATTTTGTCAAATAATTTTTGTACATTTGGTATGCTTGACATTCACACCTATAATAAGTGATAAACATTCATTGCTTATTAATTTTTGTTGGATCTCCATAGCAAATTGAAGAGTTTCCATTATGGCACAACCTAGTAGTGCGCCAAAAGGTTGTTAAGTTTGTCTTTGTCAGGACATTTGCAACTGCAGCATCTGATAAAAAATCTACTTTCAAATGATTTTTGATAGATCTCCTTCCCCCATCCCATACATCCACTTTTAGAACAAGCTAGGAATTTTCAGTCTCACATTGACGAGTCTATTAGGTATTTCATGATTTCACAACATATACCTTTTTGATGAAAAGCTTTTGGGAGATGAGTCGAGCTTTACACCTGCCAATTGTGTTTGCTCAGAAATCCCCAAGGATTTTAGAAAGACCAATTGGTGCATATCCAACACTGATTGAGCGGACAAAACAAAATTTCATCGAGGCTTTTTGTCGAACATTTCTTCTGGGTTCAGCATGCTTCCGCATTATGAAATACATGACTATCATGGCAGTTACACATATATGATAAAAATCTACTGTTGATTATTTATTCGTTGGATCTCCATAGTAAGGTGAAGAGTGCCCATTATGGCACAAACTAATAGTATGCTGGCAAAGTTTGTTGAGTTTGGCTTTACCTCTTCCAATTGGTTTTGCGTGAAAATTTCCTACCCCTTTTCAACAAGCCCACTGTGCATATCCCGCATTTTATAAAACCACATATCATGAGGTCCATTGTCAAATAATTTGTTTTCCATCTGTGTGCTTCTATCATCTATGCATTGCAATAATTCTGTGTATAAGGGTAGCAACAATAATTGCATCTGAGAAAATCTCTTCTTTATTGTTTATTGATGAATCTTCAAGAGTCCAAACCCTGTTCCAAAGCACTAAGTTTGGCAGACGCTGGGAGGATGCTGGCCATGGATGAAGAGTCTACATTTACACCCACAATTCGCAACTGCAACTGCAACTGCTTAAATCCTAGTAATATTTATTATTGCACTATCATTATCTTGTAACTTCTGGCCACTATGATAAGTGTATATTCATTTTATCCTATAACCTTGCAGAGCAATATGATCTAAAGGAGTCATCTAGTAGATTCACCAACTATATTGTTACCTAAATTTTTTGAAAAATGAAATAAATCGGTTTCCTGTAGTGAGTATAAGTTTTGGCTAATGTAATTCATATATATATTTGAAAGGTGATTAATATTATTATTTCCTAATAAGTTAGTGATTTTAAGGTGTTAAAAAGTTAGCTAGTTTTAGAAATGGCTGTAAGAAATAAGTTTCAGCTAGAGTTTATGGTATTTGTTTTTCATGTCTTATTATTTTTGTTGCTGTTTTATCTGTGCCTCAAGTTGGCCAGCTTGCAGGCATTTGCCACTGCACAGTGTGTGAAGGTGAATCCTGATACACCACAAAAGCATGTCCGGTATATCACTTTAACAGGTATTCTCATTAAAACCCAAAACCCTAGTTAGTAATCTTATGCTGGGCCAGGTAGATTAACGTCAGAGAAGGGTTGGATTTTATTGATTAGATATGTGCTGATATTTGAACATGACTTAGCAAATACCTAGTGTCTAAGTGTTCTAACTACACTTTAATATCAGACTAATTATATAGGTGTTCATCCTTCGTTTCTATATTTTTCTTGAGTTTTGGTATTAATAAGAAAATGTTTTCAGACATGTAAAATGTTTTGCAAGTTAGAATGGTTGGCAAATCTTTTCATTTGCAAAAATAGGAAGTATAATCTAATATTTGAGTAAAACACAAGTTCTACAAAAATACCTTTTTGACAATTCTAATAAACTTTACACATAGTTTATATAAAAGTTTTTAATCCAAAATTTTCTAATTAGAAAATCCAAGTTTTGAAAATACTATGAATTTAGCCAATATGGCCTCAATTTTTTTTTGTCTTTATTGAATTGGATTACGGTGATAGTGTAGGTGGGAAGAAGCTCCTGACACCTCAGCCACGCTTGAGGACGGGCTTTTTTCCATCCTAGATCCCACAATGTTGCCTCAAGGAGCCATACACGAAGCTTGTACTTCAGCAGGAATTGCAATGCATGGAAAACCCATTGGTTTGGATGCAACACTTAAAGTAGATTTGATTGTCATTGGATCAGTTGCAGTTGACCCAAGGACTGGTGCAAGGCTCGGGAAAGGGGAGGTAATGTTGTTTGAACTTTTGTCTTTTTTTCATGTTTAACTTGGTTAGAAGGAAAGTGGACTTTAATGTACTTTGATCACATAACAAGCAAATGAAAACAAAGAAGATCTACAATGTGTTAAAGAGGCTTTTTGATGGTTACAAAACCCAGAAAAAATAAGCAAAAAGCAATAGATTGAAAATAATATCTTTTCTTCAATAAGTCTGAATGACATCTACATAGCAGTGAGTTTGGTAAGGCAATTGCCTACCTTGGCAAGATACACCCCAGTTATTAACTTATTTACAGGGACAGAACATTGTTATTTTAATTTGGAACATAAGCCATCGAGCATAAATGAATCGAATGTCATAAAATCGAGGAAAAGATGATATACTAGATGAAAATTAAAAAAATTGATGGGATGCTAAATAAGTCAATCAGAAATAAAATTCCTATTGTAATATTAATTAAAGGAATTAAACTTAAGCATATATAGAAAATTCATCATTGTCCAAGTGCATAGAAAGCGAAAAGATTTCAAATGTTTTTAACAGTTACGAGATTTGTTTTTAAAAATTTTAGTTCATTTTTCCCCAAACTAACATTTTTAGCTACCATGTTAATGTCTTAGGAAGGATCAGTAGATTTATAATCCTGAAAGTTAAAGCTAAGTTGCAAAATTTTTGAAATAAGAAACAAGAATGTCATTGTTCTCATAGGAGATAGGTATGCAATCATCAATGCATACACACAATATATGCTACAGACTTGAAATTTCATTCACAGTTTCATCATACAGAATAATGGTTCTAAAAGCTGAGGGATCATACATGTCATTATTATGTTCACAATTTCACAGGCATGCATAAAAATTTGGTTTGAAACGTCCTTGAAACAACCTGGAACATTCTGGGAGCAAACCAAGATGTCACTGAAATTGAATAGAACAGCTTAAAAATGGACAGAAATGTTTTCAGGTGGGCAAGAAAAGACCCGAAACGGCCAGTATATGCCCTGAAATGCCCTCCCATACGTATCTGCTTGGAGCCATTCTAGAATCATTTTTCTTGAGCAAGAAACTTATCGAGGAGGTTAAAAAAGCAGTCTGTCTAAATGACAATGCATTTCCTATGGAAATGTTGGCTGCAAGTTGTGTTTCATGTAACAAAGGCTGGAAGCACTTGCTCATGATTTTTTTCATTAGAAAAAGAGAGAATATTAATACAAAATTGACTCCCACCCACTGGCTCAGGGATGGTAAAGTCTTTGCAGCATTGCTTTGAATTTGATATGGATCCTAGGAGATATCTAATGGACAAACACTCTTAATTATTGGAACTTAGATGTATCTTATGTGGAAGCAAATCATAAACTAGAAATTACAATAAAAATGATATCCATCCATGAGACATAACTGATGTAGAATGACAATAAAATTCTATTAATCTAAACATTTTGCATTTGACATTTTCTCAGAAAGAGATGAATGACTATTATCTCCACCTAACTCTATCTATGCATGTACATATATGTAACGATGTTATAGAGCACAGAGGAATTGTTATGTAAGAAGAAACAGTTAGCTCTTCTATGTGTGACCCTTTGTCTTCCTCCGGTTAAATTTGAGTTGCATCAAGGAGTAGTGATCTTCCGGCCCTCGAGTCATATGTGCCCCACAAGAGAAGCAAACAAAGGTGACACTGAGAAAATCTAGAACCAGAAACATCACATCAATGAAATTGTTGGTGCGTCAACTGATGTAAGATTTATTAGGCGTTGACTAAGTGGGAGATAGATTTTGATGTTGATGTAGATCATAGACCTGGATTTTCCATTGATGTTGGTCACAGAAGTAGGGTTCCCTCCTAGTCCTAGATCAGAATCACTCAGCACAAAAGTAAATTTATGAGACCATCATAATAAACTATCTCCCTTACATGCTTTCCTTTTCATCATCACATTACGTAATAGAGATAGATCAGCAAGGAGCAATAACACAAAGACCAAACAAGGTGGAAGTTCTTCTCATCAAGACGATCTTATCTTATCGTCAAGACCAAAGATAAACAAAAATGAAAAACATTTGGAACAAAGTACCTTGGTTTAGGATCCGTATATCTTGCTTTAATTTTTTCCATGTCTTCATTAATGCTACTTAGGATGCCAAAATTCTCCTTTAGGACAGTCCATTAAATCCTAATCATCGATGATTCAGTGTTCTATGGAATCGAGATCAAAAGTGATGTTAATGTATCTTCTTCAACTTCAACATCAACAAGAACTATACACCCAAGAACAAAATTGAAAAGTTTTGCAACTTTGATAGCCAAAAGATCCAACCATGTCAGGGCCGGCCGGCTGCATCCATATGCACAAGTACTCTTTTTGGAACAAGGAATTTCAAGAAGCTTTAAGACAGTGCACGGTTGGGACTACTAAAACTAACAGAAATGTGGCATGCTTCTTACTTTATTTAATTAATCAGATGCTTCAGTGAAAACAATCAATACAGATTACAATTATTTCTAATGATTGGGATACATGGAGTGGGTCCTAGACAGATGATGGAAAATAATATCTCACGATATGCACTTGGCAAGATATAGTGGGATGATTTATAAGGGCCTTGATAGACCTTGTAGTTTTTTTTTCCTTTAAATTTAATTTCTGCACAGAAAATACAGCAGATTACAAAAATAAAAGAGCTCGCCAGTCAGGTATAGATCTTGTAGTTAAGACTATTAGATAATTGACCATTTATTAAGCATGTAGTAAATGTTGTTCGATACTCGCCACTTATTCTCCTTCATCAGCACATGGAAATTATTGTTATGGCTCCATTTTGCACCATCGACACGAGTCTGCAATTAATATTGTTTTGATTGGTCCGGCATTCTCATACAAAGTGTATGCACTTGTTGCACTTCTTGTGCAACACAATTTGTCTGCCTTTCATGTCATATTTTATCTAGATGCTACCTCCATTATTTTGGCATCGATTTTATTGTTATTCCCCTGTGTGGGATTTTTGCATCCTCTTTTGGTGGCCTTTTCCAAATTGGGGCTTGTACTTTATCTTTGCATTAGTAGGACTTGAGTCACGTTTATTCTTCATATTGAATGGACATGATGCAGAGCATATCACACAAACACTCACTCAAACAAGTTAGTTTGATCAGACAACTCTTTCAATCCTTTGAAGCTCGTAATTTAACACCTTTTCTGTAGACTAGAATTCCTTCAATCATGTAATTTTGACCTCAAATGCTCAAAATAAGTTAAGCAAAGCTTGGAACATGAATAACAACCTCCTATTATGCCAACATCATCATCAAGTTAGATGGAATCACAAGAAATTGACAATTCGATCTCCTTTTGCAAAAACTGCCCCTTAAGCTTCTCAAGAATCAAGCTCCTAGTGAGTTCATGGTTGGAGACATCTATAGACATCTGAGGCAAAGTAGAACCACTTATGGGAACCCATTTGGCTCCTCAAGATGTGGTGTAAATTTTTTGGCTCAACTCCCAATGTAGACCTCCTTTTCTTCAATCTCTCCCTTCTAAGCCTAACCTTCTCAACTAGCCCTGGCCAAGGTTAAAATTTGGCATATCTTTTGAGAGGATGACTCATCAAACATGATCTTGACCTTTTTGGCTACCCATTTGGGCAAAGTTTCACTGTTTCAAGGTTTTATATATCCTTTCTTTGCAAATTCTTCTCCAACTCCACTGTTTCAGTCTTCCTATAAGGCCTCTAGGCTTCCTTACAGGTCTGTGATCAAGATTGTCAGTCTTTATTCTCAACTGTAGACCTTACAAAGCAATTTTCTTCCTAAATCTGATGAAATACCCTATGAATGAAGTTCCCTAAAAGTTTTGACCTCTGAGATTGAGGTTAAGACCCTTAAATAGCTTTATTTGAACAAACCCTAAAAGGGTTTGTTACCCAGTCTGATAAGGTAAAAGTTGCAATAGAATGATTTAGACACAATTCCAAAATTTGAAAATGCTTCAGGAGGTCTGTTTTTACCTGATAATGCTCGTGGTTTTGACAGTAAACTCCTTCTTCTTCTAAAACATGCCTTTAATTCAATAACCACCCTGCTCTGCACTCTTGTAACAGGGGTTTCATCAACTTTCTAGGGTTTTCAACCAACTATTGTTTTCACCATTTGTTTACTAGCTCTTTAAGGATGATTTAATGTTCTTGCTAGGGTTATACCACCAACTAGACTGCCAATGTCCTCTCTTCAAGCTTACTACCTTCACTAATTGTTCCCTATAGTTTTGACTGTGTCAAGAATAACTGTTACAATATTTTCCAAGTTGACCATGGTAGAGCAATAATAAACCATTACATTCACGCATGAATCAAAAGAGGTTGTGAACTAGCATTCTTACCACCACTAGAAGCCATCATCTAAGGAATTTCACAAGTTAAATCTAACGCATTCCAATTCTCTAAAGTAGCAACACAGACTTATACTGATACACAGTTTGTGTGCACACAAAAATTCTTCAAAATCTTCTTGGAGATCCTTGTTCTCCCTTCCTCATTCGAATGATTCATGAAAAACAGTTACAATTTGATCTTTATACCTCCTTGTTCAAGTTTTTCCTCTAACAACTAACGTCTATGGTCACGTAACAAGCTTTATGGAGTTTATCATTTGAAGGAGCTTAAGAACAAGGTTTAAGAACTACATGACAAATTAAACTCCATGAAGAGTCTCCAATGACTCATAATGTCCACAATAACCTTAAACATGCTTAAAAATAACTTTAAATACCTTACACTTACCTAGAAAGCCAAAAATTGGCTCTAACAAGTTCAAAAATTCAAATTGTTCAAAAAGGAGGGAAACTTCATAGTTTGAATTTTTGATCTCTAGAGCACAACACACCAACATGAATTGAATCCTAAGACTCCTAGAACACCTAACAAACCAAAATTTTGTCATGACATACCTAAACTAGCCTTAGGAGTGATCCTCCGACATCATGACAGTTCTTTATGTTTCAAGTATCACAAAAGACATTCTTATGGAAATCGACATCAGTCGCCCTTTTCCCTACAAGGTTGACGCCAAGACTTATTAATGCCCTATATTTGTTCCTTAAATTATTTGATAATCTGCACCATATCGCTGTCGAGCACATCCATAAAGGCTGGTGTTGGAATATGCAAAGAGAAGAAAGAATACAGAAGGCAAAAACTGCATTGTCCAAATGATACAGGCAGAGGTCTATTTTTTGAGAGAGAGGTGGTTGAACGATTACCAACCGAACAACTACATAGCTGAATTTACATTCTATATAATGTGTTATATTTTAACAACCCCTCTTAATGACTAAACCGGAAACAAGACAAAGTTTGTCCCGAAATTTTACAAATTTCCTAAAGCCCATATGTTTAGTCATTACATTTACTGATCGTGCCATAAGTTGTACTTTAAAATCAGCAGTCCTTAATGTGATGCGGTTGTCGAATGAAGACGAACTGCAAAACAAAAATCTGGTCCCATGAACAAAAGATATGGCAAGTGGTCCACTGGTTCTCTGTTTCGTGATTCATTGACAGTGATGAATCACCAATGGCTGAGAGTGTCAGCCCCATCTCCAGAGTGTTGAAATCAGACCCTCGAAGATGTGGATTAAAAAATCTATTCCGTGCTTGTGTAGCACTGTAGGAGTCTGATAAAGACTCAATTATCCTGTAATCGAAGTCACCTCGATCACGCCCCGCACCACCATGTAGTGCTCATCCAACTTTTTCAAGAAGAAGAATGTGACCATCATGCAGGAGTTAGAACCAACTCCTCAATAGTATGAGAAATAACCATCTCCGTCTCAAAGCGGTGGGCTCCGTCTCAACGGGAGAAATAACCATCTCCGTCTTATCTATTTGCTCATCTATCCCCCTCTGTTGGGAAAGATCGTTCACAACACAATGAGCAAACTGGTCATGCTCTACTATCCTTCGAGCAAGGACCTCTGAGTGAGTGGATGGGCATGCCATCTCACCATGCCAATCAATGCATTTGGAATAGTGGAGTCTCCGTCCACAACAAATTGTTCTTCAGAATGAGGAAATCCATCCTCCCAAGGCATTGCAGCCTCCCGCACATCCTGAATGGTGGAGCTGTCCTCCACACGTGCATTCATGTTGATCGCAGCCGGATCAACAAGCCGATACTGACCACCTACCCCAATACCAAGGGCAATTATCCGTCTCTGTTTCACATCAAAGACAACACACTTCTTTCCACATAAATCCACAGAAATATTGGGATTTTCAGTCAATTGACGAATAGATAGAAGATTCTTTTGTAAAGAAGGTACATATCTAACATTCTGTACCAACAATTTATGAGCATTATTCAATACAATGCATATATCTCCTATCCCTTCTACTGCAAGCAATTCTCCATCAGCTAGTACTACTGATTCAAAACAAATATTTGCAGTAAATGAAACATACCAGTCCCTACGACATGAAAAGTGTGCAGACGCACCAAAGTCAATGATCCAACAACTGGTACCACTATCATTTGAGCATGATGTCGTAAGACAGTAAAGAGCATACTCGTCATCCGAATCCCGTTCTTCTACAACTGCTGCCACATGTTCCTCATTACATGGCTTTTTGTTCTGCTTCGAAAGATCATACATCCGCTTCGACAATCCTTCTTGAGGTGCCCAACCTTGTGACAGTAATAACATGCGACCTGATACCGAGTGGAAGATTCACCAGAGTGATGTTTCCACTTTCCCTTTGACTGAGTGACAAGAGCACTCTCTGCATGGTCACAATTAGATTTTGCATGAAGTTGTCTCCGTTCCTTTTGCAACAGGTAGGAACTCACCTTGTCAAACGTGAGTGTTTGACTTTCAGCCATTAAATGGAGTGCCTCCACAAATGACTCATACGAAGAAGGTAAGCTGTTCAAAACCAGAGCCACCATATCATCGTCGCCAATCAAGCTTGGCTTGTTGATGGAAGCAAGATGATCTCGAAGATCTTTCATCCGAAGTAGGTGCTCAGACAACGATCCACCTTCTTGTAATTTTACGGAAAAAAGCATATTTTTGAGGTATAGAACCCGACTCTTCTTCGACGTCTGATATTTGTCCTTCAGACTGACCCACAATTTACTCACCTCAGTGGCATTCCGGACCTCAGGTATCAATTCATCCGATACCGACAATTTTAATAGTAGAAGAGCCTCTCGATGACGTTTGTCATAATCATCGAAATTCGCTGCAGGTCTACTCTTGACACCCATGATTATTTTCTCACAACCACGAAATTCTGCCAGTGTCAAGATCTTATGGCTCCACACATTAAAATTCGTGCCCGTTAATTTTTGTGTATCCGGCAAAATCAAATTTGCAATGTTTGACATTTTATTATTCCAAAGTAATGGAAAAAAATAATAAAATATCCAATTTTCCAGCAAATATAAGTAATTATTTTAATTTCTCCACCAAATAAACAAAAATACTTTATGTTTTATGCATATACGTGGCAGCAGAGAAATATTACAACACAAAACCAGGACTTTGTTGTTCGCAAGTTTTACCTCTGCCACGATTTTTCTCTCGGTTCTCGCCACGATTTTGCTCTGGTTGCCCACGTTTTTGGTTACTTTCTTTGTTTGCATTTTGCCCTTTGTTCGTTTTTTATGTTCATGTTTTTCTACCTCCCGTGGTTTCTTTGCTCACATTTCGTGCACAAACCCATGATTTTTGCTAGCAATGATCGAGATATTTCCGTAAAAAAAAAAAAATGTGAGACTTTTTTGCTGATCATTTCTTTGCTTTGGTGCCCATGATCTTTTAGTGAAAATGGCCACGATTTTTGCGGTTCTACCCTCGAATGCTCAGAAACTCCTCGCCATTGCACGCTCCAACAAACACGACTGTATTTCCGTCGAAAAAACGTGACTTTGTGATACGAAAAACGTGACTTTTTTTTTTTTTTTTTTTTTACGACTGTGTTGTGTCTTCTTTCACACGATTTGTCGACTGTGCTAAATTCGTGCCTTTTAGGGCTTCCCTCTGCCCTGGATCTCCACAATTCTGCCTTGCGTCGACCGTACTTTTCGTCGACCTCTCCTCTCACCAATCGCGATTTCGGGTTTCATGAAAAAATGACTAGACTTCAAACTTCTTCTCTGATTCGTACCCATGTCGTGGCTTCCTCAAACCTCATGCAACACTCCCGTGCTGCGTCTAAGAGCTTCCTCGGGCAAGTCGCTCTGATACCAATGTTGGAATATGCAAAGAGAAGAAAGAATACAGAAGGCAAAAACTGCACTGTCCAAATGATACAGGCAGAGGTCTATTTATTGAGAGAGAGGTGGTTGAACAGTTACCAACCGAACAACTACATAACTGAATTTACATTCTATATAATGTGTTATATTTTAACAGCTGGTCCATCTTCGTCATCATCATCATTTGAGTCACTTAATGCTCAGCCTTGACCATTGGACTTGTCTTTGCTTTCAACATTCCTCGCCTGGTCATAAGCTTTGTCGTATGATGTCAATGGTACTACTTTCATCTTTTCACGACTTCAAAACAAGTCCTTAAGTGAACCACTACTTTTTCAAATCATCCATTGGCTCCTTCTCTAGCTTTCTGAGCAAGTACTTTAGGCGTGCTCTATATGAGTAGATTGATTCGCTCTTTCCTTGCCTAGTTGCTAATTTTTACAATGATCTCATTCTCATCACACAATAGCTTCTGCCAGATGTCAGATTGACTTCTTAGATGTTTCATATTTGCTACCTCTTTGAGGGTCATTAGAAAGGCATGGAACTGGTATTGCTCATCAAGCTGGCCATTCGCCATCCAAAGGAATCTTTAGGTTCTGTAATTTCAGATAGGATCAACGTTCTCTTAAAAATAGAATTTTGACACCTTTTGCATGCTGGAAGTTGGTGGACTCATCATTATGTCTATTGTTTTTCTCACCCTTGTTTGAAAATGCCTGTGGTGGCGATACAATTACCCCCACCTTTAGTAGCTTTGACACCACTCCCCATGTGAGATTCACCTTCTCTAGTAGACTAGTATCTCACACTCCCATGTTGGATTGTTTCCAAAACATTATCGAATCTGTAAGTAAGAGGTATCCCACACTCTTGTGCCCAAGTCACATCTAATAAGCACTTCTATTCTTTCAAGCCATAGGAAATCCTTGGAACCTTGTCTTATTGTCAACTTAGTCGGGCTGTACTCCTTGATCACCACCCACCTCACTCTAAACTAGAATTTTGATGGCTGTCACCACTGCCTCCTCGTAAATTATCAATAGTTAAAGTATTCTTATATTCTCATGATTACAATTCCTCTCCTTGTTTGAGGATCCCAAATCACTTCGAATGATGACTTTCTTCTATTGGAGAGGGATCATCAAAAAGATTACCAGCCTCAACACCTTTTGAAGAATACATACGTCGGAGGGGGTCTACACTTTCTCCGGTGGGGTACTTTCATAGCTGTCTCCAGCAGCCTCATTTTTCTTTCTCTTTGTCTTTGTTCTCGCTAGTTTTGCAAACATTCTGACTTCTTGCATTCCTTGGAGTTGTTCTATGCTTGTTTTGGTTTGTCCGGACTAACGGCCATAAATCCTCTTGATCGTGCCAACATATCTCCTTTGATTGATTTTTATTTTTGGATGTGATATGTAATGCCATACAAATTTACCACCAAATTAATTGTAAAATTATCGCAATTTTTTTGAAATAATTAGTGAGAATTGAATTCATGAAACATTATTTTTGATTTGCTTTCGCATGCAATGTGGAAGGCCACTTGAGTTGCGCTATCGTGATCCGTTTTCATTCCTATGGTTTGCGAATAGGGTTTTTGGGTTACATGGCTCGTGTTTTAACCCCGAAAACAATTAGTTAATGATAATAGATTGATTTAATGTCTAACACGTCTAAAGGTTACACAATTGTTTTTCCATAGTTGGGCCTATAATAATGTCAAGGAATATTAGTTTTGTTATTATGTCGAGAGGCATTCCTACAATGGCATCCAAGGGTGTAATGGAGTGAGTTGTTCATTTTTATTCTTGACATTAAATTTGATGTCCATTTGACTGTCATGTGGAAATTTATCCTTAAAATTTGTCCATTTCTTCGTCACATGGATATTGTAAATTTTAAATGACGTCCATTTCACCATTGTTCAGAATTTTTTTAAATTTTTTCTTAAAGAAGTCCATCAAAATATTGTAATATCTTTTCCATATGATGGAGTTTGGAGCCCTTTTTTGAGAAGCATTTTCTCAAGCCCAACACAATCATGTAGGCGAATGATGTCAATTTTCACAAATCAACAAAAAATTAATAGAGAAGGTAATGTAATTATTAATCATTAACATGTAATAATTCTACAATAAGAACCTCGAGATTGATATATCTCGGCATATTTCAGATAGATTTATTTGAGATATCTGTACTAGTAGTATTAACACTATATAATAAGACCCTTATAAAATGTTTAAACACACCACTTCAAATGTTAAAGTGCACCTCTTGTTATTTAATTTGCCCTAAGTTTCCTTATGAGTTGAATAAAGTTTCATTTGCATCTATTGTACTCCCATTCTTTTTTTGTTTTGCAGGTTTGTAGGTGGAGCTGCCATGGAGGCTTCTTCAAGTTTGGAGCAATGGGTGCATGTACATATGTATATACACCCATTGTTCCATTTGTCATTTTATTTATTATTTTTATTTAAGAGTTAGTTTAAAAGGAACACCCTCTTTTGAAATCTTAAGTGGATATACACCTATGGGTAAGGAGTTATATATACATGTATACATATATGATATATATACATATATTTATATATATACTATATATATATATATATATATATATATATATACATACTCCTCTTACTTGGGACGTTTACCCAACCAACGTTTTGATCCAACTTTACTCAAAGTTTTATTTTTCCATTTTACGTTGCCTACTTGTCCAATTGTTCGAGCAATTCTCATATATTAAATGAACCTCCCCAGATGGTAATCTTAATGTGGTCAATTGGCCTTCTTTTGCAATCAATTCTCGCTACAACAAAGATAGGGGCCCTCGGCCTCCCGAGATAACGATATCTAGATGTCGGCGCATGCCGCATGCATATAGAGGGGAGGGGCATAAATGCCTGCCTATCTATATCTAGCGGCCCTCGGCCTCCCCATATATAGATAGGCTTCCAGTCGGGGCCGACTGACTCTATATGGCTCGGCCTCCCGGGCATCCCCTAGAAATTGAAAGGGCAGTCGGCGCCCCATCTATATATCTCGTAGCGAATACTATATACCCCTATCTAATCTATACTCTATATGGCTCCCGAGATGGATATAGATGTCGGCGCCCCTCCCCCGCCCCCCCCTCTATATAGGCGAGATTGAGATTGAGATTGGGATCCCTATATTCTATCTGTTCCCCCCCTCTATATATATAGAACTCTATATTCCCCGAGCCCTCTCTTCTATATCTGAAATCCATCCCCCAGCCGCCCCTCTATATTCCCCGAGCCCTCTCTTCTATATCTGAAATCCATCCGGTCGAAGATATATAGATAGGGCCCTATCTATATATCTTTCGCGGAAGATATATAGATGTAGGCGCCCCTATCTATATATCTGTCCATCTGATCTGACCGTTTGTCTGTCTAAATCCAAGGACACCCTCTCTCACCTTTACGGCCAATGATTATCGTATCCCCTCATGTTAGTTGTTTCAAGCATTCTATTAAGCTTTTATCTTTGACGTAACTATTGTTAGTTTGATAAGCATTTGCTCAATTAGACTATGTGGTGTTAGTCTTAGCTTTGTTTGGAACTTTTAGTAGTCTTCAATATATATTTCTTCTTATTATTATTTTTGAGTAAAATGCGTGTACATACATTTATACACATTCATATACATGTATATATATCTTATATGAATAAATATATGTATATGTATTCAATTATGCACACTATTATTATGTTTCACTTTTTTTTTTTTTTTTTGGATTTTAAATCAATTTCCATACAAATGGCGGGCTCCACCGTGCATAAGGGTGGGGTCGCCTTTGTGTGAAATGGGTTGCGGCCCTATATGTTGTAAAGTGGAGTGGGGTGAGGGTGGATGACATGCCACCCCTTCCCACTCTCCATACTTATATAATAAAACAAAGGATTTAGTCGGCAGGATTGGCGCCCTCCCCACATGTATTTTTAATTTTATTTTTTTGGTTTATTTTTATAATCTAAAGTAAAACAACGGTGGGGGTAGGGATGGACCCTCCCCACCACATTTCATTTCCTTTTTATATATTTAACTCTATATATATTGATATTGCTCGGAATGAGAAATGTTAGCTTGTGTTCGTCTTGAGCCAACTAATTACAACTATATGTAGTCGCCCTTATATGCCGAGTCGAGTTGAGAAAATATAGAGGGATTGGCTAGAACCGCACTCAATCGATTCATCTCTTGAGTGGGAAATGGAGAATGGAATGTGGGAATGCACTCGAACCAAGTGAAGGAGGACTATGTAATGCCCCACTGTTACACCCGGTGGTGAGCGTGCGGGCCTGTTTTGTGGAACGATGTGTCACATCCAACTCCAAATTGGGCGGCGTGTCTCATTACGGGCACAATTGCGGGTGATTGGCATGAAGTAATGAAGGTTCTCGTCAAATGCTGATCGAATGTGTAAGTCCTCATTGATGTAGTACTCCCCGTTGCACTTGGTCGATAAGTCCATTCAAAGGTCGTCATCTTTGTTAATGGTTGTATTGTAGACGTTTGTGTGAATTATCCAATCAATCCTTGTCGATACATGTTGTGAAGCCTGGTTTAATGTATGGTTGTGGGTTCAAGCCTAGGAAGGCTCTCTTAGTTGGCCGTGAGCGTATGTGTTGATGACGTGCTAGTATCTTGCCAAGAATTTCGTTTTGGAATGAGCGATAGACGTTAAATAACGATAACAATAATGATGATGATAAATAGTTTAGTTGACTCGGGATCAAATTCCACTAAAAATGGCATGCTGAGCAAGTCTAAATCTTCAGAGCGAGCCTTTGAAAATCATTAGTACAATTGCCTTAAGGAACTCCATGCCGAGTTTGGGTGTCATTGTGCGAGAACATGTAGTCAAACCGTGATTGCATTTAATGTGATTGTGATAATAATAATAATAACTATAGATTATAATAGTAACAAAATTATAAAGGTTAAAATGAAAACTACAAATAATAAAATGGAATGATCAAAATAATAAAAAAGCCAAAATGAAATGAAATGAAAATTAATGAAAATAATAAAACATGAATGAAATTTAAAATAAAATAAATAAAAGTAAACGTAAAAAAGAGAACTTTTAGGGAAAAATGATTTGAGAGGGGGCAGTAATTTTATTTTATCTTTTTGTGTGTTGTTTGATGCTGGGGGAGCTTGGGCAGCCTCCAGGAGAACAATTTTGGAAATCACAAGAAAAGGCAATTTTGGAAATCACAAGAAAATGCAATTTTGGAAATCACAAGAAAATGCAATTTTGCAGTTTTAGAGCCAAATCCACACCCTTGGCTGATGTATTGCCCAGGCCGTGCAAAGAAATATAGAGTTTTGGACAACATTAGGCACTTAAAATGCCATGATTGCAGTTTTGTTTCTCAAGTGGATTCACTAGAACTGGCCTTGGAGTTTGGGAAAATGCATTCAGAGGTGTAAATCATTCAAGCACATCTCCAATTATGATGAAATGGGAGCGTGGGAACATGGAGGACATCCTGCAAACTTTTAAGCAAAAAGAGGGTTGTAATGCCATTTCCATCCACCGCTTATCTCAATCTCTTAGTTTTTGTTGAGGAGGTTTTTTTGGAGAATGTGATTCACTACTCCTCTTCACACATCTCCCTTGTTTATTCTCCTACATATCTCCAGCTATTGCAGACCTGTGTCTCCAAGAAATCCCTTTGAAAGGGTAAACACATCCAATCGCGTGTATGCATTGGGAAAGTTTGGCTGCCTCACACCAAAAAAAAACTTACAAATTACCTTCCACGCATGGTTAAGAAAGCAAAACTAAAAGGAAGCTTGCATGTTGTTTGACCAAAGGATTGAATTGGATGTCTTCTCATGGAATTTGATAATTGCATAGGAGTATGGAGGAGACATGCGAATTTCTTTGACAGGATGCAACAACAAAATGTGGTCTCATGGAATGCGTGTGGAATCACCCGAAACACCTCATGCGCTACCTCTTCATTGTCTATCTAGGCATGGATCTCATTCCTCCTCCCTAACTTGCTTTTGAAATCTTTGCACTTTTAATTGAATAAAGAGCTAAATTTTAGTTTAAACATTCAATTGGCGCTTCGTTAACAAACTATAATGCAAACCCGTTTAAAATAGTTGTGTACTGAATCCAAGCAAACACTTGCTCACCTTAAACTTGCATATATGATACCCAATGAAGAAAGTTAAATGGCGAAAAATTAAAAAAAAAACAAATGTACTTTTACAATGTTAAAACCACATTTCCAGATGTGTTAAATGTCTCTCGAAATCGACACGCAAGAAGCGTGCCTAAATATCCTTCTTGCTTTTTGACTATTGTAACTGCTTGTAATATGAGGACCAATTTTCAATCGACAAACCTTGTTGAGACATTGGTTGGATGTGTTTACGAAGTGGGTTTCGTGAGCGCTTTGGTGAGTGGATGTTGGTGAGCCACTCAACACCGTGAAACACCTCCGAATCACATCATTTTAAATGCCTCCGATTTCTAAAAATGAAATATAGCACCGTAGATTGACTCTTTGTAGTATAGAGAGTAGTGCAACACTTTTGGTTTGGTGTAATTCCATCGAAAATCAAATTTTTGCACCTATTTCGAGCCACCTTTGCTTAGATTGCTGAACTGCAACAACAAAATTTCACAGATTGGCTTTGAAGAGATGCTTCTAGTTTGAGTTCCTTTTTCCAGTTTCAGGTCCCATCAGTCGTGTTGGATTCTCTTTATAGTGGAGAATAGGTTAGATGTGTGAAATTTTTTGTCGGGTGTTTGGCGAGCCTTTTGTCAGGCATTTTCGTAGCCACTTGGGCTAGTTTGTACAATAGGGAAATTAGGCCCTGTTGACCAATTTGACCCTTTGAGACACCTTTGGCAGGCAAAAACATATTTAATGTATATAAACGTGTTTTAACCACTTGAGGCATTTGGCATACTGTGATAGTATATTTATAATCATGTAAAAATATCGATTTGCGTGAATGCAACACTTCCTATTGGAACCTCTTTGCGACAATGGAAACGAGAACTGCGTGGAAGTCAAACAACTTTCCCAAACTCTAGAACCTAATTGAATTTCAAATTTGGTGTGGAAATCTTGTATGCTATCTCTGTTATATCTTTTGGTTATGTCAATATGATGTTGCTTGTATATGAAAGAAATGAACAATTTTCTCTCCGAGTTTGTTCCACCGGCTTCGAATGTTAAGAGAGTTGGATCTACCATTCCCTGATAGACTTCCCTCATTGCTTCTTCTTGGCCAGCTTCCCATCTTATTTTTGCATTCCCACCACCGGTTTTGGTTTTGTGGGATTACTTTGTCCGGTTCTCGCTGGCTTCTCTGGCTTTGTACTTTTCTTTCTTGGGAACCTTTTGGTTCTCCCGCTTTGTATTTGCACACAATGTTATCTGCAGTCCCTTTGACCTACTTTTGTGGTCATTTGTTGGACATTAATATATTTATCTTATCTTATCTTATCTCATCTCTCTACTTCTCTCTAAATCCGAAATATGTAAATATGAATTAATAGGATTGTAGGAAATAGAAAATTGTTCTCTCTACGAATTATTGAGGCAAGTTTTGTTAGTGTTAGATGGGAATGCTAGTGTTTTCGCTGACCCATGATTACATGAATTTACAGGTTGTAGGTAGCGCGGCGGAATGGAAAAAATGTTGAAAATGGATTTTGAAAGTTGTTTGTACCATGTAATATGTTTATGTCTTCCCAAATAAAGAAATGTGTTTTTTTATGAATAATCGTGCCTTCAGCATAAATTTCATATTAGAAAAAGGGGGTTTGATTGTATCATGTATGCAATAATAATTGATGTTAGATTGGTTTATGAACAAGTAATTGTGTCATTTGAAAGTATTGAAAATTGAAAATATCAATCGTAAACTTGCAAAGTATCATGCATTGTAAATAGTAAACCTGATTAGGATGGAACCTAAGCGACAACATTGTAACTCTAGTCTAGTGTGTTGGGTGTTTGTCTAGTAGTCTTTGAGTTAACTCTTAAGACACATCTTCTCTATATAGGACTGACTCGAGGTATGTTAACCAAGGAATAACATAAGCATAAGTACATGAATAGTGAACTTGTTAAAAGATCCAAAATTAACCATTGGGGTACTTACATGGAACTTACCTTCACGTGCATTCCCTAGAAACCTAGCAGTAGGTGTTAGTATGTGTGGAAGTATGTATGTCATAAATGTCAAATGGTATAGTCTTTCTTTAGAAAACATGAGTGAAAGTGTCTAAACAACACAATTGTATGGTTGACTTTGGAAAACTAAGTTATAATGGAGATGATTAAACAATGTAGTTGCATGGGTTCGTGGGAGCAATTAGAGAATGCAATAATGTGACATTGAAAGGTTATCAAACAAGCATTAGTAAAAAAGTAAAGAGGGGTGAAACCCATTTGTCGAATATGCTTTTAATTCGAAATTGTATCAAAAACAAACTAAATAAGATTTATTATACAAGAGAAATGAAGGGGTGTGGTAGTTGTCTATGCATGTTCTATTGTAATGTAAAATTGTCAAAGCTTATGTTGAAATCTTCAGCCTATGAAGGAAACAAACAAGGAAAGCCACTAATACCATAACACCATGGTAAACCATACCTTCCTAGGATGAGATGAACATAAACATTGTCAAAGGAGGGAAGTTGGTGATTTGTACCATCTCTACTAGTGGCTTGAGGTAAGTTACTTCCTTAGAGCCACCATATTAATGGTGTTGTCACACGAAATGACTAAATGGAATTTTAACCCTATGTTGGATATTAGCCTTGAGTTAGCCTCGAGTGCTGGATGATCTTTGTTGATAGTATGGCCGTAGAGCATAGAGTGAAAAGAGGAACATGTGGGAGTGACTTATGCCTTTTAAGATTGCTCTAGGACCTTACATGATGACTTATTTCACGATTGATTCTTTGTAGTGAGTGGCTTATGAGAAAACTAATCCCCAAACTATGAAACATATATCAATGGATACGAGAATATTGGGGAAGTATCTCAAGAGACCAATGGGGATTGCTAGACCCTATTGCATGCTTAATCCCACTTAGTCTTGCCTTTTTAAACAAGTTAAAGAGCACACATAAACAATAAAGTATTATTACATCATTGATGAATTAGATGACGTAAACTAATCGAGATTTTCCATGAATCATTCCTAGTATGAAACTAACTCATGAAAGAATCCAGAAAAGAAATGAATCTTGTTTCGGATGTTGGTATCACGTGTCATGGTGACGTTAGCTATGCTTCCGCAGTCTAACATTTCTTAAGTAATGGAATCCAATGCATATGAAAGTAAACCTATAAGTTATGTGCTCTTTTGATTAATGAAAATTGTAAGAGTTGTGTCATACAACAAAAATATTCACCATTTTTACTTTTACATCTTGGGTAGTGAATTTTTGGTGTGTTATAAACTGGGTGGGCGAAAGATGCCATAGATGCCCCTATATATACATAGGTGTAATATCCCCTTTTGGGATATTATTTAAATCTGCAAAATTAATTATCCAAATCAATCCTAGGAAGATTAGATCTTCTTAGTTTGACCTCAAATAACCCAATGTTGGCAATAATACAACCCAAAGTGGGGTTGGAGTATGCCAAAGTGGTGGGTTAGATGAGAAAACTAATTAGAATGCTAATATTTTCCAGATCTGATTTTTAACAGCAGATAATTAATTAAATAAATACCCAGAACAACTGAAAACTTCAAAAATTGATAACTTGCTCCAAACTCAATATTTTCCCACCAAATAAAATGCAAATTATTCTATAAATCAAGACCTTTCCAAAGAACTAAAGATCTGAATTTTATGATGACTGAAACCACCTCAAACAGACCCCCAAAATCTGAATACAAGTCGCTAGGGTTAGGAATATTTGCATAAATTATTTCCAGCCCTTGATAACCCTCCAAAACCCTCAAAACATCAACCCATATAACTGAAATAATTATTAAATTGCAGCAGCATGAAGATCTATCACAAACACCTCAAAATATGATGCAAAATACCACAAACCCAGTCGATTTGCCTTAGATAAATTGCAACATTAAATATGAGCACAATAACCTTCAAATCATGAGCCCCACACTTGGAAAAATATACTAAAACAGATCAGATTGTAGATCTAACTTGAAAACCACCAAATCATACCAAAATAACCTCCTATGCAAGTCGATTTGGCATAAATAAATTCAGTAGTAGCAGCAGATCATAAATCACACTTAAATCCTTCCAAACACATCAATAACAAGCAAATATCCTTCTCAAGTAAATGCGCCACACATAAGATGAATATATAATGAGATATTCACTCAATGCAAGCTTTAGAAGGTCTCACACTCTCCACAATAATGGTGGTGTTTAAAAACACCTTTTTGTGATCACAAATGAGCATACATCCCTTCTCCAAGCATGAAGAATTTTTAATAAAATCATCAACATGCCAAAAAGGGGATGCTACTTCTTTTATAGATTTTGCACTTCAAATCTTCAAGATTCCCTCCTTTGGCGCATTTCTCTAGATAGGAGAGATATCATTTAATAATAGCCTCTTTACTTGAAAAATGTCAACTCCAATTAAAATATTAATTCCCAAATAAAACACAAGAGAGAAATTAAATATAAATTTCAAAGCACATGGAGCAATTTGACTTGCCCCAATTAAATTAAACATTAATTTAAAAGCACATGGGATAGCTGATTTTCCACAATTAATTCCTTTAAACCAAGGGGAGTGGATTAAAGGTCTTCCATAATTATTTTTAATTAATGCCCAAAGAAGGGGACATTACAGTCCTCCCTTCCCAAAATTGCTTGTCCTCAAGCAATTGCAAATTTGGATGCTCCAAAACTGAATCATTCTCCCATGTGGCATCCTCTAATGGCAAGTCCTTCCATTTTACCAAATATTCTTTGATACTACGTCTTCTCAAGTTCCTTTCACGTGTATCAATAATAGACTCCAGAATTAAAATCAATTTGCCTTCTTCATCTAAAGGAGGCAACTCTAAAGAAGGAACAACATGCTGCCCAAGAACCTTTTAATACAAGAAACATGAAATACATTATGGATCTTACCACTTTCCGGAAGCTCTAACTCATAAGCCATCTTACCCACTTTCCTTATAATCTTGTAAGGCCCATAGAAGCGTGGTTTCAACTTTTCCTTACCACTTTGTTTGAGGGTAGATTGCCTATAGGGCTGCAATCTAAGAAATACCCAATCATCCACCTCAAAAGATCTCTCACTTCTATGCTGATCCGCATACAACTTTTGCCTACTTTGGGCTTGTTGCAAGTTCTCTTTTAGTGCTTTCATGATATCAACACTTTGTTGCACTAAATCTTGTGCACTAGGCACTCTACTATCTGTCATCACCACATCCATGAAAGAATTAGCATCATAACCATAAAGTGCCTTAAAAGGAGTCATACCAATAGACATATGATGTGTGGTATTGTAACAAAACTCAGCTATATGTAACCATTTAATCCATGCAAACTGCTGCCCTGAAACATAGAACCTCAAGTATCCCTCAGCCCACTTATTCACAATTTCAGTTTGCCCATCAGTTTGTGGGTGATAACTAGTACCCGGTGTGAGTTCTGTCCCAGTTAGATGGAATAATTCTTGCCAAAAAGACTCATAAATCTGCTGTCCCTATCACTCACAATGTTTTTTGGCAATCCATGTAATCTGAAAATTTCTTTAAAAAAAAATCAGCAATCATAGGGCCATCAAACTTAGTAGGAAGTGGATGAAAATGTGCATATTTAGTGAGTCTATCCACCACTACATATAAACAAGTCTTACCTTGAACATTTGGCAAACCGGTGACAAAATCCATGGATACACTTTCCCATTTTTGGGATGGAATAGGAAGGGGCTGCAAAAGACCAGCTGGAAAAGTATGTTCATTCTTATTCTTTTGGCAAACAACACACTCCCTAACATGCTTAAGAACATTTTTCTTCATACCTTTCCAAGCAAACCTTTCTCTTACCATCTTATAGGTTTTGAAGTACCCTTGGTGTCCACTTGTAGGGGCATCATGTGCTGCTTTTAAAATCAGATTTTTACTCTTGATTTTGGGGCCAAATACACCCTTCCTTTGTAGAGAATGAGGCCATCTACCACCTTGTACCTTTCATCAATAATTACCCCTTTAACCACATCATTAGAAAACTGATTTTTTGCATACTCAAGAGTAATTAAATCCTTCCAATCAGTTGATATAAAAGATACATAACAGATTTCTACTTCCTTGGTGGATGATTACAAAGAGTGGAGTTTCTTGTCATACCTTGGAAAATGATGTTCTTGTCTCCTATCATAAATTTAAGCAACAAGTCTTGATAATTGAGGGTGAAATCCCCCAAAGAATGCAACCATTGTACTCCTAAAACAAGATCCATATCTTCCATGTCAATCATATAAAAATCATCAATAAGCTCATAGTCCCCAATGGAAATGGAAAGCTTGGAAACCCTTCTAGTGCATGATAATATAAATCCATCAGCTATGGTAACATTAAACCCTTGGAAAACTTCATCATGTAAATCAAGCCTTGTTACCAACCTCTCACTAATGAAATTGTGAGTTGACCCACTATCTATTAGAATGATTACCTTGTGCTTGTGAAGTATACCTTCCACCTGGAAAGGAAGATATTTGGAAGTGCCGGAAAGAGCTGCAAATGAACCTTCCACTTCTTTCTCTTCTTCCTCATGTGCATGCTCATTAACTTCCTCATCAACCACATCATTAGTATCACAAAAATCTGAATCTAATTCAAAATCTGAATCAATGACTTCAATAAAATGGATTTTCCCTTTACCTTTACAATTGTGGCCTCTTACCCAAGGGGTCTTACAATCAAAACACAAACCTTTCCTTCTAACTCATCTCTTTCATCCTTCTTGCACGCTGTTTTGGTGCTGATTTCTATGTGGTGGCACATAGGGCTGATTTGGCTTTTTTGGGGCCTCTTTTGATGATCCAAAGGGCTGTCCCCCTTGCACTTTTGTGGGCTGTTGCAAATCAGACCTTGGCTGCCCTCTAAATCCACTTTTGGACAGCGAATGTGGGATATTAGTACGTGTAATGTCCCCTTTCCCGCGTCCAAGGCCTGAGGACTAGTGCGAGTCCTAACCCTAGTCATGCCCAAGGGGTTACGGACACTATGAGCTATTGGGTATGAATATCTAGTCCAGTTATTATTTTCCATTGACAGGGTTATAAAGTGCTTTGAAGGGACTAGATGTTATGTTTTATCGTTGGGAGGGGCCACTTAACTCCTAATGTTCTAATTTTGCGTTGGGGTCACCTTTTTGGGCCAAGGCGCCTTGAAGGGGAAAAAGTAACTTTAAGTTACTTTATTAATTGGGCCCTCTCTAGGAAAGTGCGACTTGGGGGTTTTAGGGTTTCCTTGGCAAGGAAAAGGTTATAAAAGGAGAAGAGGGGTGAAAGGATATTCACTCATGCATACACTTATATTTCTTTCATGTGCAACTGCTGTTTGCAACTATTTAGCTTGTGGAGTAAGATCCCACGGGAACCCTAGCTTCGGTGGTGAGAGATCCATCCCTAGCTAGCAGGCATTCTTCGGTAGTGAAAGATCTACCCTAGCTTGTGATTTGGAGCTGATTTCGTGGTTGTTTTACGAGATATTTTCAGTGGTTTTCAGAGATATTTTCAGGGTTTTCAGAGATAGGGTTTTGAGGGTTTTGGTGAGTTTTGGTGGAGATTTTCAGCTGGTTTTCAGATCAGACCTATGGCAGCAATAAAGGAAGGGTTTGGCATCATCTACAGAGATTTTCACAAGGGTTTTGGTCATCTACCAAAGAGGGTGACTTGTTTGGGAGATTGCAGCCCTAATTTCTAGGGTTTCCAGTTGGCCGTTTTCAGATCTGAAGGTTGGAAAGTCATCTTCTATATTTATATATGTTATTTCCCAAGTTTCATAATTTTTGCACTTGTAATTGGGAAGATATGAATTTTAGAAGTTTTCCAGTTGTTTTAGGCACGCTGTAATTTTCTGGCAGCGTTATATTGACTGAAAAATTCCCAAAATATTTTCCTTGTGTTCTTTATATTATTATCTAGTTCTCTTTAAATTTTCAAGTGATTTGAGCGGATATTTTAGGAGTTATTCATATTTTACTGTTCGCTGCCCTAGCTGTAATTTTCTGCAAAAAAACTAGATTTCTGTTCGGTTGTGTTTTGTCTATCTTTTGCATATTTTACAGTGATATCCTATAAGGGATATTTGAGTGGTATCAGAGCTTTTGTTCCTCCAGCCTGTTGGGGTTGAAAGATGGGAGACAGAGACAGAGACAGAGACAGTGAAGAGATGGGAGTAGATCTGATGAAATAACTGTTCACCAACATGGTGAAGCAGCAGGAGACTACTAACCTCTATTTGAGCCAGCCATCGAGAGGTTAGCACAGGGTAGGATTGAGGCTCATGCGGAGAAAGGAGAAGCCAACAATATGGGACAACATGGTAATAGAGGTGAGAGTGGACATTCGGGACAAGGGTCCCCTCATGCATCTACTGTGCCCTGGGACTCCATGAGCCTTCTTTCTTGAAGGATCCAGAAGTTTCGCAGACACGACAACCCGTAGACGTTGTGGATGAGGAATCTTGCTGGGAGAAGTACCGGACATTGAGTGAGGGTTTCTGGGACAGCATGCCATTTCAGGAGTATTGCAAAATGAAGATGGTAAAGAGCCCGGGAGAGATTACTGACACAAGTACTGAGTTTCAGAGGAGATTGGGACAAATCGCTATTCCACACTTCGATGGCTCTAAGAAGTGTACCGCCTAGTCTTGGATTCAGAAGTTGAAGACTTACTTCGACTTGAATCCCATGCACGAAGAAGATGCAATTAAGTTTGCTATCCTACACCTCGAGGGAGATGCCCATGACTGGTGGCATCATGGATTGATCACACAGGGGCACATGCATATCACTACGTATGCAAATTTTACACAGAGATTGATGAGCAGGTTCGACAGGAGGGACCCAGATAGGCACTTCAGAGAATTGACCCATTTGAGGCAGACAGGTTCTCTAGATTAGTACATTGCAGATTTTCAGAGGTTATCAGTGATGGTATCTGATGTTTCAGAGATGAGGTTGACTTCACTCTTCATGGCAGGATTGACTGACGCTTTAGCAGGATTTGTGAAGGCATTTGAGCCTTCCTCCCTACATGAGGCGATTAGGTGAGCACGTGATTTGGAGTTGTCCACTCCAAAATCGAGGTTTCCCCCTCGAATTCAGCCTAAGGTATTTCCTTCGAGAGCTGATGGTTCACAGCCGAAGGGGCCCCCACACCAGCAGATACCGCAAGGAGACCATTCAGACGAGAGAGGACAGGAGGAATTGAGGCGAAAGAAACTATGTTTCGATGCCGCACACCATGGGTTCCAAGACATGATTGTAGAGGAAAAGGGAAGGCCCAATTCATAGAGGTCTTCGAGGAGAGCGAGAACGAGGAGAGAGATGAACGCTCGGGAGTTAAGAGGATGAAGATGGGAGGAGACTTTTCCCCATGAGACTATTGCTACTTTGTCGAGTACCCCGAGGTACAAGGCATTCAGAGTTAGGGGAATATTACAGGGTCAGAGAGTAGTAGTACTCATTGATAGTGGGGCGACCCACAATTTCATTGATGCATCTTTGGTAGAGAAGCGGGGATTACAGGCAGAAGACTTTGAGGGTTTCAATGTAGTGGTAGCCAATGGTGAGTCCATGAGATGCATGCAGCGAGTTCCGCAGTTGAGTATCACCATGGGTAACCATACAGTCACCGATGACTTCTATGTGGTTGGTATTGGAGAGACCAACCTTGTGCTCGGTGTACAGTGGCTCCATTCTCTTGGAGAATTTCGGACTAACTTTCAGACGATGGAACTCAAGTTCAAGTCCGAGGGGAAGAATGTAACCTTGAGGGGTTTATCTTCAGATGCACCCAGGGTTGTTTCAGCAAAGAGGATCGAGAGGATTCACAGACACAATGGGGTTGATTGGGCAGTACAATGCTTGGTTTCTACCAAGAAATCAGAGGATGGACAGCCAGAGTATCATGTGGATATACAGGGGCTATTGGACAAGCACAGTACAGTTTTTAGCGACATACCACCTGGTGTACCTCCAGATAGGGGATTTGAGCATGTGATTGAGCTCGAGGACACTAGACCAGTAGTTACTACTCCTTACCATCACCCCAAACGGTTTAAGGATGAGATTGAGAGGACCATCCATGAGCTTATTGACATGGGACACATTAGGCCGAGTTCTAGTCCTTTTGCTTCCTCGGTGGTGTTGGTGAAAAAGAAGGATGGGACCATGCGGATGTGCATCGACTATCGGGCATTGAACAAGAGGACAATCAAGAACAAATATCCAGTGCCGCGTATTGATGAGCTACTAGATGAGCTACAGGGGGCAATCTATTTTTCTAAAATAGATTTGCGATCTGGATATCACCAGATCAAGGTTAGGGAGCAGGATGTGCATAAGACCGCTTTCAGATGCCATTATGGACATTTTAAGATTCTAGTGATGCCATTCAGACTGTCTAATGCACCAGCTACATTCCAGTCTTGCATGAACCACGTGTTCAACCGCCATTTCATGGAAGTTTGTATTGGTTTTTTGATGATATATGGTCTACAACAGACTTGGGAGAGCCATATCCGCCACCTTGACAAGATATTGGGAATATTAGAAGCTAATTTGCTATATGCAAAAGCTTCTAAATGTGAGTTTGGCATGACAGAGTTGTTATATTTGGGATATGTGATTGGTGGAGGGGGAGTAAAGGTGGACAGAGAGAAGATACAGGCAATTTTGGCCTCCACCCGTGACATCGACACATTTGAGGGGATTCGTGGGACTGTGCACCTATTACAGGAGGTTTGTGAAGAATTTCTCACGGTTGACTGCCCCACTGACAGATTTGACCAAGAAGGGAGCTTTCGCTTGGTCAGAAGCACAACAGATTTTTGATCATCTCAAGGAGGTGATGAGTTCATGCCCCGTCCTGGCATTACCAGATTTTTCTCGGCCATTTGTTCTAGAGTGTGATGCATCAGGTGAGGGGGTTGGAGCGGTGCTTATGCAGGATAGGCATCCCATTGCTTACGAGAGTCGGAAATTGAGCCCAGTGGAGAGGGGGTACTCGATCTACGACAAGGAGATGTTGGCCATCATGCATGCTTTGGCCAAATTCAGACAGTACCTTGTGGGCAGCAGGTTCGTGGTACGTACAGATCACAATAGTTTGAGGTTCTTTTTGGGGCAGAAGGATCTCAACGACCGCCAGCAGAGATGGGTGAACAAGGTACAAACATATGACTTTGACATAGAATACACTAGAGGTAAGAATAATGTTGTTGCTGATGCTTTATCTAGGAAGCCTTACCTTACTACTATGTTGAGTTCTATGTCTGAGATTTCAGCAGATTGGAAGGCTCACATACTGGTTGAGTACTCCAAGAATCAGTTTGCATGCGAGATCATGGATGGTATTATCAAGGATGACCGATACAGGGTGGTAGATGATCTCATTTTTTATAAGGATCGGATTTTCCTTGTACATGGGTCTAAGATGAAGGACAAGATCCTTCGTGCAGTACATGACACACCACTAGCTGGACACCCCGGATATTTCAAAACATACAGGTACATCAGGGAGAGATTCACTTGGAAGGGGATGAAGGACGATGTCCTTAATCATGTCAGAGAGTGTATGGTTTGCCAGCAAACCAAATCGGAGCATTCTTTTCCTGCAGGGTTACTTCAGCCTCTTCCCATCCCTGAGCAAAAGTGGGAGAGCATATCGATGGACTTCATCACAGGACTCCCTATGGTGCATGGGCACAATTGCATTTATGTGGTAGTTGATCGATTGACCAAGTATGCACACTTATTTTCTCTACCTAAGAAGCATGAGGCAGCTGACGTGGCTCAGGTATTTTATACAGGGATTTTTAGGCTACATGGGTTGCCTAAAAATATTATCAGTGATAGGGATAAGATCTTCATGAGCACCTTTTGGCAGGAGATTTTCAGACTTGTCGGTACCGAGTTGACTCCTAGCACGAGCTACCACCCTTAGACAGATGGGCAAACAGAGATTGTCAACAAATGGATAGAGGGCTATTTCATGGAGTTTGTGGACCGGACATCGCAAAGCATGGATCGGATGGTTGCATATGGGTGAGTATTGCTACAATACCACATATCAGATGAGTATCGGCATGACTCCTTTCAGAGCTTTGTATGGATACGATGCCATGTCATTTGCTGATTTGGTATTATCATATAGTCTAGCTCCTAAAGCTCGGGATTGGTTATAGGAGAACCAAGATATCCTCGCAAGCTCTTAAGGAGAACCTCCGGAAGGCGCAGAATCAATAGAAGGTTTATGCGGATCGGCACAGGATAGAGAGGTCCTTCGAGGCGGGGACTTGGTGTTCCTATGTTTGCACTGTGCATGCATCGTCACTCAAGCGTAAGGGGGCCGAAAAGCTGAAACCACGGTTTTATGGTCCATACAGGGTAGTCCAGGCGAGTGGGTGCAGTTGCATATGAGTTGGATCTTCCAGAGCACAGTAAGATACATAATGTCTTCCATGTGTCATGCCTTAAGAAGGCCCTAGGACAACACATTGTACCTTCTACAGAGTTGCCACCATTAGATGAGGAGGGGAAGCTGGTTTTAGAACTAGACTCTATTATTGAGGTCAGACAGAGGAAGCTCGAAGCGAGAGATATTACGTAATATTTGGTACGATGGAAGGGTTTGCCTCTCGAGGATGCTATTTGGGAAGGAGAACAGATTCTACAAAGATCCTAGTTTGCATTTGCTTGGGACAAGCAAATTTTGGGAAGGAGGACCGTAATGTCCCCTCCCGCGTCCAAGGCCTGAGGACCAGTGAGAGTCCTAACCCTAGTCATGCCCAAGGGGTTACGGACACTATGAGCTATTGGGTATGAATACCTAGTCGAGTTATTATTTTCCATTGACATGAGTTATAAAGTGCTTTCGAAGAGACTAGATGTTATGTTTTATCGTTGGGAGGGGCCACTTAACTCTTAATGTTCTAATTTTGCGTTGGGTCACCTTTTTGGGCCAAGGCGCTTGAAGGGGAAAAAGTAACTTTAAGTCACTTTATTAATTGGGCCCTCTCAGAAAGTGCGACTTGGGGTTTTAGGTTTTCTTGGTAAGGAAAAGGTTATAAAAGGAGAAGAGGGGTGAAAGGATATTCACTCATGCATACACTTATATTTATTTCATGTGCAACTGCTATTTGCAACTATTTAGCTTGTGGAGTAAGATCCCACGGGAACCCTAGCTTCGGTGGTGAGAGATCCATCCCTAGCTAGCAGGCATTCTTCGGTAGTGAAAGATCTACCCTAGCTTGTGATTTGGAGCTGATTTTGGGTGGTTGTTTTACGAGAGATATTTTCGTGGTTTTCAGAGATAGGGCTTTGAGGGTTTTGGTGAGTTTTGGTGGAGATTTTCAGCTGGATTTCGGATCAGACCTACGGCAGCAATAAAGGAAGGGTTTGGCATCATCTACGAGAGATTTTCACAAGGGTTTTGGTCATCTACCAAAGAGGGCGACTTGTTTGGGAGATGCAGCCCTAATTTCTAGGGTTTCCAGGCTGGCGTTTTCAGATCCGAAGGTTGGAAAGTTATCTTCTATATTTATATATGTTATTTCCTAAGTTTCATAATTTTTGCACTTGTAAGCGGGAAGATATGAATTTTAGAAGTTTTCCACTGTTTTAGGCACACTCGTAATTTTCGGCAGCGTTATATTGACTGAAAAATTCCCAAAATATTTTCCTTGTGTTTTTATATTATTATCTAGTTCTCTTTAAATATTCAAGTGATTTGAGTGGATATTTTAGGAGTTATTCATATTTTACTGTTCGCTGCCCTAGCTGTAATTTTCTACAAAAAAAAAAAAACCAAATTTCTGTTCGGTTTTGTTTTGTCTATCTTTTTGCATATTTTACAGCGATATCCTATAAGGGATATTTCAAAGATACGTTACCCTTTAGGCCCAAAATCATTTTTATAAGCTGCACATTCCAAATCTAGAGCTTTAGTAATAGAATCTTGCAAAGACATAGGATTAAAAGCTCTTACCAAACCCTTTAGAGGCTCCATTAAACCTTCCGTGAAGAAAACTACTAATCTCTTCTCACTAACATCTGTAACCATGACTGCAACCCTCTGAAAATCTGCCACATACTCCTCAACACTATGCATTTGTTTGAGTTGTGCCAACTCACGAAAGTGTAACTCCGGATCTTTCCTATCAAATCTCTCCATAATCCTTTGGCTAAACTCTTCCATAGTGTGGATCGAATCATGCCCTTGTGTGTGCATCCCATGGAACCACCATTCATGTGCCATACCCTCCAAATAAAGAGTGGCAAACTTAAGAGCCTCTTCTTCGTGCATGGGGTTAAGGGAGAATTAGGTCTACATCTTTTGCAACCAAGCCCTCACTGAAATCTTGCTAGATCAATCATAACTTGGAAATGAGACTTTCCCCACTCTTTGTTGGAGGTCCTTGGGGATTTTCTTATGGGCCTTCTTGGCCTTGTGCCCATCTTCAATGCACAAAACTCATCAAAGGTCAATATGGCCCTAGTGGCTGGATGCAAAGTACCATACTCAATGTTGCATGCTTCAATGGCCTCTACCATTGATGGCTCCTCAACTCTCTATGGGTATCCTTAGGTAGGAAAGTGCCTTTGAAGAACTTGGGAGGGGGTTGTGTTGAGCCCCTTTCTCCACTATGTGAGCTCCCCTCTCCATTGGAGTTTGGCGATTTGCCATTGCCCAATGCTTCCTTGATGAGCTTGGTCATTTGTTCACTCATAGTTTTTGAAGCTCCATACCACAACTTTGCATTAACTCTTGTAGAAACTTCACTTGATCCAAAGTGAAAGCCCCGTCATCCATTGTCACCTTATTTCTTCTTTTGTAAAACAAAAACTCTTTGTTACCCTGCATCCACAAATGATCCCACAAGAATAGAGGAAAGAGCTTGATGATACATTTGTAATATCCCCTTTTAGGATATTATTTAAATCTACAAAATTAATTATCCAAATCAATCCTAGGAAGATTAGATCTTCTTAGTTTGACCTCAAATAACCCAATGTTGGCAATAATACAACTCAAAGTGGGGTTGGAGTATGCTAAAGTAGCGAGTTAGATGGGAAAACTAATTAGAATGCTAATATTTTCCAGATTTGATTTTTAACAACAGATAATTAATTAAATAAATACCCAGAATAACTGAAAACTTCAAAAATTGATAACTTGCTCCAAACTCAATATTTTCCCACCAAATAAAATGCAGATTATTGTATAAATCACGACTTTCCGAAAGAACTAAAGATCTTAATTTTATGATGACTAAAACCACCTCAAATAGGCCCCCAAAATCTGAATACAAGTCGTTAGGTTTATGAATGTTTGCAATTATTTCCATCCTCGATAACAATCCAAAACCCTCCAAACCTCACCCATACAACTGAAATAATTATCAAATTGCAGCAGCATAAACATCTATCACAAACACCTCTAAATATGATGCAAAATACCACAAACCCTCGTTGGCTAGATTTTCTACATAGCTGAAAACCTAGGCAAGTCATGAGATAAATCTCCCTCATTTACCGGTGAGGCTCCGTGTAAGATTTGTTAATTAAATATGCTAGTATCTATTTGGGGGTATTACTTTAACCATGTAGCTCATGAACCATAGTTGTATAGTTTTGCAACAAGTAAGCAGTTGTTAAAGAAAGGAAATATCTGATGAAGAAGGAAATAATAAAAACACAGAAAGAAAGGGAAGATGTGCAACCCAATCAATAGATTATAGAGTTGATTGCATGCACATAGACAGAACCAATAGATATTAACACAAAATTATAAGCAAAGATAGCTTACAGATCTAGATCTAGAATAACACAAAGTTTATAAGTAGATCTAAGACAAAAAGTTAGAAACAAAATGCACCGTGACACAAAGTTCTCTAAAAATCTGCTCCTTTCTATTCCTTTGCTTCAAATAGCTATCAGAGGTTTTAGCACAAAGTTTGGAACACAAGAATGTTGCTTACAAATTCTGATCATTTAACCCGAAGGTTCTTCCTCTACTTATAGAATGTAGAAGGGAAAATACAAATGGGAAACTTAACTGAACTAGAACATAAACAAGAAGTAAAGATAACATCTGGCAATCATCTTCCTCTAATTCCTCTTCAAGTGACATGCATCCGGATCCATAGTCAAACTTATACACATCTGTCACTTAACTTATAAAATCGTTCCACATAACTTAAAGTAATGGTTTTAAAACCAACAACTTTAAAGTTTTACAATTACATCGGGAACGTGGAAAATAGAAGAAGAAAGAGTAGAAGAAGAAAGATTTGCCAGCTGTAACATCTACATCTTTTTTTTTTTTGATCTCGAATATACTTAATCGAACATGTAATTTTCAATTTCCCATCTTTTAGCCTACTTCTTTTTCGTCTGAATTGCAGCAAAGCCTCTCATTCAAAACCCCGATGCATGCTTCCACATCCTCAAGCTAGGCCGAACTTCTC
The DNA here is from genome assembly GCA_018340775.1 of Taxus wallichiana var. yunnanensis. Classification (NCBI taxonomy): domain Eukaryota; kingdom Viridiplantae; phylum Streptophyta; class Pinopsida; order Cupressales; family Taxaceae; genus Taxus; species Taxus wallichiana. The sequence continues at coordinate 79,239,394 of CM031242.1, forward strand.
AATATCGATTGCATGCGTTACCGACTTCTTGATGGAATCCATCGTGAAAGGCCTAATAGCTCCATCAATTCTCCTTGCACCATCGGAAGAGATCCCCTACCAGGAATTAGGCACTTTCTTTAGAATGGTCCTTGTGTATGAAGAAGAAACGTTCCCGACCACTTCCTCATTAGTGAAAGCAATGACATTATCTAGTAAAGATGATGCCATACTCTCAAGTGCCCGCATCCTTTTCAGCATGATTCTGAAGATCTCCAAGTGGAAAGATACTACAAACTCAAGCTGCTTCCCCTTCTCAACTGATCCATCGGGCACAATTCATTCCGCAATCAACACCTCCTCACAACTTATTTATTTCGACCAAAGTACTCAGGTTACTTTCAGCTATTGTGCTCATGTCTATCGTGCTCGTCACCAGTTGCTTCAGCTGAACCGATGCATCCTTCATAACCTTTAGACGGGTTGGTACCTCTCCGAGTTGTACAAAAGCTTGGCGAATGATTAGACTCTTCCATTCATTGATAGCTTTAACCTGGTTACTTGCATCTTCCACTTCCTGCATCAGATGATCACTCCTTTGCTTTATGTCTTTGAAATGGGTGAGCGGAAGATTTGGCAACTTTGGCAATAATCTCGCACAACTGAGACACCTGCTTCTGAAGTTCAACTTTCTCCGCCTTTTCTTTGTCAAGCCTAAGGAATAAAGCATCTATCAATGTTTGCGTGTCTTGCTTCAATCCTTCTGTGGTGGCTTGACCTATGGGTACTCTGGTCATTGTTATATCTTCTGCCGTGAGCTCATCCTTCTTCTTCCTTCTGCTGGAACTGACATCTCAGCGAACTTCTACCCCGACTCCTCAATAATCAACCTTGAAGTCACCTTAGCAACTTTAGGTTTTCTGTCTTTTCCGCCCAAACTCTGGAGCATTTGCAGTGCAAGTCTGTGTTCCTCAAGTTGATTTCCTCTCTAGCCTCGGAACCAACTATGAAGCCAACCATTATGAAATTACTTCTCGGAGAATGAGAAGTTGCGAATGTACCACCTATCTCTTGCTCTGATTCCTCTCCATCCGAAAGCTGCTACTACTGTTGTTGCTGCCATCCTCGATTTGTTTAAAGACAAAGCTCTTTCAAATTCTGCCATCTCAGTAACTTCAACATTTCTTCGAGGAAGAGGTTGAGCGGAGTGGTTGAGGAGAAAAGACGAATGTTGCGGATTCAACGGAGGAATGATGATATCTTCTTTGAGGTGCAATAGTCGGTGAAGTACTTGATCTTTGGAGAAGCGGAACTAACACCATAGCCGTAGAAGTGATCCTTTCCTTTGAATGAGACTTTTTGTGCACTTTAATCTTTTAGGGCCTTCTCTTTGCTTTCTCCTTCGAACTTCCTTTTGAGGGAATCTCTCGTGTCTTTGAAGTTTCCTGTGATCGATTCATCAATGCTTCATCAAGGCAATATCCCTTTGTCATCAAGTGACTTGAGTTTGAAGTATTGACCAGAACGGCAGCAAACCTTTCCTCGATCGTATGGCAACCACCTATGCTCTCGTGAAGTACAGCTCTATCTCCTCCCATCCGATGGTATGTATCAAGTAACACAGGCCCATCATCTTTAAGATCCGCAGGTATCCGTGCTAATCCAAAGTCAAACACTTCTTGTGTTGATAACTGTTGAAATCTTTTTTTCTAACCGTACTAAACTTCACGCACTTCATCCAGAAATCTTCCAATGAAGGCACATGCATGCGTACTCTTGGGAGATTGTCTTCCTTGCCACTCCAAATGGATCGAAGTTTAGCCGTGTTGGGAAGAACTCTTGCTCGTACTCAAGAGAACATCTCGCTTCAATTCCTTGGGCTTTATGAATACTCTGGCAGCTGTAATAGCCCATTGTGATCGGGAAGAAGCTTGTAGACTTGTGCCGTTTCATCTGTAGGTCATGCATCTCCACGAGTTGTCTGCTCAACTCCATGATGACCAATCTATCACTCGGATATCTGGGCAACTTGACTGGTTCTCCTGAAAAGCCGGTGACCCTGAGGTATGTAAAGTCTGCAAACTGGATGAAGATACTGCCAATCTTGGACACAGCTTCCCAAGCTTCCTTGCTTACCCTGTTGGCCTTTAGATCGCCGTTCAGCCTGCAAATGAATCCGTAGAAGAATCCATCGTTGACCACCTTGTAATCTTTATTGCATGTGGGCACAGTAAGCTGTGGATAGCACTCAAAAATAGGATCCTTGGAAAGCACACCACGTCTATCCAGCTTGGAGAAGACACCTTGTGAAGCTGCTGCATATACCAAATATGAAGTCATTTTGAAGCTGTAAGTACGCCTCACATTCGGAGCTGCTCACCGATGTTGTCACTAATGATTTTCAACCAATTGATTATAGAATCTGCTTTGTTGATTTCAATGGTCCTGATGAAGGCATACATCCATGAGCGGAAGTTGTGAGCGTTAGCTTTGCCATTTATCTGCATAACAATTTGGTAATGTCATCCACCTCTTGTACCAGATTGGATCGTGGAAGAGTTCTCGGGAACTTGGATGGAGATCTGGGCTTCTTCATGTATCTGTTGTTCATTATGCCACACATGATCAACTTTATGCTTTTTCATCATTCATTTGGCATCAAAGTATGCTAATAGTAGTCACCACTGTCGTGTCGTGTTGGAATCTTTAGACAATAATTGATGAACTATGCATCCAGCCGGATTATTGTCTTCCCCACAACATCTCGAACTGATCTAGATAGTGGGTGGTAAGACCTAGCACACTCCATGACGAATTCTGGCAATTGAGTTGTGAATGGGAATGTTGAAGCTCGAATGATTCCTTGCTTTGACTGCACGCATGAGAGAAGTCTTTCCAGCTCTGGATCTGTCAATCAATTTAGAAAGAGGTTCTGGACCTAGATCTGTGTCTCCAATGTCAGCAAACTTGGAAGTAATGCATGGTTCTGTTGAGCTTTCTTTTTCATCTCGCTTTGCCATGGCCGGATCTGTCTTTGTCGAGCAACTCTTTTTCTTTTTCTCTTTATTCGGCGAGGAATTCTTTACAACGGTGTAGATTTGGAGATTTCTTCAGATTCGGAGGATATATTCAATGTATCTGACATTGATTTAAGCTCCCTTTCAATTATAAAAGCACCTGTAATGAATTCCTGCAATTAATTCAGACAAAGATGGCAACCGAACATGAACACTTGATTTTAATCATAAAAATCTGCATATATAAAGCCTGCTGCCCCAAAATTTGAGGTTTTGTTTGCATGCAAAGCAAGCATGAATTTTGTCAACTTCACCTGAGCACTGTACCACTATGCAGACAATTAATCAGACTTAAATCAAGCTCCTTCAAACCTAGGCGCCAAACTTTGAAGCTTTCGGCAGTGAAAACACCTTCCTCTGAGCAAAATTCCTCCTTTGGGCGCCAAAATTGCCTGGGCTGCACTTCCTTGCTAAAGAATTAATTACTTCATTAATATGGCAGCCCATGCTTATATAACCTTCATCATTCTATAATTAATTATTGCCTCTCCTATTCTGACAATTAATTAATTAATAAACATGTTTTTCTCTTCAATTTGGGCGCCTATTTTGTGCATGCTCATGGCTGCCATTAAATAAATTAAATTTATTTAATTTTAGTTTTCTACTTCCAGTCCACTTTGACTTCACAGTATGCTTTGACCTCATGCGCCAAAAATAGGAATTAATTCCATCAATTAATACTTTAAAAAGTATTATTTCTCCTCTAGATGGGTCACACTTTTTTGCATGAGAGAGGGCTGCATTAAATAAATTAAATTTATTTAATTTTAGAATTCTATTTCCAATTTCTTTTATCCTCTTCTCTAGTGTTGACTTTTCCTCATGCTTGGGCGCCATTTTGGAAATAGAATTAATTAATAAATGCAATTAAAGCTAACCTTCTATTCCAAAAGGGGTCGCACTTTTTGACATGGGTAATTTCTATTTTTAAAAGTCAATTTCCAATGGGATTATTCACCCTGCACCGCAGCTCCAAAAATCCCATGATCCACTTAAGCTGTTTGACTTTCATAATGGATTTTTACCCTGCAAGGTAGGTAAGAAATTCCCATCAATGCCTTAAGTGATTTTTTTTTATTTCACAATGAGAATTTTCACCTGCAAGGCAGGTAAGAAATTCCGCCGCTCTTTGCCTCTAATTTTCCCATTATGACTTAAGTAACTTTGCTTTCATGGGAAAAAGTACTGCTCACAAAGGAGGACAAATTCCCACTTGCTTGCTGATGCCACCAAAATCCCATTGTAGCTTAAAACCTTCCTTTTCCAAAAATGCGACCTGCCCAAAAGAGGCCTTTTTGTGCACGACTTCGTCTTTTTAGAGAGAACCCGGACCTCTGTGGCAAATTCCTTTTGGCATGATGTCCATAGATGATCTCCAGATACTCAAGAAAAAAAATCTTGAACCGTGCAAAAGGAATTGACCTAGAGAAATTTCATAGAAAACAAAACGAGAAAAATACCAAAAATGCAAAACGTTGCCAGAAGTCACAGATAAAGCCCAAGATTCATTCCTGGTGGAAACCCTATTGGTATATGGGAATATTGACATGTAAAACCTCAACAGGGTTAAACCGGAGCACAATTTACCTCAAATGGGGCTTAAAATAATTAAATAAAAATTTCCCAGTAAAACCTACGAAAAATATAACGAGTTTGGGCATCTGGGTATTTGTCGAAATTGGCTTATATGACTCTCTGGGAATATCCTGACATAAAACAGACACTTTTTGGCAATTAAAACACAAAACGACCCATTATTTTAAAAGTACGAAATTTTTTTACATGGGGTAGTCTCAGATTTCAGGTGAAATCTGGGGACACCAGTCGGCTCCGTTTGTGGACATCTTTTCCTCTGTCAAAATGACAAGGGTAAAGATGAGATCCCAACATCTCTGGTTTCATATCTTGTCCTTTGGGCTCGGGGTCAGGAAAAAAAACAACACAAAAAAGCAAGGAAAAACAAACAAAGTTTTATTTATATACATACAGGTTTTACCCTGCTTTTTATGTCGGAACAACTTCAAGTGTTGCCCATTGAAAGGCAACGGCAATTCAACTCCATCCTGATGAGCAAGAATGAAGCTATCAGCTCGGCGATCTTTTTAATCACAAAAGGCCCTTTCCATAGTGAATCGAATTTTCGTGCATGCCTTTTGTTTCTCTTCTTTTGTCCCATAAAAGGACCCAGTCATTGATCTCAAACTTTCTTTCCTGGCCTTTTTGTCGAAGATAACTTTCACCTTCTTTTGATGCTCTGACAATCTATCTATGACTTGAGTTTGTACCTCTCGCAATTCAGTCAGATACATTATCCTTTTTCAATAGCATCATTGAATGTAGAATCCTCCAGGGCTCTAGAAAGTTGTAGGGCAGGCAATTCCAAGGTAAGAGGCAACTCTGTGTCTCTTCCATATAATAGCTGAAAAGGGGACATGCCTATAGCCCTCTTTGGTGTAATCCTATCTGCCCATAATGCATCAAATAACTTCTTGTGCCAAGTTCTTTGATTTTCAGTTACTAGCTTTCGCATGATAGTCACCAAATTTTTATTACTTGATTCAGCCTGACCATTCCCTTGTGGATAGTAGTTGGAGGAATGTACCAGCTGGATCCCATGAGTGTAGCAAAAATCAACCAGCTCCTCAGAAGACAGATTTGGAGCGTTGTCTGCTACTATTTTATTAGGTACGCCAAACCTGATAACAATATTTTCCTTTATAAAATTACACACCTCATGGAAGTGGCATTCTTAACAGGAATGGCTTCTACCCACTTACTGAAATAATCAGTAGTTGTCAGAATATAGTGATGACGGCATTGGAGGCCGGGTTGAGCATACCAATAAAATCCATTCCCCATTGTTGGAAGGGTTCTTCAATTACAACTGGTTTTAAAGGTAATGCGGGCAATTTTACACGCCCAACAAAGTGTTGGCACGCTTGACACTTAGACACCCACTCTGCAGTATCTTGAAAAAGTGTGGGCAGTAATACCTTGCTCGGAGGATCTTGTGAGCAGTGACTCGGGTGAGAAATGACCACCACAAGCCATGTTATGAAATTGTTTTAAGAGCTGATCCTGCTGAGCTTTATCTACGCATCGGAGAAACACACCATCAATTCCTCTTTTGTATAAACCATTGTCCCAAAGAACAAAATCTTTGGACTTTAGTTTAATAGTACGTTTCTCTTTTCGAGAAAGTTGATCGGGCATTCTCCATAAGTCAGAAAATAGGCAATGTTACTGTACCACTCTTCCACCAGATCTATAAAAAGGACCATAGGCAAATCTTGATCTACCTCTGGCGTTGTTGCTTTCATCTCAGTCATCAATTCGCACAAACCTCTTCCTCGAACCAGCTTTGTAGGTTTGATATCCAGTCGTATTCTTGAACTTTTGTCACCCATGTGCCTCTTAACAACCCTAACTCTTGTTGGGTGAGAATAGATTTCACTGCAGTATTTGGAACCAGGACCACAGTATGTGAGGAAAGAATATAGTACCTGAATGCCTTACATGCCTTTACCACTGCATATGCATGTTTTTCCATCGGAGTATATTTCAACTCATAAGCTTTAAAGGCATGCTCATGAAAGCAATTGGAGCTTCTACATCCTCTTGATTCTTCTGCATCAAGATTGTTGACATGGTGTGTTCGGAGGAATAATAGTAAAGAATAAATTCTTTACTAAAGTCAGGTGAAACCAAGACTGGGGCTTTTGACAGGGCCTCTTTAATTTTCTCAAATGCTTCCTTCCCTTCGCTGCTCCATTTGAAATCTGTGTCTTCTTCATCATATTTGAAATATGACGAGTTAGCTCAGCAAAGTCAGGGATGAATCTCTGAGAAAATTAACTTTACCAAAGAAAGAGTGAACCCCTTTTTTGGATGTTGCAATGGCAAAAGTTTGAATAGATTTGACACGTTCCGGATCTATCTTAGTTCCTTCCTTTGAGACAATATGCCCTAGTAGCTTTCCTTCTGTTACAGCAAAGATAGATTTCTTAGGGTTTAGAGAAATACCATGTTTGCGGCATTGGATGAAAATCTCTTCTAGATTTGAAATGTGTGTGCTCTGTCCTTGGAGAAAAGACTGTCAGATCATCGAGGTATATTACTATGCTGACATCTTTGAGATGAGAAAATGCTAAATCCATAGCTCTTTGAAACGTAGCTCGACATTGATCAAACCGAAAGGCATTTTCGATAAGCAAAAGTTCCCAAGGTGTAATGAACGCCGTTTTATATTGATCTTCCTCTTAGCCACCTTGACCTGATTGTAGCCTGAGAAACCATCAAGCATGGAAAGCATTTCAGATCCAGTGACCACCTGCAGAGTGTGATCCATGATGGGGATGGGGTAGTTATCTTTTAATGAGGCTTGATTAAGATTGCGAAAGTCAACGCACAATCTAATCTCGCCACTCTTCTTTCTCACAGGAACTATGTTGGCTAACCATTCAGAGTGATGTATGGGATAAATTATCTTTGCATCTAACAACTTCTAGATTTCTGCAAAGATAGTTCCTGAAATAGTAGGGTTATGCCGCCGCACTTCTGCTTGAAAGGCTTTTGTTCTGGTTTTAATGGGATATAGTGTTGAACTTCTGCAGGTTGATATGTCTTTAGATCCTGGTAAGACCAAGCAAAAACATCCATGTATTTCTTAAGAAGCTTTGTAAAAGCTTCTCTTTCTGCCTCTGAACAACACTTTCCAGATTTACTAATTTGGGATCATTGCTTGCTCCCAAATTTAGTAACTATGTATCGGAGGAAGAACCTTCCCCACTTTCTTCATTCTTTTTAAGCATCTGATCATGCTTGTCGAACATTTCCTCAAGAGATACCAAGCCTTTAGGAATTTTATTTCCCTTTAGCTAGATAATCTCTTGACTTCCTGAGACCTTTGCATCCATTTCTCCCATAGTAGTTTGTCTTGGAGGTGAGTTGCTTCCCTCATAGTAGATCTCTTCGAAGTTGTCCTTTTGTTGGAGAAATGCAACAATCTGCTTGTCATCATTAAAAACCTGCCATTGTTGGACGTTATCAGGAACCTTGGGCGGAAGACCATCTCAACTTTGTAATCCCCTGTTTGAAAAATGTGGGAGGCTGATTTGGATTTAATAAAGCTGCAGTCACTGCAAGTGAATCAGCTCTAGAATTTTGCTCTCTCGGAATATAAGATACTGAGAAAGCTGAAAAATCCAGGATAGCAGAGTAGACTCGATCTCTATAATGCCGAAGTTTGTCCTTTTTTACTTGGTAGAGACCTCTTATTTGCTTAACAATCAGCTCAAGCATCTCCCTTTGCATGTAAGAGCTTGATTCCCATTGTTCTTGCCTACTCCATACCTAACAACAAGTGCTTCATACTCTGCCGTGTTGTTAGTATTTTCGAACATTAATTTGAAGGAATGTGCATGCACCTTTCCCTTAGGAGAAACAAGAACAACGCCTGCGGATCCAAATGAATAGCAAGCTGCCATCAAATTCCAAAGACCAAACCTTATTATCAAGTTGATGTGGTTCTTGGATCACAGGTTGAATTTCTTCTTTATCCATTTCTAGATAATAGACTCCGTGATCAGATTCTTGAAACAAGATCTGAGATCTAGGATCTTCAGACTTCGATACTGTGTACTTGGATTTCTTCTCAGGTTCTAACTTCTGATTAACTCCTTTGATTGGTATGTGCGCACAAGACCAATCCATCTTGACTTCTCCGCCCAGTTCTTTACAGAAATTTCTACTCAACAGCATGCCATAAGACAACTTTGGGATGTCTGCTTCTGAGGATAGTCATCTTTAATCTTTTGTCGGGAAAGGAAAGAAAATCTTGCTGTGCATCTTTGATTTGCCCAACGAGAGAACTTGCCTTTCCATTGAATAACATTTTCGATGGTTTTTGTCAATGTGAGACCCAAGGCATCAGCAACTTTGGCAGGCATGACGTTGTCAGAAGCTCCAGAGTCCAAAATGCAATTGCTCAATTTATATCCATTAATAAGCAATGATACATAGAATGGCTCGATCCTTTCGATGTAGTAGGAGAAGAAGTAGAAGAAGAGCTTGCAGCCGCATTATTTGAAGGAGTAATCTTCGGACTTGACAAGATACCCCGTGAAACATTATTTGTTGGAGTGTTGGGACCATTACTTTGCACATACTTGACCAATCTATTTAGTTGATCAGGAAATGCCCTTAAATACTCAGCTTCTGACATTTGGACCTTGGTCTTTTTAATGTGATCAATAATGTCGAAAGCTTGACTTACTTCAGCCGGATGCGCGTTGGCCCTCTGCTGCGAATTGAAAGAATTTGCATGCTTATCTTTGGGAGCTAATGAAGAAGGTAGCGTACTACCTCTTTTTAGGATAGTAACATCCGGCCTAGGATCTTCTCTTTCTCTTCTTTGGCCGCTTGTGGATGCTTCGACATTTTGGCGTGTTGGGACCTTGTGAACACCGCAAATGTGTGACCATCATAATCTTAAAAGATTCATAATAGCCCTCGTCGATTCAGTAGTCCGGGTAACCAATATTGGAGTCGCAGTGGGATCTACAAAGTCCTCATCATCAAATGATTCATCAATGCCTAGATCTTCTTCATTAGTTTCCAAGTTATTCCTTGGAGTAGCTTGATTATTGACCACCTGTTGTGGTGTAGTGACAAGTCTATTTTGATTTTGATTTTGACCGTTAAAGGTCCGAGTAGGAGCTATTCTTGAAGGGGTGCATTTCTGCTTGAGATATCTGCTTCTTGATTTGTAGCATATCATTAGCCAACCTTTGTAGCAAAGGATCTGAAGTACTTGAAGAAGCTCCATCTCCTTTGTGGGGTGATTGCTTGATTTTTCCAGCCATGATTAAGTCATCTTCAACCTTCACGGCAACATTTTGTGCTTAGTAGATTCACGAGTCTTGCCCTTTCGGTGATATCAACTTGGGCAACAGAGCGTTTATAAAAAACGTCTTTTGATTTTCATCACTCAATGCGGCAGAAGTGGGGATTTTATATAAAATCCTTTGGAACCTTGCAATAAAGTCCCGCATGTTCTCATTTGGCTCCTTCTTCAACTGCGTCAGTTGAGTGATCAAGTGCTAGCGTCTTCTGCAGGCTTGAATCTTTTCAGAAATTTCTCTCGCATGGACGCCCAATTTGTTATGGTTCCAGGGCTAACCAATAGAACCATTCGTCATGCCAAGTCGTGTAGAGTCTCAATGAAAAGTTTGACCGAGACATCTTCATGCTCCACTGCAAGCACACCACAAGATATGAAGAATGCTGCCAAATGATCATCCGGATTTTGCTTACCATCTCCAAAGAATTTTGGGAAATTCTTTCTGGATCCTTTAGGCAGATCGTGCATAGGTGGAGTCAAGTTCAGTGGCCCAAAAGTTGCTCCCCATGGGACAGGTACTATTTGGTTCTGATTTTGATTTTGATTCTGCATGATGAATGGGGCACGTCTTCTCCTTGTGTAGACTTGGTGAATAATTCCAGCCGCCGGATTATGTTGAAGATGATCCGGATTTGGATGAGTGTGTACTCTCCTTCCTGGTGAGAGACTAGATCTGCGGCTTCTAACTTGAGGAGGATGATTGAAATTGAATTGCTCCTGTAATCTAAAGAAATGATCAGTCCTTCCTTGTGCCTTCACAGATCGGGTGAATGGACATTCAACCAGGTTGAAAGTTGAATGGGAAACACTCTGATCTGCAAGAGATAAGCTTTGATTTGCAAAGATAGTTGTTCCCAGTGGAGTCGCCAAAAACTGTTGGCTAGATTTTTCATAGCTGAAAACCTAGGCAGTCATGAGATAAATCTCCCTCATTTACCGGTGAGGCTCCCGTGTAAGATTTGTTAATTAAATATGCTAGTATCTATTTGGGGTATTACTTTAACCATGCAGCTCATGAACCATAGCTGTATAGTTTTGCAGCAAGTAAGCAGTTGTTAAAGAAAGGAAATATCTGATGAAGAAGGAAATAAAAAACAGAAAAAGAGGGAAGATGTGCAACCCAATCAATAGATTACAGAGTTGATTGCATGCACATAGACAAAACCAATAGATATTAACACACAAAATTATAAGCAAAGACAACTTTTAGATCTAGATCTAGAATAACACAAAGTTTATAAGTAGATCTAAGACAAAAAGTTAGAAACAAAATGCACCGTGACACAAAGTTCTCTGGAAATCTGCTCCTTTCTATTCCTTTGCTTCAAATAGCTATCAGGGGTTTTATCGCAAAGATTGGAACACAAGAATGCTTCTTTCAAATTTTGATCCTTTAACCCGAAGGTTCTTCCTCTACTTATAGAATGTAGAAGGGAAAATACAAATGGGAAACTTAACTGAACTGGAACATAAACAAGAAGTAAAGATAACATCTGGTAATCATCCTCCTCTAATTCCTCTTCAAGTGACATGCATCCGGATCCATAGTCAAACTTATACACATCTGTCACTTAACTTATAAAATTGTTCCACATAATTCAAAGTAATGGTTTTAAAACCAACCACTTTAAAGTTTTATAATTACATTTGGGAACGTGGAAAATAGAAGAAGAAAGAGTAGAAGAAGAAAGATTTGCAATTGTAACATCTACATCTTTTTGTTTTGATACTGAATATATATGTTGAACATGTAATTCAACAATTTCCCATCTGTTTTAGCTACAACTTTTCCGTCCTAAATTGCAGCAAACCCTCATTCAAAACCCCGATGCATGCTTCTACATCCTTCAAGCTAGGCCCGAACTTCTCAATATCTGACTGCAGCGTTACCAGCTTACTGATGGAATCCATCGTGAAAGGCCTAATAGCTCCATCAATTCTCCCTTGCACCATCAGAAGAGATCCCTCCAAGGAATTAGGCACTTTGCTAGGAATGGTCCTTGTGTATGAAGAAACGTTCCCGACCACTTCCTCATTAGTGAAAGCAATGACATTGTCTGGTAAAGATGATGCCATAGTCTCAAGTGCCTGCATTCTTTTCAACATGATTCTGAAGATCTTCAAGTGGAAAGATACTACAAACTCAAGCTAGTTCCCCTTCTCAACTGATCCATCGGGCACAATCCATTCCGTAATCAACACCTCCCTCGTCAACTTATTAATTTCGACCAAAGTACTTAGGTTACTTTCAGCAACTGTGCTCATGTCTATCGTGCTCGTCACCAGTTGCTTCAGCTGAACCGATGCATCCTTCATAACCTTTAGACGGGCTGGTACCTCTCCGAGTTGTACAAAAGCTTGGCAAATGATTAGACTCTTCCATTCATTGATAGTTTGAACCTGGTTACTTGCATTTTCCACTTCTTGCATCAGATGATCACTCCTTTGCTTATATGCTGAAATGGGTTGAGCGGAAGATTTGGCAACTTTGGCAATAATCTTGCACAATTGAGACACCTGCTTCTAAAGTTCAACTTTCTCCGCCTTTTCTTTGTCAAGCCTAAGGAATAAAGCATCTATCAATGTTTGCATGTCTTGCTTCAATCCTTCGTGGTGGTAGCAAGCTTGACCTATGGGTACTCACAGCCATTTGTTATATCTTCTACCGTGAGCTCATCCTTCTTCTTCCCTTCTGCTGGAACTGACATCTCAGTGAACTTCTGCCCCGACTCCTCAATAATCAACCTTGAAGTCACCTTAGCAACTTTAGGTTTTCTGTCTTTTCCGCCCAAACTCAGGAGCAATTGCAAGTTGTGTTCCTCCAAGTTGATTTCCTCTCTAGCCTCTGGAACCAACTATGAAGCCAACCATTATGAGAAATTACTTCTCGGAGAATGAGAAGTTGCCGAATGTACCACTATCTCTTGCTCTGGCTCCTCTCCATCCGAAAGCCGCTTCAACTCCAGTGTTCAGGCTCGCTGCCGTCCTCTGATTTGTTCAAAGACAAAGCTCTTTCAAATTCTGCCATCTGCAACTTCAACATTTCTTCAGGAAGAGGTGCTGAACGGAGTGGTTGAGGAGAAAAGACGAATGTTGCGGATTCAACGGAGGAATGACAAAGTATCTTGCTGAGGTGCAATAGTCGGTGAAGTACTTGATGTTGGAGAAGCCGGAACTAACACCATAGCCGTAGAAGTGATCCTTTCCTTTGAATGAGACTTTTGTGCACTTTAATCTTTTCAGGCCTTCTGCTGCTTTCTCCTTCGTGCTTCCTTTTGAGGGAATCTCTGTCTGAAGTTTCCTGTGATCTGATTCATCAATGCTTCATCAAAGCAATATCCCTTTGTCGTGAACGGTTTGAAGTATTGACGAGCAGCGGCGAGACCTTTCCTCGATCGTATGGCAGCCACCTATGCTCTCCTAAAGTACAGCTCTATCTCCTCCCATCCGATGGTATGCATCAAGTAACACAGGCCCATCATCTTTAAGATCCGCAGGTATCGCTAATCCAAAGTCAAACACTTGCTGCACTAATAACCTACTGAAATCTTTTTTTCTTACTTCGTACTCGCTTCTGCACTTCATTCAGAAATCTTCCAATGAAGGCACATGCGTGTACTCTTGGGAGATTGTCTTACTTGCCAGTCTAAATGGATCGAAGTTCAGCCGTGTGTTAGCATATGGATTTGCACACATGCAAATGACATGCAACAATGTGGGAACGAAGTCCCTCCTCAATGAAGGTGAGGCTGCCTTTATTGAAAACCAAAACTATATTTACATCTATACATTCAAAATTATATGTGGGGGGGTTTTGGAAAATCAATGGAAAGAAAAGTGAATGAGGGGGATGGAATGGAATGAAGGAAAGGAGTGGAATGGAATGAATGGAAGGAACATGCAAGAGTTAGGTAAAATAGAGCCTAATATTGCATGAGGAAGAATGACGAATAACTAACACAAATAAAACGGAGTTTGAGTTTAGCTAAACAAGAATGAGTAAAGGGAACACACATGAGCAAGTAAATAGCAGAGCTTGATCATTGTGAACAAGAACAACAGATTAATAATGTTGACAATAAGATCAAAGACAATATTTGCATGCAAGATTCAAACACTCACATCTAATGAACATAAGAACATCAAATGCTATAAGAGATAATGAATGGGACACGGTTCATATTTCATTAACTCCAAAACGTCTTCTCAAAATAACACAGTTTCTTTCTTTGAAGTAAAGCTTGCATACAAAAGTATTTTCTTCTCCTCTCTCAAAGTCACCTTTACAAATGAGCCCCTCCTTTTTTATAACCCAAAAGTTGGTTACAAAGTAGTTAGGGTTTAACATGATCATTAAATAAGGCACTTAAGTGACCTTTGACTTTTTCTAACCAACTTTATTAAAGACAACCAAAAATAGAAATCACTTAAGTTACCCACAGTTCCGAAAAACAAATAACATCCTTTTCTTAAAAATCCACTTTTTAAAATATACAATAATAACCAGTGCCTTATCCATTGAAATGGGGTCCGCCTATCTCAAGCATATGAGAAATGGACTCTCCCACTTCGTTAGATACCAAGAAAATTAACTCCCTGAACCGCCAATGAAATTAGGATCTGCCGCTTTTGCCAGTTGAAAGGATCTAAACCTTCCCAAAGTTTCAAACATTTTTCTTCTTCTGGAGGTTCATTTGGTCGAAGAATAGCCTCATAAAATACCTGCAATTCAAGAATCCTACTTGGCATATCATTTAAATTAACAATTTTGGATTGAGCGTTCTCAAATAAGTTCTTTAATTTGATGCACCGCTCCATTGAAACTGACAAGAAATTGTTGGCAGGAGTGTACATGTCCTTAAACAATTATGAAAATTGCTCTTCCACTTGCTCCGATGAACACCTTTGATTATGCTCATTTACGAGGTTGCAAGGAATCTCAGCTATGAATTCTTGAATCAAGGAGAGTGAAGTGAAGGCTTCATTGCACATGCTCTCATAATGGATCATAGAATCCTCGAGAAGCGTCTTCCTTGATTTGAGATGCAGACACCAAAGAAAACGTGTCCCTCGATGTTCAAATTCGAGAATTCCTTCAATGGCTAAAACTGAGGATTCCATACTTGTCATCTCCTGCAAACTGGGCAATATCTCATCCAAATTTGATATATTAGAAACAAAAGTTTCTTTGAAAGAAAGAATTGGATCAAGATACACACTGACATCTTCATGAAGCTTAACCACGGTCTTGATCGTCCCTTGGCCTAAAACGAGAATCTCTGAAAGCCAAGTTTTAGTGACATGGCCTAATGTGTTTATTTCTTTTGACAAATTGAGAGTTTCTTCATCAGGGGCAGCCACTGCATCAGGTACTGGGAAAGTGGACGATATGGGATTTATCAAATGTTGAACATATTCCACCAATTGATTCTTTTCGGCCTTGAGCTGAGAGTTTTGAGACTTATATTTCTCAAGTCTCTTTAGCACGATATCAATTGAATCTCGAGCCATCGCCATGTCACTTTCTAATGTAGACCTCCCAAGTCCAAGTCTGGAAACTTCATAATCAGCAGGTGTCATGGCATCACGCTCCTTATCAACTTGTGGGATGGCGAGATCTGCAAATCTATTTCCGTCATTATCCACCATTATTTGAGAAAGCACCTTAGGCTTCTTTGGAATGACATCATTTGAAAGTTTGAAAAGGGCATCAAAATCAATGTCAATTGCCTTGACAACCCTCTTCCTTTTCTTAACCTCGGAATCAACCTAGGAAGGAGTATCATGCACTATTTCCGCATACAAAATCCTAGAGCTCAAATCAATATTCTCATTGTTCTCGACATCATGAGATCCTGCTTGAATCCTATCTACGACCTCGATTTGAGGAGAAACAACCTCAATATCCACCTCCTGATTATTCGGGAGATTTTGGGAAATCCCTTCATGAACTACATGCTCGAAGTGTTTGATATTTGAATTACCTGCACCTGAGTGGACGCTTGTTCAAAGCATGGCTGAGGATCGTTTGCCACGAGCTTCTGAGCACTATTAACAATGTGGGTAGAAGAATCTCTACTCGAGGTAGAAAATCCTGATACACGCTCTCTTCCTTCTTTGGGGTTAGGATCTTTAGATTTTTCTCCTCGTGACACGTTACTTGGCGAAGTGGATTTTGGCAACCACTCCTTTCTTGCTTGTTGTGTATGATTGGATGGTATAGAGGTTGATCGAGAAGAGGCTTTGGTTGAATGAAGGCCTCCTCGTGTTGGCAATTTTTGTGATCCTGAAGCATGATCTTGAATTGATTGTAACTTGGCAAGTTCTTTGTCGTACCAAGATATGCTTCTTTCAAGAATCGGTTGATTCTTGCTATCAAGAGAAAATTCATCTCTTTTGGTCCAGTCGATTCGAGGCAACGGGGTAAAAGCAACTGCATCATATGAGGGATCAATGACATCTTCATCATCATTTATGAATGAATCGGGAGGGTTCTTGATGCGGAAGGCCTTGATCTGAGCAAGTGTTAGGCGAGAAAACTCTCGTCTTCTTACTTCATGTTTGTCCGAACAGGCAGCCCAGAAATCTTCCATGGTAGGGTTATGTTGATACTTTGCTCCAAGAATCTTCTGCATATATCCATTGATATCAAACTGGGCTCTCTTCACATATGGATGAATTGTGATGAGGGCAAACTCTTTTTCCATGAGTTGTGCACTGAAAAGATTTGGACATTGATATTCCCAATTTGAATTGGGAAATGAATTCCTGAACGGTGTTTGTCACTAAGAAGATAGTGAACTTGGAATAGTTGTCACGCAAGCTCCATTAATGCCCATCTATCACTGACGTACTTAGGAAGCTTCCATGGGGTACCAGCAAAGCCACTCACACGAATGTAGGAAAATGATGAAAATTGAATAAACCAGGTTCCCCATTGGGAAATGAAACTCATGGCTTCTTTAGAAAATTTTCCTCAGTATTCCGATTCGAGTTCCGATTCATGCGGAAGGTTAATGCATCATTGACTCTCTAAAATGGTGAGAGCTATTTTTGAAGGCGAGTTGAGGGTAATAATGAAAATACTATTTGATGGCCCCATGACTCCTCTCGTTTCAAGTCCCAAAATAGCTTTTTCTTGCTTACTCTTGCATAAGTCGAGATACGATGTCATGTAGAAGCATCCGGTCATCTTAACTTCTATGAATTGTTTGTGAAGGGTGTTCTGCGATGATGGTGGCCCAATCCACAAACTCTTTCTTGGCAAGGATGATACAAATAAACTGATACATCCATGGGTGGAAAATCCTAGTAGAGGGTAAACCGAAAACTCGACTTAGGAGAGTAATCATGTCCCCGATTTCTTCCACGAACTCAACGTGGTACAGTTCTTTGGGAAGCCGGTCAATTCGAGGCTTCTTGGTCACTAACCAGTTGTTATTAACCATCTTGCTCCATCTCGGGGTTCTTCATCCCAAAATTCTTGTGCTGACTAGCGAGTGATATCCGCATTCTCTCGGAAAAGTCAGGTATGCCGAGCAATTCCTCAATATGCTCGGTGTGATTAAGAGGAAAGGCTCGCGATTATCTTTAAAAATTCCTTGTCTCTCGGGATCATAATGCTCCGCGCAAGCTGATAACCAACTCGGACATTGCACCAAGACAGGAAATGCTGCTGCTTGGGGTAGACCACTATGGTAAAGCCTATCCGAGAATATGGTTTTGCCTTCAGTTTTCACCCGTTCGCAGAATTGTTGCACATTGATGTGACCTAGATTTGTATCAGTGATATTGTCATATGCTGACTTAATGGAACTGGGAGGGATGATTCCTTGGAATTCATACTTGAGCGTGGATTTGTTTGATTTCTCCACTGGCTTCCTCGATCTTCCTGCAGATTTGTTAGATTTTTCGGCCATTATGAATTTCACAAAAAAATGACTCAAGTACGCAAAACAACACAAGCGGTGTGGTCTCAGTCTCGAAATCCCCGTCAGTGCAAGAACAATATGATTCGTTTTATTATTATTATTATTATTATTTAAAAACAATAATAATAATAATAAATAGTCTGTTACAATTTTTTTTTTTTTTTATAAATACACACACCGAGACTCGGTTTGAATTCCGACTTGGGTGACAACGTTTTTTTATTTTTAAAATAAACGAAATCACCCGATTTCGATATCTCGATTTTTATTTAATTTGCTAGAGCCAATTCTGCCTAGTATGTGTGAAAATTGCCTGATTTAAATAGCCGCGTACTTTGAGATTCACTTCTTCCTTGCGATCGTCTGATCGATGCGTGATTGAAACTTCTTGTAAATGCGTTGATACCCCGGAGAATGCGTGATTTCTTGTGTCGGAAATAGAAATGATTTAATCTTTGCTCAGCTGGGAAAACATGTTCTTCTCTGCAAAATTTATTATTTTCTTTATTTCCTGGACAACTCCACCTTCTCCTTGGCAAATGCATTTAAAACTGTTTGGGACTGTTATTTTCCAACGTGGCTGACTGTTTGCTGTTGATGGTTGCTGGAACTTTAGCGTGAAATCCTCCTTGGCAAATGCGTGGGTATTTTTACTCCAAATGCGTGGTCTCTGTTTTAACATGCACTGAATCTGGCTATCTCCTTGAGCTGAGTGAGCTGTTGCGTGGATTTCCTCCTTGGCCACGTAGGTATTCTTCTCCAAAACATGCGTTGAAAATTCCTTCTCTGCTTCAACGTGGGCTCCTCTTCAACCTCCAGCACGTGGACTGCTCTTTTTCCTTATTTTCTTTGCTTTGAAACTGTTCTTTGGCCTGCGTGATGGATTTATCTATTTCCTTTGGCTGAGCATGGTGTTATGACAGCTACATGCAACATCTTTTTAATCCTTGGGCGCTAAAAACTGACTCCTTCCACCTATGCTGCGTGGAAGCTTCTAGTTTGCTCCGGCGTGGTTACTTTGGTGGAATTTGTGATGGTTAAAATTGTTGTATTTCACACCCCTGCTGTGTTAGAAAACTCCTTCAATCTCCTCCAGCGTAGATGCGCATCAAAACAAAACAAAATGTCCCATTTTCGGACTGTTCTCCTTTTCAATGCGTAAAGATTTTCTTCCCTCTAGCTGAGCGTGGAAAATCTTTCTGGGCTGTTCCTCTGAAGAATGCGTGAAATTTTTGTTGAGGGATGTGATAAAAATATTATGTTCTTTAGAAGAAGTGAGAAGCAATTTTAGAAATCTTCGTACGACTCTTTCCACCGAGTTCGTCGGAGGAATTTATGAGGGTCAAACCGACTTCCCCTCTTCCCGGGTAGTGGAATTAATTGCCAGGGGAAATGGGGAAAGCAACGGCCAATTGCCAACGGGAATGGCAAAGTGGGCTGGCAATCTCCGTTCAATTTCCCCATGTGGGAAATCGGGAGATTTCTTGCCCGTTTGCCAATTTATTAATTTGGCAATTGGGGGAAGAAATCCCACGAGCAGGAATTTAAAACAATTTTGCCAGGAAAGGGGAAATCCGGGCCAGGAAGCCAATTTGGCATTCCCGCAATGGGAAGCGGAAGCTTATTTTTCCCCGGCAATTAAAATAAAACTTGTCGAATGAATTTTAATTAATATTTATTTAATTAAATACTCCAAAATTATTAAAAATTAATTTTATCAAACAAAGAGTAATTAATTAATTAAATATTAATTAATTAATTTTAATGTAGTTTAAAGCCCAGGGAAGGAGTTCTTGCCGAAATGGACGAAACGAAGACCGGAACGATCACAAAAATGAGACGGTCGTGATGAGAGTGATAAACCACGCAAAGTAACAATTTTGAAAAATTGCAAAATTTCCATTTTTATTTTATTTATTTTTAAATTTTGCGTAATCAAAATTGGCTGATAAGACCGTCTTTGGGAAGAACTCTTGCTCGTACTCAGAGAACATCTCTGCTTCAATTCCTCGGGCTTTATGAATGCTCTGGCAGCTGTAATAGCCCACTGTGATCGGGAAGAAGCCTGTAGACTTGTGCCATTTCGACTGTAGGTCATGCATCTCCACGAGTTGTTTGCTCAACTCCATGATGACCAATCTGTCACTCGAGATATCTGGGCAACTTGATTGGTTCTCCGAAAAGCCGGTGACCCTGAGGTATGTAAAGTCTGCAAACTGGATGAAGATACTGCCAATCTTGGACACAACTTCCCAAGCTTCCTTGCTTACCCTGTTGGCCTTTAGATCGCCGTTCAGCCTGTAAATGAATCCATAGAAGAATCCATCGTTGACCACCTTGTAATCTTTATTGCATGCGGGTACAGTAAGCTGCAGATAGCACTCAAAAATAGGATCCTTGGAAAGCACACCACGTCTATCTAGCTTGGAGAAAACACCCTGTGAAGCTGCTGCATATACCAAATATGAAGTCATTTTGAAGCTGTAAGTACGCCTCACATTCCGGAGCTGCTCACCGATGTTGTCACTAATGATTTACGACCAATTGATTATAGAATCTGCTTTGTTGATTTCAATGGTCCTGATGAAGGCATACATCCATGAGCGGAAGTTGTGAGCGTTAGCTTCGCCATTTATCCTGCATAACAATTTGGTAATGTCATCCACCTCTTGTACCAGATTGGATCGTGGAAGAGTTCTTGGGAACTTGGATGGAGATCTGGGCTTCTTCATGTATCTATTGTTCATTATGCCCACACAGTCAACTTTATGCTTTTCCCATCTGTTGTCGGCATCTAGTATGCTAATAGTAGTCACCACCTGTCATGCTGGAATCTTCAGACAATAATTGATGAACTGTGCATCCAATGGATTATTGTCTTCCCTGTAGCATCTCGGACTGATCTAGATAGTGGGTGGTAAGACCTAGCACACTCCATGACGAATTTTGGCAACTGGGCTGTGAATGGAAATGTTGAAGCTCGAATGATTCCACTGCTTTTGACTGCACGCATGAGAGAAGTCTTTCCAGCTCTGGATCTGTCAATCAATTCAAAAAGAGGTTTTGGACCTAGATCTGTATCTCCAATGTCAGCAAACCTGGAAGTAATGCATGGTTCTCCTGAGCTTTCTTTTTCATCTCGCTTTGCCATGGCCGGATCTGTCTTTGTCTGAGCAACTCTTTTTCTCTTTATTCGGCCGGAATTCTTTACAACCGGTGTAGATCTGGAGATTTCTTCAGATTCGGAGGATATATTCAATGTATCTGACATTGATTTAAGCTCCCTTTCAATTATAAAAGCACCTGTAATGAATTCCTGCAATTAATTCAGACAAAGATGGCAACCGGAACATGAACACTTGATTTTAATCATAAAAATCTGCATATATAAAGTCTGCTGCCCCAAAATTTGAGGTTTTGTTTGCATGTAAAGCAAGCATGAATTTTGTCAACTTCACCCGAGGACTCGTACCACTATGCAAACAATTAATCGACTTAAATCAAGCTTCTTCAAACCTAGGCGCCAAAATTTGAAGCTTTTCGGTAGTGAAAACACCTTCCTCCGAGCGAAATTCCTCCTTTGGGAGCCAAAATTGCTAAAGAATTAATTACTTCATTAATATGGCAGCCCATGCTTATATAACCTTCATCATTCTCAGTAATTAATTATTGCCTCTCTCCTATTCTTGGCAATTAATTAATAAACATGTTTTTCTCTTCAATTTGGGCTATTTTGTGCATGCTTATGGCTGCCATTAAATAAATTAAATTAATTTAATTTTAGCTTTCTACTTCAAATCCACTTTGACTTCACAAGATGCTTTGACCTCATGCGCCAAAAATAGGAATTAATTCTATCAATTAATACTTTAAAAAGCATTATTTCTCTTCTAGATGGGTCGCACTTTTTTTGCATGAGAGGGCTGCATTAAATAAATTAAATTTATTTAATTTTAGAATTCTATTTCCAATTTCTTTTATCCCCTTCTCTCGTTGACTTTTTCTCATCATGTGGCGCCCATTTTGGAAATAGAATTAATTAATAAATGCAATTAAAGCTAAACTTCTATTCCAAAAGGGGTCGACTTTTGACATGGGTGCTTTCTATTTTTAAAAGTCGATTTCAATGGGATTATTCACCCGCACCGCAGCTCCAAAATCCCATGGTCCACTTAAGTCGTTTGATCTTCATAATGAATTTTTTTACCTGCAGGCGGGTAAGAAATTCCCATCAATGCCTTAAGTGATTTTCTTTTATTTCACAATGGGAAATTTCACCGTGTAAGGCAGTAAGAAAGCCACCGGATACAATGGTGGGAAGATGCGCTGACTCAGACTACCAGATTTCTTAGAATCTACACCGATAGTTAGCAAAAATTCGATGCCACTCATACACTGCTAACACCTCAATTCTCAGCCGGGCGACGGTGGCGTTTCAAGGCGATCCCTTCTCTAACGCTCTGCAACTGCAAGTTGCAACGCTCCAACATCAAATCCAAATTGTGGATAACTATAATGCCAGAGGCGCTTAGATCCGGGCTCGGATGCATTGGCTCAAGATTGGAGATCGGGTTTCGAAAGAATTCTTTCTTTCTCTCGAGCTAGAGCCTTCTCAACAGATCCGAGCTATCATGGACAACGGAGCTTGGATTACTAACCCGCAACTTATGTTGCAAGCCTTTGTGCACCATTACAAGCTCGTCTTTCAAGCTCAGCCACCCTCCGTAGCTCTCCCGAGCCGCTCTTGACCATTGTTTAGGTGTTGTGCCACACAAGCTTTCAGAGGCTCAGAAGGTGATCTGCGAAAGAATGCTTACCATTGAAGACCTCCATGAAGCCACTCTACAAATGGCTAATGATAAAGCGCCGAGATGCAATGGATTCCCTTGTGAATTTTATAAAGCTCTTTGGGATTCTGTCGGGCAAGATCTTTTCAGTCTATCTTGAAGGATTTTAGAACCAATCCCTAGGGCCACGCATTAATAAGGGAAACATTAAATTTATCCCTAAGCAAGGAGATCCCGAGAAAATCACTTGTTGGCGGTCGATTACGCTGCTGAATGTCTCCTACAAAATCATTGCCAAAGCGTTAGCTCTACGATTACACAATATTTTGCATGTTATTATTCAGCCAGAGCAAACAAGCTTCATACAGGGGCTTTCATCCTGGATAACATCATCACGGTGTGGGAAGGCATGGAATGGGCTCATAGATCTCATCAGCTGCCATGTTTATCAAGATTGACTTTGAGAAGGCTTATGATTAGATTGAATGGCCATTCATTCTCGCCATGCTTCAAGCCCTTGGCTTTGGACCCATTTTTATTCAATCCGTCAATATGTTTTTTGCAGATGCTTTTGCTCAAATTTCTATTAATGGCCTCAGCTCGGAGCCCTTTGGGATTTTCTAGTCTATCAGACAAGGCTGTCCTCTTGCCCCTGCACTGTATGTGCTGGCGGCCGAAGGCTTTGGTTATCTCTTAGCTCATGCCAAAGCGCAAGGTCTTGTTCGTGGAATCTCGCTGCCTGATGAGCCCAATTCTCAGCTTCTCAATGGGCATTTTCATGGATGATTCCTTACACTTATCGAGGATTTAGACTGCCGGAAACGTATTTAGAGGTCCCCGTGACTAGCCCGGAAACGCACTTGTATTGGTTCGGGGTTGGAAATGTTGTGGGTACATCCGGAAACGTACCCACAGGACAGGTACGGCCTAGCACGTTTTTACCATACCCGAACGTGCACCCTATCCCTGTGGGTACGTTTCCGGACGCATTCCGCATTTAAAAACGTTTTTGCTAAACTTTAACTCAAAAAAACTTTAAAAAATGCATTTTTTTTAAATTTTAAAAGTTTCTATATCTAACCTAACCCTAAACTACCCCCCAAACACTTATATAAACACCCAATCCCTCTACTTTTTTCTCACACTCAATATTTGATATTTTGCTTGAGCTTGAAGGAGAGAGAGAAAGAGAGGTTGAAGGAGAAAGAAAGAGCTTGGAGGAGAGAAAAAGAGCTTGGAGGAGAGAGTGATTGAGCTTGAAGGAGAAAGAGAGAAGGAGAAGCAAGTCTACAAACATCAAGGAGGATTTTTCCAGGTATTTTACATGCATTCAGGCATTTTTTTAATCTTTTGAGCAATGTTTCATTGTTTTGTATATGAATATGATCAATGATCAATATCATGAATGATGTGTTTCAAACACATCATTCATGATCTAAATTTATTTTTAATATTTAATAATTTATTTATTTTACGGTTATTAAAATATAATATATTAATTAACTCCGTATTTTAAGTTTAATAGTGAAGTTTTATTTAATTAAACGTCTACCCTCTGTGTATGCTCTCACCTCACACCATTTATGGTGAACTTGGTGATTAGAATCAGAGATTGACGTGTAGGACTAACTGTTTAATTTTTTTAGTTAGTTATGTGTTCGTTTTTTATTTTAAAGTTTTAAATTGAATTTGTTAAAAATTTAAACGTCTACCCTCTGTGTATGCTCTCACCTCGCACCATTTATGGCGAACTTGGTGATCAAAATCAAAGAATGACATGTATGGAGTCAACAAATTAATTTTCTAATTTGTATTTGTTGTTTTTAATTAAATTATTTTAATATTTAGCAATGTTTTAAAAAATATCTCTTATTGTAGGTTATTGAATTAATCCTACAATCATGGCATCCAGTTCAACTTCAGTGGGGCAAGAGGGGGAAAATGTTTCGGGTGGTATGGCAGTGAAAATGGATCCAAATTATCACTTATGGAAACATGTGGAATTGATAGAGCTTGTTGCTGGTGGTGGTGTTCGTGTTTGGACGTGTCCCCATTGTGACGCCACATTTAAATCCTCATATACCCTTTTGAGAGCTCATCTGACTGGGGCATCGGGGACAGGTATTAGACTGTATAGGAAGGTGGAAAAGAAAACCATAGCCATGTACCTAAAAAAGCAAGAGGATGCAAACATTGAAGCAGCAAGAGCTCGCTCTAGAACTGTTTCTTTACAGCAGAGGTCCATGGGAAAACCACCAACATCAACACCATCATTTCATCCTTTCATTGAGACTCGTGTTGAAACTATTCCAGATGATGACCCTTTTGATGCAGATACCTCAGGGCCATCAAGCAAGAGAACAAAAGGCCCATTAGAAAAAGCATTTAACATCGAGAAGAGGGATATTGCAGATGAATTGGTGTCTCGGTGTATATTTGCATGTGGACTACCATTCAATGTCTTGAGATCACCTTATTGGCAGCAGATGGTGAGAGGCATTAATGAGGCACCACAGGGGTATACAAGCCCTAGCTATAATAAGGTTCGCACTTCTCTTTTGGCAAAAGAAGTGCAACACATTCAGACATCTCTACAGCCAATTAGAGATTCTTGGACTGATTCAGGAGTCTCTATTATATCAGATGGATGGAAAGACTCCAGAAACAGACCTCTCATCAACATTATTGCAGTATGCCCTAAAGGGCCAATGTTTCTGAAGGTTGTTGATTGTGAGGGGGAAGTAAAAGATGCCCAATTCATTGCAAATATTCTCATTGAGGCTATTGAGTCAGTGGGTCCGCAGAGGGTTGTCCAAGTCATCACGGACAACGCCAAAAATTGCAAGGCAGCGGGATTGATAGTAGAGGGTAGGTATGAGCACATATTTTGGACACCATGTGCAATACACTCCCTGAATCTAATGATGCAGAAGATTGGGAAAATTGCATGGATTGAGCAAATATACATGGAGGCAAACGAGATTCAGATGTTTGTCACCAACCATCACATGTCTCAAGCCATATTCAGAAGATTTTCAAAGTTGGAGTTGTTGAAGGTAAAGGAACAATTCATTTTAAATTTAATATTTGATTTTAAATTTTTAAATCAATTTCAAATTGTGTTGTTATTGAATTGTTTCTATTCTTTTTTAATAGGTTGTTGAGACTAGGTTTGCCTCTCACACACTCATCTTGAGACGACTTGTGAAGGTGAAACGTGCTTTGAGCATGATGGTGATTGATAATGTTTGGACCATCTGGAGGCAATCTAACACAGAAAGAGCCCAAAGAATAAAATCATGGATCCTTGATGAGCATTGGTGGGGAAAAGTTGAATATTTGTTGAGTTTCACAGAGCCTATTTTGAGTATGATACGATTTGTTGACAAAGATAATGCTTGCATTGGAGAAATATATGATGGCATTGACTCCATGCTTGAAAAAATCCATGATATCATATAGGCCAAAGAGCAGGACCCTGAAATTTTTACAGTGAAGTTAAAAATGTGATCGTGAAAAGGTGGAACAAAATGACCACCCCATTGCATCTCCTTGCTTATGCTTTAAATCCCAAATATTACAGCAAAGTGAAATAGTTGGGAGAGCTGGTAGACAACGACCATATGATGACCATGAGGTTGCAAATGGGACGAGGTCAAAGCATTCAGGAGGTTGTTTCCTGATCCAGCTACATCACTTGCAGTCCGCCAGGAGATGTCGATGTTTGTAAATGGACAAGGTAGCATGGGAGAGATAGAGGCTATTTGTGACAAACCCACCATGGATCTAATCATGTGGTGGACTTGTCATGGCCACGATGCCAAGTTTTTACAACCAGTTGCGATCAAATTGCTCTCACAGGTATAAAGTTTGTAACTTGTTATTTGATATTTTAATTACCAATTAAGAATTAAAATTCAAAATGATATCATTCTTTTTTAAATTAATAATATTAATACTTTGTTTTTGTGACAGGTGGCTAGTAATTCTTCTGTAGAGCACAACTGGAGTACTTATGGCTTCATCCACTCAGCCAAACGCACCATGTTGGCATCGAAGAAGGCTGAAGATCTAGTATACGTTCATTCCAACTTGCGCCTCTTAACCCATAAGACGCAAGAGTATACTAGTGGTCCTAACAAGCTTTGGGACCTCCAACCTGAAAACACGGACTTTGAAGCTTCTGCTACTTGTTTGGCCAATGTTTCACTTCTTGGCATTGATGAGGAACTTCCAGGGAGCCCTTCACAAGGGTTCGAAAGTGGAGCTAGTGGGAGTGGAGCTGCAAGTGGCATCCATGAAGATGATTTTGACGATCATCTAGATGATATGCTCTAGAAGTTGAGAACTTGAATGTATTATGTTATTTACTATCATGTTTTGAACATTATGTCATTATGAATCAATACAAACTCAAGTCTCAATTCTCAAAGTATTGGAAATTTCAATTTTGTTTTCGTGTTCTATGAATGATTTTAAGTTGTATGACTCTATGAGTATTAAATTTCAATAAGTATGCAAATGTATGAGAATTAAATTTCAATAAGTATGCAATGTATGAGAATTAAATTTCAATAAGTATGCAAATGCTTCTTTAAATTTATAATTTATATATTTATATTATAAATATATGTATAATGTACCCAAAAGCGTACCGTACCCAAGATTTTTTAAAAATTTCCGTATCGCCGCACTGCACTGTGATTCCAGTGCAAATCTAGTCGAGGATGAGACCAACATTAGCAATGCTATGCAATGTTTGGATACTTTCTACCTAGCTTCTGGCTCATCCATTCAATGACGAAAAACCCAATGTTACTGGCAATCTTTCCTTCTTGCGCTGGACTGGCTTGCCACCTTTGATTGGAAAATTCTGCAACATGGTGATATTTTCAAATTTCTAGGTATTCCTTTGCTTTTCAAGCCTCCCCGGTTGAACTATGGCATTATGTCATTCAACGGGTGGTGAAAAAACTGGAATATTGGATTACTAGGCCTTTATCTCTGGGCTGGCAAATTCCAAATCTGCTACTCATCTTGTTGGGTTCCTTCCAAAGCCTCCATTTAGAAGCTTGAAAAACTGCTCAAAGCTTTCCTATGGGCTAATGCTTCTACTGGCAAAGGTTTTCATCGGGTAGCAGCCTGGGATATATGTTGTCTTCCTCGTAATTCTGGAGGCCTTGGGCTTATTCACATTCAACACCAAGGGCAAGCTCTTTGTGCTAAGTGGATTATCAGAAGCATTATTGGCCAAGAAGCTTGGAAAGTTCTCATACGACATGGCATTGTGGAAGGCTCTCCTTATGACCGCCCTACGTGGAAAGGCTTAGGGTTTTTCAATTTTCTCATCACCCTTGTGCCTGTCAAAATTGTTGGCACCTTTGTGCTTAAAAGTATTTGGAAAGCGTGGGAATGTGTCAAACCCTGGATTTTATGGAAAGGGGATGGTTTTGTAATGGGCTCTCTCAATCAACAATCTCTCTGGTGGTTGCCGATTTTTCAATCCCAAGATAAATGTTTAGCAGGGGTCCCAGGAATCTCCGCGCTCAAATTCTTCAAGCGCAGAATTCGCACCATCGAGGACTTCTTCTGCAAGAAAACTCAATCCTGGTTATCTTGGCCGAATTTTAAAGCTCTGTTTCGGTTTTCTAACCATGATCAGGATACTTTCACACCGTGATTAATTCGGTTCCTAATCACATGTTGTAGAAAATTTTGTGCATTCCTCTCGTCCATGGTGGGACAGTGGAAAGTGGTATATTGATACTCCTTTCTCAGAACTACAAAGCCAACAAAGGCTATCATTGTCTCTCGCCCCATTTTCCCATGGTGGACAAACTTAATACTCGTTGGGGAATTCATGCCACTTTGTCTACCTGGGGTAGATGATTTGAGACTGTTTGGACTATATGTGTGGAGCCCAAAATTGCTCATTTTCTTTGGTGTATTCTACACCAAGGTCTTCCTATCGAGGATTGTCTTGTTCAAATTGGGATTCCGGCTCCTAACTGCCCCTTCTGTGGGCATCTGGAAACGCTTTTGCATGTCTTTTGGTTCTGTCCCAAAGCTCAAATTGCTTGGAATTGGATCCATTCTTTTTTTTTTCCCTCACGACCCCACTGTTTCACTTGGCAACATATCCTCTTGGGAGATAATCCCAAACTTCTGCCTATGTTCACCCAAATTTGGCATGTTTTCAGAGGGGAGATTCTATTTTGGATATGGAAAGAAAGAAATGTTTTTTTCTTTGCTAATTCTGCAGTTGATCAATCTTTCTCGATTTATAATAAATCTATGGTGATCTCCAATGTACTTCTGCAGATTCAAGTTCAAGCAAACAAGGTGGCGTTGGAGGTGGATCACCTCCAGACCCTGCTTGTGCCACTGGGGAAGCCCCATGCAACGTTGCCCAAGTGCCTCCGTCTCCCACCGTAGCGCTTCTCACCTTCAGCCGTGGTGGCGGCGCAACTGTTCTTCTTCGGTCGTGCTTTTAGTCGCACACGCCACTCTCCAGGGCGTTACATCAGCATAGTCACTCGCCCATTCGCCGCGTGGCCATGGCTCCCCACTTTGCATTCGTCGGCTCGCCGCCAACAAGGCTAGGCTCACCACCTCGCATGTAGCATGGGTGGGGCTTTCTGCTGCATTCGTCGGCTCGCCAAAGAGGGCTAGGGCTCTCATTTTGCGGTGCTTCACACTAGGTCGCTGCACCCACCGCCACCCCCACCATCATCTGACAAATTCCCTCACCTCAACCTCGCCATTCCTACGCATGGGGAAGCGAACTCGGAGGAAGAACTTGCTATTGGCTGGGAGATTCTGGACGTTGGCAAGGACTTGCCTAGTTCGGGGTGGCCGGATGATCGGGATCCGCCTACCTCGGTATGTTTGCTACTGCTTGACAGTGACTTTTAAGTGTTTTTGGGCAATGCCTTTTGTTTTGTTGTACTCTCCTAGGCTCGGCCTAGTTTGACTTTTGTTGTTCTAGGCTCGACCTACCTTGTTCGTGGTTTTGGGGCGTGCTCTCATACCGCCCGCTTTTTTGTTGAAAGCTATCTTGTATCTTATTGCATTAATATAATATAAGATCCCTTTTCATAAAAAAAATGTATTAATGATCATTTTAAAACGAAACATTATTGTTGAGTAATTATGCTGCAGCTCTGTCATTTATATGAGGGCTTTCATTGGAGTTTGTTTCCACTAGATGTGTAATGGAATTACTTAAATATAAATGAAATAATATCATAATATTAAATATATTAATAAGCCACTTTGAGGGGGCAATCGATGCAGGAGCATCATTTAACAAGTGTAGGGATAATTGATAGGTGGCTTGGTAGTCATTAGAGTCATATTATAATGGGTTTCCCTCCATTGTTCCTTGTTCATATTCAATTTGTATGTAAAGTTGCATGGCAATGTAAATGTAAATAGTAATAAGAGAGATTACTTGGGTGATTTAGGTAGAGTAAGTGAGTTTTATGCTAAATACAGATTATTTGGATCATATAAGGAGTGGCAATTTGTCATCCACAAGATGGAGAGGCAGTTAAGATGAGAATTATCCTATTTCCATGCTTAAGAGGATGTTGAACTTTCTTACGATCTGGTTTAGTCATTTTGGGAGTAAATTTAGAAGGTTGGTATTCTAGTGGGAATAAATTGTTATGAAGGGTGGAAATAAAGATTTGGCAAGTTTGGATTAAATTTTGTATGTTTTTATAAGACTGTGATAAACTCTCCATGACAATGTAGTGTGTAGGAGAATTATAGTCAAGTTTATTCAATATATTTCTCATTACTGTTAATTCGAACATAAGGAGAAGGTGATTACAAGTTTATCGAGATTTATTAGAAATTTTGAAACTTGAGATTTTGGTTTTTATGGCAAATTTAAAGGTACACAGCCTGGACCCAGGGCATTGAAATTCGAGAAATTTAGCTAGCCAATCAATTGAATTTTTCAACAAATCTCTGTCTCATCTAGACGCCTAAGTCCACAAAATTTTAGCTTCTAATTTCACATGTAAGTGAAGTTATCGATGGCAGAAATTCTCCAGGTCATGCAAGCTGAGACGGGGTGCAAAATTGTTTTGTTTTTGTTATTTCTTGATAAAAATTGATGAATCAAGTGCTTAAATTGTTTGTGATCACTGTTAAAGGCAATTACAAGGTGATTACAATGATTTCCAATTGAATAAAAATCATTTCCCATTTACAAAAAAGTCATTATTTTTGGTCTAACAAGACTGTCCTTGCCCTGTTTTTAATCAAAATGGATAAAGAAACCTTAACTACATCTTGCATATGATCTTTAATCCATAAAAGATATTCTACTGAATGTTTGGAAGTTAAGCACAACCATAACATAGGGAGTTACAGTGTTTTGAATGTGGAATAAGACCCTCAAGGCAAAAAGGACAAAAAACCAAACCAAGGTTAATACAAGAATTGAACAAGAAACTTTGAGACAATCTTGGCATCAAATTATTGGTAGCAGACCAGACCAAGAAGACATCAAGTCAGAGAGAGAGTTGGTTATAAGGAGTGATAACAAGAGAAGGGAGAAAGGTTCCTTGAAAAGGCATAAGACAATGACAGCTAGAGCAAGAGCAGGAGGAAGAGCAGGTGGAGCAAGAGCTACTCAGGCTACTCAGGCCCAACTCATGGAAGAGATTAGGAATCTTAGGAAAGGCTTCAAGATGTTGAGATGTCTCAAAGAAGAGGCATTGAGCTAGGAGATGTCAGTGAAGAAGAACCAGAGGCAGTAGTGGCTAGAGAAGTAGTTGTTCTAGAAGAGAAAGAGCAAAAAGAGATTGCTGAGGCCATTGTAGGGGCTAGTTCTAAGCCTAAGATGGAAATCCCAATGTATGAAGGTAGTCTAAAGCCTGAGGAACTCATTGATTGGATTGATGCAATGGACAAGTACTTTGAATATGAAGAAGTGGGAGATGATAAGAAGGTCAAGTTTGTTGTCACCAGATTGAAGAGCCATGCATCCATTTGGTGGGATGGAGTACAGAAGGAGAGGATCCAGAAAGGAAAGACAAAAATCAGAGATTGGGACAAAATGGTGGCAAAACTCAAAGGTAAATTTTTACCCAAAGATTATCAAACTAGTTTGTTTAGATCTCTTCAAAATTTAAGGCAAAAGGACATGTTTGTGAAAGATTACACTGAAGAATTCTATAGGCTGACTATAAGAGTAGGACATATAGAGGATGATTTAGAGAAGGTAACAAGATATCTTAATGGTTTGAAATTTTCTATTCAAGATGAGATCAACATGCTTTCACCTAGGACAGTTGAAGAAGCCTATCAGTTAGCACTCAAAGTTGAAGAGAAGCTTTCAAGGAAGCAAACTTCATATACAAGAGGAAGAGGCAGAATTTTTCAGAGGTAGAGGTCAGCAAGGAAATAGAAGGCAGCTGTAGTCATATCAAGAAGAAGCTAACAACTCACAGAGTTCAAGAGGAGGCTATGCACCAAGAGGAAGAAGACCTTATCAAAGAGGAAGAGGAAGATTCTTGGGTAAGTGTTTTAGATGTAATAAATATGCAGGTCATAGGTCTTATGAGTTCCCTGAAAATCCTTCAACCAGCCAAGAAAGAGGTGCTCATGTGGCTCAAGGTGAAGAAGAGGAAGAAATGGAAGAATTAGAGGTTCATGAAGACTTACCAGAAGTTGGTGAATCACTCTTGATGAAGAGGATCTTGCTCAAACCAAACAAGGAGGTCATGAAACCACCTCAAAGGAAGAATTTGTTAAGACTACATGCAAGAGCAAAGGAAAATGCTGCAAAGTCATCATAGATAGTGGGAGCATAAAAATCTTGTCTCAACAAAGATGGTGGAGAAACTAGGCTTGGAAAAGGTAATGCATCCTACTCCCTACAAAGTGTCATGGCTACAAAAAGGACATCAACTCTTGGTTAATGAACAATGTAAGGTAGATTTTCAAATAGGCACTTATAAGGATCAAATAATATGTGATGTTATGCCCATGGATGCTTTCCATATTCTACTTGGGAGACCATGGCAATATGACAAAAGGGTAGTGCATGATGGAAGGCAACACCTATACCTTTGAGAAGGATGGAAAGAAGCATGTTCTCAAACCTTTGCAAGAAGATAAGGCTGTTGTTGAATCAAGCTCTACAGTGCTGCTAATGAGTGGTAAAGAGTTCCTACATCAAATGAAGAAGGAAGAGGTAAATTTTGCTTTAGTAGGTAAGCCTAAAAGTGTTGTTACCAATACAAAGCTTGCTGATTTCCTCAAGAAATCCAAGATATGTTGAATGAGTATGTGGATATTGTAGTAGATGATCTTCCAAATGAGTTACCTCCATTTAGAAGCATTAGCCATCATATAGATCTGATTCCAGGTGTTAATCTTCCAAACAAGGTTACTTACAGGATGACTCCAAAGGAAAATGAAGAGATCAAGAAGTAGGTACAAGAATTGTTGGAGAAAGGGCTGATAAGAGAAAGTTTAAGTCCTTGTGTTGTACCTACAGTTTTGAGTCCTAAGAAGGATGGAGGATGGAGAATGTGCACATAGACTCCAGAGCAATCAACAAGATCACTATCAGTATAGATTCCCATTGCCAAGAATTGATGATTTGTTGGATTGTCTAAGTGGAGCCAAGTATTTTTCTAAAATAGATTTGAAAAGTGGCTATCATCAGATTAGAATTAGAGAGGGTGATGAATGGAAAACAACTTTTAAGACTAATGATGGGCTTTATGAGTGGTTGGTTATGCCATTTGGTTTGACAAATGCTCCTAGTACCTTTATGAGACTTATGAATGAAGTGCTTAAAGCTTTCACAAGTAAATTTGTCATAGTTTATTTGGATGACATTTTGGTATATAGTCAGTCAAAAGAAGAGCATCTTAAGCATTTGAGATTGGTTCTTGAAAAGTTGCATGAAGAAAAGCTACTAATCAATCTTAAAAAGTGTACTTTCTTGAAGACATAGTTGATCTACTTGGGGTTTGTGATCTCACAAGAAGGATTGAAGATGGATAAGGAGAAGATAAAGGCAATCATTGAGTGGCCTACTCCTAAAAGTGTCTTTGAGGTAAGAAGCTTTCATGGTTTGGCTAGCTTCTATAGGAAATTCATAAGAAATTTCAGTGGGATTTGTGCTCCAATAGTAGAGACAATTAAGGGTGACAAAAAGCATTCCAATGGACTGAGGCAACTGAAAATGATAACAAAGGAACCAATCTTGGCATTACCTGATTTTTCTAAACTTTTTCAAGTTGAGTGTGATGCTAGTGGGAATGCTATAGGTGCAGTTCTAAGCCAAGAAGGAAAGCCTATTGCTTACTTTAGTGAAAAACTAAATGATGCAAAGAAAAGGTATTCAACATATGACCAAGAATTCTATGCATCATACAGGCCTTGAAGAAATGGAGACACTATCTCATGCCCAAAGAATTTGTTTTGTTTACTGATAACCATGCTTTGCATTTATAACTAGTCAACATAAATTGAGTCAAAGGCATGTCAAATGGATTGAATTTTTGCAAAGTTTTACTTTTTTATCAAGCATAAGAGTGGGAAAATCTAACAAAGTTGTAGATGCTTTGAGTAGGAGGAGTTTGATCATATCATGAATCTCAAATCAACATATTAGGATTTGATGATTTGAAAGAAATGTACAAAGAAGATGTTGATTTCAAGGATGCTTATGAGGCTTGCATGAATCCTCTTGGTAATGATAGAATTCCTTGGATGGATTTCATGATTCAGAAGGTCTACTGTTCAAGGGAAGCCAGCTGTGCATACCAAAAATTTCCATGAGAGAGAATTTGTTGAAAAAAAACATAGTGGCAGTTTGGCAAGGCATTTTGACAAAACAAGACACTAGCTCAACTAAGTGCTCATTACTATTGGCTAGGTATGAGTAGTGATGTTAAGAAGTTTGTAGAAAGGTGTAAAGTATGTCAACATGCCAAAGGAAGCAGTCAAAATGCAGGTTTGTATCAGCCATTGCCAATTCCCAACAGGCCATGGGATTTGTAAGTATGGATTTTGTACTTGGTTTTCCAAGAACTCAGAAAGGGCATGATTCAATCTTTGTAGTAGTTGATAGATTTTCTAAAATGGCTCATTTCATTCCATGTACTAAGACAAGTGATGCTACTAACATTGCAAATCTCTTCTTTAAGGAGATAGTCAGATTGCATGGCTTCCTAGAAGCATTGTTTCTGACAGGGACACCAAGTTTGTTGGTCACTTTTGGAGAACTTTATGGAAGAAATTGGGCACAAATTTAAGCTTCAGCTCAGCCTATCATCCACAAACAGATGGTCAGACTGAGGTAGTGAATAGAAGCCTTGGAAACATCTTGAGAAGCTTGGTAAGTATGCATCCAAAATAGTGGGATTTGGTATTAGCTCAAGCTGAATTTGCATATAATGATTCACCTAATAGAAGTACAGGTCTGAGTCCATTTCAAATTTTGTATGGCATGCACCCTAGAGGTGTGTATGAACTAAGAAATTTAGGAAAAATGGAAACAAGAAGTGCTGATGGGGAAGATTTTGCAAGTGCAATGTTGGATTTACATGTGAAGAAAATCTTGAAGAAAACACTATCAAGTACAAAAGAAAGGTAGATCAGAAGAGGAGAGAGGTTAATTTCAATGTTGGGGATCTTGTTCTTGCTCATCTCAGAAAGAAAATATTTCCTAAAGGTGAGTATAACAAGCTCAAGCCAAAGAAAATAGGTCCTTGTAGGATTTTGAGAAGATTTTCAAGCAATGCCTATGAAATTGAGCTTCCAAAAGGAGTTGGAATCTCTCCTATATTCAATGTTGTAGATTTTACCCCTACAAAGGTGAAGGAATCAGCTGTACAAGATCCTGAACCAGATGAAGAGCAGGTCATTGCATGGGAGCAACAGTTTCCCAAGGAAACACCAAGACAACCTGAGGCCATTTTGGACAAGAAAGTGATTAAGAAGACAAGGGACAAGGAGTACTTTCAGTACTTGATCAAATGGAAGGACAAACCAGTTGAAGACTCAACATGGATGATTGAAAGTGAACTCATCAAACAGGGTACAAGTGTGGACAAGCTGATTCAAAGTGAAAAAATGATGAATAATTCTTTTTTGTTTCTGGTAGTATGATGCAAGAGCATCATTTAGCAAGTGTAGGGATAGTTGATAGGTGGCTTGGTAGTCATTAGAGTCATATTATAATGGTTTTCCCTCCATTGTTCCTTGTTCATATTCAATTTGTATGTAAAGTTGCATGGCAATGTAAATAGGCTAGTAAGAGAGATTACTTGGGTGATTTAGGTAGAGTAAGTGAGCTTTATGCTAAATAAGGATTATTTGGATCATGTAAGCAATGGAAATTTGTCATCCACGAGCTGGAGAGGTAGTTAAGATGAGAGTTATCATATTTCCATGCTTAGGAGGCTGTTAAACTTTCTTAGGATCTGGTTTAGTCATTTTAGGAGTAAGTTTAGGAGGTTGGTTGGTCAAAGATCCAATTTTGGATCAAGTATTCGATGAATAATGTTTTGGTAAGGTGTATTCCAGTGGGAATAAATTTTTATGAAGGTGTGGAAATAAAGATTTGGCAAGTTTGGAGTAAATTTTGTATGTTTTTATAAGATTATGATAAACTCTCCATGACAGGGCAGTGTGTAGGAGAATTACAGTCAAGTTTATTCAATATATTTCTAATTACTGTTAATTCGAACATAAGGAGAAGGTGATTACAAGCTCATCAAGATTTATTAGAAATTTTGAAACTTGAGATTTTGGTTTTATGGCAATTTAAAGGTACGCAGCCTGGAACTAGGGCATTGAAATTCGAGAAATTTAGCCAGCCAATCGAGCTGAAATTTTCAAAAAATCTTTGTCCCATCTAGACGCCCGAGTCCACAAAATTTTAGCTTCTAATTCCACGTGTAAGTGAAGTTATCAATGGCAGAAATTCTCCAGGTCATGTAAGCCGAGACAAGGTGCAGAATTGTTTCGATTTTGTTATTTCTTGATAAAAATTGATGAATCAAGCTCTTAAATTGTTTGTGATCACTGTTAAAGGCAATTACAAGGTGATTATAATGATTTCCATTGAATTGAAATCATTTCCCATTTGCTGCTACAAAGAAGTCATTATTTTTGGTCTAGCAAGATTGTCCTTTCCCTGTTTTTAGTCAATTTGGATAAAGAAACTTTAACTACATCTTGCATATGATCTTTAATCCTTAAAATTATATTCTACTGGATGTTTGGAAGTTAAGCACAGTCATAACATAGGGAGTTACAGTATTTTGAATGTGGAATAAGACCCTCAAGGAAAAAAGGACAAGAAAACCAAACCAAGGTGAATACAAGAATTGAACAAGAAAATTTGAGACAATCTTGGCATCAACAACCTCCTAAATCTTCAAATAAGACAATATTCCACACTTCACCCCTATGGGAGAGATTTACTCATCAACATTTATAGGTATGATTACAAAGGGTCGCACCCTTCACTATTATTAGTTTAGACTTAATGAATATAAATACAAATGCTATATAAGTCGGCCAATATATATCTCAACATATGGTATAGGCCAACGGTTTAGCATGCCCGCTTCCTTAAAACAAACATTGTTTTCAATGTTGATGATTTTTTGATGTTTGTATATGAACTCTTGCTCCTCCCACGTTGCATCAGCTTGGTCTCGACTCTTCCACTCGATCAAATATTCATTAAGTACCCTCTTCTCGCACGCTATTAGTGCGTGCCTGAAGGATTTTCTTAGGTTTCAAAATGTTTACCCTTCATAATCAATTGCAGGTAACTCTATCTAGGATGATGCTACGAAATCTTGTTTATTAGTGCTACTTGTAAGAATTGTAATGTGGAAATAATATATTGTAAGGTGAGTAATACTCATGTAGCTTAGATTTAGTGATAGTTTTGAGTGAATAAAGGGATGTTAGAGAGATTGTATGCAAGAGATATTGGTGGGACAATTGAGCAAATTTAGGGATTTGAGATGGATGTTGACTCCACATATTTAGGAGATCAAGGATCTATTTATTGTAATTCTCCTTCATGTAATGTCATCCTGGAGAATTCAAATTGAAGTATTCTAATATTCGGTGTTTTTATTACTGTGCAAGTCTAATTTTTAGCAAAACTCTAACTAAATTTTCATTTGGTATTAGAGCAGGTCAACCATTAGCCATGAGAGTCATGTGCTAGTGCTTCAATGGTGGTGATGAATTGGATTATTCCTGCATAAGTTTATTCATTGTGACTGAGATTGGATTTTATTTCTTATTACAAATTTGAAATTTGTGGTTTGCATCTTTGTGTGTTAGCGAATGTCAATATCATGGTACATTATCAATGATTTCAATGGAGCCAATTCTTACATATGTTTGCGTCCAAGCCTACAAATGCAAAGTCATTTTCCATACATCATTCTCAGATCTGCCGTGCTCAAGTTTCTATGAATGCAGACCTCATGAGTTGTCTCCTTGTCTATCTGGGGCGATTCCACTCCCAATCGGTAGTTAATCACAACAAAACCGTCTCTCAGCTGCGTGTTGTGTACTGTCCCTTTGCCATTTTTGATCTAGTCAAAATGCCAATCTTTGGCCACCGCCTTCATTAAAATGAGTTTCCAAATAATGTTGAAATCTGGAAGCGATTTAACATTTTGTGAAGTGTTTGGAACATTCTTGTTTTGCATGTAGATGTCAAGGGCTCGTGAGGATGGATTGATTAGTGGATAAGTTTTCAATCTAGAGTGTGGATCTTGGGGGGCACACTTTTACATGCATACCATACACAACAAATTTCCACAACCAATCACATGAGCATGCTTGTATTGGAACTTTCATTTGACAACAGTTCGGCACTTTTCCATCCATTTTTCTTTAGCTCCATAATCTTAAGAGTCGGTTATGAGTCAGTCACATGTCTCTATTTTTGATGTTTTATTCGTAGTGTGGCATTCCGTTAAGTCAAGTCTCTATTTTTATTTTAAAAGTCATTATAAAATTAGAATTCAATCAAAAGCATTCATGGGTAGTTTAATTATTTGGTAAAATTAAAAAGTTATATGCGAGTCTTGTTTTTAGTGTAATATTTCTTAAGTTTGATTTAGTCAAGCTGTGTTTTTAATCTTCAAATTAGTCAAAATAGTGTCTCCCATATTTTCTAGTTATATAGAGTCTTTTCCACCATCCATTTTATGTTAACACAGTTTTTTAGTGTTTTATTTGGTCACTTTAGATTTGTGTTCTAAAAAGTAATCCTTATGTCATTTGTTTTAAAGTGGGGTTCATATTATTTAATATTTAGTGTTATTTAATTTAAATGTTTGAGTTTATATCTCAAAAGTGTCATCAATTTGCGCCGATTGTCATTAAAAGAGTATTTGTGTCAAAATTAACATTGTAAGTCAAAGTGAGTCATTGTCAAAAAGTTTGAAATAAAAAAAAAATTTGCTCACTTTTCTCTTGGGCACAATTTTGTTTATACGCGACGTCCATCTTGTGGGGGGGGGCATTGTAAACCGAGCCTCAAAGCTAAATTTGCCGAGTAAGTAACAATGTCATTCGATGGAGGCGGGGAGGCAAGGGAGGAAGGAGGTCAATCAAATGACCTCTCACCAGCCGCATGAAATGATGGGGCTGCACAATGAAGTTGTGGCATTTTTTCAGTTGTATATTTGCTTTCCAATTGTGTGGTAGTAAAAATAAGAACAAATGTTGCATTCTGTTCAATTGTAATGTGCGAGAAAAAAATTCTTGTATTTTTCCCTAATGTAACAATGTTGTGGGGGAACAAAAAAACATGCAGAGATGGATCTCGAAAAGGTTAGTGGTGATCTAGAAAACCACAAGACTGAACAATTGATGGGTTCATGTTCATATCTAGGTTTGTGGTAAACCCATGGAAAACCATGGAAGGTTGATAGGAGGTTCCTTTCTTTTGTATCAAGGTCATGAGCCAAGAGAATGGGCATGCCACAGAAGTTGGGCATTTTGCTGTTGGATGTGTAAAAACTTTTTCTACCATGTTTGCACTAACGGGGGAATGTTAGGAAATCTTGTTTATTAGTGCTACATGTAAGAATTGTAATGTGGAAATAATATATTGTAATGTGAGTATTACTCACTTAACTTAGATTTAGTGATAGGAATGAGTGAAAAAGGGATGTTAGAGAGATGTAGGCAAGAGATATTGATGGGATAGTTGAGTGAGTTTAGGGATTTGAGATGGGTGTTGACTCCACATATGTAGGAGATCAAGACTCTATTTATTGTAATGCTCATTCATGTAATATCATCCCAAATGAATTCAAATTGAAGTATTCTAATATTCGGTGTTTTTATTACAGTGCAAGTCTGATTTTTAGCAAAACTATGACCAAATATTCTCTCAAAGGAGGCATCACTACCGGTATATCCTCAATAATAATTAAATTCTTATTTACCTTTTCCCGGAAATATGGTGATATGTGTACAAGTGATTGTTCTTCAACTGAAAATGATTGTGATCTAGGATTGTAATGTCCCTTTTAGGGGGACATATGAAATGACCAAAAGCTGAGATGTAAAAACTTAAAAATCAGATTAGTGAGCTGCTGTAGATGACTGATATCAGCCCTGCAACTTGCAAATTAGGCCCTTCCTAGGGCAGTGACCTCCTTGGAGAAGTTAAACCCTTCAAAGGTGGGTTAAACCTTGTTAACACACTTCAATTCTTATGCCAAAAATATTAAGAAACCCTCAACAAACACAATCAATTGTTAGAAATCAGAATTGAGCTTGGAAATAATTAATTTTGGAAACCCTTAACCAACGAACTTCAACAAGCTTGGAAAAATAGTAAATCACCTCCAAAATTCACGAAACTTGGGATCTTGGGGTTTAAAAATATGACGAAAGCAAATATCAAATCAGCTTGCCCAAACATCCACCAAAACATGCCAAACCTGCCTTTCAAGCAATTCGCCCCTCTTGGAAATGCCCTAGAAACCATGCAAGATCACTCCAAATATATTATGAAATTATTATTCAAGCTCAACAATCAATTGGTGAAGGAATTATAATTTTTGGAAGCCTAGGAATGCTGGAATGAATTTCCTTCAAACCCTAGTTGCAGAAATAAATTAACATTTTCAGATCTGATTATGCATGGAAAAACCCTCCAACTTTTTATAAATTATATGCAATGAGATGATGTAATCCAAACACATAGAAGACCCTTGAGTACTTGTCATGTCCCTTTTTGAAGGCTGATTTTGAAGACCTTAACCCATTCTTCTCCTTTTGGGTCTAAAGAAGAAAGAAAGGGAAGATTTGGATTATATTTTTATCGTTGTTTAGGTAGTTATTTCATTTATTATCATGTATCCTATTGGGAATCCTAGCGCTCCAATAGGACTTAAGTAGTTAGGAAATAAATGTATTATGAGAATGTAGGCTCCAAATACCATTTGAATATTTAAAAGCACTTAGCTTAAGGGGTCAGCCATCATTTTATATTGCAAAAAGCACTCCTTGTGGTTATATAAGGAGGTCGCTTGGCCATTATTGGATTATGTTTTGGTGAATATTCATATCTTGGTTAAGGTTTGCTTGTGAAGCACCTTATCTACCTTTCTCAAGGATGAAACCCCTTGATTGAGGACCTTTCCCAAGGACGGAAACCCTTGGTTAAGGACTTGTGGAGGATGAAAACCTTTCCACAAGGATCTATGTATGCAAGATGATTTGAAAGACATTAAATTATCATTTTCTTGCATGATTTATCTCTTTGGTTCAATGATCTATTTATTTGGAGTGGAATGAACCACTAGGGAGTGATTATTTGGTATATGCGATGATAATTTGGAAAATATGAATTTATTATCTTATTCTCCATATTTTCT
Source organism: Taxus wallichiana var. yunnanensis (assembly GCA_018340775.1). Taxonomy (NCBI): domain Eukaryota; kingdom Viridiplantae; phylum Streptophyta; class Pinopsida; order Cupressales; family Taxaceae; genus Taxus; species Taxus wallichiana. The sequence continues at coordinate 79,280,986 of CM031242.1, forward strand.
AAGGCCAAGAGCTTGAATTTTGTGAATTTTGGTGATGTTTTACTATTTTTCCAAGCTTGATGTTCGCTAGTTGAGGGTTCCATAATTAATTATTTCCAAGATCAAATCTGATTTCTAACAACTGATTGTGTTTGCTGATGATTTCTTAATAATTTTGGCAAAAGATTTGAAGTGCATTAGCAAGGTTTGACCCACCGTTGAGGGGTTTAACTCCTCTATGTTGCTGCCCTAGGAAGGGTTTAATTTGCAGATCTGTAGTGTTATATCAGCCATCTAACAACAACCCCATAATCTGATTTTAAAGTTAGATCTTGGCTTTTGGCTTTTTTTTAAGCTCCCCTTAAAAGGGACATTACAGTGGTATCAGAGCATCATCCTCCCAACCTATGAAGCATGGAAAATTTGAAGATAATCATGAAGACCCAAGAAGGAATAGTGGATGCATTGGATAGGCTTTCCCTATCAATCGAAAACATGCAAGGTAGTGGTTTGGCCAAGGGAGAAGAGGTTTCCTACAACCCTCGTGAATCAAAGAAGAAGAAAATTTCTTTTGCAAGGCCCTATAAATACCATTTCGTGACCAAAGAGGCAATCGCTCCACATGGGAGCCCTAGACAAGCCCATGACTACACCATATGGCTTGAAGAATATCAAGAAATGCCGAATGAGATTTGGGAGGAAACGTCTCCGCAGATTTCATCAAATTAAGGAGGAGAAGAAAGACATTATCAACAAAGAACCCTAACACCAAAGGAATAAGTAAAACATGCCAAGAAGAAGAATGTTTCAGCCCTAGGGAGAAGAGGTCCTTCCAACAAGATGAAGGAAGTTAAGGAGCATGCCACCAAGCTAAAAATCTTTGTGTGCTTAATGATGAATTGTTGGCATCTAATGGTTGCATAAAACTAACAGTTGTCAATGAACAACCCTTGATAGAAAAGGGTATACTTTTGAAGGAACCAAATGTTGAAATTAGACAGGAGAAGGAATTCATATATGCAAGCGTGGAGGATGTAATGAAAACTCAAAGAAATTGTGAGGAGTGGAAAAGAAGAGCTAGGGTTGCTAGATTTATAGCCGCTCAAGAGAAACAACACTTACAAGAGTATAGGGAAAATAACTCTTCATTATTGACAAGGAAAAAGAAAGTAACCATGAAACATGAGGCAAGGGAAAATGAAGGATCTTTTGAGGAAAAGAAACAAGAGTTGAATTCAAATTTCAAGGTGAAATTAATTAAATTCAGCTTGTGGGTCTGTTGAGGAAAAGAAATGTCACTACGGAGCCAATCAATGGAGATATCAACAAAGAACAATCCTCATTTTGTTATCATCCAATGAAAAGTAAAAGCCCTTTGTTGTGTTGTATGATAACTTGTTGGATTATAATGGTTATACATGTCAGTCACATAATGGTGTCAAGTCAGATCTACTAAGGGCCTTTAAGGATGATGTTATGCATGAGATAAGGGCACCTTTAGATAATTTTTGAGTGTTGTTTTTAACTCATAAATTTAGGGTCAAAAGAGTGTCAAAGGAAGCCCATGGTATGAGAAAATCCCAGTTTATTGCTTGCTGATATGACATTGCAAGATATGTTGCCCTCACACACAACCTGATTGGGAAAGGTGATTAAATTGCATGCTTGTTATGTCCTCCTATATCACCGTTGAATTGACATCATTATGCATCTCATTGTAATATCCCCTCTTTGAAATAAATATAAATTTGCACTTTATTAACTCGAAGCGACCCTAGAAGGATTAGATCCTTTTAGTTCGACCTCAAATAACCCAATGTCAGCGTTATTACAAGCCAAAATGGGGTTGGAATAAGCCAAGGTAGTGGGTTAGATGGGAGAACCAATTGTTAGATCTGAATTTTATCATTAGCGAGATAATAATTAAATATTGCTCACTGAAGACAGTTGAAACTTGGAAAATTCATAACTTTCTCAATACATCATCTTTTGCAATGAAATAAAGTGCATAATGAAGTAGAAATTAAGAGCTTTCCAATACACTATAAATATGAATTTTTTGAGTATTGAAACCCTCTCAAAACAAACTCGGAAATCTCAAATCTAGTCGCTAGGGTTAGAGGAAAATAAATAAAAATATTTCAACCCTTCTCCAAGCTTTCAAACACTCCAAATCAACTCCCTTGCTCAGAAATAATTAATAAACAAATCAGATTTTTAATTTGATCACACACAACTGAAAACAATTGATAATCAAACCCCAGACTGCTGCAATTTTCAAAAATTCATATCTTCCTCAAAACTACTCCGATTTGGGCAAATGAGATATGCCTGAACTCGGAAAAATACAAGGAACAAGATGATCCAAACCAAATTAGAACAACAATTACCAAACTCCCAAAATAGCCAAAAATCAAGTCGCCTAGGGCAAAATAAATTGCTGTTTTGCACATAGATTAATTCCGGCACTTGCATCACTCCCAAAACCCTCAAATCTGGTCACACATGCTCACAAAATTATGCTAAATCAGATCTGCAACATAAATATATTTTGGGGCATCAAAAACATGCTTAAACAAACCCCAATCCAAGTCGTTATAGCAAAAATAATTGCAGCAGTAACAACAGTTCACAAAGGTACTATCAAACCCTTCAACAATGATCAATAACATGCATATTTCACTCTAAATAAATGCGCCAATCCTTTTAGCCAAGTCGCCAATACTTAGAATGGATAAACCATGCAAAAACACACTCAACACAAGAGAGCACAATGAAGAGAACAATGGAGTCTTCAATATCTTCAACAATGGATCCAAATGAAGCTTACAATGAGAGAGCACAATGCAAGAGCTAGGGCATACATCCCATTACTCCAAGCATGGAGTAAAATCAAATGATCAATCCAACATAACCCACTAAAGGAAATGCGACCTCCTTTTATAGAGTTAAGGGGTGCAACATTAAAAAAGACCGACCTTTCCTTTTGGAGGGAAAACATAAACTCTTATTATAATAAAGTCTCTAATAAACTAAGACTATGTGCACTTTATTATTTTTAATTAAATAATAAAAAAACTATCCTATGTGCACATTTAAACTAACTTAGAGAGCCCTCCTTGTAGCGCAAGGCATGCCAAGGGGTTACAAAATAGACAATAGACATCTTAGGACCATCTTCGGACCATCTTCAAGCTCAATCCTCAAACCCATGAGAAGAGAGAATGGGTTGAGGGTCTTCAGGTCTTCAATTTCAACAATGTCCCAAGAAGGGGACATTATAGTCCTCCCTTCTCAAGATTGTTTTCTCTCAAGCAATAGCAAACTCATGTATCCATGTGCAAAGATGTAGCATTCCCAAAGTCGGGATCCCATGCCAATCAAGTGGTGAAACATAGGCAATTCGTCACCTCTTCAAGAGTGATGAACAATACACCCTTCTCAAGTGAAGGCCTCTTGAGCCTTCTCCCAAGATGATAGAGCTTGGCCCTCAAATTTCCGTCACTAGCAAGCTCCATAATTCAATCTCTGCAAACAACACCCAACAAGAGTAGAGGAAAGATGCTTTGATACCACTATAATATCCCCTTTTGGGATATTATTTAAATCTGCAAAATTAATTAACCAAATCAATCCTAGGAAGATTAGATCTTCTTAGTTTGACCTCAAATAACCCAATGTCGGCAATAATACAACCCAAAATGGGGTTGGAGTATGCCAAAGTGGTGGGTTAGATGAGAAAACTAATAAGAATGCTAATATCATCCAGATCTGATTTTTAATAGCAGTTAATTAATTAAATAAACACCCAAACTGATGCAATCTTCCAAAATTATTTCCCGTTTAACTATCCAAGCAAAAATCTTCAAACTTTGGATTTTGGACCACAAAATATAAAGAACAATGTCCCAAAATCAGTTTTTGCACAGCCAACATAAAACCCTAATTTTTCCCTAAAAATTAGGTCGCCCAACACATTTAGGGCATCCAATTAGCTCCAAAAATTATAAAATCACTTTCTCCTTATTTCTCCTAATTTCTACAACCAAATCCAATATTAAACTGACCCCAAACTGCAGATCTGAAATTAATATTAATTGTTAGCAACCAAATAGCTGGCAGACAACTGAAATCTTCTAAAATTCATAACTCCTTCAATACTTAGTGTTTTTCCATGAAACAAGATGCAAAATAAACTAGAAATTTAGGGCTTTCCACTACATTAAGAATATGAATTTTCTGAGCATTAAAACCTTGCCAAAACAACCCCAGAAAACTGATTTCAAGTCGCTAGGGTTAGATAAAATTATATAAAATAATTCCAACTCTTTCTAACCATCCAACACACCCAAAATATCCACCCTTGCACTGAAATAATTAATAACACACAACAAATTTTAGATCAAGCTCATATGGCATCAAAATATAATGAAACAAGCTCCAATCCAAGTCGATTTGGTAAAATAAATTGCAGCAACAATAACAATCACAAAAGCACTTCAAACCCTTCACATACAATGCAGATTTACTCTCAAATAAATGCACCAACACTCTAAACCAAGTCGCCAATGCTTAGAATGAAGGAACAATGCATAGATTCATCAACAATGATTGCAAGAAGGCTTCAAAGCTAGGGCATACATCCCTTGGGCATACATCCCATTTCTCCAAGCATGGAGTAATTTCAAAAGTTCAATCAACATAACCCATAAAGGAAATGCGACCTCCTTTTATAGAACTAAGGGGTGCAATGTCCAATGACCGACCTTTTCCCTTTTGGAGGGAAAACATAAACTCTCATTAAAATATTTAATACTAAGACTATGTGCACTTTATTTATTTTTTAATTAAATAAATAAAAGTAACTAACCTATGTGCACATTAAACTAACTAAAGAGACTCCCACTTGTAGCGCTAGGCATGCCAAGGGGTTACAATGCAAATGAAAAATAGATATTAATAATGTCCCTGAAAAGGGGACATTATAGAAACACTCCACACTCTTCCAAGAGCATTCCAAGCCAATTCAAAAGCATCTCAAAGTCAAATCAAGCATTGCCAAGTATCTACTTATCAAAAGGGCTCTTGAGGGTATTTTCTCTAGCAATATTTATCAACAAGCACTCTATTTTGGCACCCAATTATAGCGCTCTATATTCAACACTCACGAAGGGTACACGGTAAACAATAATTTAAAATTTAGAGGTGCAGGCAATATTGGTTGGGTTGTTTTAGTTTTTCCAATTTGGTACGGTTCTATATTTAACTAAGCTGTGATAACTCAATCTTTACAAGTATAAAAATTTATCAAACCCAAAAAAAAAACCTTTTGTTATACTAAATAAAGTAGATAAAAACTAGCAATTTTAAGAATTAAAAACAAACAAACAAACAAATAACTCAATTAAGAAAACAAAAATAAGAACATAATGAAGTAGTGAGAAACAAGATGGATTGTACCAAACATAGATTCTAAACTTGGCAAGTACTTGTCTGACTTCCAGTACTTGCCTGATAATTGCTTTGTGAGTAATTCACCTAAAACTTTGCAGCTGAGTACTTGTTTGAAAAACTCGCGAGACCAAGAAGGAAACTCACAAACTGCTCAAAAAGATAATCAAGAGGTTAAAAATAGGAAATCTCTGTTTTTGGTCATTTCTCTGATCTCAAGTTCTGCATAATCGTACTAAGAGACTTGAATAATCTGTCACCTTCGGAGAAGTGATCATCGTCAGATTTGATGTATTTGTTCATGAGGAGTAATATATACCTTCTAATTCGAAAGTGCGATAATTTTGAGGAAGGGGAATAAACACTTGTAATTTTTTTGAGGAATTTTTAACTTTCTATGATGATGATCAATCATCATTTGATATTATGATTTGTTTTCATCTAAATCTAATAGAAAATAGACCTATGTGTTCTCTAAATTAATTCTTATGGTTTTCATAAATATTTTGCATGTTCTTTAAGTTTATTTCATTTTCCGAGTCTCAAACAAAATTTTGGGTCTATGAGTTTTTGCGAAGTCCAAGTTTTTGAACTATGGTACCAAAAATATTTTAGTTAACCATGCATGATTCTGCTTGGAAGGTCATTATCATCTCATGCCATTAAAGATGTGCAACATACCACTGATGAAATCCCTTTAGATGGGGCACAAGCTGATATGTGATTGTGGCACATTGAAGTGGCAGCTTGTAAGAAATCAACATAAGATAGTCTGAGATATTTCAAGTTTCAACAGTAGGAATTTTTTCAATTGAGTATATAAACATTTATTGAACTATATTGTCATGCATGTATTTCACGCCGTTTAAGACTGATATTCTTTGTGACTGCTACACAGTTATAACTTATATATATAAAATTGTTTTAGTGCAGGGGTTTGCTGAGCTTGAATATGGAATGCTACGGTACATGGGAGCTATAGATGACTCAACCCCGATCATCACTTCCGGTATCGTTTAGCACACTATTAAATTCCTTAGTCTTGCAGCCTACCTACTCTTAAATTGCTTGGTAATTAGTTCCATGCATGTTTTCCTTTTTTTCTATTGACTTGCAACCTATCCCGCTTTCACATCATTGGGTAATATATATAGAAAAAATGGAAGCATAGTCTGATTGTATGCAACTTAACAAATTCTGCATTCTATTCTTCTAGGGAGTTTACATATATATCTAACATAGGTTGTAATTTTCTGGTTGAAATATCCAAATCAATAAGTGATTGGAATTTTAAGTAGAATCACAATGGGCGTGATTAGCAATGGCATATAAAAATGACCACTTGTATGAGGCTTTGCAACAAGCTTCCTGCTATTTAATAAGATCTATCATGCTGGGACCATAATTGGTTCCTTGATAAACTAAGACATTGTAATGCCTTAGTTTGTGTTTATAAGATAATGTTTCTCTTTCAAATGATTATCTATGCAAGTATACACCCACAAAACATATCGAAAGATTAGATTATGTTGTTTTCCCCTTTGTTTGTTAAGTGGTTGTTGCAGTAAATTGAAGTGTTAATCATATGGTGCGATGTGGGATGGATTTCTTGAACACAATGATTATTCAACAAGATGTGTTCGCCAGGCGAGGTAATGGGCCATGGAAGAGACTTGAATATTTTCTCAAAGGTTCAGCAAAGTGATAATGGCAGTATGTTGCAGGTATGTGTATTTTTAAGCAAAAAGATATATCCCCACACGGGAAAAGAGCTTGTAATGGCATATTTATATTTTTCTGTTCACCTTGTATTTATGTAATATTTCTTGTCAAGTATTAGGTGATGAAAACGAGGATAAAAAAGATGCGCTACACACAATATTATTGACAAAGTAGTGAGACGATATGACTCTGTGTTGCTTGATTTGGCTGCCCTGTTTCAGAAAAAATGCAAGAGGCTTTGGAGAAGATTGGGAGGATTTTAAATTCAAATATCATTCTCATTTCTGCCTCTTATATTTGTTTACATATCTAAAAAGATCAGTGTGAATGCCTTCTTTCCCATATGCCAGCCTGGTGATGGTCCTGAGAGACCTATTTAATTCGGGCTCTAACCATGGAGAAACATAATGCAGGGGCTAATTATATTTCTTCTCAAGATCATTCCATCATTCCCTTGTACAATCTAATGTTTGACAAACCTTGGAGAAACTCACCAAGGCAACCATGAGATAATAAGGCCCTTGACCTTCAATGTAGAGGGACACTCCAAGCACAATTGTGCAGATTGGCACCTCAAATCTGATCACATTTATATTAGGGTTTATGGCTCCCATGTTGAACCATACAAACTCCCAAAATATGTTCCAAATGGATTGTTGGTGCTGCAGTTGATGAGGAAATTGGCCACTACTGATGATGAGTTTGTAGGGGTATGAAAGGGAGTCCTTATCAAAGTATGTTGTAAAGTAGGGAATTCACCAATTGATCATGAAATTTTTGATGTAGAGGAAGAAGAGAGTAAGGAAGGGAATAATTCCGTGAACGTAGATACAGAAGATGACCTGCCTAAAATTGATAAATCAAATCTTTTTCAACGAAGGGAGACACAGGGAAACTCACGAGGTCAAGCCCAAAATTATCAACTTGGAAGTTGACGTAGAGTAGGAAGGGCATTTCCTGTGTGTCAATAGGCCACAGTAGAAGAAATGCCAGATCTACGAACCTTTGTCGCTTATGAGGAGAAACTACTTTGTGATTCTTTTGCCAAACTAATTTGCAGAGCATTTTGAAAAAGTCACACCAACCTTGTAGTTTGAAGTTCCTAGGGTTGGGGTTGGGACCGTAATGATACATGGAGCAACCTAGGGTATCAATAATGTGATCTATGTCACCCCAATACTTTTACTTATTCCCAAGAAGAATGCACCTTGCTTAAAACAAAGTCTGATCAAATTAAGTGGAATTTGAATGCAGAGAAGGCCAAGATAAAATTTGCGTTGGAATTTAAAGAAGCAAATTTGAGAGTGACTAAGCGTAAGGAAGAACTTAAAGAAATGTGTAGGAAAGTGATGGCAATGGTGCAATAGATGGATGAGCCCCTGAAAATAGGTGGAGTCTTTGCGGAAGGCATGACTTTGATGGACCAATTACAAGCTATTGTTATTAAGCTATTTGTAGGGCTACATGAAAGTGGAGGATGTTGGCAAATCTGAAGTCAATGCAGAAAAAGTTAAGATGTTAATGGATTTGCAGTTTTGAAACTTGAGGAGGAAACACCTAAAAAGCAAAGGTGATGTTATTGTTGTATGTGATAATTTTCATTTCACCGCATTCGCAAATGTGGGTGTGCACAAGATGTAGGGGAGAGCAGAGAATTCGGCAACAAGCCACAAGAGAGTTAGATGAGGCTAAGCGCAACAAGTTGATGGCCGAGTCTCGGGAGCGAGATTCACTTTTGAGGGATACAATTGGCAACATTATGGATGAGGTTACAAATAATTTACCCAAAACCAATCTTTGTGAAGAACAAGATAGAAAAGGCATCAAGGTTTGGGAGGCAATGTGCAAGGACGTGGACACAAAAATAAAAGAAATCAAGAAGCTTATTGAAGGAAGCCACCAAAAGAAAGGTACAAGTGAAACACTTATGGGCAATTAGGTGAATATGGTGTCAGTTTTAAGGAAAAAGTGTCCAAGCGCACTTGTACAAAAATTAGTGGCATAATGGAGCTAGGCGGTGAAGAACTTGTTCGAGGGCGAACAATTTTTTTAGTTTGGTGAGATGTTGCTTGATAGTTTTCGGCACATGACTAAAAAGATGATTATTAGCAAAATGTGAGTGAGACGCATAGCTTGGGAATAATCGAATAGCGCAAGAACAAGGCACATGGCAGCACAAGAGTCACCTCGAGTGGATTATCGGGGATCTTGTGAATGGCCCAAAGAAGGAACATGTGAGTCTGTCATGTCCCTTTTTTGAGATCATTTTGTTTCAAGACCTTGACCCATTTTTCTTCTGACGGGTCTAAGTGAACAAACTAGAGGAAGCCAACAATGTCATCATGTGCTTAATTTCATAGTTATTTATTTAATTGTCATTGAATTTGTTGGTGAGCCTAGCGCCCAACAATAAATTAGAAATAAAAAGATATTGGTGAGCATTTAGGCTCCAAAAAGTAAAAATAATAAAACAAGTCTAATTGTAGTCGGCCTCATTTGAGAGACCCAAGACTTGGTGCCGCCCTTTTATTATAAATAGAGGTTGTTGGCTTTAGTTTGAAATATGTTTTTAGTGATTACTCTTATCTTGGTGAATGTTGGCTATTGTAGCCCTTTTACTCTCTCTCTCAAGGACGAAACCCCTTGGGTTGAGGACCTCATCCAAGGACGAAAACCCTTGGTTGGGAAACTTGTGAAGGACAAAACCCTTCATGAGGTTTTTTGTGTGCAAGTTGATTTGAAAAGCAATAAAGTATCTTTCTCTTGCATGTGTGGTCTCTTTGGTGCAATATTATATTTGTTTAGAGTGGAGCGACCTACCTTGGAGTGGAAATTTGGTATGTGTGTTACTAATTTGGTAAATCTGAAATTACTAGCTTGTTCTTCATAATTTATAAGGTCAATATCTTGAGTTTCATGAATTTTGGAGCTTCCTAAGTTGAGTTGTGAATTTTTAAAGTAACATTGCAGACAAGGGTTTCGTTGAAATTCATATCTCCATATCTAGGGTATTAAAAATCAGATTTCTTGCATTATATGATTGTTGATGATATATCATAATTTTAGAGACTTAAGTGAAGTTGATTGGAAGGGTTTTGAAGGCACGAAGGTGGGGTTGAAACCCCAAAATAGGTCACTGCCCTAGAAAAGGGTTTAATTTGCAGGTTTATAGGTTTATAACAGCAGCTCTATAATCTGATTTGTGAGCTTTGGTCATTTCCGAGTCCTCCCAAAAAGGGACATTACAAAGTGGTATCAGAGCATCATCCTCCCAGCTTGTGAAGCATGGAAAAATTGGAGATGATCATGAAGACCCAAGAAGGAATAGTGGATGCATTGGATAGGTTTTCCCTAGCCATCCAAAACATGTAGGGTGGTGATTCACTCAAGGAAGAAAGGGTTTCAAGGATTGACAACTTGACAACAACATATTGAGCTCTTCCAGAAAGATGCGTGATGCCCTTTCCTTTGAGGATTTTGTGGAAATAGAAAATCATAGAGTGGGAATTGGCACAAGGCATAATGCTTGAACCTCATCAAAGGACCGTGGCAGAAAGGTCTCAACCATAGAGGGAGAAAACCCTCCATTGTGAAGAAGTAAGTCGAAGAGCATGTGGCGGATCAACTACAAGGTGGAGAAGTCATGATGAAGATCGAAGATGCAACTTCCTTTTATAGCCACCCTTCCGAGGTGACAAAAGAGGAAGATATCCACCATGCTAAGGAGGAAGAACCATTGCAACAATTGTTTGGGGTGATGGATCAGCCTTTGGGAGCCCTAGAAGCACCCACCGCCATTGCCAAAGGTGAACCCTTGACTGATTTTCCTTACAGCCTATGAAAGCACAAGAGGAGGGAGAAATGGCTAAGCAAGAACCAAGAAAAATGGAAGGTAAAGAATTTTTAATTGTTAATAATATTCCCTTGAATTCTAATGGTTGCATGTGGAAAAATACTAAGGGAACTTGGGAGCATGAGAAAAAGGATGAGGGGAAGCTTGAGGAATAAGAGGATGAAGTGAATAGCTCAAGCAATTATCATATGACAATAGAAGATGGAGTCGTTGAGGAAGAAGATTCGGTGGTCAAGAGATCTAAGGCCATGGCACTAACACCCATTGTTGTCCTGCAGAGTCAACATTATGAGGTAATTAATGATCATTGTTTGGTTAATGCTGATGATATTTTAGCATGTGATGAATCCAGGGCTGAAAAGAAGGGTGATGAGCAAGAAGGGGAAGCGAAAGGGATGGTTGGAACCCATTTCCCAAATAGACATGATAACAGTAAGCTTGCTGGTCTGTTTATAACAGCAGTCAATAAAGAGCTAAATGATGAAGAATTAGACTTGGGTAAGAGCCACAAAGACATCCCAAGCACATGTGAACAAGGTATGGAGGTAGTGCAAAAGGGGAAAGCACCAATTATAGAAGGAGCAAAGGCAAAAGGAAATGAATATCTTCCAAGGAACAAACATATCTTAGATTTATTGCTTCCTAGTTCATCATTACATGGAGCTAATCATCATAATCAGTTTGACACAAATGTGGGAAAAATGGAGAGCACATTGAGTAGTAAGGGGTACTTACACCTTTTCAGGAAAACTCCAAGTTATGCATGCATCAAGACAAAGGTTGCTTTATGCACAAGGACTGAAATTGGATTGTTAAGAGGTAACTCTCTTCCTAAGGCCCAGAGTATGCATGCAAAGGAATTTACTTCCTCTTTCCGCTTGGTTTGTAATCCATTTGGTATACATGTGTTTGAGGGAAGAATTTGGGGTCACAATGATGGTTGTGTTGATGGTATCTCAACAAGTCTTATAAGGTCAAGAAGATTGGAAGAATCTCTCCATGAAGCACTTGATGAGGTGGCTGGACTGTTCCAAACAGCAGTCAAAAGGAGGTCTTTGGATGGAGTTCACAACCTTAACAAGAAGCCAAAAGTTACCCAAGACAAGCACCAACAAATTTGGAAAGAATGCAAGAAAGAAAAGATCCCATTCGGTGAAGATATCATGCAAATGAAGAGTGTTGATCCAAACTCAGAAGTTTTGAATCATAAGGACATCACGGGCAGTCCATGGTATGTGAGTTCATCTCTCTTGCTGGCCAAATTGTCATTTCATGTATGTTGCCATCTCGCACAGCTGGTTAGGAAGGATGTCTCATGCTTGTTATGTTTTCCAATGACACCATTAGTGAGATATCATCATGATAAAGGTATGGGTGTTGTTATGAGACTTGAGAAAGGAAGAATCACCCATTTCAAAATTAGTACTTGGGGTAAATTCATCTTGGTTTGTGTCGGTGTAAGGAAAATGTCAAAAATCACTCTTGGGGAAGGTAAGCCTAGTGGTTCTATTCCTAATGGATACTCCTTGCAACCCTCTTTTGCTATGACATTGTTGCATGGGGACCATCAAAAGAAGGATCACAATTCTGATTTTTCTATCAATAAGGGGTTGACCCATGGTTCCATGTATGAGAAAAAGGTAAGGAGGATAAGGAGAAAGGGCAGCATTCTTGTTTTGGTACATGACATACATACTTATCAACCATTCCGGGTGAAGAGTCTTCTTCGTGACCAAGAAGCCACCATGCTTGCAGCTCATGGTACCATACATAATTTCATGGAAGGGGAATTTGCAAGAAGGATGGGGCTGAGTATGGTTGGTTACAAAGGCTTCATGACCACCATAACTAAGGGGATAGCTCTCACTATTTCCATGGATAGGTACAAACTTTGCATTGAATTCTTTGTTTCAGCTGGGATAGAACTTATTTTTGGGATACATTGGATTCAGTTTTGGAGGAATTCATGGTAGCAAAGCAAGGGGAATTTCATTATTGTTCTCCTTTTCATATATCAGCTCATGGGAAGAACATAATTACAGCTGGGCATGCACAAATTCAGTCTCCAAATAAATTTATAAAGGGAGAATTTAAGTTGTTGATCATGATGGTGAAAGTTGACAAGGTTAAGCAAAGGGGAATTGAACTCTACCCCTTACCAACAGTCCAAGAAAGGCGGTTCATGGCTGAGTTTGCAAACTCAAGTTTGGCAAGCAACATCATGGGAACATATGGAGAGAAAGTCAAAAGATGCATGACTGATTTTTCTTTACCAACTCTCCTATATTTTATTTCAGTCATCATATATTCCCTTCCTAAAGGGGAATTGGTGAGTTACAATTGTGGTAGTGATAGTATGGATGCATATCAGCCAAACAGAGAGGACATGGGGTTTGATAGGCATGAGAGGAAGCTGATCATCATGCCTACAAGGCATGAGGGAGGATGGACAAAAGATCATTTTTTCTTGAATAAGTTTGTTTCTGTGCAGGTACAAAGGAGCAACTAAAATTTATTTGGTATCCCAAAGATTTGAATCGCTTGGGACAAACAATTTGAAAGAGGGAGGATTGTCATGTCCCTTTTTTGAGATAATTCCGTTTGAAGACCTTGACCCATTTTTCTTCCTCATGGTTCCAAGTGAACAAGCTAGAGGAAGCCAAAAATGTCATCATGTGCTTAATTTCATGTTTATTTCTTTAATTGGCATTGTATTTGTTGGTGAGCCTAGCACCCAACAATAAATTAAAAATAAAAAGATATTGGTTAGCATGTAGGATCCTGAAAGAAAAAAAGAAAAAAATAATAAAGCAAGTCTAATTGTGGTCGGCCTCATTTGAGAACCCCAAGACTTGGCACCACCCTCTTTTTATAAATAGAGGTTGTTGGCATTAGTTCGAAATATGTTTTTGGTGATTATTCTTATCTTGGCGATAGCTGGCTAGTGTAGCCCTTTTCTCTCTCTCAAGGACGAAACCCCTTGGGTTGAGGACCTCATCCAAGGACGAAAACCCTTGGTTGGGAAACTTGTGAAGGATGAAAACCCTTCATGAGGATTTTTGTGTGCAAGCTGATTTGAAAAGCAATAAAGTATCTTTCTCTTGCATGTGTGGTCTCTTTGGTGCAATATTTTATTTGTTTAGAGTGGAGCGACCTACCTTGGAGTGGAAATTTGGTATGTGTGTTACTAATTTGGCAAATATGAAATTACTAGCTTGTTCTTCATAATTTATAAGGCCAATATCTTGAGTTTCATGAATTTTGGAGCTTCCTAAGTTGAGTTGTGAATTTTTAAAGTAAAGTTGTAGACAAGGGTTTCGTTGACAAGCTTCACATTTGGCTACCCATTTTTGAGCATCGAAAAACATAATGGGCCAATAATAAAGTGTTCACATAATCTTATGAGCATCACTTTGGTCCAAAAAAATTATTGCATGCATGATTGTGAAAGGCTTCAAGCAACTTGGGTTGTTGTTCCTTATCAACACATCTGAGGAACATGCCATCAATTCCTTTCTTGAACAAGGTGTTGTCCCAAATGACGTACCTGACAACTCTTAATTTGATAGCTCTTTTTTCCTTAGCTGTCAGATTCTCGGGACATTTGCCATATGTGAGAAAGTAAGCTATATCAGAATACCACTCATTTGTGGTACTGACGAAAACTACCAGTGGTAAACTTTCTTCAACTGGTTCTTCTTTATAGTCATCTTGTGGCTCGTTCTCTGCGATGAGTTGGCAGAGTCCTCTTCCTCGAACCAACTTGGTAGGATTGATGTCCAAGTCATATTCTTGGATCTTGGAGACCCAATTGCCTATTTTAGATCCTGGTTCCTGTTGTGTCAACATTGATTTAACTATGGTGTCTGGAACTAAGACTTTGGTGTGAGAATTCAATACATAGTATCTGAAATGTTTCAAGGCTCTAACCACCACGTACACATGCCTCTCAAGGGGAGTGTAATTCAGTTCATGTTTCTTGAATCCGGAACTCATGAATGCAATAGGAGATTCAATTCCCTCTTGATTATGTTGAGTCAAAGATAGCAATAGACTATGAAATCCATTTTAAAATCAGGATACACCAATGTAGGAGCTTTTGCAATAGCATCCTTGATTTTTTCAAATGCTCCCCTACCTTCCTTCGACCATTTGAAGGATTCTTTGCCTTTCATCATGTCAGCAATTTCTTTGGTTAGCTCGGCAAAATCTGGCACGAACCTTCTCAAAAAGTTCACCTTCCCAAAGAATGAGTGAACTTTAGGCTTACTTGTAGGTAAGGAAAGATTCTTGATAGCTTGAACGCATTCAGGATCGATCTTAGTTCCTTCTTTAGAAACAATATGACCTAGGAGTTTCCCTTCCGTAACTCCGAACACAGACTTCTTTGGATTCAAGGAGATTCTATGAAGCCTGCATCTTTGCAATATTTTCTCCAAATCTCTTAGATGATCTTCTCGCTTCTTTGAGAAAACCGTCAAGTCATCTAGGTATATCACGATGATCTTGTCTTTATAATCTGCGAATGTCATGTCCATAGCCCTTTGAAAGGTTGCGGCTGACATTGATCAAACCAAAAGCATTCTTTTATATGCAAATGTACCCCAAGGGGTGGTGAATGCAGTTTTATGTTGGTCTTCTCTAGCCACTTCAACGATTATGACCAGAGAAACCATCTAACATGGATAACATTTCCGATCCCATTCGCCCGCAAAATATGATCTATTTTAACATTCTCTAACACAGTTTACCAAAAGGGTTGTCGTTTGTGTCTAACCTAAGTGTCCATCTAGAATAATAGCGGCCCATGATAACAATCAAACTTTTTTTTATTAATAGTAACATAACACTATTTACAAATTAACCGATTCGAATTAAGAAGAATTGGGGTGGGGTGGTGACTATACGAACACAAGTAAGCCCAATAATAGTTTAACACTTATTTAAGTGATAGTCAAAATTAATATCAATAATGGTAGATTAAATATTTCTTATTATTACAATTTTTATGGAATTGTTATTTTTCAATTTAGGTTCAAGCTAATTTCAGTTGAACAATTAGATATATCCCAAGTGCATGGTAGAATTATCGACCTAAATGTAATTTTTGTTTTTATTTATATTTAAATGCTTTTTTTTGGAGCTATGAACTAGGGGATTTAATGGGATTCCACCCGTTACATCCGAGACCAACCAAACTACGACCCAAAATCACAAAAAATGAAGCCTGCAACAAGGTAGGAAGCCGACCATTGCCAAACAAAAGATGAATCAAACAACCACCTGAGTTGCTACATTTTCTCCTGCTTGTGCCCTCGACCCCATTCGCTGCCTCCCACCCACCATCGCTCTTTCCTTTGCCACCTGGAGCAGAAGATTGTAGAAGAAGCTCACCTTGCTCTGGAATCTCTCCACCAGCTCCGTCTTGAGAACAATAGGCATCAATAGACCTGGGAGATCTAACCTATTGATGTGACTTCCACCTGCCATACCAGCTACATAGGCGCTCTGGACATTCTCTGCAAATCTCATGAGAGCCGAGTTCCTGGAGGACGAGGCTGCAATCAGCTGCTTAGTTTCAACCAGCGAAATCCGTGCATACCCGCAGCTTGCATTGTGGTGCACCATATTAACATCTTCAAGTGCTTCTTCTATCCCGATTCGATGTTGGGATTTGAAGAAATATTCTGCTATAACCCTTGCCTCATCTTTCTCCCCCGCCTGTAAGAGCCGAGATACAAACCACGAGGCTACGTTAGAGTTAACCCTAGCTCTTGCAGAGGCGGCCATATATTCTTCTCCTAAAATCTTTTCTCTTGCTTCACATATCGCCTCTGGCTCCACCTTGAATATCATTCGCACCCGAGACCTGGTAATGGCTCTAAAAAGGCCATTTCATGCTTCGCCCCGTAGGAACAAGCATGGAAGGGGTGGAATCTCCATGGGACTCAAACCCTTGCAAACTACTCTCTCACCCACCACACAACGAAAGGCAGAAATGAACGCTAACACTCTTCCCTTCTTTTTAAAAATTGCCTCTGCCAATGTCCTTATCAATTAAGCCCTGAAGGCCTTCCCACGAACTAGCATGATCCAAAATGACCAAGCCATCAATCGCAATTACTCCTTGATTTGCCAAGAAGTCGGCAATGCAATTGGCCTCCTAAAAAACGTGCTCAATACTCCAAGTCAAAATCTTACTTAACCAAAATAAGATATTATGAATTTGGAAATCCCGATTCCATGATAGTGCACTACCACGCTTGATATCAATTATAATAACTGGGAGTCCCCCTCATCACCGTGAGCATCACCGAAAGAACCCAAACCCCGTAGCCTAATTTTTTTTTTTTTTTATATAACACTGCGGCTTGGATCTATGTTGGCAATGTCAATAGAGAATAACAGAATACCATTCACACACTGCACACAATATAATAAAACAAACCCTGCAAAGACCTTTGGATAGCAAAAAGGAAATGCGTCTAGGGTTTAAAGATAGATTTCTACACAAATAATTCAGCCGTGAATTTTATATTGATTTATAATGGCAAATATTTATGGCAAAACAACCAGAAGTCTGCAAATGGAACGATAACAAAATATTTCCCAAAACCCTGCCGGAATTTATTCAAATCAAATCGATTTGGTATATATTTGATGCTGGAAGATACAATAATAAACTAGCATGAAAAATACCTCAGATACTACATAAAACAACTGTAGAATAAGTCGCCCCACTCTGGAAGTTGTCTGAATGCCCACTGCTGCAATTTATTTCTCTTTCTGATATCTGTCGGAATGATAAACAAAACCTGTGAATACAATGAAGCTCCCTGAATAGGAACCCCTCTCACTTCTCCTAGGGGTTTTTGTCCACAAGAGGAATAATCCAGAGGGTTTTCGTCCTTGGATTTGTCTGGAAAGCTGCAAGCTCCAACTGCCGGGAAAGAAAACAATAATAATCCGAATGAATGCTGACACAAGTCGCACTTTTCCCTTATAAGCCAAAAACCCTTCCAAAATGCAAGTTGCACTTTTCCCAAGGAATATAATTTATTTTTAATTAATTTTCTCCATTCCCAAGGCAAGTCGCACTTTTTGGCTTATTTAATCACATCCCAAGGCAAGTCGCACTTTTTGCCTAGGAAAGCACATTAAATAATTTATTAATTTATTCCCATGTACTTTCCTAAGTCGAAGTCACTTATTAAGTCTATTAATTCATTATATGTGCTTTAGTGATAATTTATTTTATTTTAAGCACAATATAATAAAATTAATAAACCTAAGTCACCCTTGAACTCACCCTTTGGCCATCGGGTAGACAAAAAGGGCCAAAGGTCTTCGATCAAACTATTTGAGAAAGAGGGACATTATAGTCCTCCCTTCCCGAGATTGCTTGCCCACAAGCAATATTAGATCTACATACCAATCAAGTCCCGGATCCCAAATCAACCTAAGCTTTTTGAATGACTTCATATGCACTGTGCTAAACTGCTCAAAGTTTGCAAAATAGAACTTGTGCAACTTACTCATAAAAAGTGCCACAATCCTCCTCAAGTATGCCCCCAATTTGCCATAATCTTTGCCCTGTTCTTTCTGTACCATACTGATATGTAGTGAAAAATCCTCATAGATGTCTTCATGAGATGATTTTTTGTCCATAACTATCATAGACTTGGCTGTCATTTGATGGGGCAATGTGTATTTGGCTGCTCTTAGGTGACTTGCTCCCCTTCATGATGGAAACTCAACTCTATAGCTTGCAAATCTTGGGTGACTTTTCCTAGTGAATGTAGCCATTGCATACCAAGCTCAACATTGTTATCCTTCAAGTCAATAACATAGAAGTCATCACAAAGTGAATACCCACCAAATAGAATGCTAACTTGGTTTACTTTCTTCTTGCAAGGAATAGTGAGACCACCTTCCGTAGTCACATCAAAGCCTTCAAAATCGCCAGTGGAGCCATTGACTAGAACAAAAAAGCTCAGAGTGGCAATACAACTAAAAACCCTATTGCAAAATATCCTACTGAAACCTAGAAGCTGCAAAGTCTTCATTAGAAATTGCCAGTTAAGTCTATCATATGCCTTGCTAAAGTCTAGCTTCAACAACATACCTGGGACCTTGTTCCCTGTGAGCGAGTGCATCAATTCATGTGACAAGATGATTCCATCCATGATGGACCGACCTGGCAGGAAACCCATCTGTTTATTGGAAATGGTCTTCTCTAGGAGAAGTTTCAACCTACTCGCTATCGCCTTGGAGATGATCTTATAAGTGGTATTTCAGAGGGAAACCAGACAGAAAACATCCATAGATTCCATTGGAAACTTCTTTGGGAATAAACAGATGAAAGTGTGATTCATTTCCTTCAAAATCTTATCCGATGCCCACAATTCCTCCACTGCTAACAATACCTCTTTGCAAAAACCTTCCAAAAATCCTGAAAGAAAACTGCCTGAAAACCATCAGGGCCAGGCGCTCTCTCTTTCCATCGAAAAGACAATACTACTCACTTCCTCCTTCGAGAAGGGAGCCATAAGCAAATCCGAGTCCTCATCACTGACCACATGCGGGATTTGATCAAAAAGCGTCTGCTGCTATTGAAGTGGAGAAAGCATTTCACCCCCCAAAAGTTCAGCAAAAAAACCAACAGCCTCATTCTTAACAGCAGCTTGATCCATCAACCACTCTCCTCTGCCGTTTTGAATCTTGGAAATGTAGTTGGCGTTGCAGCTTTGTTTGACAGAGGCATGAAAGAATTTAGTATTCTTGTCGCCCTCCTTCAACCAGACTTTTGTCTCCAATAGATTTTTTCCTTGAGGAGAAGATCATTCAATTCAGCCAGGAGATCCTTTTCCATGTGATAAGCCTCTTGATCCATTCCATCTCTAAACACTCTTTCATTCAAAGACTTCAGCTTCGCTTCCACTCTTGATTTTTCTTGAAATATGTTCTTGAAAGAATTTTTATTCCAGGCTGAGATCTCCTCTTTTAAAAGAGCCAACTTCTTGGTTAAAATGTACATTTTAGTGCCAGTCACCTCGAAGGAAAGCCACCATCTCTGCACCTGCTTTTTGAAGGAAGGGTCCCTCATCCACATCGCTTCAAATTTGAATGGCGAGTTCCTGGGTGCCAAATCTAAAGAGATGTTGAGCAAAATGGGAAAATGGTAGGAACCCGACCAAGGGAGGACTTCACTTTCCAAAAGAATATTAGCTTGAAGCCAAAGGGAATTGGCTAGAAATCTGTCCAACCTTACAGCGATCTGCCCCATGCCAAGTCTCCTGTTCGACCAGGTCAGCCAACCACTCTTTGGAAGAATATTCACGAGCTTAGAGTCCTCAACAAAGGACGAGAAATATCTTTTGTCGTCGAGGATTGCTATACTAACCCCCGCCATACTCCGAGTCTGAGAGGGTCGCATTAAAGTCCCCTACGAAGATTACCATCTCCTCCCCAAGATTATCCAAAACCTCCGCCAGAGAAGCCCACAGGGCCCTTTTGGACGAAATAGAAGCAGGACCATAAACATTGCAAAGGAAAAACTCTTATTCAAATGCTTAACCAAAATCTTACACCACTGACAGTTGGCAGAAGAAGCCACTACTGACACCTCCATCTTGCTTGAGAGCCACATCACCCCTAATCCACCAGAAGCCCCGTGGAATCAACAAAAGATCCTTGCCACCTTTTCACTTTTGTAGTGTCCCCTTTTCCAAACCATAATTAATTCTTGCAAATCGATTTCCCTTAATCCACTCCCCTTAGATTAAAGGAAATTAAATTGCGAAAAATTGATTTGCATGTGAATTTAAATTTAAATATTACTTATCTTGTGCAAGTTGAAATAGTAAAGAAGAAAATCGATTTATTTTGGGCCAATAAAATATCATTTGAGGTAAATCGATTTAATTAAGGCAAGATGAATTATTGAAAGGCAAATCGATTTACTCTTGGAATTATTTAAATATTATTTATGGGCAAATCGATTTATGGGGCAAAAGTTGACTTCCATGTGGGCATTAATTAAATTAATTGATTCATATTTTTATTTATTTCAAATATATTTGAAAATGAATTAATATTTGCACTTGAGTTGACTTTTCGGGCCATTCGAAATTCAAATCTCTCCTCTTTAGAAGATGGCGCCAAAAAGGAGAGAACATTGGAGATGCACAAGGACAAATCTATAAAAGGAGATGATAACACCCCTTTTGCATGTTGACGGTTTTTGAAACTTATCTTCATGCTTGAAGAGGGATGTATGCCCACTCATGATCACAAAATAAAAGGTGTTTATTAACACCACCCAAGTGTGAAGTGTGTGTTAACCTTTCAAGCTATTTTGATAAGTTTCTTGCATATTATTATCATAGTTGAAAGGCGCCTTGTTTTGGGAGATGATTTGCATGTTTATGGAGCTCTAAATAATGATTTTATGAAGTATACTTGCTGCTGGTTCTTCTATATCAAATCGACTTGTTTGGGGGTGATATTTGCATCATTTGAAGATCTTATTTGTGCCTAAAATCTTGTTGGTTATTTCTAGATTTATTGTTTCCCAAATCAACTTGGTTAAAGGTTTATGTGGTATGATTCCATGGTGTTTTGAATGAGCTTTCAGATCTGATTTATATCTGCATTTATTTCCAAGTATTGGTGCATGCTTTGATGGTGTTTTGGCCCATTTTAACTATTGAAAATTATCTAATTCAAATCGACTTGATTTGAGGAGTTAAATAATATTTTATAAGGGTTTATTGACAAGTTTTCGGGCTGTGGATGCTTAGAAATTTATTGTGCATTGTGAAGGTGAAATTCCAAGGGTTTGAAGGAGGTTTAAGGTTGAGATTTAATTATTTGAATTTTCTAACCCTAGTCGACTTGCACATGATTTCCAAGGCTGTTTTGAAGTAGTATTTGTTGACAGAAAAATCAGATTTATAATTTGTTGGAAAGATCTAATTTTTAGCTTTCATTTGCAAGTGGTTTCATTGAAGTGTGAAGGGTATTGTGCAAGTTATAAATTATTGAAGTTTTGCTGGTTTTTGAGTTTTTAATTAATATTCTATTGCTGCAATTTATTATGGTTTATGAAGTGTCATCTCCAACTAGTTAGCCCATCTAAACCCACTACCGTGGCTCAGTCCAACTACATTTGGGTTTTATTGAAGCCGACATTGGGTTAGTTGAGGTGAACCTGGAAGAGTTTGCTCTTCTAAGTTTACTTTTGCAAGTAGTAATTTTAAGATTTTAATTATTATTTCAAAAGGGGATATTACAACTTTCTTGCCCAACTAGAAAGACAATCATCACTAACCATTTTAGTTTCTTGGGAACAACAAAAATATGCACCTTGTCAGTGAAAGGCGCGCGCGAGGCGCTGTCATCGAGGTTTTCGTGCCCCTAACATTCCATGAAACGATTTTCATTGTTTCTTTGGGGGCTTGCCCTCCCTACTCACTGGGTTATAAAAAGACTTGAGATATTTCCTCGCTTACCCCCCGCCACCTCCCGACGGGTCTCAGTAGGCAAAACTCGGCCCACCCGAGCTAGATTCCTTGCCACAGTTGAGCTCTCCTAACCTTGAAGTCCCAACAATGGAACAGGGTCCCTCTACCACTTCCTAATCATTCTCCGAGGCACCATCTACTTCTTCCTCCACCTCCCTTTCTGACGCTGAGTCGAACACTTGATCCCGCATGTCGGCCCATTTGTTCAGATTTTCCAAAGAATCACCATGACCCGCTTCAATTCCTTCCTTTTTAAAGCGAACACAAAGCGAGTGGATTCCTCCCCGACCTTGGACGTATCTTCCAAGAGCGAGTTCGAGTAAGCTCTACTAGCTTGTCCTTTAAAGTGATTAGAAGCTCCTGATTTGGAGTGGGATGAGAATTGTCATTTTTCTCTGCTGCCTCTCCAATGACCTGAGGCACCTCATGGACCATTCTTCTAGGCTCCGAAACCATTGTTTGTGTCTTGCAATCCCTTCTCAAGTGTCCAACCTGCTGACACTTGAAACATCTGAAGAAAATACACTTATACTCCACTTGTTGGATCTAGATCCCTCCTTGGGTTTTAATCGAGATAGAGTCTGGAAAAGGGTTTACGCAGTCCACCGAGATGCAAACCCTAGCATATGCTGCCAGATCCCCTTGCATAGTCTTGGGATCGATCCTGACCACCTTCCCCAGGGTCCCGCAGATTTTAGCTAGGATACAAGACTCGTAATATTCTATTGGAAGCGCATATAATCTGACCCAAATTTGAATATCCTCCATTACCATATTATTTGGATCGAAGTTCAAACTCCATTTTCGAACAAGCCCGTGCTCTAAGAAAATCCTCTCTTCTGAGGAGGGTTTCCTCTTGATGAGCCGCACTTTGGAGAAGCACCAGGAAAAAACCTTTAGCCAAAAATCTAACCCGCAGGCCTCTTCCCCATTATTTCTCACACCAACCCGTGATGCCATCCGTGGAGAGCTTTCTTCCTGAGAAATTTGCCACAATAGCTCTCCTCTCATACAAATCGACCTGGGCCCCAAAACCATCCTCTTTTCCCAAAAGAATCGAGCAACGTGCATCCTTACTGGCACCACCGGGAATTTGATGTCTCCCTAAAGAGTGTTTCTCACTGCAATGCAGTTACGCACCTCCCCGTAAACCCTAGCGCCATCCTCCGCCCGACTTCTTGTGTTTTATTGCAATCAAGTCCGTGTTACCTCAATCTTATGATCCCTAAGACATGTGAAATTCACAAATGGCTTACATAATTTTTATATTTAATCTAATTGTAAGTTGATATTATGTCAAAATTCTTAGAACAACTTGGTCACTTAGAGCCTCTTCGATTTGGTTTTTTTCATTTCTGAAATTGCAAGTTTTGTTTTGGATTCTAGGTTCTTTCACTGAAGAGTGATTTTTATTTTGTTTAATCATGAAAGCATTAAGTATTTTATTTGTAAGGAATTCTAAAATAATTTTAAGTTTTTATTTCGCAAGCAATATCAAACTTTTTTAACTAAATAAAATATTTGGTTTTTTATAAAAAAATGATTTAGTAAAATTTAAGTGAGGTCAACGAAAGCCTTTATCCTCCCTATGATAAGCACAAAGATTTGGAAATGTGACAGTATATAATTTGTTACCACATTTAAATTTGGTTTGTTAGAAGGAAACGTGTCATTGGCCGTGTAATGTCCCCTTTTCCAGGGCATTACTAATATATTGGTTCATCTCTTTCATTTGCATTATAACCCCTTGGCATGCCTAGCGCTACAAGTGGGAGTCTTATTTAGTCTTTAAATGTGCACATAGGTTAGTTACTCTTTATTATTTAATTAGAAAATAATAAAGTGCACATTAAGTGAGTCTTTTAATATTTTAATTAAGTTTTATTTGTTTTCCCTCCAAAAGGGAAAAGGTCGGCCATTTGAATGTTGCACCCCTTATGTTATAAAAGGAGGTTGCATGGCCATTTTTGGGCATGTTGATTTGATCATTTATGTCTCTCCATGCTTGGAGAAATGGGATGTATGCCCTAGCTCTCATTGTGCTCTCTCTCTCTCATTCGACTTGGAATTGAAGCAAATCTGATTTTGATAAGGATCCATTTTGTGTGTGTGTTGCATCTAGTGTGTGGCGAATTGCTTGGAAAAGAATTCCTTGCCCTAGCGAATTTATTTATGGTGCAAATTTGATTATTATTGCATGATTTGGAGCATATTTGTTGGTTTTCAGATCTGCTATGTTTTGCAATTAATTTCATAATTTTTGGAGATGATTTGATGCCCTAAATGTGTTGGGTGACCTACTTTTTAGGGAAAAATTAGGGTTTCGTGTCTGTTGTGCGAAAACTAATTTTGGAATATTATTCTTCATATTTTTGTGGCCCAAAATCCAAAGTTTGAAGGTTTTTGCTTGATTGGTTAAGCGGGAAATAATTTTAGAAGTTGCAACAATTCTGGGGTTGGATTATTAATTGTTTGTGACACATTTTGATGCTTAAAAATTGTGGTTTCAGTTCAAATCTGTTCTTAGCATTTTTGTGCATCAAAACAAGCTTTTAGAGGATGAAAACAATTGAGGGAAGTGCTGGTTATTAATTTGTCAATTTTCTGCTAACCTTAGCGCTTCGAGATCGGGAGTCTAAATGCTATTTTGAAGGGGTTTAAGTGCTCAGAAAAATATGATCTTTAGTTCATTGGAAAACTCTAAAATTCTAGTTTATTATGCACTTGGTTTCATGCAAAAATATGTAGTGATTGAGTTATGAATTTTTGAAGTTTTCAGTTGTTGGCAACTGTTTCAAATTAATTCACTGCTGTAATAAAAATCAGAATTGAGAAGAATAAAAATTTGATTGTCTCCACCAATCTAGCTCACCACCTTGACCACTTCCAACCCCATTTGGGTTGTAATTGGTTGACATTGGGCTATTTTAGGTTGATTCAAAAGGATCTAATCCTTCTTGGTTCGATTTGGGTTGAAGTTGTAATTTTCTATTTGTCCAAAAAGGGGACATCACAGTGGTATCAAAGCATCTTTCCTCTACTCTTGTGGGGTTTGTGTTTGTAGATCTGGATACATAGGGTATGAATCATGGGGTTAACAAGTGAAGGAAAAATGAAATGCAGTTTTGCAGATTGGGGAGATGGCTTGATCCTCCACACCTTTCGAGAGATGTGTTGCTTAGCATTTTGGAGGAAGCTGCAAATTGTTTGTCCATGGTAAAGCAATTGGATTATGGCTCCATGTTTTCAGTGATGGACTCCTTGGTGACTCACTTGGCTAGATCCGAACTGTTGAGGCATGATGAGGTGGAGGTGAGGCTTATGGTCATCACTTGCATTAGCGAGGTGACAAGGATAACAACCCCAAATTTGCCATACAATGACACCACCATGGAAGAAGTCTTTGAGCTCATGATAGGAAACTTTCAAAAGCTTTGGGACACCACAAACCCTTACTTTGATAAGAGGGTTAAGATCTTGGAGAACATGGCAAAGGTAAGAACTTGTATACCAATGTTAGATCTTGATTGTGATGATCTCATTCTACACATGTTTGATGTATTCTTCATTGTCATAGATGATAGTCATTTAGAAAATGTAATGGATGCAATGCAAACTATCATGTCTTTGGTTTTGAATGAACATGAGGCCCCTCAACATTTGTTGTCTATACTTGAGGAAGGTTTGAGACAAGAGGAGTCATGTATTGCTCATACTTTAGCCAAAGGTGTTTTGGATCAATGTTCAAGCAAGGTGAAGGCATATATGTTAGCAAGGTCTCCTATGAAGCAAGAAGGATCAACTCTCCAAGGTATGAGTCCTTTGGTATTTGATGATAAATTTTTGATATTGTAATATCCCACTTCCGGGATCAATAGAAACTATGCAAACAACCAACTCTCTAACATTCTAATTGACTGGAAATAGCAGAACTCTGTCAAAACTATTTATACCAATTGGGCAGATGACTCAATAAACCCAATAATAGGGGTTTAATGGCCTCTCTCCACCAATTCACAAGATGATCCTCATATGAACTAATAGCACTTAAAACAATATGAAGATCGATCACAACTGCAAACAACTAACAATCAAACCTCTCAAACTGCTGCTACACCGTTTGCTGTTATGAATCCCCAAAATACTATTAAGCCAAGCCTTATTCAAGTCCACCCTCAATCAGCAACAAATATTACCTTGAAAGGGGATCCAAAACTGATTAGTGAACAATACAATATCCCAATTGCTAAACACATGAATCAGCTGAACAATTTGATATCTGACAGTCGCTGCAAATAGACGATACTTTCACACCACTTGAGCATTAAAGACATGCAATATTATATTCAATATTTAGACCCAGATCGCTGATTTTAGGAGGATCAAAACAAGCATTCAAACATTCAATACCTTCCCCAATGAAGTCGCTGATCCAAGGAAAAACACAGCAGCTTCATTCATACCCAAATCAGATCACAACCATATCAAATACTAACACAAATTTACCTTGGAAAGAAATTGCTGCAACAAAGATATATAATCATGGATAAAATGATCGATTCACCTTAAACAAACCACAAACCAGTTACCAAGACACTTAGGCAATCGCTGGACCCCAAAATGCATTCTACAATATCCAGAACAAGTCGCTAATAGCCAGGAAAGGACAGCAGGTTTAATCAGATCATATTTATGTGAAATCACTACCCAACTTACTCTATTCAGGTTGCTGTTACAAGGGACTGCCAAACATCATACACCCAAGCAAATACTAAGTCGATCCACCTTGAAAATACTTCAAACACGTATCAAATTAATAGGCAGATTTCCACTGGGCATTCGGCATACCAAGCATATAATAAATATCCACAGGCTGATCCCAAAGAGGTCGTCTATATTAAAATCAGATCCTTAACACACCAATAGTTAGCATCAATATGCCCTAGATGAATCGCTGTTACCAAGAGCTCAAGATCATGACACTAGCTCAGCCGATCCACACAAACAATACACTAAATCTGATGACAACATCATAAAAGCAAGTCGGTGCAATATTAGGATATGAAAGCATGCACATTTTAAATCTGGAAGTTTTCATACAATGCCACAAACATGGTATTTCTCTCAACCCTAAGAAATCTATCTTTGCTGTAACAGAAGGAAAGTTACTAGGGCACATTGTTTCCAAAGAAGGAACCAAGATAGATCCGGAACGTGTCAAATCCATTCAGACATTGCCATTGCCAACATCCAAAAAAGGAGTTCACTCTTTCTTTGGAAAAGTTAATTTTCTTAGGAGATTCATCCCTGACTTTGCTGAGCTGACCCGTCATATCTCAAATATGATGAAGAAGACACAAGATTTCAAATGGAGCAGTGAAGGGAAGGAAGCTTTTGAGAAGATTAAGGAGGCCCTGTCAAAATCCCAGTCTTGGTTTCACCTGACTTCAGTAAAGAATTTATTCTTTACTGTTATTCCTCCGAACACACCATGTCAGCAATCTTGATGCAGAAGAATCAGGAGGATGTAGAAGCTCCGATTGCTTTCATGAGCATGCCTCTCAAAGCTTATGAGTTGAAATATACTCCAATGGAAAAGCATGCATATGCAGTAGTGAAGGCGTGTAAAGCATTCAGGTATTATATTATTTCCTCACATATTGTGGTCTTGGTTCCAAATACTGCAGTGAAATCTATCCTCACTCAACAAGAGTTAGGATTGTTAAGAGGCACATGGGTGACGAAAGTTCAAGAATATGACCTGGATATCAAACCTACAAAGCTGGTTCGAGGAAGAGGTCTGTGTGAGTTAATGATGGAGATGAAAGCAACAGCGCCAGAGGTAGATCAAGAAGAGGTAGATGAAGATTTGCTTATGGTACTTTTTATAGATCTGGTGAAGTGGTATAGTAACATTGCCTATTTTCTGACGTATGGAGAATGCTCAGATCAACTTTCTCAAAAAGAGAAACGAACTATTAAACTAAAATCCAAAGACTTTGTTCTATGGGATAATGGTTTATACAAAAGAGGGATTGATGGCGTATTTCTCCGATGCGTGGGTAAAGCTCAGAAGGATCAGCTCTTACAATAGTTTCATGACATGGCTTGCGGTGGTCATTTCTCAGCCTGAGTCACTGCACACAAGATCCTCAGAGCAAGGTATTACTGGCCCACACTTTTTCAAGATACTACAGAGTGGGTAGCTAAGTGCCAAGCATGCCAACACTTTGTTGGGCGTGTAAAATTGTCTGCATTACCTTTAAAACCAATTGTAATTGAAGAACCTTTCCAGCAATGGGGAATGGATTTTATTGGTATGCTCAACCTAGCTTCCAGTGCCAGCCATCACTATATTTTGACAGCTACTGATTATTTCAGTAAGTGGGTAGAAGCCATTCCTGTGAAGAACGCCACTTCCGCCGAGGTGTGCAGTTTTATAAAAGAAAATATTGTTGTCAGGTTTGGCGTGCCCAATAAGATAGTAGCAGACAATGCTCCAAATTTGTCTTCTGAGGAGCTGGTTGATTTCTGCTACACTCATGGGATCCAGCTGGTACATTCCTCAACTACTATCCACAAGGGAATGGCCAAGCTGAATCAAGTAACAAAAACTTGGTGACTATCGTGCGAAAGCTAGTAACGGAGAATCAAAGAACTTGGCATAAGAAGTTGTTTGATGCATTATGGGCCGATAGAATTACACCAAAAAGGGCTATAGGTATGTCCCCATTTCAGCTATTATATGGTAGAGACACAGAGCTGCCTCTTACCTTGGAACTGCCTGCCCTACAACTTTCTAGAGCCCTGGAGGATTCTACATTCATTGATGTTATTGATAAAAGGATAATGTACCTAACTGAATTGCGGGAGGTACAGACTCAAGTTGCAAATAGACTGACAGAGCATCAAAGGAAGGTGAAATTCATCTTTGACAAAACGCCAAGGAAAGAAAGTTTGAAGTCAATGACTGGGTCCTTTTATGGGACAAAAGAAGAGAAGCAAAAGGCATGCATGGAAAATTCGATTCACTATGGAAAGGGCCTTTTGTGATTAAAAAGATCGCTAGAGCAGATAGCTTCATTCTTGCTCATCAGGATGGAGTTGAATTGCCGTTGTCTTTCAATGGGCAACACTTGAAGTCGTTTCCGGACATGAAAAGCAGGGTAAAACCTGTATGTATATAAATAAAACTTTGTTTGTTTTTCCTTGTTTTGTTTTTGTGTTGTGTTGTTTTGTTTGCCTGACCCCGTGCCCAAAAGACAAGATACGAAACCAGAGATGCTAGGATCTCATCTTTTCCCTTGTCATTCTGACAGAAAAAAATGTTCACAGACGGAGCCGACTGGTGTCCCCAGATTTCACCCTGGAATCGAGACTACCCTATTAAAAAAAATCGTACTTTTAAAATAATGGGTCGTTTTGTGTTTTTATTGCCAGAAAGTTCCTGTATTGTGTCAAGATATTCCCAAGGAGCCATATTAGCCATTTTCGCCAAATACCCAGATGCCCAAAATTGTTATATTCTGTCGCCGGGATTTGCCTGCGGGAAATTTGTATTTAATTATTTTGAGCCCCGTTTGAGGCAATTTGTGCTCCAGTTTAACTCTCTTATGATCGTAGTTAAACCGGAGCACAAATTGCCTCAAACAGGCTCAAAATAATTAAATACAAATTTCCCGCAGCAAATCCTATATACCAAAGAGGGTTTTAACCAGGAATTCATTCAGGCTTTATTTGTGACTTTAGCAATGTTTTGTGTTTTTTTGTTTTTCCGTTTGCTTTTTTGTGAATTTTTCTGGATCAATTCCTTTGCGATTTGGCTTGGAGTATCCCGGAGATCACATACGCACGTTTTGCCAGAAGGAATTCGCCATCGGAGGTCTAGTTCTCTCGAGAAAAGACGAAGTCGTGCACCAAAAAGCCTCTTCGGCTTGGCCGCATTTTTGGGAAAAGAGGGTTTGAAATGGATAATGAGATTTTGGAAGCAACATACACGTGGGAATTTTGTACCTGCCTAGCAGGGTACTTTTTCCCATGGAAGCAACGTCACCTAAGTCACAATGGGAAAATTAGAGGCGGGGCGCAAAGGGAATTTCTTACCGCCTGCAAGGTAAAAATTCTCATTGTGGAATTAAAGAAAAATCACTTAAGGCATGAATTGAATTTTATTGCACCTTTTGCCTGGCGAGTAAATAATCCCATTATGAAAGTCAATTAGCTTAAGTGAATCATGGGATTTTCAGGGCTGCCTTGCAGGTAAATAATCCCATTTTCATCCGACTTCATGTCAAAAAGTGCGACCCCTTTAGGGAAAGGAAGGCAGCCTTAAATTAATTAATTTAATTAATTTCTCTTCCAATTTTAGCGCCAAAGCTTGTGGAAAAGGCAACGAGAGGTAAATGGACAAAAAGAAGTTAGAAATAAAGCTGTTCTAAAATTAAATAAATAATATTTATTTAATGCAGCCCCTTTATGTAAAAAAGTGCGTCCCATTTGGGAGAGAAATAATACTTTTTAAGTATTAAATGAATTAATTAATTTCTATTTTCGAGTGCCTAAGGTCAAAGCACACTTTGTGAGGCGTGAGTTAAGCTGGAAGCGTAAGTCTAAAATTAAATTAATTTAATTTATTTAATGGCAGACATGAGCATGCACAAAATAGGCACCCCATTTGAAGAGTAAAGTTTATTAATTAATAATTGCCAGAATAGGAAAGACATTAATTAATAATAGAATCATGAGGATTATATAAGCAGGGGCTGCCATAAGGATGAATTAATTAATTCATAGGCAAAGAGTGCAGCCCGGAGGAAAAGTGTGCCCCCATTTGAAGAGGATTTTTGCTTAGAAGAAGGTGAAATTAATGCTAACTTCCAATTTTGGCACGTGTTGAAGGAGGTCGATTTGTGTCTGGATAATTGTTTGCATAAGTGATACAGGTGCTAGGTGAAGTTGGTAAAATTCATGCTTGCTTTGCATGCAAATAAAACATCAATTTTTGGGGCAGCAGAGTTGAATTATGCAGATTTTTATGATTAAAATCCACTATTCATGTTCCGGTTGCCATCTTTGTCTCGAATTAATTGCAGGAATTAGAATTATAGGGTGCTTTACAAAAGAAAGGAGCTTTAATCAATGTCCAATACATTGAATATATCCTCCGAATCTGAAGAATTATCCAGATTTGCACCAGATTTGAAGAATTATGGCTGAGTAAGAAGAAAAAGAATTGTTCAGACAAAGATAGACACAACCATGGCAAAGAGGGATGAAAAAGAAAGCACAATGGAGTCATGCATCACTTCCAAATTCATAGACATAGAAGACACAGATCTAGGTGGAACCTCTTTCCAAATTGATTGATAGATCCAGAGTAGGGAAGACTTCCCTCATACATGCAGTTAAAAGCAATGGAATTATTTGAGCTGCGGCCTTTCCATACACAGCCCAGTTGCCAAAGTTCATTATGGAGTGTGCTAGGTCTTACCAACCATCATCCAGATCAGTCCGAGATGCTACGGGAAAACAATAATCTGGTTGGACGCACAGTTCATCAATTATTGTTTGAAGATTCTAGCACGAAAGGTGGTGACTTCTATTAGCATTCAAGATGCCGGCCGCAGGTGGGAGAAGCATAGAGTTGACTGCGTGAACATAATGAACAACAGATACATGAAGAAACCCAGATCTCTTTCAAGTTCCCAAGAACTCTTCCGTTGTCCAATCTAGTACAGGAGGTAGATGATATTGCCAAATTGTTATGCAGAATAAATGGCGAAGCGAATGTTCACACTTTCCGTACATGGATGTATGCTTTCATCAGGACCATTGAAGTCAACAAGGTTGATTCAATAATCAATTGGTCGGAAATCATTAGCGACAACATTGGTGAGCAACTCCGAACGTGAAGCGTACTTTCAACTTCAAAATGACTTCTTATTTGGTATATGCAGCAACTTCACAAGGCATCTTCTCCAAGCTGGATAGATGTGGCGTTCTTTCTAAGGACCCCATTTTCGAGTGCTACCCACACTTATTGTACCTGCGTGCAAGAAAGATTTCAAAGTGGTTAACGATGGATTCTTCTACGAATTCATTTGCAGGCTGAACAAGTACCTAAAGGCCAATAGGGTGAGCAAGGAAGTGTGGGAAGTTGTATCCAGAATTGGCAGTCTCTTCATTTAGTTTGTGGATTTCACATACCTCAGGGTTACCGGCTTTTCTGGAGAACCGGTTAAGTTGCCCAGATATCCGAATGATAGATTGATCACCATGGAGCTGAGCAGACAACTTGTGGAGATACACGACCTTGATCGAAAGCGACATCGTCTACTGGGCTTCTTCCCAATCACTGTGGGACATTATATACTTGCAGAGCATTGATAAAGCCCGAGGATTAGAAGCAGAAATGTTATCGAGTATGAGCAAGAGTTCTTCCCAGCACGTGAACTTCGATCCATTTGGAGTAGCTAGGAAGACGATCTCCCAGGAGTACGCACATGTGCCTTCATTAGAGGATTTCTGGATGAAGTGCAAAAGTGAGTATGAGGTTAGAAAGAAGGATTTCAGCAGGCTATCAGCACGGCAAGTGTTCGACTTTGGATTAGCACAGATACCTGCGGATCTTAAAGATGATGGGAATGTGTTACTTGACACTTACCATCAAATGGGAGGAGATAGAGCTGTACTTTAGGATAACGTAGGGGGCTGCCATACGATTAAGGAAAGGTCTGGTGTTGTTCTGGTGAATACTTCAAACTGGTTGTTGACAAAGGGATATTGCCTTGATGAAGCATTGATGAATCAAATCACGGGCAACTTCGATGCAGGAGATTCCCTCAAGAGGAAGCACGGAGGAGAAAGCAGCAGAAGGCCCGAGAAGATGAAAGTGCACAGAAGGTCTCAATCAAAAGAGAAGATCACTTCCACGAAAATGACATTAGTTCCGGCTTCTCCACCATCCAGTACTTCACCGATTGTTGTACCTCGGTGGGACACTTCCATGCCTCCACCAATCCGCGACATTCATCTTCTCTCCTCAAACCACTCCGTTCAAAGACTGTTCTGAAGAAACGCGAATCAAGTGTAGAGATGGCAGAGTTGGAAAGAGCTTTGTCCTTGGATTATTTAGAAGATGGCAGCCATAACACTGTAGCAATTTCTGATGGAGAGGAATCAGAGCGAGAGATAGTAGTATAGTCAACAACTTCTCATTCTCCGAGAAGTAATTTCTCATAATGGTTGACTTCGTAGTTGGTTCCAGAAGCTAGAGTAGAAATGAACTTGGAGGAACACGACTTGCAGCTGCTCCAAAGTCTAGGTGAAAAAGATAGAAAACCTAAGGTTGCTAAGGTAACTTCAAGGTTGATCATTGAGGAGTCGGGGAAAAAGTTCGCCGAGATGTCGATTTTCGAAGGAACGAAAGAAAGAGGATGAGCTCATGACAGAAGACATAACAGTAACCATAGTACCTAACGGTCAAGCCACTACAGAAGGATTGAAGCAGGATACGCAGACATTGATAGATGCTCTATTTCTTAGGCTTCTTGACAGAGAAAAGCGGAGAAAGATGAGCTTGTAAGCGAGGTCTCGGTTGTGCGAGATCATTGCAAGGTTGCTAAATCTTCCACTCAGCCCATTTCAGCTCAAGAAGCAGTGAGTGATCATCTAATGCAGGAAATGGAAGATGCAAGCAACCAGGTGAAAGCTATAGATGAATGGAAAATCGATCATTCGTCAAGCTTCACGTATAACTCGGAGAGGTGTCACCGCTGAAGGTTATGAATGATGCGTAGACTAGATGAAGCAAGCGGTGACGAGCATAATAGATATGAATACGATTCGAGAGTAACTCGAGTATTTTGGCGAAATCAATAAGCTTTCGGGAGAAGTGTTGGTTGCGGAACAAATTGTTCTGGATAGATCAGTTGAGAAGGGGAAGCAGTTGGAGTTTGCAGTATCTTTTCGTTTGGAGATTTGCAGAATTTTGTTGAAGAGGAAGCTAGCACTTGAGAGTATGACATCGTCTTTACCAGACAATATCATTGCTTTCACGGAGGAAGAAGTGGTCGAAAATGTTACTTCATACGTACGGATCATTCCTAGCAGAGTGCCTAATTCCCTGGAAGGGTCTCTTCTGATGGTACAAGGGAGAATTGATGGAGCTACTAAACCTTTCACAATGAATTCCATTAGCAACTGGTGGCACTGCAGTCGGATATTGCGAGGTTCGGGCCGAGCTTGGAGGATGTGGAAGCATGTATCAAGATGTTGAACGAAGGATTGTTGCAGTTCATGACAGAAAAGGAAGCTGTGGCTAAGACAGATGGGAAGATGCTGAATTACATGTTCGACAAGTATATTCAGTATCAGAACAAAAAGAAGATATAAATGTTACAGTTGGCTTGACTTCTTCTATTCTTTCTTCTTTTATTTTCCATGTTCCCGGATGAAATTGTAAAACTTTAAAGTTATTGGTTTTGAAACCATTGCTTTAAGTTATGTGGAACAATTCTATTAGTTAAGTGATAGATGTGTCACTTAAGGAGGAGTTAGTGGAGGATGATTGCCAGATGTCATCTTTACTTCTTGTTTATGTTTCAGTTTAGTTGAGTTTCTCATTTATACTTTCCCTTCTACATTCTATAAGTAGGAGAAGAACCTCCGGGTTAAGAATCAGAATTTGTAAGCAGCATTCTTGTGTTCTAGACTTTGTGTTGAAACCCTTGAGAGCCACTTGAAGCAAAGGAATATACAGGAGCAGATTTCCGGAGAACTTTGTGTCACGGTGTATTTTGTTTCTAGCTTTATATCTTAGATCTTTTAATAAACTTTGTGTTATTTTAGATCTAGATCTAGAGCTGCCTTTGCTTATAATTTTGTGTTGATATCTATTGGTTTCTTCTATGTGCATGCAATCAACTCTGTTATCTATTGATTGGGATGCACATCTTCCCCATTTCTTCCCTGTGTTTATATAATTCCCTTCTTCTATAAATATTTTCTTTCTTAAAACAATTTTACTTGCGCAGAACTGTATAGCTATGGTTCATGAGCTGAACAGTTAAAGTAAAACCCCATATAGATACTAGCATATTTTAATTGACAAATCTGACACGAGAGCCTCACCGGTAAATGAGGGAGATTTATCTCATGACTACCTAGGTTTTATGCTATGCAGAAAATCTAGCCAACATATTTGTGGGTTTTAATTTAACTGTGAAGCTCATGAATGATACCTAAGCAATTCTGTAGCAAGTAAGTAGCTGTAAAGAAATATTTGCAGAAGAGGAAATAGTTGAATACAAGAAGAAGGAAAAGGAGATGTGTAATCCAACCAATAGTTTACAGAGTTGGTCTCATACACATAGAGAAAACAAATAGATCTCACAATACAAAATTAAAGGAAAGGAAAACTTTTAATCTAAATCTTAGACAATGCAAAGTTTATCTAAAGATCTACACAGAAGTAAGAAGCAAATGCACCGTTGACACAAAGTTCTCCGGAAATCCACCTCTGTTTAATTCCTCAGCTTTTAGAAAAGATATCAAGGGTTTCAGCACAAAGTCTGGAACTCAAGAATGTTGATTACAAATTCTTATTCTTTAACCCGTAGGCTCTTCCTCTATTTATAGTGTATAGAGGGCAATTACAAATAAGAAGTTTTTTAATGAATTGCCACATGTGAAAGCTATGAAAAAGGGAAACAACTAACAATTTTCTTCCTAGAATTCCTCTTTGCATGACATGCATGATTTATAATTGAAAATAAAACCTTTTATTTTGCATGTCTGCTACCTATTTCCAAGTAATTGACTTCTCTAAACCTTCAAGTAACAACTTTTATAGCCAATTACCTAAATTTTACAATTTTAATTGATTACTCAATTGTTGTTCGAGAAAAATAAAAGAAAGAAGAAAGAGGAGAATAAATTAGAAGAAAGCTGCAAAGCTCTCAAAATCTCTTGTTCTTCCATACTCTAATTTGATCCAACTGTATTACACTTGTGCTTCATTCACTTTAGCAATGAATGATCGAATGATATTTCTCGCCTTGAATATGAGATGCCTTTTTCTCCCATATGCTTTGTAATTTGGTTATTGAATCATTTCTTTTGATTCTCACCAAAGTATGTATCTAGAAGCGATTGGTGTGATTTTGCTTGTGAGGTGTTTCCTCGACTTGTCTTCCCTCTTATCCTTGAAGCTTTTGAGTTCTTCTCCAAGATTGCACCAATAAAATGTTTGCCGTAAACAATTCAGAAAAAAATCATCATCTTTTATTTTTAATTGTAAATGAGCAATTTTAAATTCTGGAAAGCACTCAAGGTGAAGGCACTACCACAAGTAAATTCAATGAAGGCTTCAATTTGGAAGATTGGGAGCACATGCACAAGATTATAGAAGGAATTTTCCATGCAATGACTTCCATGGGCGTGTTATAAACAAGAGGATGAATTTTTCCGGAAGCCTTTCCATTATGAGAGCAGGATCTATTTCTTCCTCCGATTAGAAGATATATTCAATGTATCGACATCGACAAATCGCTTTTCACCAATATGAGCACCAATGAAGTATTCCTGCAAATAATTCAAACAAGTATACGAGGTCCATAGCATGGATATCTAATTTCTTCACCGAGATCCGACTATAAAGCCAGGGGTCATTGCAGTATGAAATCTATTTTTAGACTTTGTTTGTATGCCAAACAAGTTATAATATTATTTTATTCACTCAATTGCACTCGCATCAACATGCGCAGATAGCAAAATAATAAAAAGGAAGCCTATCCAACCCTGGGTGCCAAACTGGATGCTTCCGACAATTAATAAAAAAGTCGTGCTTTTAAATGGGTCGCACTTTTTGGCTAGAAGTCATGTTAAAAATAATAAGGCAAAGCAATGGGAATTTTTAACCCTTCCGGAGGCTCCAAAAATACCATCTTTCACTTAAGTGATTTGTCTTTAATGATGGGGAAAAACAACCTTCCAGGAAGGCATAAAATTCCCACCTTCCTTCCACCACCAAAATTCCCATTGGCAGCTTAAAACCTTCCTTCCAAAAAGTGCGACTTGCATGGGTGAATAAAACTTCCTTGATGGGAATTTTTACCCTTCATGGCAGCTCCAAAATTCCCATTGGTACTTTAAGTGATTTATCTTTAATAATGGGAAAAAACAACCTTCCAGGTAGGCATAAAATTCCCACCTTCCTTCCACCACCAAAATTCCCATTGGCAACTTAAGTGATTTGACTTTAATGATGGGAAAAAACAACCTTCCATGCAAGCATAAAATTCCCACCTTCCTTCCACCACCAAAATTCTCATTGGCAACTTAAGTGACTTGACTTCCATCATGGGAATTTTTCACCTTCTAGGCAGCCCCAAAATTCCCACCTTCCAGTGAAGCGCCAAAATACCCACTGGCACTTAAAAACCATCCTTTCAAAAAAATGCGACTTGCATGGAAGAAAGCTTCTTTCCAAAAGTGCGACTTGCATGAAAAAATTGCTCTTCCCAAAAAGTGCGACTTGCATGACTTCTACTTTTAAAGTTGCGTGAAAACTCATCATCTAGAAGGACTAAAGCATTTTATTTCCATGAGCCAAGTTTGGATTTTCGGTGAAGAAAATACAAGTAGAGAATAAAATTTTCCATTTTTGGAAAGGGTCCAGGAAGATGTAGTAGCAAAAATTTATAAGTGCCATAACTTTCTCTCCGTGGCTCCGTTTTAGGTGTCATTTTCTCTAAAAGTGCATATTTTCTCGATTCTACGCATTGATGGCAATATTTTTCTTATTTTCATAAAATCCATTTTGCACCTTTTTGGACCAAAACTTCTTGAAATCTCGGGGAAAGAATTTCGAGCTTTGATCGTCTTTAGAAGATTAGTAATTAAAAATAATTGCTGGATAGCTTTTCAAAACCCGTGCCTAGAAAAGGTCCGACAGAATGAATGATAGCTGATTTAAGCTACGAGAATTGTCGAGAAAACAAACCAAAAAAGTCACCATAAAAAGAAATAAAACAAAACAAAAACATTGAGGCAATTGTTAGAAAAATTTCTCCACTTAGCTGATCTACAAAAATTCTTCCCCTCGAGTGAATGTTCTATGGTAATAATGATGGGGTGAAGTGTAATGTACCTCTTTCTCCAATAGTTCGGTCGAAGACCTTTGGCATGTTTTGTCTA
Organism: Taxus wallichiana var. yunnanensis; assembly: GCA_018340775.1. Lineage (NCBI taxonomy): Eukaryota > Viridiplantae > Streptophyta > Pinopsida > Cupressales > Taxaceae > Taxus > Taxus wallichiana. The sequence continues at coordinate 79,319,713 of CM031242.1, forward strand.
CCCGACGGCCAAAGGGTGTTTTCAAGGGTGACTTCGGTTTATTATTTTTATTATATGGTGCTCAAAATAAAGTAAAATATCATTAAAGCACATATAATGAATTAATAGACGGTTTAAGTGACTTTGACTTAGGAAAGTGCATTTAAATAAATTAATAAATTATTTAATGTGCCTTCCTAGCCAAAAATGCGACTTGCTTGGGAAGGGTCAAATAAACCCAAAAATGCGACTTGGTGGGAAAAGGAAAATAATTAATTATGAGGATTGGGAAAAAGTGCGACTTGTTCCTTTGGAGGGTTTTTTGGCTATAAGGGAAAAATGCGACTTGGGAAAGGGCATTGATTAAGATTAGTATTTTTACCTGAGGCGATTGACCGAGCTTTGAGACAAAATCCAAGGACGGAAACCCTCTAGATTATTCCTCTTGCGGACGGAAACCCCAGGAGCAGTGAGAGAAGCTTCCATCCAGGGATCTTCATTGTTTACACAGGTTATTCATCATTCAGCAGTTTCAGAGAAAAGAATAAATTGCAGCAGTGGGCATTTATACAACTTCCAGAGTGGGGCGACTTATTCTGCAGTTGGTTTATGCAGTGTTTGAGGTATTTTTCATGCCAGTTTATTATTGTATATTTCAGCCACAAATATATATCAAATCGATTGGGGTTGGATCATTTACAGAGGATTTTAGACAATACTTGTTATCATTTCATCTGCAGATTTCTATATGTGTTTACCCTAATCATTTATCATCAGAAATCAATATTGAATATATGGCTGCGTTATTTATGAAGAAATCTACCATTAAAACCCTAGCGCCTTTATATAAACTCACCCGGTTTGTAGGGTTTTGCTTTATTTAATTTGTTTATGCAATATGAGAATGTTGTTCCATGAATTTGCTTGATGTTATCAGTTCAGCTCTGCACCTGAGTGTTATTTAAAAAAAAAGTATTCAGACAAAAGGGGTTTGGGATCTTTCAGTGGTATCAGAGCAGTGTATCCTCCCAGCCTGTGTGGGAAGGAATCAGAGAGGGTATTAAAACAGAAATCAACTTTGAATGCAGCACAAAGAGGACGGTCCACACAGATACTACACCCGCAGACGAGCACGACTCGAAGCTGGTATTGCAGGAGGTGACAGAATGGAATATTTGGGTGAGAGACCTGAGAGTCCTCGAGAGGAACATGCAGATCCAGATAGGGATTTCATTCGGGATATGGCAGCCACGCAGAGACAGTTGTTACAGACCATGGAGCGCATGGGCACTACTTTGGACAGGTTGGCACTAGATAGGCCACAGGACAGGCACGGCAGGAGGGATAGATCCGTATCAGTGGCCAGTGGTTATAAGGATCATAGCAAATCACCTTCAGAGCTTGGGAGTGTTAGGGGATCGCCACACCGTGAGCGGAGGCATACTCATACAGATGAGAGGAGACCTACACGGACTGCAGATAGGCCTATGCAACCTAACTTCCTGCCTAGAGGTGACCCACCAGAGATGGAGGGATGACCGGAAGAAGTAGCTTTTGGATACTATTATGGCAGTCAGTGATGAGTGGAGGAGTTTGCCGCAAAGCATGTGAGGGATGTATTTCCCGTCCCACAATATTGTGCTCAAAGGAGAGACAACATGAGGGTTGGATAGGACAAGAGGCCTAGAGCGCAAAGAAAACAGGGATTTGCAGCAGGTTACCAATAAGGTAACCCTCTCCACTTTTGATGGTAGTGGAAAGATCAGTGCCAGGGCTTGGATTCACAAGCTTGACACCTATCTTACCCTCAAACCCATGAGGGAGCAGGAGGCCATACAGTTCGCTACATTACACCTTGAGGGGGTGGCTTATGATTGGTGGCACCATGGGTTAGTTAAACAAGGTCATTGGCTTCTACGGTCATACAGGGATTTCAGCGATAGCAAGGATGTGGAGTTGTACTACATGGACTTGGCACAGCTCCGATAGAGTGGACACGTTGATTCATACATCAACGAATTTCAGCAGATAGCAGTTATGGTTCCAGAGATGCCTGAGAAGAGGGTGGTGATGTTATTTATAGAGGGCCTTCATGACAGGATGAGAGGATTGGTCAAGGCTCTTAAGCCTAGGACATTGCATGATGCCATCCAGACGGCATTAGATTTGGACACATCCCCCACTTCATATCAGCCCACTTCTTATCAGCCCAATAAGAAGTTTCCCACGAGCTCCAGGCCATTTCAGCGCTCTACCGCTCCGCAGAAGAGTGCACCACCTCCTAAGGTGGATTAGGAGACTCGTAATGAGTTGAGGAAGAAGCTTTGCTTTCATTGCAAAGATCATTGGGAGCCTGGACATCGTTGCCTTGGTAAAGGCAAGGTGCATCTCATTGAGGTGATTTCAAACGGGGAGGATGATCACTCGCCAGATACAGATGCAGAGGATGAGAGCGGTGACCATGATGCATAGAGGGAGCAGCCCCAGATAGAGCTTGGCGAGAGTGAGGCATTGGATTCATCGATGTTACTACTTGCTACACACTCAAGTGTTCCTAAGTACCATCCCTTTGGGTGAAGGGAGTGCTTAAGGTACAATGGATTGTTTGTCTGGTTCGATAAAGTGGAGCTACACACAACTTCATTGATGAGGGGTTGGCTGTGAAGCGAGAATTACAGGTTGAGGAATTTGAGGGGTTTAGTGTGCGGGTAGCAGATGGATTTGCTATTAGCTGCACTAAGAGGATAACACATGACTTAGTATTTAGATGGGGGACTACACATTGACCGATGTCTTCTATGTTATTGGACTTGGTGAGATTGATACAATATTGGGTATTCAGTGGTTATAGTCCCTTGGCAGATATGTGCAGGATTTCCGGAGGATGGAGTTGGAGTTTATGGTGGATAAGAAGAAGATTGTGCTTCGGGCTCTTTCTGACGGTGGGCCTAGAGTTGTTTTAGCACACAGGATGGAGTCTATAGTCAGACATGGAGAGGTTGCATGGGCAGCCCAGTGTTTCATTTCATCCAAATCTTCTTTAGACAGTGAGCAGCCGTTTCACATTGACATCTAGTCCATACTGGATAAGCATGGCCCAGTGTTTGGTGACATTCCGCCAGGTAGACCACCAGATAGAGGGTTTGAGCATGTTATAGAGCTTGAGGGTGCTAAACCCGTGATGACTACGCCTTATCGCCATCCTAAGACATATAAGGATGAGATAGAGAAGGCCATTAGAGAGCTCTTGGCGATGGGACACATCCGTCCTAGTTCTAGTCCCTTTGCTTCTTTAGTTTTGGTGAAGAAGGATGGGACCATGAGGATGTGCATTGACTATCGTGCACTGAACAAGAAAACCATCAAGAACAGGTATCCCATTCCTCGCATTGATGAGTTGTTGGATGAGTTGCATGGATCTATTTACTTTTCGAAGATTGATCTTCGATCGGGCTACCACCAAATTTGAGTTCGGGATGAGGATATTCACAAGACAGCCTTCAGGTGTCACTACGGGCACTATGAGTTCTTGGTGATGCCATTTGGACTCACTAATGCCCCTGCTACATTTCAGTCATGTATGAACCATCTCTTCAACAAGCAGTTGAGGCAGTTTGTGTTGGTGTTTTTGATGATATTTTGATTTATAGCAGGACATGGGATGATCATTTGAGGCATCTTGATGAGGTACTTAGCATAATGGAGACTCAGTCTTTATTTGCTAAGATGTCCAAGTGTGAATTTGGACTTACGAAGATATTGTATCTTGGGCATGTCATTGGGGCCAATGGGGTCAAGGTCCATCAGGAGAAGATACAGTAATGCAGATTGGCCACCACCCAGGAATATCTCTGACTTGCGAGGATTCTTGGGGTTATGTGGTTACTACAGGAGGTTTGTGAAGGGTTATTCTCAGCTGGTAGCTCCATTGACAGATCTTACACGGAAGGGTGCATTCAGTTGGTCAGATGAGGCACAGGTGGTATTTGAGAGGCTCAAGGTAATTATGAGCACCTGTCTAGTTTTGGCTCTTCCAGATTTCTCATGGCCCTTCATTTTAGAGTGTGATGCTTCGGGATTGGGGATTGGTGCAGTTCTTATGTAGGATCGCCATCCTATTGCCTTCGAGAGCCGGAAGTTGAGAGATAATGAGAGATTGTATTCCACCTACGATAAGGAGATGCTTGCCATTATGCATGCTTTGGCAAAGTTCAGACAGTATTTGGTGGGTGGAAAATTTGTGGTGAGAACCGACCACAACAGTTTGAAATATTTCCTGGAACAAAAAGAACTCAATGAGAGGCAACAAAAATGGGTCAGCAGAATCTAGGCATATGATTTTGACATTGAGTATGTCAAGGGGATGAAGAATGTAGTGGCTAATGCACTTTCCAAGAAACCCCATCTCGCTGCCCTATGTTCTTTGAGCGAGATTTCAGCAGATTGGAAATCTCAACTGTTAGTTGAGTATTCCAAAAACACTTGGGCATGTGACATTATGGATGGAAAAATTCAGGATGGCCGGTATAAGGTAATAGCTGATTTGATTTTGTATAAGGGCAGAATTTACCTAGTTCCTGAATCTGAGCTTAAGGAGAAGATTATGCATGCTTTCCATGATGCACCACTTGCAGGACATCCAAGGTATTTTAAAACATACAGGCAAATTAGAGAGAGATTCTCCTGGAAGGGTCTCAAGGATGATGTCTTGCGCCATGTCCATGAGTGTATGACTTGTCAGCAGAACAAGTCAGAGCATACTTTCCCAACAGGTTTACTACAGCCATTGCCAATTCCGGAGCAGAAGTGGGAAAGTATTTCGATGGATTTCATTACAGTCTTCCCGTGGTGCAAGGGAATGATCGCATTTATGCAGTAGTTGATTGGTTGACAAAATATGCACACTTTTTCGCTGTCCCTACCAGCTTTAAGGCACCTCATGTGGCTGATTTGTTCTTTTGTCAAATATTCAGGTTGCATGCACTTCCAAAGAACATAGTTAGTGACCGGGATAGTAGGTTTATGAGCATATTTTGGCAGCAGAGCTTTTCCGTTTGGTTCACACTGAGTTGACTCCTAGCACTAGTTATCACCCTCAGACGGATGGGCAGACAGAGATTGTGAACAAATGGATAGAGGGTTATCTTCGCAACTACATTGCAGGACAGCAGAAGGCATGGGTAAAGTTGCTATATTTATGTGAGTTTTGCTATAACACCACTTACCATATGTCTATTGGTATGACTCCATTCCGAGCACTGTATGGATATGATGCGAGGTCTTTTGTTGATATGGCGTTTGGGGACAGTAGAGCTCCCAAGGCTCAAGAGAGTTTACAAGATAGTCAGGAAATCCTTAAGGTACTTAAGGAAAATATTCAACGGGCCCAGAATCAACAGAAGATGTATGCAGATAGGCACAGAGTGGAGAGATCATTTGAGGTAGGAGACATGGTTTTCCTACGACTTCAGCCTTACAAACAGAGTACTCTCAAGAAGAGTGGGGCTGAAAAGCTCAAGCCGCGATTCTATGGGCCATACAGGGTGATGAGGAGAGTTGGTGAAGTGGCATACGAGCTAGAGTTGCCTTCTGAGAGTAAGATACACAATGTTTTTCATGTATCTTGCTTGAAAAAGGCGTTCAAGGCGTAACATTATTTCTTTTACAGAGTTACCACCCCTGGATGAGGAGGGAGATTGGACTTAGTGCCACAGGAGATCTTGGACAGTCGAGAGAGGAGACCGAGGAATAGAGTTATTCGGGAGTTCCTGGTAAGGTGGAAAGAGTGACCAGAGGAGGATGCTACATGGGGGGCGAGACTATATTACAAAGATTCAACTCTACGATTCATTGGGACAAGCAATCTCGAGAAGGGAGGACTGTAATGTCCCTCTTTCTCGAATAGTTTGGTCGAAGACCTTTGGCCTGTTTTGTCTACCCGACGGCCAAAGGGTGTTTTCAAGGGTGACTTCGGTTTATTATTTTTATTATATGGTGCTCAAAATAAAGTAAAATATCATTAAAGCACATATAATGAATTAATGAACGGTTTAAGTGACTTTGACTTAGGAAAGTGCATTTAAATAAATTAATAAATTATTTAATGTGCCTTCCTAGCCAAAAATGCGACTTGTTTGGGGAAGGGTCAAATAAACCCAAAAATGTGACTTGGTGGGAAAAGGAAAATAATTAATTATGAGGATTGGGAAAAAGTGCGACTTGTTCCTTTGGGAGGTTTTTTGGCTATAAGGGAAAAATGCGACTTGGGGAAAGGGCATTTAGAAGATTATTAATTTTACCTGCAGGTACCACTGAGCTTTGCAGACAAAATCCAAGGATGGAAACCCTCTGGATTATTCCTCTTGCGGACGGAAACCCCAGGAGTAGTGAGAGAAGCTTCCATCCAGGATCTTCATTGTTTACACAGGTTATTCATCATTCCAGCAGTTTTAGAGAAAAGAATAAATTGCAGCAGTGGGCATTTGTACAACTTCCAGAGTGGGGCGACTTATTCTGCAGTTGGTTTATGCAGTGTTTGAGGTATTTTTCATGTCCGTTTATTATTGTATATTTCAGCCATGAATATATATCAAATCGACTGGGGTTTGATCATTTACAGAGGATTTAGACAATACTTGTTATCATTTCTTTTGCAGATTTCTGTATGTGTTTACCCTAATCATTTATCATCAGAAATCAATATTGAATATATGGCTGCGTTATTTATGAAGAAATCTACCATTAAAACCCTAGGCGCCTTTATATAAATTCACCCGGTTTGCGGGTTTTGCTTTATTTAATTTGTTTATGCAGTATGAGAATGTTGTTCCATGAATTTGCTTGATGTTATTAGTTCAGCTTTGCACTTGAGTGTTATTTTAAAAAAAAAAAGTATTCAGACAAAAAGGGGTTTGAGATCTTTCGTGAAGTGCTTTATATAACCTAAATCCTCCAATTTTAGCTCAATCTATTTTTAAAAGAACTTTATTTATTTAAATAAATAAAACGCTTGCAGACAAGGTCTGGCGAAGGAATTGAGTGAGCTTTGGCATGTGGGTATTTGTCGAATTTGGTTTTTGTGACTTTTTGGGGATACCTTAAAGCAATGCAAACAATTCTTGCTGCAAAACAAACACAAAACGGCCTATTATTTTGAAAAGAACGAAATTTTTAACAGGTGTAGTCTCGATTTGGGGTGAAATCTTGGGATACCATGAATCAAAGTCCCAAATACAAGAAACAACTCTCTTCCTTAAATCATACAAGGACAAACCTAAACATTTGGAGAAACTATCTCTTATTCAATCTGATCGAGATTGGACTTACATAAAATATCGTAATTGGGATAAATGTAAGCTTTGTCTCTCTCCAACAATGATTCATGTCTAACCAAGTTTTTTTCACATCCTTGCATAATAAGATCAACCTCTTTTGAACTCTTTTGCTATAGTGAACTGCTTTTATACAATCATTTTCAGATAATTTCTTTTGATATTGAGTGCTTTACCCTTGAAAAACTTATTTCTATTTGGAATTTGATCTCACCCTTTTATCCAGTGTGTGTGCCTTTGAAAAAAATTCTTTGACTCATTTTCCCATGTTTACCAAACGCATGCTCGAAAATGTAATTGTGTTGAATCCAAGTGAAAATATTATGTTTAGGGTGTGAATCCTCTTTTCGGTCGAGGAATGTAATAATCGTGTCGTCCTTGAAGATCCTTATGAAAAAATTGATTAAATATTGTGATCATCCTCAAAAAATTCATCTTGTATAGTCTTTATGGTATCCAGTGTAAATTACACTTTGTCCTCCGATGCCCGAAGATATGTGGCATAACATAACTGGTGGCGCTACTGACGGGTTGTGCTTGCAAAATTGCACAATTTACATGACAATTGCAAAATGCAAGCTTAGCTCCGAAACCCGACAAAATATTCCGAGGAATATTCAAGTTACAAATGCAAAATGCGAAGAAGGCCCCGCTTTTTCGAAAGAGCTACGTGTCTAAATTTGGTTGGAGCGGAGAAATGGATCATCGATGCAGTTTCGCACCAAAGGAAATTTATAGTGCAAAATGTGAATATGCCTCTAAAACCCGATGGAGGACACGTGTCAATTTTCTAGGCAGAGTCAACAAGCGGGTGCTTGGGTCAATAATGCAATCTTGCACTTATGTGAGAAATCGGTTAAAAATGCAAATGAGCTCTATGGCTCCGCCGCCTTTCAAATTTAAACACGTGGCAACCCCTCATCAAAATTCAAAAGGAGGAAGTTTGGGTTAAGATTGCAAACTTGCACTCATTTGAAAGACAATACAAATGTGCAAGAAAACTCCTTAACCCCGCAAAGAGCTAGATCAAGCCACGTGGACGGTCCACGTTCAAATGAGGAAAGAAAAATCAATGGTTGGGATGTAATGCATTTAAGGTTGCCACCATTAATGCGGTTTTTACACGAATCAAGGTAGAATTCTTAAAAAGTCTAAGCATTTTGAATTATTACCATTGCATACAAAGATTTGGATGCCCTAGTTGCGTGAATTGGCGAAAGAAGAAGAGAAAAATCGATAGAGAAGCGGAAAATCTGAGCAAGAGAGCTGGGAAGTACGAAAGCAGAAGGAAGAGTTCACATGAATTCGTAAGAAATGGGTAAGTCTCAATTCTACCACTATTGATTCTCAATACTCAAGTTGAAAATTAAGAGAAAAGGTACACAAGATGAGGACCCTAACATCAGGTTTCCACGTAAATTCCGCCATTACCTAGTGATCTAGAGAAGGTTATGGATATGAAGTTATTAAATGTTGACTTAGAGGATTTTTTGGAGAAGGTTGAGTGATCCAAATAAAAGTAAATGGATGGCATCATTGATGCTAGTGGCATTTCCTAGTAGCTGCTTTCCCACCATCCATACACACTCTTGAGCTCGTATGGTTATGTGCTGAGAATTAAATCCGGAAATGCAAGAAGTGTTGGATGGAAGTGGTGAAAGGGTTATAAACTTGACACCGGGGCTTTTAGGACAATTTTAGGGTTACTAGATTTGGATCATCCGATAAATGCCTCCTTGAGTCTCCTGCACAGCTGACTATGAGGCAAGGCGTGATGAGTATGCTATAATGCTAAATGCCAAATGGTTGAAGGACAAAAAACCATCTGTCAAGAGAATCCTAAAGAAATTAACCAGATCCATGTTTGTCGATGAAGTTGAAGACCTTATTGTGTTATTGAGCAGAATGGTAGGGTTGGAGGGAAGCACTGATTTTCAAGAATGGATGTGCCCTTTTATAATGGTCATTTTAGAAGAACAAGGAAAATTTTGTTGGGGCAAGTTTCATATCAGCATCCATCCATGCTAAATTTTTGACAATGGCTATAAAGATTAGTGAGGGTAATCCGGGTAACATCAACTTCTATATGATGTCTTATTTTATCTATAACATTGCTTGTTTCAAATCATTTCCTAGTATCCCATTGCAAGCAAGTTTTGAAGATTATAGAGTGTATGATGTGTACCCACAATTGAGGTTGGCCAATTGGAAAGGGAATTTCAGGTTGATAAATGATGCCTTCATCACTCCTGTGACCTGTCTTTTCAAACCAGAGTGGGAACAATATAGACTATCTGTTACTGCTAGGACTACAATTACTGGAATATGGCTGCATTTTTATACAATACAGTTCTTTACATATTTTAGAGTAAGTGGATTCAAAGGACGACCTTGTAAATTACCCAAATATATGACAAGTGGGCCTTAATGGAATTAATCAACAAGACAGTTAGTCCTGTCATTGTGCATAAGAAGATTGCAAAAAGCACAAAACAAATATCAAATTCCCAATCCAAATTGGCGGTATTCATGCCAAACCATAATAAAGGCTAGACTAATGGAGGAAGAAATGGAGAGATTCCAGATGGAAAGATTTACACCAAGGCCTAGCTATGACATTCGATGGGTTGTCAGCACAGAAGAACATGAGCCTCACTTTGAGGATTATTGGATGAACTGTATAGATGAAGAAGAAATCAGGTTAAGAGATTTTTCCAGAATGACTTTGAGTCAAGTTATTGACTTCAAGATTGTTGTAATCCCACAAGGAATTGTGGATGACATGGATGTAGTGGGACAATTTTACCATGACTAGAAGCTTGAATAAAAAACAATTAGCTCTATTGATTGGAAGGAAAAGGAATCAGATAGCCCTCATATGAGGATTTCCAATGTCTTAAGAAGAACATTAACTTGGTTGACTGTAAAAGGCTTGGATCTATCTTTGCAAAACACAAAAGTATTGAAGGAGTTTGAGATTTGAAAGTGTTGGAAGGAGATCTCCCCCACTGAGGGAGGGAGCAGATAAAATGGATCCTTTAAATGGAAAAGCTCCTCAATTACCTAGTAACAAACCTACCGTAGGACTATAGATGAATGGACATCAACAACCAGCAAGACTAGGACTTCAAGAACTGTTCTGATCCAAAAGCTGAGGGGATACTTCTGAAAGCCATGCAAGATGCCCCCATCATTGAGGCAATGAAAGATCCTAAACTTGTTTCTCGTATTTTATTTAATATATAATTTTCAGGCTTGGAACTATAGTGGCAATGTCAATAGAAATCATAGAATACCATTCTCTCACAGCATACAAATTAAATAAAAACGAACCTTGCTATACTAGATAGATGAAAGGAAATGCGGCTAGGGTTTTAATGAGAAACCCTTCACAAATGTTTCATAAATAAATACCCTCCATTCAGCTGTGAATTAAAATCTAATTTTTAATGACAAATAATTATGGCAAAATAATCGAGCGTCTGTAAATGAAAAGATAATGAAATACCGCAAAACCCTCTCGGAAATTTATTCAAACCAAATTGTTTTGCTTTATAATTGCAGCTGCAAGTGACAATATAAAACTGACACGAAAATGCCTCTAAAACAACATAAAATATCCATAGAGAAAGTCGCCCCACTTTGGAAGTTGTCTGGAAACCCATTGCTGCAAAATTTTTTTTCTAACATTGCTGAAATGATAAATAACCTGTGAATACAATGAAGTTCCTTGAATAGAAACTCCTCTCACTTCTCCTGGGGTTTCGTCTGCAAAAGGAATAATCTAGAGGGTTTTTCGTCCTTGGATTTGGTTTGCAAAAGCTTCAAGCTCCAACTGCCGGGAAAATAATAATAATAATGTGATTGCCACCAAAAGTAAGTCGCACTTTTCCTTTAAAGGCCAAAACCCCAAAAAAGGCAAGTCGCACTTTTCCCCATGGGAGAGGAATTGCTTTATTTATTTTTTTAATACCAAGGCAAGTCACACTTTTTGCCTAGGAAAGTACATTAAGAGATTTTATTATTTTATTTTCATGTACTTTCCTAAGTCTAAGTCACAATTAAGTCTATTAATTCATTATATGTGCTTTTAGTGATATTTTATTTAGTTACAACACAATATAATAAAATTAATAAACCTAAGTCACCCTTGAACTCACCCTTTGGCCGTCGGGTAGACAAAAAGGGCCAAAGGTCTTCGATCAAACTATTTGAGAAAGAGGGACATTACAATCCTCCCTTCTCGAGATTTTTTTGTCCCTAGTCAATCTGCAAATTTGGATGTTGAAGTATAGACTCACCTTCCCATGTAGCATCCTCTAGTGGCGAATCTCTCCATCTCACCAGAACTCCTGAATAACTCTACTCCTCAATATCCTCTCTCCTATCCAAGATCTCCTCTGGCACCAAATCCAACCTCCCTTCCTCATCCAAGGGTGGCAACTCTGCAAAAGAGACAATGTGCTGCCCCAATGCCTTCTTCAAGCAAGACACATGAAAAACATTGTGTATCTTACTTTCAGAAGGTAACTCTAGCTCATATGCTACCTCACCAACTCTCCTCAGACACCCTGTATGGTCCATAGAATCGAGGCTTGAGATTTTCAGCCCCACTCTTCTTTAGAGTACTCTGTCTATATGGCTGAAGACGTAGAAATACCATGTCTCCTACCTCAAATGTCCTCTCAATCCTATGTCTGTCTACATACATTTTCTGCTGATTTTGTGCCCGCTGAAGATTATCCTTAAGTACCTTAAGGATGTCCTAACTATCCTGTAAACTCTCCTGAGCCTTGGGAGCTCTATTGTCCCCAAAAGCCAAATCAACGAAAGATCTTGCATCATATCCATACAATGCTCGAAATGGAGTCATACCAATAGACATATGGTCAATACTATTATAGCAATACTTAGATAAATATAACCATCTTACCCATGCCTTCTGTTGCTACACAACATAGTTGCGTATATAACCCTCTATCCATTTGTTCACAATCTCCGTCTGTCCATCATCTGAGGGTGATAACTAGTGCTCAGAGTCAACTCGGTGCTAACCAAACCGAAAAGCTCGCCAAAATATGCTCAAAAATCTGCTATCCCGATCATTGACAATGTTCTTCGGAAGTCCATGCAACCTGAATACCTGACGGAAGAACAAATCAGCCACATGTGGTGCCTTAAAGCTGGTAGGGATGGCAAAAAAGTGTGCATATTTTGTCAATCGATTGACTACCGCATAAATGCGATCATTCCCCTGCACTAGGAGAAGACTTGTAATGAAATCCATTGAAATACTCTCGCACTTCTCCGGAATCGGAAATGGTTGTAACAAACATGCCGGGAAAGTACGGTCTAACTTGTTCTACTGACAAGTCATACACTCACGGACATGGCGCAAGACATCATCCTTGAGACCCTTCCAAGAGAATCTCTCTCTAACCCGCCTGTATGTTTTAAAGTACCCTGGATGTCCTGCAAGTGGTGCATCATGGAAGGCATGCATAATCTTCTCCTTAAGCTCAGATTCAAGAACTAATTAAATTCTGCCCTTATACAAAATCAAACCAGCTATTACCGTATATCGGTCATCCGAATTTTTCCAGCGATAATGTCACATGCCCAAGTATTTTTGGAATACTCAACTAATAATTGAGATTTCCAATCTGCTGAAATCTCGCTCAAAGAACATAGGGCAGTGAGATGGGGTTTTCTGGAAAGTGCATCAGCCACTATATTCTTCTTCCCCTTTACATACTCAATATCAAAATCATATGCCCGGATTCTGTGACCCATTTCTCGCTACCTCTCATTGAGATCCTTCAGTTCTAGGAAATATTTTAGGCTGTTGTGGTCGGTCCTTACCACAAATTTTCCACCTACCAAGTACTATCTAAACTTTGCCAAAGCATGCATAATGGCAAGCATCTCCTTATCATAGGTGGAGTACAACCTCTCATTATCTCTGAACTTGCTACTCTCATAGCAGGCAATAGGATGGCGATCTCGCATGTTGGCTAGATTTTCTGCATAGCATCAAACCTAGGCAGTCATGAGATAAATCTCCCTCATTTAACCGGTGAGGCTCCCGTGTCAGATTTGTCAATATAAATGTGTTTTTATCTATCAGGGGTTTTACTTTAACCACTTAGTTCATGAACCATAACTAAGAAGTTCTGCAGCAAGTAAGCAGCTGTTTAAGAAAGGAAAAATTATAGAAGAAGAAAGTCAAGGTATTACAGAGAAGAAGTAAGGAAGATGTGCATCCCAATTAGTAGATAGCAGAGCTAATTGCATGCACATAGAAGAAACTTAATAGATTTGAACACACAGAATTATAAAGCAAAGGCAGCTCTAGATCCAGATCTAAAATAACACAAAGTTTATTTTAAAGATCTAAGATTTAAAAGCAAGAAACACAGTACGCCGTGACACAAAGTTCTCTGAAACCTGCTTCTTTGTATTCCTCTGCAACAAGTGGCTCTCAGGGGTTCAGCACAAAGTCTAGAACACAAGATTGCTTCTTACAAATTCTGATCGATCATTAACCCGGAGGTTCTTCTCCTACTTATAGAATGTAGGAGGGAAGGTACAAATAGAAGACTCAAACCGAACGAAAGTATGAACAACAAGTAAAGATGACATTTGACAATCAGCCTCAATTAACTTCTTCTTAAATGACACATGTATCACTTAACTAATAGAAAGGTTCCACATGACTTCAAGTAATGGTTCAGAAAACCAATAACTTAGAAGTTTACAATTTCATCCGGGAACATAGAAAGTAGAAGAAGGATGAAATAGAAGAAGTCATGCCAGCTATAACATCTACATCTTCTTCTTGTTCTGATATCTGATATACTTGTCGAACATATAATTCAGCATCTTTCCATCTGTTTTAGCCACTGCTTCCTTTTCTGTCCTGAATTGCAGCAACCCTTCATTCAACACTTTGCTGCATGCTTCCACTTCTTCCAAACTTGGCCCAAATCTCGCAATGTCTGCCTGCAAGTGTCACCAGCCTACTGATAGAGTTCATCGTGAAAGGCTTGGTAGCTTTATCAATTCTCTTTTGTACCATCAGAAGAGAACTTTCCAGGGAATCATGCACCTCGTTAGAAACAATCCGCACGTATGAAGTAACACCTCCATCCACTCTTTCCTCAGTGAAAGAAATGATACTGTCCGGCAAATCTGATGTTCTACTCTCAAGCGCCTGCATCCTTTTCAGCAAAACTCTGCAGATCTCCAAACGGAAAGATACTGCAAACTCTAGCTGCTTCCCCTTCTCGACTGATCCATCCGGCACAATTTGTTCTGCAACCAATACATCTCCGGCAGCTTGTTGATCTCGGCCAAAATACTCAGGTTACTCTCTGCAACTGTATTCATTCCTTCTATGCTTTCTATCAGTTGCTTTAGTTGATTTGCTGCATCGTTCATAACCTTTAGGCGGGCTGGCACTTCCCCAAGTTGCACAGAAGCTTGACGAATAATCAGATCCTTCCATTCGTCAATAGCCTTTACTTGATTGCTTGCATCTTCCATTTCCTGCATAAGATGATCACTCACCTGCGCTGAAATGGGCTGAACGGAAGGTTTAGCAACCTTGGCTATGATCTCACATAATTGAGATATTTGCTTCTGCAGCTCTTCTTTCTCCGCCTTTTCACTGTCAAGCCTAAGGAACAAAGCATCCAGCAACGTCTGCGTGTCCTGCTTCAATCCTTCAGTGGTAGCTTGACCGAGTGGTATTTTGGTCACCGTCACATCTTCTGCCGTGAGCTCCTCTTCTACCTTTCCTTCCGCCGGAATTGATATCTCAGCAAACTTCTCTCCCGAATCCTTGATGATCAACCTAGAAGTTGCTTTAGCAACTTTAGGCCTTCTGTCTCTTCTGCTCAGATCCTGAAGTAGCTGCAAGTCATGTTCCTCTAAGTTCATCTCTACTCTTGCTTCCGGAACCAACTGCAAAGCTAACCATTCCGAGAAATTACTTCTCGGAGAGTGAGAAGTCGCTGAGTGCACTACCATCTCCCGCTCTGCATCCTCTCCATCAGAAAGTGCCACAGTATCATGGCTGCCATCTTCTGAAACATCCAAGGACAAAGCTCTTTCGAACTCCGTCATCTGCAGCTTCAACATCTCCTCTGGAACGGGTGCATGAACGAAGTGGCTGCGGAGAGAAGACGAATGTCGCTGGTTTCAATGAAGGCATGGAAGCATCCTGTTGCTGTGGTGCAATAGTTGGTGATCCTCTAGGTACTGGAGAAGTCGGAGTCAAAGCTATGGTCGTAGAAGTGGTCTTCTCTTTCTCTTGAGATCTTCTGTGTACTTTCAACTTTCGACCTTCACGCTTTCTCCTTCATGCTTTCGTTTGAGGGAATCTCCTGCGCCGAAGTTGCCCGTGATTTGATTCATCAATACTTCATCAAGGCAATATCCCTTCATTAGCAACCAGCTCGAAGTACTCACCAACACAGCTCCAAATCTTTCTTTCTATTGTCTTTGCGGCCCGCCATCGCTATCGCTTCGCAGATAGCTTTATCTCCTCCCATTTGATGGTAAGTGTCAAGTACCACGTTCCCATCATCTTTAAGATCCGCAGTATCTCGCGCTAGTCCAAAATCAAATACTTGCTTTGCGATAGCCTTGCTGAAATCTTTCTTTCTAACCTTGTACTCACTTCGCACTTCATCCAGAAATCTTCTAACGAAGGCACATGTGCGTACTCCTGGGAGATTGTCTTCCTGGCTATTCCAAATGGATCGAAATTAAGCCGCGCAGGGAAGAACTCTTGCTCATACTCGGACAACATTTGTGCTTCCATCCCTCGAGCTCTGTGAATGCTGATGCAACTGTAATATCCCACAGTGAGTGGGAAGAAGCCCGTAGACTTGTGCCGCTTCGACTGAAGGTCGTGTAACTCCACAAGTTGCCTGCTTCACCATGGCGATCAATCTGTCACTCGGGTACCTTGGCATCTTTATTGGTTCACCTGAAAAGCTCGTAACCCTGAGGTATGTGAAATCTGCAAACTGGATGAATACACTGCCAATCTTGGACACTGCTTCCCATGCTTCCTTGCTTACCCTGTGAGTCTTCAAGTCTTTGTCTAACCTGCAGATGAAATCGTAGAAGAAGTCATCGTTGATCACTCTGAAGTCCTTCTCGCACGCAGGTACAGTAAGCTGTGGGTAGCACTCGAAAATGGGATCCTTGGAAAGAATACCACATCTATCCAACTTGGAAAAGACACCCTGTGAAGCTGCAAGATACACCAAGTATGAAGTCATCTTGAAGCTGAAGGTACGCTTCACGTTCCGCAGTTGCTCACCGATGTTGCTGCTAATAATTTCTGACCAATTGATTATAGAATCAACCTTGTTGATTTCAATGGTCCTGATGAAAGCATACATCCATGTCCGGAAAGTGTAGGCATTCGCTTCACCATTCAACCTGCATAGCAATTTGACGATATCATCCGCCTCCTGCACCAAATTGGATCGTGGAAGAGTTCTCGGGAACTTGGAAGGGGATCTAGGCTTCTTCATGAACCGGCTATTCATGATGCTCACACAGTCAGCTCTATGCTTTTCCCACCTACTGTCAGCATCCTGAATGCTAATAGAAGTCACCACCTTTCGCACTGGAATCTTCAGACAATAATTGAAGAATTCTGCATCCAAACGAATTATTGTCTTTCCCGCAACATCACGCACTGATCTGGATGAAGGATGATAAGATCTAGCACACTCCATCACAAACTCTGGCAATTGGGCTGTACACGGGAAAGCTGCAGCTCGAATAATTCCACTACTTTTGACCGCACGCATGAGTGAAGTCTTTCCAGCTCTGGATCTATCAATCAAATCAGAAAGAGGTTCTGGGCCTAGATCCGTCTCCTATGTCTGAAAGTTTGGAAGCAATGCATGAATCCATCGTGCTCTCTTTTTCATCTCCTTTCGCCATGGCTTTATCAATCTTTGTCTGAATAATTCTTTTTCTTCTAACTTGGCCGGATTTCTTCAATACTGGTGCAGATCTGGACAATTCTTCAGATTCGGAGGATATTTGCAATGTATTGGACATTGATAAAAACTCCTTTTCTTTTATAAAGCACCTGTAATGAGTTCCTGCAATTTATTCAGACAAAAATGGCCACCGGAGCATGAATAGTGAATTTAAATTATAAAAATCTGCACTTTTCAAGCCTGCTGCCCCAAAAATTGGTGTTTAATTTGCACATAAAGAGAGCATGAACCCTTTCAATCAACACCTGAGCTCCTGTAACACCTGTGAAAACAATTATGCAGACGAAGATCAACCTTCTCCAAAGCATGCGCCAAATCTGGAAGCTTTTAGCCTTTGTTAGCACTTTGTCTGAGCAAAATCCTTCCTCTAAAGGGGGCACACTTTTCCTCCTTGCTGCAATTCTTTACCTGTGAATTAAATTATTCACCCATATGGCTGCCCATGCTTATATAACCTTCACAATTCTATAATTAATAATTGCCCTAACAATTAAAGACAATTAATTAATTAAAAATCATGCTTTTCTCTTTTAAAAATAGCATGTTTAAGGACAGCCATCCAATAAATTAAATTAATCCAATTTAATCCTTCACACAGCACTTCACTCAAGCCCCACAGTGTGCTTTGACCATAGCCACTGAAAATAGAAATTAATTTAATGTTTTAATGCTTCAAAAAACATTAAATAATGCCCAAATGGGGCGCACTTTTTGAGAGGAAGGGGGCAGCCACTAAATAAATTAAATTTAATTAATTTAATTCCTTTCTTTTATTCCTCCTTTGACTTTTTGACCTCCTCAAGCTTGGGCACACTTTTTAAAGGAAGAAAGATTATTAAAAATAATCAATTTAATCTTTTTAATCTATCACCAAAGGGGGCGCACTTTTTTGCACATGTAATTCTATTTTTAAGAATTTTTCCATAATGGGATTCTTTACCCTGCCAGGCAGGCACCAAAATCCCGTGATCCACTTAAGTGATTTGACTTTGACAATGGGATTCTTTACCCTGCAAGGCAGGCACTAAAATCCCATGATTTCACTTAAGTCACTTTCCTTTTATTATATCATGGGAATTTTTACCCTGCAAGGCAGGCAATAAATTCCCACCGTCGCAGCCTTCTATTTTTCCCATTACGGCTTAAGTGACTTTTATAACACGGGAAAAAGTACCTGCCAGGGGTATACAATTCCCACCCCGCCTGCAAGGTATACAATTCCCACCCCGCTGCGGCTTATATTTTCCCATCGCACTTAAATCCTTTGTTTTCCAAAATGCGCCCATCCCCACAGGGGCTTTTCTGTGCACGACTTCGCTTTTTCCCAGTGATCCAGACCTCCGATGACGACTTCCTCCGGGCAAAATGTGCGTGTATGTTTTCCAGTACTCGGAGCCGTGCCAAAATCGGGCTTACCGTAGAAAGGAGTTGTTCAGAAATTTTTACGAGAAAGCAGAAGCGGGACACCACAAAAACACGAAAAATTGCCAAAAGTTACAAATAAAGCCCAAAACTTAAAATAAGTTAAAATCCTTCTGGTACATAGGAATAATAACATATTCGCTCATAATGGAGTTAAACAGAGCGCAAATAGCCTCATACGAGGCTCAAAATAATTAAATACAAATTTCCCATGAGACATAAATCCCGACGACAGAATAAAACAATTTTGGGCATCTGGGTATTTGGCAAAAAAGGCTAATATGGCACTTTAGGATTATTTTGACGCAATACAGGAACTTTCAGGCAATAAAAACAACAAACGACCCACTATTTTAAAAGTACGAAAAAATTTCGGATTGGGTAGTCATAGATTTCAGGGTGAAATCGAGTGATACCACCGCATAAGAGTTGCACCAATCCCCAATCCCGAAGCATCACATTTCAATACGAAGGGCCGTGAGAAATTTGGAAGAGCCAAAATTGGACAAGTGCTCATAGTCACCTTGAGCCTTTCAAATATTACCTGTGCCTCATCTGTCCATCTGAATGCCGCCTTTCGTGTAAGATCATCAATGGAGTTACAAACTAAGAATAGGCCCTCATGAACCTCCTGTAATAACCACATAACCCTAGGAATCCACGCAACTCGAAACATTCTGGGTGGTGGCCAATCCGCATGCTTTGTATCTTCCCCGATGAACCTGACGCCGTTGGCCCCAATGACGTGCCCAAGATACAATATCTCTATAAGTCCAAATTTTCATTTGGACATCTTAGCAAATAGAGACTGTGTCTCCATGATGCTAAGTACCTCATCAAGATGCCTCAAATGCTCCTTCCATGTCTTGTTGTAAATCAGAATATCATCAAAAAGACCAACAAAAATTTCCTCAACTGTCTGTTGAAGAGATGGTTCATGCATGACTGAAACATAGCAGGTGCATTAGTGAGACCGAATGGCATCACCAAGAACTCATAGTGCCCGTAGTGACACCTGAAGGTCGTCTTGTGAATATCCTCATCACGAACACGAATCTGGTGGTATCTTGATCGAAGATCAATCTTCGAAAAATAGATAGCTCCATGCAACTCATCTAAAAGCTCATATATGCGAGGAATGGGATACCTATTTTTATGGTTTTCTTGTTGAGGGCATGGTAGTCAATGCACATCCTCATGGTCCCATCCTTCTTTTCACCAAGACAACTGAAGAAGCAAAGGGACTAGAACTAGGACGGATGTGTCCCATCTCCAAGAGCTCTCTAATGGCCTTCTCTATCTCATCCTTATATGTCTTAGGATGGTGATAAGGCATAGTCATCACGGGTTTAACACCCTCCTCAAGCTCTATAACATGCTCAAACCCTCTATTTGGTGGTCTACTTGGAGGAATGTCACCAAACACTGGGCCATGCTTATCCAATATGGACTGGATGTCTATATGAAAGGGCTGCTCATTATTTGAAGAAGATTTGGATGAAATGAAACATTGGGCTGCCCATGCAACCTCTCCATGTTTGACTATAGACTCCATCCTGCGTGCCGAAACAACTCTAGGCCCACCATCGAAAGAGCCCGAAGCACAATCTTCTTCCCATCTGCCATAAACTCCAACTCCATCCTTCGGAAGTCCTGCACATATCTGCCAAGGGACTGCAACCACTAAATGCCCAAAACTATATCAATCTCACCGAGCCCAATCACATAGAAGTTATCGGTCAATGTGTAGTCCCCCATCTGGATACTAAGTTGTGGAATCCTCTTAGTGCAACTAATAGCAAACCCGTCTACTACTCATACACTAAACCCATCAAAATCCTCAACCTGTAATCCTCGCTTCGTAGCCAACCCCTCATCAATGAAGATGTGCTCAGCTCTTGGTGTCCCAGATTTCATCTTGAAATCTGGGACTACCATTTGAAAAACAATTCGTTCTTTTTAAAATAATGAGGTCTTTTTGTGTTTTATTGCAGAAGATGTATACGTATTATGTTAGGATATTTCGGTGAATCATAAGAGCCAATTTCGACAAATACCCGGATGCCCAAACTCATTTTATTCCTCCGTCGAGTTTTGTCTCCGAAAATTTTTATTTAATTATTTATCAAATAAATAATGCCCTGTTTGAAGTAAATTGTGCTCGGTTGAATCTGTTGAAGTTTTGCATGCCAAGTATTCACACTCGTCTCATTAGGGTTTTCACCAGAATGAATTGAGGGCATTGTCTGCAACCACGCAACGTTTTTCGCTTTTATTTATTTCTTTTTGGTTTTTCTTCGGTTTTCTCCGTTTATTTCTCTCGTGAAATTCCCCTAGGTCAATTCTTTCGCCAGTATAGTCTGTTTTCTTTCCTGGAGTATCTGGAGATCATCTACGGCCGCCATGCCAGAAGGAATCAGCTTCAGGAAGTCAACTTCTCTTTAAAAAGACGAAGTCATGCACAAAAGAGCCTCTTCTGGGCAAGTCGCATTTTTGGGAATGGATGGATTTAAACTACAGTGGGATTTTTGGTAGCAGCAGGCCGGTGGGAATTTTGTACTTGCCTTGCAGGGTACTTTTTCCCATGAAGGCAAAGTCACTTAAGTTATGATGGGAAAATTAGAGGTAGCAAGCAGGCGGGAATTTCTTACCTGCCTTGTAGGGTGAAAATTCCCATTATAAAATAAAGAAAAATCACTTAAGGCATTGATGGGAATTTCTTACCTGCCTTGCAGGTAAAAATTCTCATTATGGAAGTCAAACAGCTTAAGTGGATGAAGGGATTTTTGGAGCTGCCATGCAGGGTGAATAATCCCATCAAAGATGACTTTTAAATATAGAAATCAGCCTTATTCAAAAAGTGTGACCCCTTTGGGCATTAAATAATAACTTTAATGTGATTTATTAATAGTTTTCCTTCCTAATTTTGGCGCCCAGGGATGAGGAAAAGTCAATGCATGAGGAGAAGTCAAAGAAGACTGGAAGAGGAAGGCTAAAAATAAATTAAATTAATTTATTTAATGCAGCCTTGAAGCATGCTAAAAAGTGCAACCCATTTGGTGAATAAATAATGCTTTTTGTGGCATTTATTAATAGTTTTTATTCCTAACTTTGGCACCATGGAGAAATAGAAGGTCCAAGCATGATGTGAAGTCAAAGAGAACTGAAGAAAGTATGCTTTAAAATAAATTAAATTAATTTATTTAATGACAGCCATGAGCATACAAATTTAGGCGCCCAAGTTGGAGGAATAAACATGTTTGTTTATTAATTAATTGCTAGGAATAGCATGGGTGATTATTAAATATAGAATGTTGAGGGTTATATAAGTAGGGGCTGCCATAATGATGGATTCATTAATTCTTTTAGCAAAGGAGTGCAGCCCAAATAGTTTTGGCGCCCAAAGGAGAAGGATTTTTGCGTAAAAAAGTGTTTTTTACTGCCGGAAAGCTTCAAAGTTTGGCGCCTAGGATTGGAGGAGCTTGTTTTATGCCTGTGTAATTATCTACATATTGGTACAGGTGCCCAAGTGAAGTTGAAAATATTTATGCTTGTTTTGCATGCAAGCAAAACCTCAAATTTTAGGGCGGTGAGCTCTATATGCAAATTTTTGCAATAAAAATCAAGTGTTCATGCTCTGGATTCCGTCTTTGTCTGAATTAATTGCAGGTATTCATTACAAGTGCTTATATAAGTGAAAGGGAGCTTAAATCAATGTCAGATACATTGAATATATCTTCCGAATCGAAGAAATTCCAGATCTGCACCAATTGCAAAGAATTCCAGTAGAATAAAAAGAAAAAGAATTGCTCAGACAAAGATTGCTCCAACCATGGCAAAGCGGGATGAACGAGAAGGATCGGCGGAATCATGCATATCTTCCATATTTGCTGAAGTCAATGATGCAGACATAGGCCCTGAACCTATCACCGATTTAATTGTCAGATCTGCACAAATCGATCCAATTACAAAGGCTTCCGGCAAAAATTCATCCTCTTGTTTCTGACATAGTCAGTGCATGGAGAATTCCTTTCAGGATCTTGTGCATGTGCTCCCAATCTTCCAGTTGAAGCCTTCATTGAATTTGCATTCACCCGGAGTGCTTTCCAGAATTTTTAATTGCTCATATGCAATTAAAAATAAAAATGATGAGTTATTTACGACAAACATTGCACTGATGCATGTATTGGAGAAGAACTACAAAAGCTTCAAGGATAAGAGGGAAGACATGTCAAGCTGGCAACACCCGTAAGCAAAATCACAGTCAACTGCTTCCAAATCCAGTTTGGTGAGAATCAAAGGCAAAAGAATCAACTGCATGCAGAATATGGAAAAAGAACAAGACTGTAGCTTTCCTCTTTCTTCTTCTTTCTCTTATTTTCTTCGACAAAGTAATTGAGCGATCAATTAAATTATAAAACTTAAGTGATCGGTTTAAAAGTCGTTACTTGAAGAAGTCAATTACTTGGAAATAGGTGGCATACATGCAAGATAGAAGATTCTATTTTCAGTTATAAATCATGCATGTCATGCAAAGAAGAATTCTAGGAGGGAGATTGCCAGTTGTTTCCTTTCCGAATTCCACATGTGCCAGTTCAACTAAAGGCTTCCTATTTGTAATTTCCCCTCTACATGCTATAAGTAGAGGAAGAACCTACGGGTTAAAGAATCAGAATTTGTAAGCAGCATTCTTGTGTTCCAGACTTTGTGTTGAAACCCCGATAGCTATTTGAAGCAGAGGAATAGAAATGAGCATATTTTCAGAGAACTTTGTGTCAACGGTGCATTTTGTTTCTAACTTTCTATCTTAGATCTATTCATAAACTTTGCATTATTCTAGATCTAAATCTAAAAATTCCCTTTGCCTATAATTTTGTATGTTAATATCTATCTTTCTATCTATATGCATGCAATCAACTTTGTAATCTATTGATTGGGTTGCACATCTTCCCTCTTTCTTTCCTGTTTTATGCTATTTTCTTCTTCATCAGATATTTCCTTTCTTTATGATTGCTTACTTTGCTGCAAAACTATCTGACTATGGTTCATGAGCTGCATGGTTAAAGTAATACCCACAAATAGATACTAGCATATTTAACTGACAAATCTTACACGGGAGCCTCACCGGTAAATGAGGGAGATTTATCTCATGACTGCCTAGGTTTTCAGCTATGCAAAAATCTAGCCAACAACTCCATATCGACAACCAAACAAACAATCCACCACCCTTAAGTATTCCTTTCAGCCGAAAGGGATGGTACTATGGGAACTCCTGAAAGTGTATCAATAGTAACATTGGATGAATCCAATGCCTCACTCTCTCAAGCTCTATTTGGGCTGCTACCCCATGTGCATTATGACCTCTATCATCACCCTCTGCATTTATATCTGGTGAGTGCTCATCGTCCTCATCTAAAACCACCTCAATGAGATGCGCCTTGCCTTTACCAAGGCAACGATGTCCAGGCTCCCAATGATCTTTGCAATGAAAGCAAAGCTTCTTCCTCAACTCATTACGAGTTTCCTGATCCACCTTAGGAGGGGTGCACTCTTCTGCTGAATAGTAGAGCGCTAAAATGGCTTGGAGCTCGTGGGAAACTTCTTATTGGGCTGATAAGAAGTGGGGGATGTGTCTAAGTCCAATGTCGTCTGAATGGCATCGTGCAGTGTCCTAGGCTTAAGAGCCTTGATGAATCCTCTCATCTTGTCATGAAGGCCCTCTATGAATAGCATCACTACCCTCTTCTCGGGCATCTCTGGAACCATAACTGCTATACGCTGAAATTCGTTGATGTAGGCATCAACGTGACCAATCTGGTGGAGTTGTGCCAAATCCCTGTAGTATAGCTCCACATCCTTGCGATCAAATCTCGCTATCAGTCTCTCACTGAACTCTCTGTAAGACTGCAAAAGGTTATGGTTCTATGTAATCAGCCCATGATGTCACCAATCATAAGCTACACCCTCAAGGTGTAGAGTAGCGAACTGTATAGCCTCTGTTCTTGCATGGGCTTAAGGGTAAGATATGTGTCGAGCTTATGAATCCAAGCCCGGCATTGATCTTTCCGCTACCATCAAAAGTGGAAAGAGTCACCTTATTGGTAATTCAACTCCCTATTCTGTTGTGCTCTAGGCCTCCTGTCCTGTCTAGCCCTCAAGCTATCCCTCCTCTGAGCACAATACTGTGGAAGGGGAAAACGTCCCTCACATGTTGTGGTAAACTCCTCCACTCATCGCTGGCTGCCATAACATTATCTTGGAAGGCTACTTCCTCAGGCGGAACCTCAATCTCTGGCGGATCCTCTCTAGGCAAAAAACTAGGCTGCATAGGCCTATCTGCTGTCTGGGTAGGCCTCCTCTCATTTGTATGAGTGTGCCTCCTCTCACGGCGAGGTGATCCCCTCACACTACCAATCTCCGAAGGTGATTTGTTGTGCCCCCTGGACTAGTGGCAACTGATACGGATCTGTCTCTCCTATCATGTCTATCTCTTGGCCTACCCAAGACCAACCTGTCCAAAGTAGAACCCATATGCTCCATGGACTGAATTAACCGTTGTCGTGTGGCTACCATAGTCATGAAAAGTTTTATATCTGGATCTGCCTGCTCATCTCGAGGACTCTCCTGTCTACCACCCATAATTTCAACTCCACACTTGTTTCAAAACCAGCCTCAAGTCGTGCTCGTCTGCGGGTGTAGTCTCGGTGTGGACCAATCTCACTTCTCTGCATTCAAATCTGGTTTTTTGTTTTAAATAAAAAATTCTGGTACCTTCCCACACAGGGTAGGAGAATACACTGCCCGATACCACCGACAAATCTTACCCTGTTGTCTGTATTTTTTTAATATAATTTTCAGGCTTGGAACTATACTGGCAATGTCAATAGAAATCATAGAATACCATTCTCTCACTGCGTACAAATTAAATAAAAACGAACCCTGCAATACTGGATAGATGAAAGGAAATGCGCCTAGGGTTTTAATGAGAAACCCTTCACAAATATTTCATAAATAAATACCCTCCATTCAGCCGTGAATTAAAATCTGATTTTTAATGACAAATAATTACGGCAAAATAACCAGATGTCTGTAAATGAAAAGATAATGAAATACTGCCAAAACCCTTCTGGAAATTTATTCAAACCAAGTCGATTTGCTTTATAATTGCAGCTGAAAGTGACAATATAAAACTGATAGGAAAATACCTCTAAACACGAATAAAATATCCACAGAATAAGTCGCCCCACTCTGGAAGTTGTCTGGAAACCCACTACTGCAATTTATTTCTTTTTCTAACACTGCTGAAATGATAAATAACCTGTGAATACAATGAAGTTCCCTGAATAGAAACTCCTCTCACTTCTCCCGGGTTTTCGTCCATAAGAGGAATAATCCAGAGGGTTTTTGTCCTTGGATTTGGTCTGCAAAAGCTTCAAGCTCCAACTACCGGGAAAATAATAATAATAATCTGATTGCCCCCAAAAGCAAGTCGCACTTTTCCTTTAAAGGCCAAAACCCCTAAAAAGGCAAGTCGCACTTTTCCCCATGGGAGAGGAATTGCTTTATTTTATTTTTTTAATACCAAGGCAAGTCACACTTTTTGCCTAGGAAAGTACATTAAGTGATTTTATTATTTTATTTTCATGTACTTTCCTAAGTCTAAGTCACAATTAAGTCTATTAATTCATTATATGTGCTTTTAGTGATATTTTATTTAATTCCAACACAATATAATAAAATTAATAAACCTAAGTCACCCTTGAACTCACCCTTTGGCCATCGGGTAGACAAAAAGGGCCAAAGGTCTTCGATCAAACTATTCGAGAAAGAGGGACATTACAGGTAGTGCCAATCCAAGCAAAAGGGAAAGACTTGATTACACAAACAACTCCTTCAAAGGTTTTCCCAGGATCATCTGGAACTAAAAAGATGATGAAGGGAGCTACAGCAAGTGCTAATATCCAATCCAAATCACATAGTGCCAAGGGAAGAGAAGCACCAGATGTCAAGCACTTTGAAAGAACTAAGAAAAGGATTAAACTTGTGTTTGAAAAGCCTTTGGTAAGAGATGTTGGTGGTCATGCATCAAGAAAACACAAACATAGAGAGCCTGAGGTAATTAATCCTCCTACTCTGACTGAAGATCAAAAAAGGTTGTTGCTTCATTGCCCCATCAAGTGCCCCCATCCCGGACTCTTGAGAGTGAGCATTCTACTCCAAGTATAGTACTACCCAGTGCAACTAAATTTTCATTCCCTGCTGAAACTATTCTAGGAACAATTGGTAGTGCTCATATATCTGGAAAATCAGTTGGAGTTAATAAAGAGCAAGGGCAAAGCAAAACAGTGATTGAGCAGCCTGAAAAGCAGGCCAAAACAGCTAATGAGATAATTGAATTGCTTGATGAAGTGCCTGAAATAGAATGGCTGATATAAACATTAAGACTTATACAACTGAGAATATAAATATCCCTGAACAAGAGGTGCATGTCCAAGATCTTCATCAGGTATCAATTACAAGTGTGGGAGATCAACCCCAAGATACTCAGAGTAAAAGTACAGCCTCTGTCATAAATGATGAGAAGATAGTTCAAGCGAGTTTGGATGAAACACTTGTAATAGGTAATGTTCATACTGAAACTCAACCACCAAAGGATTCAAAGGTAGTAGGTGAAGGTGAGGTCTCTCAAGAGACATATATCATGAAGGGAGTTGTGGCTGAAATATTAAAAGAAACAAGTAAACTTGTTGAGACTCCGCTTGAAGAAGATATAAGTAAGGATCAAAAATCACAACTAGAAGCTCAGCCAACAAAGACTGAAGTGGTTGAAAAACAGCCCCAAGTGGATCCATCCACTAAACAACCATTAATAGGAGATGAAGGTATTTCAAAGGACAAGGAGCCAACTAAAGCTCTAAGTTTGGATGGAGATACTCCAAAGGAGACTGCAGATGTGACAAATATCTCAGCAAAAATATAGATACAAGTGCAATGGATACTCCTATTGAGGATCCAAAGGAGGTGTCAAATGAAACTGTGGTCTCTACGGACAATAAGGGTCAAAATGAAGAAGCAGTGAGTGGCAAGAAGTCAGAAGATGCCACCCAGCCACAGATTCAAGGACATGATAAAGAGAAGTCAGAAGTTCTAGCCTTGGAAGGTGAGAAACAAATGGTAAAGGTTGGGGAAACATCAAAAGAAATGGTATTGTATTCTGAGATCCCACAAAAAGAAAAGAAGGGAAATGCCCCTATGGCTGGATGGTTAGGAGGGCTTCTTCAACAAGGAATGAAGGAGGCCACTCAAAAGGAAGCTCTAAGTATTACCAACATTTCAATTCCAAAGCCCAAAGAATATTTGAAGAAAGAAAGGGTCCTTACCAAAACAAGAATAGACCAACATGGGTTTAGAACTTTGGAGGTTGCAACTCCTCATCAGGGTAAGACAAAGTATGACATTACAGAAGGTGATTATGATATTCAACATATCCAATTGGGAAGACCTACCAGGGAATCATTGAAACAAGGGAGTTACAGAGGTAGTTGAAGGTTTGTTACATAAGTTTGATGAGGATAAAATATCCAAAAAGTAGCTGAAAGAACAGGTAAAAACATTGACCTCATGCTTACATAAACTGGTAAGGCCTACGAAGAAATTGTCACCACTATCACCCCTAAGATGATGGATAGAATTGAAAAGGCCAGTAAGAAAGTTGAAGCAGTAGATAAGTGGATAGAGGACTTATCTCAAAAGGGTAGGCAAGTTATTGAAAAGGCAACAGATAGGTATATTGAACTTACTAAAATCCTCAATGAAATTAATGAAGTTATTGAGCTTTGCGAAAACGAAGTATTTTCTTGGGAGGGATTCTTTCCCAAACTTGAAGCAATAACTCAATTAGAGGAGGATCTGCTGGAAAAGAGGGAATAGTGCCACCTGAAGAGAAGGGCACTCAATATGTGATGGAAGACTTGGCTAGAATCAGGGTGGAAACCATAAACCAAGTTAAAGAAAAGTTGGAAATTGAGAAATAATGGGTTGAAAAGACTATTGATAACATAGACATCATACTAGAACAAATGGTGTTTGACAAGCACAATATGGTTTATGGGAATTGGGAAATTGATACTTTAAATCAATCCTTGGACAAGAATATCAAAGAAGAACCTTGTTCTCATGAGGTCATTAAAAGACTTATCCTAGTGGAGAATAAGATTATTGAGCTAAACAAGAGATTGAGAGAGCATAAACCAAGAATGTCCACATGTTGTGATATATTAAATAAGTATCACCTGATATACAAACATCACTTAGGACCTGATGAGGAAGAGATAATGCAAATGTTTCAAAGGTATGATGCATATGTGGAAAGGCAGCTAAAGGAGGAAGATGATGAAGATGAAGATACAACTGAGAAGACCAATGAGCAAGCTTAGGCTTGTCTTCTTTAAACAACTTTTCCATTTTATTATAATCAGTTACTCTTGTTTCATGAAAGTTGAACATTATGTTGAATTATTGCTTTCAAGTATGAATGTAGCCTGATACAATACATTAGACTTTTATATTGCTTTGATAGAATTTTAAATCTATTATCAAGCATGTGTATTGATGTAACAATTTGAGTTTTCGTATTGTAGAAAAAAGCAAAATAGGGATTCTATAGGGGCCCTAGCCCATGAAAAAGTTGTGTAACATTCTGAGAATTACATCACAAAAGAAACTAAGTGAAAATACCTAATCATCCACTAATTTGAAATCCTCTCTACAAATAGGTAGTTTCTTCACAAGCCTATTCTTTCTAGGAACAAATTCCTCTGTTCCCATTGCCATTTGAACAAACACAATATCTCCTACTAAAGTACGAGACATACCCAAAGACATAAGCTCATCAATGCTAGCCATAGGACCATCCAACAAACTAATCAATTGTGATCTCCTCTCATAGGAGGAAACCCATTCAGTAATGTCTAGACCTCCTTTAGGAAAAGATTTCTTCCTATTGCTTTGAAAGTGGAGGATGGATTGGTAGTCTTTGTGCAGAAGCTGGAAGTGCAATTACAACTTGTTTTGGAGTAGACAGAGCAGGAGGTTTAGAATTGGGTTCACCCCTACATTTCTTCACGAAGACTGGTGGAGCTTCAGGAGGCTGAGAAGATGTGGTCCCTGATGGTTTCTTCTCCAAGATTGAAACACGTTGCTCCAGTTCATTCATCTTGCGAAAGAGAGTAGGCACAATACCTAATGAAATTTCTCCATCAAGTGCATAAGACCCTAAGGGGATCTCTTTCATAGTGAATGCTTCATCACAAATGAAGGGGCATGTATAGTTAGTCAAACCTTGCATAGAAGGCCTGCTCTTGAGCCAAAATTGCTTCAACACTTCAGGAGTCTTTTGGTGTTCTAGCCTAAAGAGATGAAAATACATCATCTGAAGGCAGAAAAGATAGGGCTAATCCTAATAAGCCTCCGAATCAATGCTATACAAACAATTTGGGTAGTCAACGGCCTAGTACAATCATCTGGATCTACAATGTCAAACAACATCCTTACAAACGCCTCGTCAGGACCTACCAAGTCAAAAATCTGCTGCAAATCCTCGAAGAAATCTCTTTCAAATTGGGTGCCACTATCACTTCCGCCATGTTGAAGATAGAGAAATCCACCAAACCCTTTCACAGTTAGAAAAGATGTGAGTTTGTAAAGGAAACAATGTGCATTTATAGGAAACTCGAGGTGGGAAAGCTGAGTAGAGTATAATCATGGTGAGATAACCTCTAAGATCTGTATGTGATATCCACACGGGAGAAATAAGTTTGAAATAAGTTGGCATTATACAAAAGATAATGGTTGGCTTGATGTGACATGATCCATGCAAGAATTATTAGCCCAGAAAGACATAAAAATGAGTGCGTGTTCTTTGAGATGGATTTCCAAAAGGTAAAAAGGATTATGCATCAAATCACACAATTTGGAGGTGCTCGAAAATCATTGAAAAGTATTCCTACTCACCTAAAAAGGAGATGATTAAACAAATGATATTAGAAAGGCAATGTGGCATCCCAGTCATTCTAAGAGAATGAAAGAATGTGAATCATTCGCAATTCCTCCACATGGCAACATGAAAATAGAATATTTTCAAAAGGAATAAATAATGGATCAGATTGTGTGTTGTAAAGGGGAATATTCTTTTGAAGATTCACACTTTTGGGGGAAAACGAGAATGATGAGAGGAAAGAAGTTGTATATATGCGATGAGAATACTCTCGCATAAAGGGGGTTAAATTTTTCTAAACTTTTAGAGAGATAAGGAGAAAACCAATTTGTATTGTCTTAAGCCGAACTAATCTGAGATACCTGAGTTTTTATTCATTTGTTCCCAAACCTTCTTGCCAAGATGATTGCATTGTACAGTCATTGGTAAACATTGAGGTCATAGGTGTTATGTCCCCTTGTTGAAGTATTGGTGTTTCTTGAATTAATTTGTGTGTATTCTCATGAGCAATGTTATTTTGTTTCAAGATGTATTATTGTGAATCAATTATCTCGTATTCCTATTGCAATCTTATGCTGATTAATTTCTTTGAATTACACAAAGTCTTGTTTTAAATAGTGACAATTTGGCAACTGTTGATGGAGCTTTCCTTCATACTGTAGTAAATGGTTTTAAATTCAAGTTGTACTTGTTTGATTTTAAGATCTTTGTCGAGTTCTTGAGGGTATCTGGAACGTATTTGATTAGAAGTTGTCAGCATTTTATTGAGAATTTATCATGATCTTTTATGTTTAGATTCTCAAAGTTTGTGTGAAATCCTGTATTCTTGGGCCTCCATGAATACAAACCTTCTAGTTGAAGGAGTGCTTTGAGTTGTGTGATTTGTATTTTGCATCAAGAACAATTGTCTACAACATTTGTTAAGGTTCAGTTAAGTATTTTGTATAATCAACTTTATCCTACTTGATCTCCCATCAATACATTAAAAACCACAATTAATAACCATCTGATCCACCTGAATTACCCATACTTGCATTATTTATGCACAAATCCTAACGAAATATGTTATTTTTGTCCATCCTTTATCAAAAATATGCAGAAAGCAAGCTGGAACTATCACTGTCTTTAGTAACCTAAGCCTTCTTTAGAAGACATCTGCATTTTCTAGTGTGACAACTCATGAGAGTTAGATGATGTCTGCATTGACCATGTCTTCTTGAGGCTGCTTTTTCCACCTACCTAAGAAAGAGAGTCTAAATATTGTTATTCCATCCATTTCTTTCATAAATACAAGTTACAAAATGGGTCCTCTCACTCCGGTTGCAGCAGACAAAACCTAAAGTAAAGACGGTAGGTCATACCCTTAGTGAGGTGCTATCCAACATTTCCCAAGTCAAAGTGATAAGGAGATTGCAGATCCATCCCTGGCTACAAAACGACTCAAATCCTGGTCTGTCTTTCTCTAAGCATCCTGCTTAACTCGTTGATGTTGCTTGACTTATAAGGTGGAATTGATTTGGGTACCAACAAAATCTATTAAAAAATAATTACCAATTTTGGCATGTTTGTCGGTCCAACACGACCCTAGGACAATCTTCAACTAATGAATCTAACTTTGAGAATGATAAAGCATCAATCCTCATGCTCATTTTGATGAGTGGAAACTTCTTGCATAGCTCCATCTTGTAAAAAGCATGGCTCTTGACAACCTAGATATGTTGGGCGCTAAGAGTTTGACATAAAGCACAATTGGACCAAACATGATGTTTCTTGTTCTTTGTAGGAGCTTGGCCCATGTTTTATAGAGGTGAATAAGTCTGTAAACAATTTTCTCACATTCATGTACCCTCCACAACAACCACTTTTCCTTTGTTTCTAGAGAAAAAGTTGGCTTCCAATACCATACTCCATTGTTTCTCTAATAAATCCCACCTACCTCCATTAAAATTTATAATTCAAGGCACCACTAGGACAGGGAAATCATATCTCATTAATACTATCAAGTTAGTAATCACATTAGTAGGATCTACAAATAATTCACCTCTACTTTTACTCACACCTACTGGTGTAGCAACATTCAACATTTCAACATCCACGATACATGCTTGCCTCCGCATACCTATCAAAGAACTAATACCCTTAGATGGGAAAGCTTTGGCATATTTTCAAGACTCCCTCAAACATGTTGAGTACATTCTTATTGATGAAATGAGTTTCATTGGACCCAAATTACTCATCCATATTGACTATCGAATCCGAGAAGATTTTACCCATTTCAAGTCATCAAAATTTGGCGAAAGATATATCATCCTCATTGGTGACCGGGTCAATTGCCACCTATCATGGACATTCCATTGTATGCAAGCCATTCTTATGGCACCATCCTTTGAAGGGGATTCCATACATTCGTTTCTTTGAAAATAGTTTTCCCCTAGTTGACATTATTTAAGAAAATTGGACAACGACACTCGAGCTTCCTCTTTCCTATCATCATTAAATTTGATAGATATATCGGGCCATGTTAGGACCCAGAGAACCCCTGCATGTTCCTCTTCTGTTGATTTCAAGAGGGAATTGCAAACAACTATCTCGAGGTCTCGCTTTACACAAGGCCAATATTATTATCATTGTTGACATATAGAGATAAGGTCTTGTGTTCGGTGCTTATCTCCCGAATGTCCTCCTTGTAGATCTATGGATTTCACCTCCTTTCTCTTTCAAGAGATACTAAAAATGGCTAGTGGACCTCTTTCGCAAATACGAAAAAAAGAATAATCTTGACTGTTTCCTCTCACCTCTTCCCCATACTTTTAAAAACATGTTGCCCTCCCCTCGAAAACTATTATGCATTTCCATTCTCCAACAATCTATATATGTCTTCCTACCTTTTCTCCCTGGAGTATTTTTCGGATTCATGCAACATCTATACACATCCTTCACTATGTATTTCCTTTTCCTGAATACTACATTATCTCATTTTTTGGTTCCATCCATCTTTCACCCCCACTCCATGTTCTCCTTTATCAATTTCTACTAACAACTTTATTGCCTTTAAATTCAACCCTTCACATCTCCTCCTCTTCACGACTCTATCCGTTCCCTTTCGGTGTTTCATTGACCGCTTACGTGCGATTGCTAGTTAATTAATTCACCCACTTGCAAGAGCGATTAAAACACTTGGGTAAATAATTAATTAAAATACATTTCCACTCCAATTATATTCTATTAAATAATTAAAATTGCCTTCTATGTGTAAATGATAAAAAAACATTATTCAAGCAACCTTTATTAAATAAGAAAATAAGAAAACCCAACGAATTTTCCTTTAGTCAATGGGGAGGGTGAACTAAGGGTCTCGACAACTTTGTTTATAGACATAGCAAAAAACGGGACATTATAATCCTCCCCTCTTGAAATTGCTTGCCCTCAAGCAAATACAAGCTCATGTGTCCAAGTGCCATGTCCAAGAAAGAGGACATGATGTAGCACTCCCAAAGTCTCGCTCTGGTACCGGTCAAATGGGAGATCACTTGACCATCTAAGCTCATGCTCCTGTTGCGTATTGGCCAAATCAAAATATTGGCCACCTTCTTCCTTGCTCTTGATTCTGCACATGGAGCAAATACATTAGAAAAAACATGAGTGTTGAACAACACTTTTTCAGCCTCTTCATCATGTCTCATGATCATGTCACAAATTCCCCCAAGGGTGGCATCCCAAGGTTTACTTTTGCTCCACCGCATGCCATTTTAATCTTTTTCTCTGCTCCCAAGATGGCTAATGACTATTTTCCTTGCATGTGTAACCCAATTCAGTCCTTTCACGTTGTAATATCCCCTTCTCAATCAAAGACCTTTGGCCTATTTTGTCAACCAGGACAGCAAAGGAAAAATATAAGGGTGACTTAAGTTCTATTAATTTATTATAAAGTGCTTAAAAAAAATATTATAAAAGTACTTATAATAATTTAATGAACTTAATAATAAAATAAAAATATAAAAAGGCAAATACATGATAAAACACTTAGTATAAATTGTATTTATTTAGGAGAAGTGCAACTTGCCTTAGGGGAATAAAAAATGGTTAGAAAATATAAAAGCTCATGGGACAAATGTATTTCCCCTAGAAAAATGCGACTTGCATTAGGAGGGAAAAAGTTGTTGGGAAAAACATTTAATATGGGAAAATATTAAATGAATGCATAGGGAAAATCATTGTAAGCTGATTGGATGATGAGGGAGGTTAGTTGGTTCATTTTCTCTATATAAGCAAGTCGACTTGCTTAGGAGAGGATCACTTGTTTATCCTCTAAATTCAGATTTGTATGTGGAGCATTTTAGCTTGCATCTTCAATCTTCTAAGGACGAAAACCCTTAGAGATTCACTCTAGAGGACGAAAACCCTCTAAGAGCCCTAGTTGAAGGACGAAAACCCTTCCTCTAGTTTGTGAGGATTCTCTACACAAGGGTTTCCATTGAGCTTACACAGATCTTTGTTATTTCAACAGTTGTATGAAGATTAATTTGCAGTAAGGGTTTGAAGAATATAATTGCAGCAGTGTTTTGTTAATTGTACAAGGTGGAGTGACCCACTTGTTGGCTGGTTTATGTTGCAAAGAAGACATTTTAGGTCTAAATATTATAGCCATATATTGTACTGATTTTTGGGAATCGAAATAAATTAATTTCATAATTTTGGAGCTGATTTGATGCCCTAAATGTGTTGGGCGACCTACTTTTTAGGGAAAAATTAGGGTTTTGTATTTGTTGTGCGAAAACAAATTTTGGAATATTATTCTTCATATTTTTGTGGCCCAAGATCCAAAGTTTCGGCTCATTTGGACTTCTCTAGCAAAAGATATGAATTTTTGAAGTTATGCTACAGACACGGTTTTGAAATAATTTCCAGAATTATTTTTGGTGATATTTTAAATGAATCTCAGTCTATTTATTGCTATTGTTGTCCATCTATTTTTATACAATTTATTTGAAGTATTTAACAACCATTAAACCCTTCATATTGGGTTTATTGAGTTAGGCCATTAAACCCTCACTCTAGGGTTTATTGAACCAATTATAAGTTGTGTTCAGATCTGATTAGGACCAGAAAAATCTGCATTTTAGTTTGGAGTGAAAAGGGTTTTGGTTTCTTGCTGATTTTCATGAGATTTCAGATCTTCCCTAGTCGCATTTCATTATAAATTCAGATCTGCATCAAAAATTTAGTGTTATATCTTTTATAACTTGCATTTGGGGTTTGAGATTTGCTAAGAATCCAACTGGGAGAAAATTATGCCCATTGGGGACATTACAATGGTATTAGAGTAGTGTGTCCTCCCAGCCTATTGTGTACTGGTTACAATCAGTTGTGCATAGGTCAGTTTGGAATTGGTTTGCCAATTTGGATAGCGAAATAAGTCATCTTGGGAAGGATGTCTAGCTACAAACAAGTGTGGAGGAAACTTGAAGAATCACAACATCGGCTCATGCGTCAATTGCAACATTTAGATGATTCACTTTCAGATTTTGGAATCTCTAAAGGATCACCATCACTTGCTATTAGCAAAGGTCCAATGCCACAAGACAAAGAAGCGGAAGTGATTAGCATATTTGAGGATTATAACATCCTTCCTCAATATGTTAAGGAGAATTTTCATTTCAAGGACTACATGGACATGCACCCAAATCTTGGCCACAAGACTGAGCAGGCAAGGAAGGAATATCACACTATAGCTTCTGAATTGTTTATGCATGGAAGGAATAGAGAATCTTCACATATGGTTGATACAACTCTTCATGAGAGTGCTTTGGTGTCTTCAAGTTCCAATGAGGTATGCAAAAATTTATATGATGAATTTGATAGACATGCTGATTTGACTCAGGAAGACATGGGAACAACCTTGGGTAATGATTTATTTACATCATCCTTGCAAGAGGTTTCACTAGAAGCTTCTACTTTAGAGGCTAGCATAGAGCATGTTAGTGTTTTGGATAGCAATGGCATGGATTCGTTGGGTGATCATAAGGCATCTTCTAATATGATAGTTAAATCCAATAATGTCACATCATCTACACAT
The DNA here is from genome assembly GCA_018340775.1 of Taxus wallichiana var. yunnanensis. NCBI lineage: Eukaryota > Viridiplantae > Streptophyta > Pinopsida > Cupressales > Taxaceae > Taxus > Taxus wallichiana. The sequence continues at coordinate 79,356,547 of CM031242.1, forward strand.
GAAGAAAAATCAGACTATAGCAGCCAAGGATATTTGGAACAAAAGCCTATGATTTGGGAAGAGGTTGATGATTGCAATGACAACGTGGAGGAGGATCCCAAAAGTCTGATTTGGGGCAGCATTAATTTATCTTCTCACTCTCATGAGATTACAACCCTTACACATGGAGAAATGAATGAAGAAGAGTCTACAAGCGTTGGCATTCAAAGTACAAGTGTTGGATATGAAAATTCCACGGAAGATGCACTTGTGAAGCTTGAAGACATGGAAAAAGAGTATGATAGGTATTCTGATTTTTATGACAAAAGTCATATTTCTTTACTTCATCATGAGAGAATACTCCTTTCACATGAGCATAATTCAGAATTTTTAGTTGATGATGATCATGACCTTCATGGAGTTGATTTTGTTGATGACATTCATAGTGGACCAACCACTCAAAAGTTGTCTTTGATGGGTGTTGAAGACATCCATAACTCATCTTTGGTTATGTCACTAATTTATTATGATATGGCAGCTCTTTATTTGTTGATTGGTGACTTCCTCTTCATTGATTTGTCGGGGTTAATAGCTGTCCCACTTGGAACTCCATGTCACTTTCCGATTTTTCAAGATCTACATCGGCTTTTGGTAGGCATTGGAGTGTGGAAGACTCAATCCAAGAGGAGTAGACTTCATGAGATACAGATTGTGTGGTAAAAGGTACATCTTTGTTGTTGTAACAATATTATCATGATGACATTCAGCCCTTTATGGACAAGGATACGCAGAATTTGGTGCAGCGAAGTCAAGTCATTCTAAAGACAATGAATGAGAATACTCCAAGGTATGAAGTGGATGATAATAAGTCTTATTTGTTGCTGCAGATTCAAATTTGTTTCCATCATGAGAAGCATGACAAATTAAAGTACAATGTTTACATTATGGAGTATGTTGAACCATTGGTCCATACTCATCTTTATGAGCATCATGAGAGCTATATTTTGTGGCAAGATTTGCTTCATTTGACAGGTACAGGGGCCAAGCTTGTGGAACATTTCAGCATGTTTTGTCTCTTGTGCATGACACTTGGACAAAACAAGATCAGAATTGCTTGAGGGCAAGCAATTTTGGGAAGGGAGGACTGTAATATCCCCTTCCCATCGAAGACCTTTGGCCTATTTTGTCAACACGACGGCCAAAGGAAAAATATAAGGGTGACTTAAGTTCTATTACTTTATTATAAAGTGCTTAAAAAAATAAAAAAAATATTATAAAAAACACTTATAATAATTTAATGAACTTAATAATAAAATAAAATATAGAAAAGGAAAATACATGATAAAGCACTTAGTATAAATTGTATTTATTTAGGAGAAGTGCAACTTGCCTTAGGGAATAAAAATGGTTAGAAAATGTAAAAGCTCATGGGACAAATGTATTTCCCTAGAAAAATGTGACTTGCATTAGGAGGGAAAAAGTTTTGGAAAAACATTTAATATGGGAAAATATTAAATGAATGCATAGGGAAAATCATTGTAAGTTGATTGGATGATGAGGGAGGTTAGTTGGGCCATTTTCTCTATATAAGCAAGTCGACTTGCTTAGGAGAGGATCACTTGTTTATCCTCTAAATTCAGATTTGTATGTGGAGCATTTTAGCTTGCATCTTCAATCTTCTAAGGACAAAAACCCTTAGAGATTCACTCTAGAGGACGAAAAACCCTCTAAGAGCCCTAGTTGAAGGACGAAAACCCTTCTTGTAGTTTGTGAGGATTCTCTACACAAGGGTTTCCATTGAGCTTACACATATCTTTGTTATTTCAGCAGTTGTATGAAGAGTAATTTGTAGTAAGGGTTTGAAGAATATAATTGCAGCAGTGTTTTGTTAATTGTACAAGGTGGAGCGACCCACTTGTTGGCTGGTTTATGTTGCAAAGAAGACATTTCAGGTCTGAATATTATAGCCATATATTGTACTAATTTTTGGGAATTGAAATAAATTAATTTCATAATTTTTGGAGCTGATTTGATGCCCTAAATGTGTTGGGCGGCCTACTTTTTAGGGAAAAATTAGGGTTTCTTGTTTTCTGTGTGGAAACTAATTTTGGAATATTATTCTTCATATTTTTTTGGCCCAAGATCCAAAGTTTCAGCTCATTTGGACTTCTCTAGCAAAAATATGAATTTTTGAAATTATGCTGCAGACTTGGTTTTTAAATAATTTCTGGAATTATATTTGGTGATATTTGAAATGGATCTCATTCTATTTATTGCTGCTGCTGTCCAACTATTTTTATGCAATTTATTTGAAGTATATGACAGCCATTAAACCCTTCATATTGGGTTTATTGAGTTAGGCCATTAAACCCTCACTCTAGGGTTTATCGAGCCAATTATAAGTTGTGTTCAGATCTGATTAGGACTAGAAAAATCTGCATTTTAGTTTGGAGTGAAAAGGGTTTTGGTTTCTTGCTGATTTTCATGAGATTTCAGAATTTCCCTAGTCGCATTTTATTATAAATTCAGATCTGCATCAAGAATTTAGTGTTATCTTTTATAACTTGCATTTGGGATTCGCTAAGAATCCAACTGGGAGCAAATTATGTCCATTGGGGACATTACACACTTCATAATTAGCAAACTGATTTTTGTAACTTCAACTATAATAGCTTCTTTCCAATCAGCTGTTGTGTGAGAGGGCATCCCACAAGGTGGTTCCTCAAAGTTCGCTTCAGATTTCACCCTTTCCCTCATGCCTTGAATTCTAATTTTTTATTTTCACCACGGAATTTCAGTTCCTTATCAGGGTGTTTAATGGTAAACTTCCCCAATGATTGCAACCATTGTATCCCAAGAACAACCTCATCTCTAGCAAACTCAATCACAAAAATATATCACATACCTCATGTTCTCTCAATAGAATGGGCTGTTGTACTATTTTCTCCGTGCAAGGCATGATGATGCCATTGACAAGGGTCACCATACATAAAAGCTTTTGAAGTAAGGAGAAAGGATCTCCCTTCCATTTGGTGCCCTTCATCTTCCCATAACTATAAAAACATTGCCATAACATACTACAAGGACGATGCAATGAATTCTTGGGACCATAATCAACCTCATACCTCAAGCTATAATCATGAATGTAATCAATGCTTTTTACCTCTCTTCGACCATCCTTCCCATAACCTACAACTTGTCCACACAATCTTCTTCTCCAACACATGCTTATTAGTTGAATCAAGAACAATATGAAGGGAGAATGTGCCTGTCCTATCTAGCATACCTTGGAACTTGATTAGGGAATAGTCATCTTCAATCATCCAAACATGTGCATGTTGTCCAAGATGATAGAAATATGGCAGCAACATAGGAGAAATCAACAAACTCGAAATATGGTAACCACTCTCATACCTTAGGATGCCACATAGTGGGAAGTCATGAATGCCCCTTGAAATCAACTCCTCTTCATTATCAGCAGACTGCACCTTGTTTCTTTGAAAATTTTGAGGACCAAGTGCCCCCACTAACCCTTCCAAGGGTTCCACCATGTTGCTGATATAAAAATCAGTCGTGGGCTCCATTAATAAAGCTCTATCACCTCTCTTTATGACTGCTGTTATGAACAGTCCAGCAAGCTGAAGATGATCAAAAAAATGTTCCCTTACCATGGGTTTGTAATGTTACAAATATATTATGTAACATTATTAATATATTGTAATATTATTAATAATGAGTTTATATAAACTCATATTAATAATATAGTTAGTATTTGGGTGAGTTGTGAGAACAACTCACGTAGCTATTTTGGTGTGTGAGAGAATAAAGGCTTGTTAGAGTGATTCTAGAGATAAGAGAGAGATATGAGGAAGACTAAGTGATAAGACTTGACTCCTAGATTATAGGATCAAGCATTTGTATAAGAAGCTATCTCTAGATGAATACAACATCCCGAATGAATTCAAATTTTATTATTCTATTATTCGGTGTATAGTTTCCTTTTTAGTATTCTGGTTTTTAAGAAAGCTCAGACCAAAATAATATTTGGTATCAGAGCAGGCTTCAAGCCAATCTACATTGTCCTGTCAAGATGAATGTTGCGCTCTTGTATTTTATTGGAGGATTATTTATTTTTAGGATGTGATCTTTTGAAGTCTTCTTGTAGGCCATGAAACGTGTCAGGTAGCCAGTCTGCAAATTCAATGAGTATCCATCAATGACTTGCATGAAGAATCATTGCATGAAGAATTCTACGGTCATCTTGAACAGTGTGCTCAAAGTGGAGGCTATGCATGAGGCATACATATGAACAGTATGATTTTTGAGTGCAGCAACCCAACATTCTGATAAACTAAATCTGCATGGTCATCAAAAATGATTGTATGCACTGAGATCATTATTTTTCATCCATCTTAAATGCCATACGTTTCATCCATTCATGTTTTCAGCTCGTCCAATGAGCAGTCCATCCATTCTCTACAGCATATACTTGACATTGGAATCTGCATTGGGCCATAATTATCTCACAGTCGTGGCAATAATATTAAGATCCGTGTGGATTTTCTATTGTTGATAGGTCATTACATATACATATTCATATCACAGGTTACATGCATGTCTAAAAGGCAAGTTTGGTATTGTTTAGGTATTCGGTTTGTCAATTAATAGTCAAGTCAATCTTTTAGTAAAGTTTGTGTATTTTTTGTTTTATATCAAAACCCGTTAGCTTTGTGGTAAAGTCACTTATAATTTTATTTTATAGTTTTGTGTTTAAGTTAAATGGGAACATCCCCATGCAAAAGAAAAGATTTAAAATAAAAAAGGTGGGTTATAAAATTTAAAGTTTCACGTGTGATTTATAAAATGTAATTCATTAGTACCTTTTTATTATGTGTAATTTATTAGTCCCTTTTTATTCTGTGTAGAAAATTTCATACTCCTTTAACATATATGTGGTTAAAGGAATATTTAATGTTTATAATGTGGTTTTTAAATTATATTGGGATATTATTAGGTTTAGTAGTGATATTTTCTCAGAGTTGAGATATAAATTGTTTGTGTCGTCAATCAATATTTATTCATTGTGAAGTGTGTTACGTAGTCTCGTAGTTACGTAGTCAAAGAAGTTGAGTTAAAAAAAATTGTGTTGTCGAGTATTTTATTTTTTTGTCGTTAAGTTAAAAAGTAATTAAATATTACTTTTTTGTTATAATTGTTTGAGTCAAAAGTGCTATCATAAAAAGTCCAAAATCAAAAAAAAAAAAAAATGCCCGCATTACTCCTAGATGCAATGAGAAAATTGAACACGACGTCCAACTTGTGGGGGGGTATTTTTGAGCTTAATTATCAAATCCAGCTGAGTTAGCATCAGACACATGGAGGAAGGAGGCAAAGGAGGAAGGAGGTCAATCAGCGACCTTTCATCGACCCAAAGCGATGGCCGGACAATGGTGTTGTGGCATTTTATTTCAGTTGTGTGTTTATTTTCTACAAATAAGAACAAATAATCTATACATGTTCATCTATTGTAATAAGTAAGCTCTCTGCATGATCGATATTTCCTACATTTTCTCTTGATGTCAGAGCATCAGAAAAGATCAGAAACACTAATGTAAGTCAGTTCATGGATCTTGAAAAGGTTTGTGGGAGATCCAAAAACCACATGAGGTGGACAATTGATGGGTTCCTGTCACGTCAAGGTTTGTGGTAAACCTGTTTAAAACCATGGAAGGAGAGAGCCTTTCTTTTGATCAAGGTCATGAGCCAAGTTGGGCATGCCACATGGGTGAGCATACTACAGATAAGCGTGTGAATATTTTTTTTACCATGTCAACATTAGGGGAGTGTATATTGGGAATTAAAATGTTAACAACAAGGAGTGAATGTTAAAATATATTGACTGTAACATTATTAATATATTGTAATATTATTAATATGAGTTTAATTAAAATTTAACAAGGGAGTGAATGTTACAAATATATTGTGTAACATTATTAATATATTGTAATATTATTAATAATGAGTTTATATAAACTCATATTAATAATATAGTTAGTATTTGGGTGAGTTGTGAGAACAACTCACGTAGCTATTTTGGTGTGTGAGAGAATAAAGGTTTGTTAGAGTGATTCTAGAGATAAGAGAGAGATATGAGGAAGACTAAGTGATAAGACTTGACTCTTAGATTATAGGATCAAGCATTTGTATAAGAAGCTATCTCTAGATGAATACAACAACCTGAATGAATTCAAATTGAATTATTCTATTATTCGGTGTATAGTTTCCTTTTTAGTATTCTGGTTTGTAAGAAAGCTCAGACCAAAATAATATGTAACCCTGACTTTCTTTCAACTTCATGCCCTCTTGCCAAGTGATTATAGATAGGTGACCAAGGACCCTTAGATGCTAGAGCATGATATTTCCTTCCAAAACTCGTTTATGGATTTTGTCATCTATGTTAGCATGATACTTATGATGACCAACATTTTACAAGGACAAAATATGATGGTGATAAAAAAAAAAATTCTATGAAGACAATCAAACTTACCCTTTATGGCTGTCCTGGAAGTCCGAATCAGAAAACCTGCATTAGTACCTTGAGAGGTTGTTGGCTAGTTTTTCAAAGCATAGCATAAAACTTAGGCAATTATGAGATAAATCTCCCTCATTTACCGGTGAGGCTCCCGTGTGTCGATTTGTCAATTAAAATATGCTAGTATCTATATGGGGTTTTACTTTAACTATTCACTCATGAACCATAGTTCAGTATAGTTTCAGTAGTAAGTAAGTAGCTGTTTAAGAAAATAAATCTTTAAAGAAGAAGGGAATTATATAAACACAGGAAAGAAATGGGGAAGATGTGCATCCCAATCAATAGATAACAGAGTTGATTGCATGGACATAGAAGAAACCAATAGATATCAACACAGAATTATAAGCAAAGGCAGCTGTAGATCTAGATCTAAAATAACACAGTTTATTAAAAGATCTAAAGATAAAAAGCTAGAAACACAATGCACCGTGACACAAAGTTCTCTGGAAATCTGCTCTTATATATTCCTTTGCTTCAAGTGGCTCTCAAGGACTTCAGCACAAAGTCTGGAACACAAGAATGTTGCTTACAAATTATGATCATTAACCCGGAGGTTCTTCTTCTACTTATAGAATGTAGAAGGGAAAGTACAAATGGGAAACTCAACTGAACTGAAACATAAACAAGAAGTAAAGATGACATCGGCAATCATCCTCCACTAACTCCTCCTTAAGTGACACATCTATCACTTAACTAATAGAATTGTTCCACATAACTTAAAGCAATGGTTTCAAAACCAATAACTTTAAAGTTTTACAATTTCATCCGGGAACGTGGAAAATAGAAGAAAGAATAGAAGTCAAGCCAGCTGTAACATTTATATCTTCTTTTTGTTCTGATACTGAATATACTTGTCGAACATGTAATTCAACATCTTCCCATCTGTCTTAGCCACACTTCCTTTTCTCGTCCCGAATCAGCAAGATCCTTCGTTCAACACCTGATACATGCTTCCACATCCTCCAAGCTTGACCCGAACCTCGTAATATTCAATTGGAGTGCCACCAGTCTGCTAATGGAATTCATCGTGAAAGGCTTAGTAGCTCCATCAATTCTCCCTTGTACCATCAGAAGAGACCCTTCCAGGGAATTAGGCACTCTACTAGGAATGATCCGTGCGTATGAAGTAATATTTCCGACCATTTCCTCCTGAGTGAAAGCAATGATATTGTCTGGTAAAGACGATGTTATACTCTCAAGTGCCTGCATCCTCTTCAGCAAAATTCTGCAGATCTCCAAACGGAAAGATACTGCAAACTCCAGTTACTTCCCCTTCTCAACTAATCCGTCAAGCACAATCTATTCCACAACCAACACTTCTCCCGACAGCTTATTGATTTCGGCCAAAGTACTCAGGTTACTCTCAACAACTGTATTCATATCTACTATGCTTGTCACCAGTTGCTTTAGCTGATCTGTTGCATCATTCATAACCTTCAGGCGGGCTGACACCTCTCCGAGTTGTACAGAAGCTTGATGAATGATCAAACTTTTTCATTCGTCTATAGCTTTCACCTGGTTGCTTGCATCTTCCATTTCCGCATCGATGATCACTCACCGCTCTTGAGCTAAAATGGGCCGAGTGGAAGATTTAGTAATCTTGGCAATGATCTCGCACAACTAAGATACTTGCTTTTCGAAGTTCATATTTCTCCGCCTTTTCTCTGCTCGAGCCTAAGGAATAAAGCATCTATCAATGTATGCTGGGTATCTTCGCTTCAATCCTTCGTGGTGGTAGCTTGATCGATAGGTACTCGGTTCTTATTATGTCCTCTGCCGTGAGCTCATCCTCTTTCTTCCCTTCCACCGAAACTAACATCTCAGCGAACTTTTGCCCCGACTCCTCAATGATCAACCTTGAAGTTACCTTAGCAACTTGAGGTTTTCTGTCTTTTCCACCTAGACTCTGGAGCAGCTGCAAGTCATGTTCCTCCAAGTTCATTTCCACTCTAGCTTCTGGAACCAACTGCGAAGTCAACCATTCTGAGAAATTACTTCTTGGAGAATGAGAAGTTGCTGAGTGTACTACTATCTCCCGCTCTGTTTCCTCTCCATCAGAAACTGCTACAGTGTTATGGCTACCATCTTCTGAATCATCCAAAGACAAAGCTCTTTCGAACTCTGCCATCTGCAGCTTCAACGTTTCTTCAAGAATGTGCCTTTCGAACGGAGTGGCTGAGGAGAGAAGATGAATGTTGCCGGATTTAGTGGAGACATGGAAGTGTCTTGCTGAGGTGCAACAGTCGGTGAAGTACTGGATGCTGGAGAATCCGGAACTAATGTCATTGCTTTGGAAGTGATCTTCTCTTTTGATTGAGACCTTCTGTGCACTTTCATCTTCTCGGTCCTTCTGCTGCTTTCTCCTTTGTGCTTTCTTCGAGGGAATCTCCTGCACCAAGTTGCCCGTGATTTGATTCATCAATGTTTTATCAAGGCAAGATATCCCTTCATCAAGAAACCGGTTTGAAGTATTCACCGTAACAGCTGCAGACCTTTCCTCAATCGTATGGCAGCCCCCTACGTTATCTTGAAGTACAGCTCTATCTCCTCCCATTTGATGGTAAGTGTCAAGTAACACATTCCCATCATCTTTAAGATCCGCAGGTATCCGTGCTAGTCCAAATTCGAACACTTGTCGTGTTGATAGCCTACTGAAATCCTTCTTTCTAACCTCGTACTCACTTTTGCACTTCATCCAGAAATCCTCTAATGAAGGCACATGTGCGTACTCTTGGGAGATCATCTTCCTAGCTACTCCAAATGGATCAAAGTTCATCCGTGTTGGGAAGAACTCTTGCTCGTACTCAGATAACATTTCCACTTCCAATCCTCGGGCTTTATGAATGCTTGGTAGCTATAATGTCCCACAGTGATCGGGAAGAAGCCCGTAGACTTGTGTCGTTTCGACTGAAGGTCATGTATCTCCACAAGTTGTCTGCTCAGCTCCATGGTGATCAATCTATCATTCGGATATCTGGGCAGCTTAACCGGTTCTCCAAAAAAACCGGTAACCCTAAGGTATGTGAAATCCGCAAACTGAATGAATAGACTACCAATTCTGGATACAACTTCCCACGCTTCCTTGCTTACCTTGTTGGCCTTTAGATCCTTGTCCAGCCTGCAAATGAATTCGTAGAAGAATCCATCGTTGACCACTTTGTAATCTTTCTTGCACGCAGGTACAATAAGCTGTGGGTAGCACTCAAAAATGGGGTCCTTAGAAAGAACACCACATCTATCTAGCTTGGAGAAGATGCCTTGTGAAGTTGCTGCATATACCAAATAAGAAGTCATTTTGAAGCTGAAAGTACGCTTCACATTCCAAAGTTGCTCACCAATGTTGTCGTTAATGATTTCTGACCAATTGATTATTGAATCCACTTTGTTGACTTCAATGGTCCTGATGAAAGCATACATCCATGTATGAAAAGTGTGAGCGTTCGCTTCACCATTTATCCTGCATAACAATTTGGCAATATTGTCCACCTCTGTACTCAGATTAGACTACGGAAGAGTTCTTGGGAACTTAGAAGGAGATCTAGGCTTTTTCATGTATCTGTTGTTCATTATGTTCACGCATCAACTCTATGCTTCTCACACCCGCCGTAGGCATTCCGAATGCTAATAAAAGTCACCACCTTTCGAGCCTGGAATCTTCAAACAATAATTGATGAAGCGTACGTCAACCGAATTATTGTTTTCCCGTAGCATCTCGGACCGATCCGGATGATGGATGGTAAGACACGCACACTCCATAATGAACTCGAAAATCGGGTTGTGTATGGAAACGCTGCAACTCGAATAATTCCACTGCTTTTAACTGCACGCATGAGGGAAGTCTTCCCTGCTCTGGATCTATCAATCAATTCGAAAAGAGGTTCCGGACCTAGATCTGTGTCTCCAATGTCTATGAATTTGGAAGTGATGCATGACTCCGTTGTGCTTTCTTTTTCATCCCTCTTTGCCATGGTTGTGTCTATCTTTGTCTGAACAATTCTTTTTCTTCTTACTCGGCCGAAATTCTTCAAAACTGGTGCAGATCTAGATAATTCTTCAAATTCAGAGGATATATTCAATGTATTGGACATTGATTTAAGCTCCCTTTCTTTTGTAAAGCACCTGTAGTGAATTCCTGCAATTACTTCAGACAAAGATGGCAACCGGACTATGAACCGTGGATTTTAATCATAAAAATCTGCATAATTCAAGTCTGCTACCCTAAAAATTGATGTTTTATTTGTATGCAAAGTAAGCATGAATTTTACCAACTTCACTTGAGCACCTGTATCACTTATGCAAACAATTATCCAGACAAAAATCAACCTCCTTCACCTCGCAAGCGCCAATTCGGAAGCTTTTAGCATTAATTTCACCTTCTTCTAAGCAAAAATCCTCATCAAATGGGGCACACTTTTCCTCTAGGCTGCACTTATCTACTTGTGAATTAATTAATTCATCCTTATGGCAGCCCCTGCGTATATAATCCTCGTGATTCTATTATTAATTAATGTCTTTCCTATTCCTGACAATTAATTAATTAATTAATAAGCTTTACTCTTCAAATGGGGCGCCTATTATGTGCATGCTCATGGCTGCCATTAAATAAATTAAATTTATTTAATTTTAGACTTCTGCTTCCAATTAACTCAAGTCTCACAGTGTGCTTTGACCTTAGCCACTGAAAATAGAAATTAATTAATTCATTTAATACTTAAAAAGTATTATTTCTCTCCCAAATGGGGCACACTTTTTGACATAAAGGGGCTGCATTAAATAAATATTATTTATTTAATTTTAGAACAATCTATTTCCAACTTCCTTTTGTCCATTTACCTCTGTTGACTTTTCCACAAGCCTGGGCGCCAAAATTGGAAGAGAAATTAATTAAATTAATTAATTTAAGGCTGCCTTCCTTTCCCTAAAGGGGTCGCACTTTTTGACATAAAGGATTTCTATTTTTAAAAGTCAGATGACAATGGGATTATTTACCCTGCAAGGCAGCCTTGAAAATCCCATGATTCACTTAAGTTGTTTGACTTTCATAATGGGATTATTTACCCTACCAGGTAGGCAATAAAATCCCATTCATGTCTTAAGTGATTTTTCTTTTATTCCACAATGAGAATTTTTACCCTGTAAGGCAGGTAAGAAATTTCCGCCTGCCTGCTGCCTCTAATTTTTCCATTGTGACTTAAGTGACGTTGCTTCCATGGGAAAAAGTACCTGCTAGGCAGGTACAAAATTCCCACCTGCCTGTTGCTTCCAAAAATCCCATGATCCACTTCAAACCCTCTTTTTCCAAAAATGCGGCCAACCCAAAAGAGGCTTTTTGGTGCACGACTTCGTCTTTTCCCGAGAGAACCAAACCCCGATGGCGAATTCCTTCTGGCACAACGTGCGTATGTGATCTCCAAATACTCCAAGCCAAGAATCAGGCCAAACCGGCAAAGGAATTGATCCAAAGAAATTTCACAGAAAACGAAATGGGAAAAACACAAAACACAAAACGTTGCCAGAAGTTACAAATAAAACCCAGAATGAATTCTGGTTAAAACCCTACTGGTATATGGGAATAATGATATGTACGATCACAACAGAGTTAAACCGGAGCACAAATTGCCTCAAACGGGGCTCAAAATAATTAAATACAAATTTCCCTTTGAGACAAATCCCGACGACAAAATATAACAATTTTGGGCATCTGGGTATTTGGTGAAAATGGCTAATATGGCTCTTTGGGAATATCTTGACACAATACAGGATCTTTCTGGCAATAAAAACACAAAACGACCCATTATTTTAAAAGTACGAAATTTTTTAAATAGGGTAGTCTCATATTTCAGGATGAAATTTGGGGACACCAGAGGTACTCTCCCTTCTTGCACCGGAGTCTCCTAAGAAGAATCCATGCTTGCCAACACTTATAATCTCAAACGATAATTTTGAATTCTTTCTTTTCCTTATGAAATCAGTCACAAAGCTTTCAAAATCAGAACTGATAACTTTGGACAAATGCAACATATTACCCGGATCCCATACCTTATAGTGCCCATGAAGGTGCCCTTGTATAAAGGAGCCTTCTTGCCCCTTATGACCAATTGTATCATGAGAGGTCTTCAATCTTTGCTTCTTTCCACCGCTATCTTGCCACACATTGGTCAAAGAATGTACCCAATTCATGAATGGAAGAGAGATTCCCCTTTGAACACTGTACCTCAAAATTCTAAAAGTAGGATCAGCAACTGATTTCTCCTTTTTCTTGCATATCCATTATCCTTGGACTCTTTGTTGTTGATAGAGTATCCCTTAGGATGTTTCCCATATGGAAGTGTCATAGTATGAAGCATTAAACACTTGTTAAAAACACCAAGTGACTCAACAATAGTTGTTATGTTAGGACCAGCAAGCTGATTGTTATCCCCTTTCTTTTCACCATCTTGCTTCTCATGTATCTCCTCATGTACTGCTGTTCCGGACAAGGCAGCAAGTTGAAAGTAGTCCTCATCATTTGGAATTTGGGCCTTCACCACCAAACTCTCATCATCAACTTGCGGATTGGAGTTCTCTTCCTTCTCGGGCTCAAGCTCCTTGATTTCCTCCTCTACCACTTGCTCACTTTTTCCCTCCGATACATCGAACCTCTCCATGAACCTTTGGCTGAAGTCATCAAAGAAGCAGACAGATTCTTCTCCTTGGGTTTTTATCAAATGATACCACCAATCCTTTGCTATCCCTTCCAAATGATAAGGGATGAATTTGAGGGCATCCTCCACACACATAGGGTTTGATAGCAAGTATGCCTCCAATTCTAGCAACCATGATCTCACAGAAAGTTTATTAGTACCATCAAAAATAGAAATCTTACCCCACCATGGTTGTAAATCTCTACGGGGCTGCATGCCTGATGCTTTTTTCCGCATATCAACTGGATTATCCCTTGGTATCTCTACCTTCTCTATTGGTTCTTTCTGCAAAAAGGTAACATTGAAGAACTTATGAGGGGGGTTGGTAGAAACCCTCTCATGGCCATTCGAGCTTCCTTCTCCCGTGGAATGATGACCCTTGCTAGGATCCAGGGTGGCCTTCAACATGGCTGCCAATTGTGCACTCAGAGTGTGCTGAAATTCCTCATGACTTTGCTTGAACAAGTCTTGCAAGCACTTTACTTGGTCTGAAGTAAACCCTTGATCATCCATCTTCTTCTCTCTCCACAAGAACTTTCTTTCCTCCTGCATACATCAAACTCCAAAGGTGCAAAGATCGTTGCTTTGATACCACTGTAATGTCCCCAACTTGGACAAATCAATATTCAACAAGTATTTTATCAAAACCCTTGATTTTTGCAAGCTGGAAATTTATGACAGCAAACTGGAAATTGTGTTCGTTGCCCTAGGCCAGCGAATGGGTAGAAGTGGAAGTGATTTTCTCTAAACCCCTTCAAAAATCACAAAATTAATTGTGCAAGCCAATATGGAATTATAAAGCGCTATCAACCAATCAGACTTGAAAAATATGAAATTCTGAATTTAATAAATGTCAATCACAGCTGAAACTTGTAAATTCTATAACTCCAAAAATACCCATGCAATTTCCTTCAAACTTTAGATATTGGGGTTATAAAATATGAAGTTTATGAATGTAAAATCAGAATTAACCCAACTTTTACCAAAAGTGCAGAAATGGCCCTCCTAGTATTTCGCCCAACACAATTAGGGCTGATTATGCATGCAAAAACACCTCAAGGGGTTCGCTCCACTTGGAAACCCTTACACTTGCATAAGACAACTCAAATACAACATTGTAGCTGCTCATTGATCTTCCAATATGCTAGTTTCAACAACTCCCGTTCTCTACATTTCTTTTTAGCTGCTTGGCCAGTAGTAGGTATCTGGTTTACTGCTCTAGGCATCAGCACTATGGCATTCAACTTAAATGGATTCAATTTCAACCAATCTGTTGTTGATAGTCAAGGTCGTGTAATTAACACTTGGGCCGATATCATTAATCATGTTAAAATTGATCTACATTTGATCTCACCTAAATCAACCCATCTATCCTCCTGTTAAGATGGAGGAATTTAAAATTCCTGGTTCTAACAGAAGGAGTACGCCATGCTACTGTGCCTTGGAGATCCACATCTCTGGATCAGGCGTTGATGATCACATTGAATTTGAATGAACTATCAAATGTGGCTGATAGCCTTCACAGCCCAGCCACAACGACGCGATTATCGGGGGCGCTCTACCACTAAACTCATAGCCCATACGAAGTTTATGAATGTAAAATAAGAATTAACCCAACTTTTACCAAAAGTGCAGAAATGGCCCTCCTAGTATTTTGCCCAAAGCACAATTAGGGCTGATTATGCATGCAAAAACACTCCAAGGGGTTCGCTCCACTTGGAAACCCTTACACTTGCACAAGATAACTCAAATATGATATTTATCACTTGATTTTCTTCAATTTTCAGATACAAAATGAACTCTCCTTCAAACAACAAAAACTAGGGCATTCAAAACCCCAAACAACAACAACACAGTCTTCAATCAGTAGCAACATCAATGGGCATCCATCCCTTTCTTCAAGCATGAAAAAATATCAAGTATATTAATCAGCATTCCTAATACTAGAGCCTCTCTAATGCTCATATAACCTTCCCAAATGGGGCGACCCACTTTGGGAGGGAGATTATAATTTAAAATTACTTGTATGTCGGCTTGACTTGCTTAAAAGCTTGTCTATTTTATCACTAGCCGACATTACAACTTCATCATTACATAAAGAATTAGTTAATTAATTCACCCACTTGCAAGAGTGATTAAATGATTTCGTAAATAATTAATTAAAATACATTTCCGCTCCAATTATATTCTATTAAATAATTAAAATTGCCTTATATGTGTAAATGATAAAAATCACTATTCGAGCAACCTTAATTAAATAAATAAAATAAGAAAACCCCACAAATTTCTCTTTAGTCCATGGGGAGGGTGAACTAAGGGTCTTCGACAAACCTGTTTATGGTGTAGCAAAAAAGTTGACATTACATTTCCGTCCTCAATGGATGAGAGAGAAAGCAAAGCATGCTCCAAATCTTAAAAGAAAACCAAATCATATGTAAAAACTCCCGCCTCCACCCCAAGCAACCCCTTTAAATACTTGAGGGTGGTGCCAAACACCAAAAAGGAACCCAAGGAGACCGACCTCCTTTTTGGGATGTTATGATTCACCTTTAACTCCATTACCTTCTTTATTTTAAGTCGGCGTTTGCACTTTTTGACCTCTTTCTTTTCACTTCCTCAAAGCCACTTAAAAATTAAATTAATAATAATCCTAAGTGTGTAAAATAACTATTTTGCACTTAATCAAATTATTAATTTATTATTATTATTATTTTCTTTTTATTTTTAAAAGAGAAATTTTAAAAGGGGGAATATATTTTGTAGTGTTGCATGTTGAAATTGAGGTTTAGATTTCTTTATTACATAATTGGCATTATTCATGATTTGTGAATACGTAGTACATATGAAGAAGAAGAAGATATTTTAACGTCCACGAGGCTACCAAAGACAACCTATGGGACAACAAAGCTTGCTAAATATCTTTCTAGACATTCAAATCTCCTATTGATGAGTTTGACAATCAGCTCCCCTATTTTTTCAACCATATTTTCACTAAAAATATTTTGAAACGATGCAGTAACCACCGTGCTAGCAAACTGGGCCCTAATGTCGTTATAAGCATTACATTCCAACATGAAATGTTTCTTTGACTCCACTGCACCAGATGTGCAAAAAAAATAGATTCTCTCTTCCCATGCCTCTTTAGGTCTTTTCCATCTTCTTGTTTCACATCGAAGACGATATGAATTTGCTTTCCATTGGATATTAGCCCCTATAAAATCCTTTTGTTGATGATCACATGTAGAGTTAAATTCCTCCAAATAATACCTCTTCTTTCTCCCTAACGGACTTCCCCACATAACTTGGTGGAATTTATCTATAACAAAAAAATTTATCTCTTGGCTATTATTAGGACATGCCTTCAAGTAAATGTTCCATTTTTAAGCCATTTGTTGTTTTGATTCATCCATGACTTCTTTCTTTTCTCCAAAAACTCATTGAGGACAACCTTAGGCCATCTGCTACCATCCATTTGTTTGATCCTTTTAAATATGTTATGAGATGAACCATAGCAATAGCTTCTAGAGGTACAACCCCGTTTCAGCTAGAAGAATGTCATATGGGACCGAGATCTTTAATTTGAACTTGCTAGTAATCATACTTTTTTGAATCCTCTCAAATTGTTTCCACCTTGAGTTTGAAATGTTGTTAGCCCAAACCTCACATCCATAAAGCACCACTAGGGTTATCAAAAGCCCAAACAAAGTTTGCATAACTTTCCAATCCCATAGTGTAATATCCCCTTGTGGGATATTAATTAGATTTTATTAAACTACTTGCAAATGAAGTAAACTTAGAAGAGAAACCCTTCTAGGTTCACCTCAACTAACCCAGTGTCGGCTTCAATACAACCCAAATGGGGTTGGAGTGAGCCAAGGTAAGGGTTTAGATGGGCTTACTAGTCAGAATTAACACTTCTTTAACCAAATAACTTGCAACAGTAGTAAAATAAATTAAAAATGCTGAAAATGACTGCAAACTTCAAAAATTTATCTCCCACAATATTAACTTTTTTGCCTGAAATAAATTGCAGTTGGAAGATAAAATTATAATCTTTCAAATGAACCCACAATCAAAATTTTTAACCAATTGTAACCCACTCAAATCAGCCCCGAATTTGCAGATCAAGTCACTAGGGTTAAGGGAAAATTATAAAATTAATTCCAGCCTTATTATTCACTTCCCCACACTCCAAAATCATCACTTTCAGATCTGCATTAATTAATTTATAACAGCAGATCAAAAAACCCTTCAAACCCTTCCAAAATATGTCAGAAATTCACCTAAACCAGTCGATTTATTTAGCATAAATTCCAGCAAGGTTAGCAGCTCCAAATATCATGAAAACAAGTGTATTTGCAATAGAATAATGAGCAAGAACAGTTCAAATTTTATTCTTGCAAAAATACCATTCAAAAACACCATAAATCTCTCCACAAGTCGATTTGTATCATGACAAAACCAACAACAATTTCAGAATTTATTGATCAAATGATGGCTCAAAAACTCTCCAAATAACCTCACAAACTCTCACAATAATGGCGACTTCACTTAAATTGAATAGAAATGCAAATAACTTATCAATTCAAGCTCTCAAGGGCACACACACTTCACAATGGGTGGTGTTGATGAACACCTTTTGTTTTTTATCACAAGTGGGCATACATCCCTCTTCAAGCATGAAGATAAGTTATAATAACCGTCAACATGCGAAAAGAGTGCCCATCATCTTCTTTTATATCTTTTCCTTGCTCAATCTCCAAAATTCCTCTCCATTTTTGGCACCAAAATCTAGGAGAAAATTTTATTTTTAAAAGTGCATGGAAATCACACTCAAAACAATTTTGTTTTTTATTGATGAGGCGGGTTGAAGGGACCCGCCCTATATAAACAAGGTCTAAAACCTGAGAAGATAAACAAGAACCGGGCTAAAATCCCGGAAAACAAGCCTACGAAACTAAACTAGGCAAAATAGCCAATAGTCTACTATTTCCCACCCTGGGATGGGAAGAAGTCTTCAATATTACCCATTTGACCTTTTTTACTTTTCCTGCTCTTTACTTCATGCCAAATGCCCGTGTCAGATGGAACAATAATCATAAGATCATTTTGATTTCCTGGGACTTCCCTTAAATCGGGAAAAGACTCCTGATCCGAATCTAATTTGTCAGATACGTGTCCTCTTTTCATTCCTCCCATTAACTCCACGTTTTCCCGATTTCCAACTTCTGAAATTTTTGCTTATTTTCTGTTGTTTCTGTTGTCTGATGCTCCGAACCTCCTTGAAAGTCGAAGCAGACACCATATCCGGATTTACACTTCCCCATCCGCTTTAGGAGTAGACAAGCTTCGCTTTTTAACTCCATTTTTATTTAAAGGACAACCAGCTTGCAAATGCCCCGGGTTTTGCAAACTCGCATCTAAAGGCGGTGTTCTCATAATCCAAAACCTGTGAATACTTGAATTTTTCCAAACTTTAATAAAATATGATCGGTAATCCTTTACTCAGATCGATTTCAACACATATGCGAGCATACGTGCACAACCCTGAGTGAGTTCTATCAAAATCTTCTTTAATAAACTTGCCCAGACAATTACCAATATTATCTAGGGCATACCATAGATGCAGAGGGAGATTTGGAAGCCTTACCCAAATAGGCGTTTTGGTAACTGAATGAGAAGTCGGATCAAATTCTAGAAACCAAGGAGTCAAATACAGACCGGCATTACCCCAAAACCATGGTCCTCCAGATAGGCATCGCTGATAATCCTCGGTTTCTTTGAAATGCACAATAAAGAAACCCCTGGAACAGAGTGAAATTTCACACTTATTGGTCCAGTTTTCAAATATCCATTTATATATTTCGGTAGAGGAAGGCCAAAGGCCATTGAAGCGCCCGATCACAACATCTTGAACCGTAGACCGAAAGTACTCCACCTCGAAATTTTTATCTCTAGAGGCGTGGATTTGTTACGCCATATCGACCGAGATATGCTTGGTTACCAAGAGTATAACCACTACGAGTTCCAAGGATATCTTTGAACAATGTAGATTTGGAAGCAACAACAAAGGTTTTGTTTTTACTGTTCGGCTCGAATCCTAACCCTCCTGTCTCTGACCTGTGCGCATCCCTGTCCGGTTTGGAAGGGTTCGCATTAGGGTTAGAGGGGCTCGAACAGCACCCTGCAGTGCGGCTTTCCCGCATCCCACAACTCTGCCCTAAACTTGCGGGACCCAAGGAGGCACCTCCAAGAAGGGCGAATCCATTCTCCCCCGATCATGGGCTGTTCTCTCCTAATCTCGCAGGAGAGATCTTTTCTGCCATCGCCGTCTCACCACTCCCGATCGTCGCCTTCGAACTCGCAGCCTACGAGTTTTATTCTGCGTTTATTAATCATAAATCTCGACCAATAATTTCATGTTCGAGATCAAGGTTGATACTGAGATCCAAGCATCCATACTCAAAACAAATATTAAATGCATGGGAAAATTAAATTAAATGATGCCCATATGAATCGACCCATGCTTAGAATAAATCAATTTATTCCAAATAATAATTATTAAATAATCCCAAGGAATTCAACTTGCCCTTATTTATTTATTTATCTCCAAAAATAATTAATTACCCCAAGGAAAATCGATTTTCTCCTAACCAATTCGACTTGCACAATTTAAATATTATTTATTTATTTTTTTAAATCGACATGTGCAAATCGATTTTACCCCAATTTAATTTCGACTTGCATTAATTAATTAATGCTTGAAAAAGGGGACATTACACATAGTTCCGCCTCTTTGCACTTGTTTTGGAAAGCATAAAAAGCTTTCCACCCCCCTAGAATTCTCTTTTTGCTACAAATCTCCCGACTGAGCTTGTTATTAAAGTTAAACCCAAGATATTTATATTGTGTTACTTCCTCTAAAATGTTTCCATCGAAACAAAAGTCATATTGAGTTCTTTTCTTTCTATTGGAGAAGATCATAATCTTGGTCTTATTGGTGTTGACTTGCATCCCCACTTCTTTGCAAAATTGCTCAAGCGCACACAAATTGTGTTTGTATAGTCTTGTAAGAAAAGTCTTTGGTGGTTAGTTTTGAAAGCATTAAATATTTTTAATTAATTTGAATACAATTTCTAAATAACACGATCTGTTTGGTGGTTTGTTGATTTTTCCCTTCTTTTGCATTCACCTATTTTCCCTCTTTTCCTTCTACCCTCTTCCATTTTCTTTTTCCATAGATGGCTATCATGCCCATAAGATTAGTAAATTTATTATACACACGATCTGTTTGTAATGCTTTTATGCCTTTCAGCACTCACCATGTAAGCTATCAATCGGCAATTTTGATGCAGTCCACGACAAGCAGTTGGTTGATGACATTCCTGTAGAAAAACTACTTATACATGATGTTCCAGTGGATGTGATCTGCACCCCTACCCGAATTATCCATACAAATACAACTATTCCAAAGCCTCAAGGTAATCCCCTAAAGAATCTTTTTGTGAGTCTGATAGAGGAGGCTAACAAACTTGACTTAGTAATGGGTTGTTTAATAAAACGGTTTGCAGGTATTTACTGGGACATATTATCACCAGAAAAGCTTGGTCAGATTCAGATTCTTAGAGAACTGAAGAAGTGTATTGAAGAGAAAACTGGCCAAATACTTCCTTGTGGGCCTTCAGAGAAGCTTCCTCCAACTGCTGAACGCAGAAGCAGGAGGTAAGGCTTGTACTCTTACAAGATTGGCTATAAATTCAGGCAGTCAATGTTTTAATGTGGTCTGCGTTGATAAAGAAAACATTGTTTGTTTCTGTATTCTCACATATTTTCTGTAAAGTTTATGCTGTGTAGTGTGATGTTAACTATGCATATTCAAGCAATGAATCTGGTGAACTGTACGATGATGTTTCAGGTTATTTTAGGATCCATCAAGGCCACATTTGATTTGTCAATGGCTTTTCTATAGTTTTTGGTTCTAAAGATCTTAGATGGTTTTCTTATAGAGCTATATGTAATCTTATTCATATTCCTTGATGACTTTCTGAGTAGAAGATTTGTACTTGAAATGCTTTTTTTTATTTGAATAAGTTAAAAGATAATATTAGAAATAAAAGCAGGCTGCAAATTTTAAGTTGCATGTGATAACAAAAATCAGGCAATGTGAGAGAACTTGGACATTTTGGATCATTACATCATAAGGCCCGAGTGTTGAATGCTGTCTTTTACTAGCACATCTTCAACCCTACTTGAAACTAGGATGGTCTAGGCTATGATCTAGCATTGCATACCCAGATCTTTTAGGACTAATATTTACATCAATGGTAAACCGAAAGGCGGTACCATGTACAAACTCATAGATATACGTAGCAGCATTGACATGAATTTTACATCTGATATAACAAAGAGGGAGCAACCAATGCTTGTTCATCATTTTACTTCAATAAGAAAGTTTGAAGAAGAATTAAAATCTCGGTAGTTCTACAGTATAGGAAAATGTACATTAGGGCGTTTAGTGTGTTGATATTTTGATAACTCAACCAAGGGTGGATATGAACAAATACTTGTTAGGTTTAAGATTCACATTAACTCCTATTTTTGTCTTCATCTTATTTTAAAGGGAAGATTCTAATAGCGATTACCAGATATATGGTATGCACGGTCTTTCAAGTTTCTCTTCGTGAACAGTGATGCCAGGCACATGTATGTGGTGTATAGATTCTTTATTGATTGGCATGGGACACAATTATTTCAAATACAGAATTTCTTTTTTATGTCAGTAGTAAAATTACAGGCAATTGCTTATGTATTATTTTAAGAAGGATTCAAGATAGGAAATCTGGCAAAGTGTCAGCCAATTAATGTCTACTTGGAATGGAGAACCTGCTAGCATTAAATCTTTGCAACCCACACTTACAAAACAGCTATTTGGAGCCAAGCAGGTAGTTAATTCTAAATTTGGTCATTATGGTAAATTGTCATGCACTACGCTGGTTTTCACCACTGAAACAAAGATACAATGTTTCATCAGCATGCCATGTCCATTTCTGCTTCCAGATGGTTAGATTATTTTATTGAAATAATAAAATATTAAACAAAGGTATGCCATGTCCTCTTTGAGTTAATATATAGTTTATCTGATTCAAGAAGGTTTCTATGAGGCAAATTGCTATAAAGCTCACCCATTGCATGGATGTTTGGATTAGACCCTTGGTTCTCAGATAGGGATTTCATACTATGTTGCTAGGATACGGGTAGGGGTTCACTATGCGGATACGCTGATTTTAAAAAACACTTGGGTACAATACGTCTTGGATACGTCCGTACACACACACACATACTCATTTACTCATTTTTAGTCCAAAAGAAATACAAAATTTGAAAATTATAGGATCAATGTTCAAAACATTCAATATATATATATATATATATATATATATATATATATATATATATATAGGATCAATTTACAAATTTTCAAAACATTCAATATACTTAATATTTTACATTTCATTGATAATGTGGCTGCCATACGTATGATATAGGAATATCATGTCAACATGAATACAAACAAATCTAGAATATATCATCTAGATTTTCCTCAAAGTCAATTTCTTACATGCCACTTGCGCTAGCTCCACTCTCCACTCTTTGCAAACTCCCTTGAATGTCATCTTTGCCATCAAATATTGAAAGTTGGGCAAGAGTGGCTGCGGAGGCATCCAAGTCTGTGGTCTCTAGAAGAAGATCCCAAAGTTTGTGAGGACCTCTAACATAGTCCTCAGACTTGTGTGACAAGAGGTGCAAATTGGAATGCACATATACCAAATCCTCAGCTTTTTTAGATGCCAACTTGTTTCGTTTAGCTGAGTGGATAAAGGTATAAGTACTCCAATTCCACTCTGCAGAAGAATTACTAGCCACCTATTACAAAAAAGTTTGTTAGAAAATTCAAATTAGTAACATACTAAGAATGTGTGCAAAATAATTCTACTAAAATAAAATTTAAAATTTTCAATGATTATAAATTTATAAATGTTATACATGTGAAAGAATTTTGATGGCAATAGGTCATAAGTACTTGGCATCATGGCCATGTACACACCACCATTTGGTTGGGCTCATGGCATTCTTGTCGAAAAGAGCCTCAATCTCTCTCATATTGCCTTTTGAAGCTACAAACATGCCCATTTCATTTCTAACCACACTAGCTATAGATGGATCAAGAAAAAGTCTTCTTGATGCCGCCCGGTTCCAAGAAAAATATTACATACCTTGCACCTTCCCATGAAAAACATACATTACAATGGTTCAAGTTTTTGGGAAATTCCATTATGATACTCTTGAAAAACTTAAGTATGTTTTTGGGAAATTCCATTATGTTACTCTTTTTCATGTATCAGCCCTTTGGAAAAACTTATTTATGGTTGGGCATGTGCAAATTCAACCACCCAATAAATTTAGAAGGAAAATTAAGTTGTTGGTTTGGGTTCAGTCAGATTATGAGTTGTTTCCAATTCTGAACAACTATAAGAATGTTCCTTTTGAAGCTACTAAATCATGGGGAAATGGTCTTGAGGTTGTTGGTTTGGAGGAAGGTAGTAAGACTACCATATTTTTGGATTCCAAGTACGCTGCCATAAGCTTTTATGTAAGCATTTCCAGCCCTTTCTCCAAGTTTTTATCAGTTGTAACCTTGTGGCCAACCCCATAACATTGATAGAATGGGAAACTTTGAAGGTATGTCATGATTACATCTGTTGTACTCTCCTTTCTACTGCTGTTCACAAATTTCCCAGCTATTTGTTTACTTATAAGATACCGAGAAAGGAGTTTCTAATCACATGGTTGAAGAAGTACCAAACACATCATGGCTGTTGTAGTCACTATACAACCCTCATTCAGTCACCTTGGTGTTATTTCTCTCAAGGAATCAATGGCCTAAACATGGGAGAAATTTGGGATGGCAAATACCTTGACCCAAGGGTCAAATTGAAGACGGTTCCACCAAAGAGGTCTGCTGTTTTATTCATTTTCAGTTTGTTCTTCTTAAAGTCTTGGTGCATAGAGAGACATTTTTATAGCCGGGGATTGTATTTTCTACACAATGACACACTTGCACTATTTTGTGCAAGTAAAGGTGGGATTCTAGTTCCCCTCATTATGATTTTTGAAGAAGAAGAGCAAAATTACATTGGTAATTGAGATAGAAAGAAAGAGATGGTGGATCACCAGTGCTTGGACGGTGATTATACAAGGAGTAGATGAGGCTTATTTGGGATCCGAGAACTTGCAATTGCTCGAGGACAAGCAATTTTGGGAAGGGAGGACTGTAATGTCCCCTTTTCCAACTTAAGAAGCATGATTTGGACTTCTTGCCATTCCCTTTTCCATGACAGCGAAGTGGAAAGAGTTGGGAAAAGGAATTGAACTTCCTTTGCATTTATTTTCTAATTTTTAATGTTTTTTTTTAGCATGTGTTTGCCTTTAGCAGGTCGGCTGGGTTTTAAGGCATTTAAGGAGGCATAATAAAAGAATATAATGACTTATAGGGGTCGGCCTTGCTTTTCCAAGCTTTGGTGCAAGAGGAGGTTATAAAAGGAGACTTAGGAGCTCATTTGCACACATATCTTTGGCGCATTTACTCTACTTGAACCTTTGGGTTGGTGGCTCATTGTTCTTCCACTCTTGGACGAAAACCCAAGTGTGTGGCATCTTCCTAGAAGGACGAAAACCCTTCTAGTGGTTTATAGGGGGATGGAAACCCTCCTACCTTGTGTGAGCTTGAAGGATTGATGCAAATTTGATGGAGATAAATCATAATCGGATTTTTATATGCATTGAGTGGCCTCTCCTAGGTGGAGCGACCTACCTTGGAGTGAAGTTTGGTGCCATCTAGGGCACGAAAATCTGATTTGAATTCATATTTGGCTTCCTTACAATTTATAAAGCCGGAATCTCCATTTTGGTGATTTTTGGAGAAGTTTATCTATTTTTCCTAGCCCTCGGATTTGGCTAGTCTGCTGCTGATTTAAATAATTAATTCCAGCTGTGTAATCTAATATTCCATCCATCTTTTGATGTATTTGTGATTTATAAATATTGTCGTGGATAGAATAATTGTTTTGTGGCATTATTCATTGATTTGCATAGTGAAAGGTGGACTTGAATTCCATAAACAGTTCGTTGCCCTTGTAGATTGTTGATTTAAAAATCAAACTTGCTTCTATTGGGGGTTTGAGCTAATTTCTTTAATTTTCAATTTTTTCCCCAAAAGGGATATTACACAAAGAGTTCTCTTTTCATAAGTTGATTGCCTGTTAAGATTCTTCCATGAACTAATAATCACACAAAAAAATTGACCTTAGGTCACAGAGCAGGATGTCATATTTGTTGAAAAAATTCTTTACGAGGATGGGAAATGCCCTTTGTCAATAAAGCATATCCTGCAAATAGGGGAATTCCCCATCCTAAAATTTCGGGCCATGGGGCAAAGGACATAGGCCGATCTGTCAGAACCTTATTAATCAAAATTTGCTCCTGTTGATCAATATGAATAGGCCACTCGGTTGTTGGGAGCCAACATTTGCCCGGTTCCTAAGGAAGAGAAGCATTCCTTGTGTAATGTATAACCTTTGTCCATCCTATATTGTGCATAGCCCCCATAGTGTTCATTAGATGAGGATGTTGCCGAATAATAGAAGGTTTTCCATCCTAGGAGTTAGTCCAAAAGTTTGTCAGGTGACCATTATTGATAATCCAAAAGAGTTTAATAAATAATTTCTTCCCTAATTTAAGGACAATCGAATGGGAGAACCTTTATCGGGGAACACCGATTATTTGTTCAAGAGGGTTATTCTCTGCATATTTTACTCAAAGATTAGAACCCATAATTCATGAATCACGGGAGTTTAACATTCGCCAGTATAATTTGGCAGCTAGGGCCTTACCCTGTGTAGATGTAGATACTCTAAATAATAAAAAGAAAGCTTCTCCAACCCTAGCCGCCAAAATTGGAAGCTACCGGCAATAAAAAAAAATCTTTAATGCAAATCACTCCTTCCCTTGGTGCCAAAACTCTCCAGGGCAGCATGCTCCATCAAAAAGAATTAATTGTCTCCTCCTTATGGCGTCCCATGCTTATATAGATAACTGCATGCTATATTTAATAATTGTTTCTTCCTATTTTTGGCAATTATTAATAATAAGTTATGTTTTTTCTCTCAATTTGGGCACCCAAGTTTGCATGCTTTAGCTTGCTTTTCCATGCAATTCTTTTATTTATTTTTAGCATGCTTCTTTGTCTTCTCTTTAGCCCATCAATTTGCTTTGACTTTCCATCTATTTTTGGCGCCAACTTTAGCTAGGAATAATAAAAATAAATATCATTAAATGCATGCACTTATGCCAAGGTGGGTCGCACTTTTTGGCTAGAAGACATGCTAAAAATAAGAAGGCAAAGCAATGGGAATTTTTACCCTTCCAGGAAGCTCCAAAAATCCCATCTTTCACTTAAGTGATTTTTCTTTAATGATGGGAAAAAACAACCTTCCAGGAAGGCTTAAAATTCTCATCTTCCTTCCACCACCAAAATTTCCATTGGCAACTTAAAACCTTCTTTCCAAAAAGTGTGACTTGCATAAAAAAGAGCTTCTTTCTTAAAAATGCGACTTGCATGGGTGAATAAAACTTCCTTGATGGGAATTCTTACCCTTCCTGGCAGCCCCAAAATTCTCATTGGTACTTTAAGTGATTTATCTTTCATAATGGGAAAAAACAATCTTCCAGGAAGGCTCCAAATTCCCACCTTCCTTCCGCCACCAAAATTCCCATTGGCACTTAAGTGATTTGACTTTAATGATGGGAAAAAAAAACCTTCCAGGAAGGCTTAAAATTCCCATCTTCCTTCCACCACCAAAATTCCCATTGGCAACTTAAAACCTTCTTTCCAAAAAGTGCGACTAGCATGGAAGAAGCTTATTTCACTTACATCCTTCCTTCTTTGTCAGAAATTAGCACTCCATGATTAATTTCTTCCCTTGTCTGAGGCCATGGATGACTTCCAGAACTTTCAGGCAAATAAACAGGCTATATCAGAACGAACAACAAACGGATCAAGGGGAATTTAACAGACAGACTACGGAGAAAACCGAAAACAAACACAAGAAATAAATAAAAACGAAAAACGTTGCCAGAAGTTGCAGACAATTGCTTTTGAAAATAACTTGTCGGATAGCTGGTTCGTAAAAACTCTTCCCTGGTGAATACCCTACTGAGAGGCGGGAATACTGGCATGAAAATCTTCAACAGGTTCAATTGCAACACAATTTATTTTAAACAGAACTTTATTTATTTAATAAATAATTAAATAAAATTCTCTCAGACAAAACCCGACGGAGGAATAAAATGAGTTTTAGCATGTGGGTATTTGTCGAAATTGGCTTATATGATTCTCTGGGAATATTTTAACGTAATGGAGACAACTATAGGCAATAAAAACACAAAGACTCGTTACTTTGAAAAGAACGAAATTTTTAAAAGGGGTAGTCCCAGATTTCAGGGTGAAATCTTGGGGACACCACTTCTACAATCACATACTTGGCGGTATGACGCGTAATCGTCATCTTTGTTGTGAAGTCACTTCCTCAGGGTATGTCCGGTCCACGATGTGGTTGATAATGTCAGTGTACCACGGACACGAGGCAATGAGAGGCTTTGTCTCTACATAGAATACACATTCGTCTGGGAAATCTAAATCTACCTAGATCCCCATAGTCTATAGGGTTATCTGCTAACCAATCAACAATAATTTGTCCCTTTATGGACTTTTAATTAACAAAGGTGAGTTCAAACTCACCCATCGAGTTAGGAAACGATCAACCTTGGATAAGGCATCCTAACTTATAAAGGTTCATGACTTCTCATATTTAATTATCACCCGCATCTCTTGATTAAGCATGTAATGCCTTAATGCATTCGTTCAAAAACGATTTCCGTGCACTCTTTCTCGCTTTGCGTAGCACGCCTCGTAATTGAGAAGAGTATGGCTTATGAAGTAAATGGCCCGCTCACGACAATCATCATCCTCTTGTGCCATCATGCACGCAATCGAGACATCAGTGGCTCAGAATATAAGATCAAAGGACAACCGGCCTTTGGTGGCATGAGCGTAGGCGGCGACATGGGGAAGCATTTTTGAGTCGAACACTTCATAGCACTCAATTGTCGAGGTTTTGCAACATTCTTTCTTTAATAATCCATTGATAGGATGAATGGCATATGTTAAGTTAGGGATAAACCTACTAATTGATCCAAGTTTACCCAAGAAAGACCTGATGCTTGATTTGTCCGTGGGCGGTAACATCTCCAAAACTGCCGGATCTTTTCCGGATCAGCATCAATGCCTCAGGATGAAATGATATATCCCAATAGTTTTCCTCCCGTCACGCCAAACACGCATTTCTCAAGATTTAGTGTTACTCCATATTCAATTAGACATGAAAGAATGATGCGGAGCACCTTAGGGTGATCACCACGTTTCTTTTCTTTCGCCAACAAGTCATGAACGCGTGCGACTCAACGATCTTATGAATTAGGTTGTGGAAGATATACGTCATTGCAATTGGTAAGTGGCTCGGCATTCTTCAAACCAAAAGGCATGACTGCGTAGCAAAAGGTTCCCCAAGGAGTTGTGAAAGTGGTTTTCGTTTAGTCCTCCTCAGAAATCCTAATTTGGTTGTAACCAGAAAAACCGTCCATGAGAGACAACAACTCGTATCCAGTTGTTGCATCAACAATGACGTCGATCGAAGGAAATGGGAAATTTTCGTTGGGACAAACCTTGTTAATGTCCCTAAAATCAATGTAGATGTGTATCTTCCCATTCTTCTTGAGAACGGGGACTATGTTTGAAACCCACATTGAATAATCAACCGGTTTAATGAACCCCACTTGCAAGAGTTTCATTACCTCTTCTTTAACCATCAAAGCCACTTTTGGCTTCATGGGCCTCAATTTTTGCTTCACAAGTTTGGCGTCGGGCTTCATAACTAGATTGTGCACTACAACGTCAGGAGCAATGCCCATCATTTCCTTATAGTTGAAAGTGAAGGATTTTGAGTGCTCTTTAAGAAAATTCATATGCGCTTCTATCTCTTCTAGAGTCAGGGAAGAACCATGTTTCAGATTTTAGGATCCTCCTCCCTCCCAATGTTTATATATATGGTTCCTTCGATTAAAGAGGCATTACCCTCTTCAAACTCAGGTGGGGCCGATGGTAGTTCCAATTCTTCTTCTTCTACCTCATATATCTCAAGACCTTCCGATGAGGAGGGATCCATCGTGCGATTTCCAAAGTAGGAGGAAGGGTGAGGTATAAGAGAAAATCCCCTCTTATGGTGCATGGGATGGAGATTAGTGTATGTATTGAGGTATCCTAGGATTGCCTCGTCATTCTCCGCATAATCCAAAGTGGCGGACTCGTTCGAGTCTTGATATATGCTAGAATTGCATTGGTCGACATTCTTCGAACTAGAGGTTCGGATTGGACATAAACAATGAATTTGGTTTCTTTCAGTTCTTCTCTTGGACAAGACCGCGAGGAGGAAGTAGCCATAGAATCGGCCAATAGGTTTTGCTCCCGCGGAATGGCTTCTATGGAAATGAAATCAAAGCCCTTGGAAAGTTCTAAGATGACGGACTTATAGAGTTGTAAGTGCTTTACTCTAGTCTCATAAACTTCTGAGACTTGATTAGCAATGAGTTGAGAGTCACCCAAGACCTTGATGTTATTCACGCCCATCCTCTTGGCCACAATAAGACCAAGAAGTAGAGCTTTGTATTCAGCTCCGTTATTTGTGCACTCAACGTTTAGCTTGAAAGAAAAAGGAATGACCCTCTCCTCAAGGGAAGTGAGGATCACCCCACCCAACGCCAAAGCGGCACTTTGCGCTATCATAGTTGAGATTCCAACAATCATCGGGGAAGATGGAAGCTTGATCCTTTTTAGTCTTCTTTCTTGACTTCGAAACTTCAACCACAAAAATCTCTTCAAAGCCCTCGCCAGAAGAGAGGCGATTCCAAGAGCATGGCCTATGCCCAAGGAATCAAAAGGGAAAATGATATGCAAGTCATTCTCTAGAAGCTTGACTATCTCAACCGTAGTTTTCGTTGATACCATTTCTACTACGGCGGCTTTGTTTTCATCAGGATTTACCCCTTCAATTGCCTTAGGGATTCAACTCGGTTGTAGGAACAAGCCGGGACTCGGGCTTTGAACCCGAGACTTGCATAAGCGATTGGTGGGAGTTCGAATTCAGTATGAACTCCCAGTTTCTTCTTTAGATTGGCCAAATGGATATCGAATGGCTTTGGGTCACCTTGAGCCACGAAGACCTTCCCCAGATGCAAGAATATGACTTCTTAGAATAATGTAGAAGGAATTGCTTTCATCCTATGAATCCAGGGTCGACCAAGAATTATATTATAGTTAGTTTCCCGATCTATAATATAAAACTCAGTCAACATGGTCTTGGGTCCAAGAGTGATCGGAAGCACTATAGTTCCAATAGAAGTTGCTTTGAGGCTATCATAGCCTCTCAACGTGTTTCACATCGAAGAACAATTGTCTCTCCATATCCTAGCTTTTGAAGAAACGAAAGGGACTATATTGATGGAAACCCCATCATCTATCATGGACGCTTAACGTAGTTATTATAAATCCAAACCTAGAGATATAACGCATGATCACCTCTTCATGCCAACTCAACGTCTGTTGGCATCTTGCTAATGCCGAATACGAACCCAACACCTCTCTTAGGCTGCCCCGAGGGATAGACATCAAAGTCTATATGATTGATTTGGGCCTCCGAGAGGAGGAGTGACGTGGATAAGATGGCCTAGACCTAGCGCTTCTAAAAAAGCCGATCTATGAGTAGGAAATTTCTTTAACAAATCCAAGAAGGAAATGTGGGAGAAGGTCTTACTCAAATCCATAATCAAATCATAAGCTCCTATTGGCTTGGGATCTACCAATTTATCGTCCAACATAGAAGGATAGATGGGAAGAGGTTGTGAATAATAATCCCGGAACGGGTTGTGAAGTATAATCTCAAATACTTCACCAAATGTGCCAAACCCTACCCAAGGTAGATCACTCCACCCTAAATAATTCAATTACCAACTGTAAATTACAAATAGATCGTCAAATCATCTCTTCACTTCAAGACCAAACAATGATGAAGGGTTTTTATCCTTCACCCAAGCTAGTAGAAGGGTTTTCGTTCTTCTAAGAGCCTCACAAGAGGATTTTTGTCCTTTAAGTAGATGAACAAGGAGCAACAAGCTCACAATTCCCAAGTAGAATAAAATGTGCCTAGATCTCAAATGAACCCTCTAATGTTCTTTTATATCCTTCTTTTGGCGCCAATGTACAAATAGAAAAGGCCGACCTGTATAATGCAAGGAAACACTAAAGAAAATATAAAAATATTAGATAAAACATATTATAAAGATGCTCAAGGTTCTTCTCCTTCATTTTTGCTCCTTTGCCATGGAGAAGGAATGGCAAGAAGACCAAATTTCAACTCTTAGGTGGGAAAAAGGGACATTACAGTCCTCCCTCCCCAAAATTTTGTCCTCAAGCAATTGCAAATGCCTGGATCCCAAACAAGTTTCAGCTGCTCCCTTTTTGTATAATCACCATCCAAGCATTGGTAACCCACCATCTCCTTCCTGTTGTCCCAATCACCAATAGAACCTTTCTCTTCTTCTTCAAAATTCAAGATGAGGGGAGCTAGAATCCCACCTCCAATTGTACAAAATAGTGCAAGAGTGTCATGGTGTAGAAAATACAATCTTCGGCTATAGAATTGTCTTCTTATGAGCCAAGGCTTCAAGAAAAACAAACTGAAAATGAATAAATCAGCAGACCCTTTTGGTGGAACCATCTTCAATTTGACCCTTGGGTCAAAGTATTTTCCATCCCATGTTTAGACCATTGATTCCTTTAGAGAAATAACACCAAAGTGATTGAATGAGGCGCAAAAGTGATTATAACAACCATGAAGTGTTTGGTACCTCTTCAACCATGTGCTTAGAAGCTCCTTCTTTGGTACCTTATAGGTAAATAAATGGCTGGAAAATTTGTGATCAGTAGTAGAAAGGAGAGTACAATAGATGAAATCATGACATACCTTCAAAGTTCCCCTTTCCATCCATGCTATGGGAGTTGGCCACAAAATTACAGCTGATAAAAACTTGGAGAAATGGCTGGAAATGCTCATACAAAAGCTTATGGCAGCGTTCTTGGAAATAAAAATATGGTTGTCTTACTACCTTCCTCCATCCCAACAACCTCAAGACCATTATCCCATGATTTAGAAGCTTCAAAAGGAACATTCTTATCACTGTTCGAATTGTAAATAACTCATAATCTGATTGAAACCAGACCAACAGCTTAACTTTTCTTCTAAACTCATGGGGTGGCTGAATTTGTACATGCCCAACCAAAAATAAATTTTTCCAAAGGGCTGATATGTGAAGAAGAGTATCATAATGAAATTTTCCCAAAAATTGGAACCATTGCATTCCCCAAGCAACATTAACTTCAACAGGCTTAATTTCAAGAAAAACATTGCATACCTTGTGCCCTTTTATGAAATTTGACAACATGAAGATGTTATCGGTGACCTTGAAGCTTCCAAGGTTAATTATGACTGTGCAATCAGGCCTTCTTCCCTTTTTAAGGCTCACCATAGTACCAACAATACATGTGCTAAAGCAATTTAGGTGTTGTTCCCAAGTATCCTTTCACCCTTGGCTACACCATTCACTTCTTATCTTCCCTTTACTTGGCATAGGCTGATCATTAGAGTAAAAACTCAACAATAACATGGAATAGAGCAATGTAATATAGTTATCATACCTCTCTAAAAATGTGAAATGTTTTGGCATGTTGGGGAGCAATGAATTCGAAACTCTCTCAAGCCATGAGCTACCCTTTGTAATGTCCCATTTTTGGGACATTAATTAATTAAAAATATGGGAGACCTTTAATCCACTCTTCCCATGGATTAAAGGATAAAAATTGGGAAAATGTCATTACTCATTTTATTTTAAAATTAAATAATTAATTCTCCTCTTATGTTTTATTTTTAAATATTAAAAGAGGGAATTAATATTCTATTTGGAGTTTGACTTTTCAGGTAAAAGAGACCCATATTAAAAGTGACCCTTCTACATGAGGAAATGCGCCATAGAAAGGAGGGAAACTTGGAGATTTGAAATGCCAAAGCTATATAAGGAGAAATGGCGACCCCTTGGGGGCATGTTGATGTTTTTATTAAAATTTCTTCATGCTTGAAGAAGGGATGTATGCCCATTGAGATCTCAAACAAAGGTGTTCTTCAACACCACCATTATTGTGGAGAGTGTGAGGCCTTCTAAGCTTTCATTGAGTGAATGTTGCATGATATATTCATTCCATGATTGGCGCATTTATTTGAGAAGGAAATCTAAATTTTATTGATGATTCTTTGGAGAGTTTAATAGTGTTTTATGATCTGCCATTAATGCTGCAATTATTCCAGCCATAATGACTTGCATGGGTGGTTATTTTGGCATGTTTGGGTGTTTTTTGAAGTAGTTATACAATCTGATTTGTATTGGCATATTGTGGCTCCATTTTAAGTGATTTGGGAAGGGTTTAATAATGTTTTTGAGCTACTAGTTATTGTTGCATTTATTTCAACTATGATGACTTGATTTGGGTCATATTTTTGTATGTTTGAAGGGTGAATGAGCATTAAATATAATCTGGTCTGTGTTGGCATAATTTTCCAAGTGTGGGGCAGCTATTTTGGGTGTATTGGAAGGGTTTAAAGTGCTGGAAATTATTTATGCAAATTATCCTAACTCTAGCGATTGGTTTTCAAATTTTGGGGTCTATTTTAAGGTGGTTTTGGTTATCGAAAATTCATATTTATAGCTCATTTAAAAGGCCTTGATTTATAGAATATTTTGCATTTTATTTGGTGGAAAAATATTGAGTTTTGAGTGAGATATAAATTTTTGAAGTTTTAGTTGTTCGTGCATGTTTAATTAATTAACTGTTGCAATAAATTTCAGATCTGGAAAAGATTAATTTCCTAACTAGTTCTCCCATCTAACCCACTACTTTGGCTTACTCCAATCCCATTTGGGTTGTATTAAAGCTAACATTGGGTTATTTGAGGTCGAGCTAGGAGGGTTTAATTCTTCTAGATTCGATTTGGTTAGTTAGTTTGCATATTTAAATAATATCTTAAAAGGGGATATTACCCTCAACATTCCTTAAACTCATAATTTCGAGTTAGAACCAACACTCAGAAAATATTTCAAAATCACCTTACCTTCATGCTCTTTTGCTTTCCGAGTGTCATTCTCGAGGCCCCTTTGCAAAACTGATTGGCCTTGCGGATGGTGAAGGTGAGAACATGGCAGCCACATAAGAAAGAGAACATAGACCTCCTTCCTACCCCTTTGTTCATGATATCCATTATTTTTCTTATGCCTCCAAGATTCTTTAGTATCTTGCCACATGCAACCATTAAAAAACAAAGGAATATCATGAACAACCAAAAGTTCTTTACCTTCTTCTTTGCTTGATGATTGCTTGACAATTTCCCCATGTTCTTGAGCTTTCATAGGGCTGAGATTTTCCTCAATTGACCTTCTTTTTGCTGTTGTTAGGTACAGTCCAGCCCCTTCATCTTGTTCTTTATGGGGAGTTTTCTCCCATTTCCATGGCCCAAAAGGGCTTGTTGAGGTATTATCAACACAACTCCAAATTAATCTTTCAAACATAAGTATATCAAGTGGATGGCCAACCAAACTAAAAGAGGAAATGGTTACCTTAGTATGCAAACCATGGGCCTTGGAAAGAAGGTTACCTTTTGTTACTTCAATCTCAGCTCTTGTGCCTAGAGTGGCACTTGTTTTGATACATGCATAACTTGGGGTTTTCCAGAAAGGATGTAAGTACCCCTTATCACTCAATGTGCACCTCATTCTGTCCATATTTGTATCAAACTGATGATGATGATCAAATCCATGTGAGGGTGAACTAGGCAACAATAAATCCAAAATGTATTTGATCCCCAAACTCGCAACAAGACTTTCATCCTCTTTTTCCTTATCCTCTTCGATACTTGGAGCTTTCTCCCTTTGCACAACCATCATACCTTGTTCACATGTACTTGGGATATCTTGGTGGCTCTTACCCAAGTTTAATTCTTCATCTTTGGGCTCTTTATTGTCCGCTGTTATAAACGGACCAGCAAGCTGACTTTTATCATTTCCACTTGGGAAATGGGTTCCATCGGTCCCTATCACTACCCCTTCTTGTTCACAACCCCCTCTTTCACCTTTAAATTCATCAAATGCAAAAATATTATCATTATTAGTCAAACAATGATCAATACTTACTTCACCATGTTGACCATCTGGAGCAATAATGGAGGTAGGGGCTGAATCATTCTTCTTCATGGCTCTTTTCCTCCATGCTGCCAATCTGGACTATTGTGTTCCTCCTTCCTTGGCTCGTGTTCCTCAATTTCATTAAACCCTCGTGTCACTAGGGTGTTGTTAGGGGACTCATCCAAGTGATCAAGTGTGGCAAGAAGATTTGTTATTTTTAACTCTCCCAAGGGTTGCCCTTCTCAATGACCAATTGCTTCTATTTATCATCCAATTTCTTATCTTTAGGGCAATAAGCATGCCCATCATCTCCTCATGAACTCGAGGTTTTGGCCCCTTCTTCAACCAAAGCTCTATAGCTACTCCTTTCTTTTCCACTAGGGTAGGGGTATTTTCCCCAAAACCCTTGTGCATGCCACGAGGCTTGGACCGAGTTCCAATGCCCACTCTTTCTATTTCCAAATTTATGAACTCTAAAAATGTTAGGGCATCACGGATCTTCTTCGGAAGAGCTTGATATTCCTCAAAGAGAGTTACCACCTTGTTGACTTTTGAAACCCTAGGCTCTTCATTGAAAATACATTCTTGCACCTTCATCCATTTGTCCATTGAAACCCTAGGCCTTTGAGAATCCATGCTCGATACCACTATAATGACCCTTTCAAGGGTTTTAACCAAACACACCAAATGCAGATCTGAAATTTAAATTGCAGCAGACTGAAAGAGTAAAATCAGCGACTTGAACTATCACCAAAATGCCAAAAATCACCACAAAACACCACAAACCAACTCGCCAATATTTTATATATATTTTATGGAATATTAGGAGCCAAAATCAAAAAGAATGTTGAAGAATACACTGTTGGAAATTAAATATGAACTGGAAATTGCAGCCACAAGAAAAATATGAAATATGGGTCTAGAAACCCTCTAAATTCACCAAACTTCAGATTCCGGCCTTTAAAAATATTACAAATCAGATTTCTCAAATACTTCACCAAATGTGCCAAACCCTACCCAAGGTAGGTCACTCCACCCTAAATAATTCAATTACCAGCTAGAAATTACAAATAGATCTTCAAATCAACTCTTCACTTCAAGACCAAACAATGATGAAGGGTTTTCATCTTTCACCCAAGCCACTAGAAGAGTTTTCTTCTTCAAGTGGATGACCAAGGAGCAGTTAGCTCTTTTTGTCAAAGTGTAGTAAAAATGCATCAAGCTAGCTTCCAAATGGTGCCTCTAATTCCCTTTTGTATCCTCCTTTTGGCGCCAATGTACAAATAGAAAATGATGACTTCTTAAAGATGTTCTTTCCTTCATTAGCTTTCATTAATTAATTAAAACCTGCACGACTTATAAAAAGCAAGAGAACACTTAAGAAATAAAAATATTAGATAAAATATATTATAAAGAAGCCTAAGGATATTTTCCTTCATTTTAGCTTCTTTGCCAAGGAAAAGGAATGGCAAGAAGACCAATTTTCATCTCTTAGGTGGGAAAAAGGGACATTACAGTCCTCCCTCCCCAAAATTGTTTGTCCTCAAGCAATTGCAAACTCATTACATCCGTTGCCCCAACTTCTTCTTCTTCTTCATTTTGAAGTTCCACATCCTCTAATGAAGTAGGAAGTGACATCCTTGATAAAGCATCCGCAACCACACTAGGATTTCCTTAATTTCAATAGTGTTGTCCTCGTAAGAGTTGTAATCATGCATTGTTCCTTCGAAGATCAGAATGTTCAAATCTGAAAATATCATACCATGATCTGATTTGGTTCCTTCATTCAACTAAAATCTTTCTCCCTCATTAGGCCATGAGAAAATGCACTCAAAAAATGAAAATACACCATTGTTCATGACTGGAAATGGCAGCCCCAAATCTGATTTTTGCAAACTCATCCCAATAGCCATAACATAACAACTACCAAACTGAAATCTCATAGGAAAAATCAAATTTGTGAATACTAAAAATTGTCTTACATGGGTTTAAAAATGAAGTTCAACAAGCTCATGATTGAAATCGGTGAACATGTTAAATCTTAACACAACATTCTTGCATCCTTTCTTGCCTCTCAAAAATAAATGCTTGGAATACCAAAACAAGTATTCCGTTATGCATTCTTACTCATGTCCATAATCCCCACAATTCATCCAACTCATGACTGAAAATGTGCATCCTATCATTCAATGAAGTGACAACAATTGAACATTTATCGAAGTGATTAGAAGAGTTCTAAAATCTGAAAATTACCATCTCTAATGGCTGCCTTGAACATTCTTATTCCACCCTCAATGCAAAGTGGAATATTTTCCCAAAATTCTCCAATGATTTGTTGGGTCTTTGGAACCCAAATCATGACCCCAAGCAACCAAACAATATGCATTTGAGGCACTCCTATTTCATGCAAATGTGTTGTCATATGATATTCTGAAATGCACACCATACTATTTTCCATTCTTCCACAATAATCACACAAATGAGGAAGCAACAAACAAGTGTCTCAAAATTGATGAACCAAAAAGATTACCTTGTTGTAGAAGATCTTTTGGTTGTCTCAAGTGGGGTATTTGGAACACCCAAACTTGATTTCCAGCTGCCCATAAACTACTACACCCAACCTCCTCGAATTTCTCAATCTATACCGAAAATCTGCATATCATGCCAATGAAGTGGCCATAGATGAAAGTGCTTCAATGGTGACCCATAATGCTTTGAAAATTATATTTCATTATGGTTGCTTCCTTGTGCCAATCAACAAGTATGATGAAAGGAGATCTGAAAATAATGTTCTCCATACTTATGTTACAAACCTTATCCATCTTTCTTGTTGCCTTGTACTTCTCATCACTTATTTCTCCTTCAAAGATATCACTAGAAAACTTATGCTTTGCATACTTAGCTGAAATTAATGCTTTCCAATCCACTATAATTTTTTATAAAGGACAAAAATATGGCTCACATGAAATGGTAGTTTCCACCAAATAACAAATTTCAAGTGTTTCCAGATGCATATCTTGCATAGAGACCTTCTTACCTTTGTTTATGTGGCTTATCTTCATGCTTTGATAGTTGAGAGCGAGTTCTCCCAACTAATGCCACCCTTGAACTCCAAGCTCCATACCCAAATCAACCTTCACATAGAAATCAACACATTCCTTGCATATTTGGCTATACCCTTCACTTTCTATCTTCCTTCTTCTTGGCTTAGGCTGATTATTAGATTAAATGCCCAACAAGAACATAGAGTAAACCCATGAAATATTGTCAACATACCTTTCTAAAAGTGTGAACTATTTTGGATGTTGGGGAGGAATGAATTTGAAACCCTCTTGAGCAATGAGCTGCCCTTAACCTAAACTTATAATTTCGAGTTAAAACCAACATTTAGAAAATATTTCAAAAACACTTTACTTCTATAAATTTTTGCTTTCCGGCTGTCACTCTTGAGGCTCCTTTGCAAAACAATTTGGTCTTGTAAATGGTGGACGTGAGAACACTGCAGCCATATAAGAAACAACACAAAGTCCTTTCTTCCCCTTTGTTCATGATGTCCATCATTTTGCTTATGCCTCCAAGATTCTTTAGTAATTTTCCACACGCAACCATTAAAAATTAAAGAAATATCAAGAACAACCCAAATTCTTTTACCTCCTTCTTTGTTAGATGTTTGCTTGACAATACTCCCATGTCCTTGATCTTTCATAGCGCTAAAATCTCCCTCAAATGTCATTCATTTCGTTGTTGTTATGCATGTGCAGACTAATAACTCCATCTATTGTGATCCCTGCACCTTCATGTAGAAATTCTTGCTCTCTCCTTGACCATATCAATTTGTGAAAGTGATCTCTAATGCATTCATCATTGTGATCCAAAATTCCTTTCTAAGCACATATATGACAAATTTGATATATGAAT
Source organism: Taxus wallichiana var. yunnanensis (assembly GCA_018340775.1). Taxonomy (NCBI): domain Eukaryota; kingdom Viridiplantae; phylum Streptophyta; class Pinopsida; order Cupressales; family Taxaceae; genus Taxus; species Taxus wallichiana. The sequence continues at coordinate 79,396,174 of CM031242.1, forward strand.
CAAATGGAAAAAATAATTTGTTACCTCTACAAACATATGTAATATCCCCTTTTGGGATATTAATTAAATTTTATTAATCTACTTGCAATGGAAGTAAACTTAGAAGAGAAACCCTTCTAGGTTCACCTCAACTAACCTAGTGTCGGCTTCAATACAACCCAAATGGGGTTGGAGTGAGCCAAGGTAAGGGTTCAAATGGGCTATCTAGTTGGAATTAACACTTCTTTAACCAATTAAATTACGTAAATAAAAAAATAAATTGAAATGTTGGAAAATAGCTGAAAACTTGAAAATTAATATCTTCCTTAATATTGACTCTTTTTGCATGAAACAAATTGCAGATGGAAGATAAAATTAGGAGCTTTCAAAGGAACCAACAATTAGAATTTTTCACCCACTAAAACCCACTCAAATCAGCCCCCGAATCTGCAGAACAAGTCGTTAGGGTTAGGAAAAATAATTAAATTTATTTCCAACTCTTTTCCTTCACTTCCCAACCCAATAAATGTTGTTTCAGATCTGCAATAAGGAAGTTATAACAGTAGATCAAAAACACTTCAAACCCTTCCAAAATATGATGGAAATTCACCTAACCCAGTTGATTTATTAAGAATAAATTACAACAAGGTTAAGAACTTCAAATATCATGAAATAAGTGCATTTACCATAGAATAATGACCAATCACAATTCAGATTTTATTCTTGCAAAAATACCATTCAAAAACACCATAAATCTCCTTCAACAAGTCAATTTATATCATGAAAAACCAACAACAATTTCTAGAATTTATTGATCAAATGATAGCTCAAAACTCTCCAAATAAGCTCTCACACTCCCTCAATAATGGCGACTTCACATATATTGAATAAAAATGTAAATAACTTATCAATTCAAGCTCTCAAGGGCACACACACTTCACAATGGGTGGTGTTGATGAACACCTTTTATTTTTTGATCACTAATGGGGCATACATCCCTCTTCAAGCATGAAGATAAGTTATAATAACCGTCAACATGCGAAAATGAGTGCCCATCATCTTCTTTTATATCTTTTCCTTGCTCAATCTCCAAAGTTCCTTCTCCATTTTTTGTGCCAAAATCTAGGAGATAATCTTATTTTAAAAAGTGCATGGAAATCACACTCAAAACAAATATTAAATGCATGAGAAATTAAATTAAATGATGCCCATATGAATCGACCCATGCTTAGAATAAATCAATTTATTCAAATATTAATTATTAAATAATCTCAAGAAAATGTGACTTGCTTGGTTACTTTATTTACTTCCAAAACAAATAATTATCATCCCAAGGAAATCAATTTTCTCTTATTTTTGATTTGCACAAAAAAAAAAATTAATTTTTAAATTCATATATGCAAATCGATTTTTCCTTATTTTTATTTTTATTTTAAAATGAAGAAATTACAACATACCAGTCTTTGGAAAGAGGAAAGTTTCTCCCAATCCACCTTTAGGATCACTCGGATCCCATTCCTTCATGTGCATACCATTAGGAACTTGCAAGCGTAGCATTTCCTTTAGTATCTTCTTATCACTACTCAAGACATGTCCCAATGAATGCAAAGATGGAAACAATAATCCGTAGTATACTTACCAATCGGTGGGCTATCCACCCATGTTATACTATCCATGTGTTACTCCCTTTGATGTTATGCCCCCTTTGAAGCCACTTATCTTCAACAATTGGAGCTACCTTTGCCATGCAATCATTCGTAATTTGTACACACATGCATGTACCATCCTCATGGCTTGTGCTTGAGTCCCCAACCTCATCCTTTTTATCCTTATGCAAATCTGAATTTTCTTCAACACATTTCCCCATACAATCATTAGAAACCAAAAGAATATCATTGAATACCGATGAACTATTACCTGGGACTCATCCTTGAAAGCTTACATATCGAACCTTCATATGATCTTTTCATTGAAATCATCCAAGAAGCAAACCACATCTTCTCCTTGGGTTTCTATCACATGGTACCACCAATCCCTTGTTATCCCTTCCAAATGACAAGGGATGAATTCCGAGGCATCCTCCACACACATAGGGTTTGACTGCAAGTATGTTTCCAATCTCGACAACTATGATCTCACCGAAAGTTTGTTAGTGCCATCAAAATTTGAGATCTTACCCTTTCTTTCTATCAATTCTTCAAACTTGAAACCCTAAGCCTTTGAGAACCCATGCTTTGATACCATTGTAATGTTCCCTTTTGAGGGTTTCAAACAAAAAGTGAAAATCTGAAAATAAATTGCAGCAGACTGTAAAGTAAAATCAACAACTTCTACTTGCACCGAAAATTACCAAAATCGCCATGAAACATCACCAATTAATTCACCAATATTTTATATATGATTTTCTGAGTTTTAGAAGTCAAATCGACCAAGAAAAACAAAGAACATACTGTTGGAAATTAAATATATTCTTGAAATTGCAGCCACAATAAAAATTAGATATCTAGGGCACAAAAGCCCCAAAATCACCAAGCTTGATTCGACCTTTAAAAATATAGTAAATCAAATTACACGATCAAACTTATCAAATTCCTCTTCAATGTCTCCAAACCCTACTCAAGGTACGTCGTTTCACCCTAGATAAATGCAATAACAGTTGGAAATGACAAAAGGATCTTCAAATCAGCTCTCTTTTTCAATGTCAAATGATGATGAAGGGTTTTTCGTCCTTCACCTAAGCCACATGAAGGGTTTTCATCCTTCAACAAGGCCTCACAAGAGGGTTTTCGGCCTTAAGTGGATGACCAAGGAGTAACTAGCTCTCTTTGCCAAAGTGTAGTAAAAATTTGCCAAGATAGCTTCCAAATGGTGTCTTTAATTCCCTTTTATATCCTCCTTTTGACACCAATGTACAAATAGAAAAGTCGACCTCTTAAAGATGTTTTTTTCCTTCATTAGCTTCCATTAATTAATTAAAACCCAACCAGACTGTCAAAAGCAAGAGAACACTAAAGAAATATAAAAATATTAGATAAAATATATTATAAAGAAGCCCAAGGGTCTTCTCCTTCATTTTAGCTTCTTTGCCAAGGAGAAAGAATGACAAGAAGACCAATTTCCAGCTCTTAGGTGGGAAAAAGGGACATTACATCAAATCGGGCACATGCAACTTACTTCAGAATCGTGACTCCTATAACTGGTTGATGTTTCAACTTTGTAATTTTGCATTTACACGAAACTTTGCATGTCAATATCCACTCTATGTAATATTTAATTTTGTCAAGTATGCCCCTAATTTATAGCGACATATTGCCCCATCCATCCACCAATTCAAGTAATCACAAATCAAGTCTATGAAATTAATATCTAAACTTTAGGGTGAAAGAAATATTTTCCATGTGGCATGTTTCTATTCATCATCAAGAAAATTTGTTTTTAACTAATAGAAAATTCCTGTGCACCTTGAGAATAAAGGCTCCAGCCAATAGAATTAAATTAAAAGTTTATTTTTTTACAAATAAAATGAATTTGGACAATCAAAATTTAGTCAAAAATATCTAAATACAGGTGGCAACCTCTAATTGATACACAAGAAAATGAGTATTTGTTTTGGTGGAGACAATATACTCGCCTTTGGCAGATAATAAAATAAAACTTAAAAAAGAGAGTATGTATTTAAAGGGAAAGGCTCATGAAAACCTTAGAAAAGAAAGAAAGAAATAAAATGAAGGAGGGGACATGATTCATATGGGAACATGCGGGGCTTAACATTGGTGAAAGGAAAGAAGAAAAGTTCAAGTGAGGTGTGTAAGCAACTTTATTCATGGGGTATGAGATGGGAGATGACAAGCACCATTTGGATGGAAATTAAGGTGGGGAAGCATTTGCAAGTAGAGGGGATGCAAGAATACCATTTTTGTATGTGTTTCCAAGCTCTTATTTTGTCACAAGTTTGGAGTATGCTAAAAAGTGTAGTGGTATAAGTAGAATTAGAACGGTTTCTTTGAGGAGTTTTGGTGAGATTGGTTGAAGTCAACCTGCACTTAGTAACATGTACTTTCTAATAGTTGTAAAAATTTGATTTTGGGGTAATGGGTGGATGAACCCTTGGAGATTTTTTTAAAAACCACTTTTCACTGTTCAACATTGACACTTTACACAAATCAATGAAAAAACCATTAATACCACAATAGAAATTGAAAACCATACTTATTTATTCTCAAATTGCAAACCTTCAAAAACTATCCTTCACATTTTGCTTTCAATGAAATTTTTCCAAAACCATGTATTTATGAATAAGAACTAGCTTGCTAATTATAGTTTATTCTATAAGTTTCTAAAATACTGAGATAAAAATAGAACTAATAGCTAATTTTTTTATTTATAACCTATTCATGGCTTTATTTGTCCTCATCCAAATAAATCAAATCATGCAACTAAAAATATGTATCCCTCATTTTTAGGGATATTCTATCTATTTTTTTATCAACTCTAAATTTTGAATAAAAGCTCCAAAAATAGTTTCCCTAAAGTATTTGATTAGCAACAATGTCCAACATTATTTGCCTTGATGATTAGCAGACTAACAATTTCATCTCGGAGCTTCAAAAATTGAACTTGTGCAACAACTAAAGTGAAGATATCTACAAGTTCTTCTTCAATGTTTATACTTCAATTAAAAAAATCATATAAAATGGCAATTAAAATCAAAATGCTTTGTCTTGCTATGATAATCTAGATTCTTGACCAATTAGATAGTAATGCTATCACAAAAAATAACTCTAGGCTGATTTTGTTTCTCCCCAATTTCTTCTAGAACTTTTCAAAGCCATATTGCTTGTGTATTTGCTAGAGCGATTTCAATATATTCCACTTTTGTAGATGAATGAGCCATTGAAATTTTGCTTCTTTGAGCTCCATGTAATCAAACCCGAACCAAATGCAAAACAATTATCGATGTTGACTTCTAGTCATCTAACTTGCCTTCCCGAGAAAAATTGCTAAAACTAGCAAGTTAAAACCTTTTAGAAGCATAATAGTGAATATCAAAATTGATAGTACCTTTCACATACCTCAATATCCTCTGATTGCCTTAATATTCCTTTCGGATGGCTTAAACATATCTCAAAATAAGATAAATTGAATAAGGAATATCGGTCTTGTGTGAGTTAAAAATACCTCTAACAATATTTCTATAAGTTGTCTCATCAACTTTTTTAGCACCATCTTCTATACACAACACAATTCCATGAGCAATAGGAGTGTGGAGAGATTGGTTTACAATTAACCATCGTGGATTTCTTCAATGTATCCTTTGCACACTTCGTTTGAAAAATGAAAATTCCATCCTCACTTTGATAATCCTCCATCCCAAGGAAATATTGTATGAAACCTAAATCCTTCATTTTAAATTCATTCATCATAGAATTTTTGAATTCGAGCTTCATCCATATACAAAAAATCATCGACATACAAACTTATGATAAACATATCATTACCTTCTTGCTTGTAGTGATGAAAGACTCGAGGCCATTCAAAACATTGAGTCTATTGTACATAGACTTCTCTTCTAAGTATGCTCCATTTTTTTTGAGCTACTAGTGAAATCACCATTATAATGGTCTCTTGTCTTGCCACTGGTGCAAATGTCTCTTCATAATCCATGCCATATCTTTGAGTGAAGCCTTTTGCAACTAAACGTGCCTTGTGTCTTTCAACACTACCATCACTATTGTACTTAGTCTTGTAGACCCATTTAGTACCAATACACTTCTTGTCATGTGGAAGTTTTGTAAGCTCCCAAGTATCATTCCTATGAATGAAATCCATTTCTTCTTGCAATTCTTGTACCCAATCATCATTAGTACATCCCTCTTCAAAACATAACAATTCAAAATTAGTTAGTGAAAATAAAATAAAATTTACTTTCTCGGTTCTTGAATCTTCTTCGTGTGCTTCATGTGCTCGATCTCTTGTAATCCTGGTTACTTCTCTTTTATATTTCACTTAGGGTTCTTATCTTCCTTAAAAACTTGGACTTGGTGCTAGACTTGCACATGGAATGATATAACTAGATGACGAGTTGCTTGATGAATTTGTAGTACTTGGGCGAAATATTAGCATGAGGTTCATTAGTAATATCATTCACAATCTCTCTGAAGTTCATTGCAAAAGTGTCAGGCCTGTCTTAGGAAGGAAGATGTATCTTTAAGCCCAAGTCGGACTACAGTCTGGAGATCAAATGTTTCATGCGAGGGAGATATAAAGTGATTTATGGGTATCACTTTCCTATGTTGAATCATGTTAGAAATAATAGACCCTACAATTTCCCCAATTTTCTATATCTTTCTTTGGCTAAATCGGTTCTTGGATCAGGAAAGGAACCTTCACCCTTCCTTTGCATCAAGGTCTCATCAAAGCCATGCTTAAGATGGGTACCCCCTCATTGGAAAAAATGAAAAATTTGGGGCTTTTGGAAACCCGAATCAAACCAGTTTAGGGGAAAATGAGAAATTGGAAGCTAATGTGGCTACTCCTAGTATGGAGGAAATGGGGAAATTGGTGGCTAAAAGAACTAGGTCTCATCTGGAAAAAGGAAGTGTTAAGAAATAGAGGCGGGAGAGTGGGGCTTCAAAGCCTCAGGAGAACGTTTTCCATTCGGATTCAGAGGATCGACAGGAAGAGGAAGCTTACAAACCTGAAAGTAGTGAGGAGCTGGAGGTTGGGAAAGATCAGGAGAACTCAGAGGAAAAAGATCCAAAAACTCGAGAGGAGGCTATTGAGAGTCTGCATGCTCTCAAAACTGCTTAGAAGAACTTGTTCAAAGCCCAGGATATAGCGGTCAAATCGAATGTATTCATGAGAGAGTTTGAAAATTGTAGGTTGGATACTGACATAAACAGACATAAGATAAGCATGGTGACCATAGATCTGAGGGAGCTGTAGGAAAAATTTGAGAAACTCACGTCTATTGTTCTTAGTGAACAATTAAAGAATGCAAATGAGAGATGTTTGGCCATGGAGAATGAGATGTTGAAAATGAAGGAGATTATTTTGCAGATTAGGGATGTTCACATCCTTAATGTCAAAAGCACAATTCACCATCTTAAACTCCTTGTTGAGATGATCCACTCCATGGAAATTGCGAAGAATAGAGAAAAGGATGGGTTTGGCCCCAAAGTGGAGATAGTTGAACCGGATTATCAATTCTGGAAATCTACTATTGCCGGACTAGTTAAGGAATGGAATGGGTGCATGCACACGGTGGGTGCTCTGATCAATGAATGATGGTTTTTTTGTCATTCTGGATGTTTTGTTTCTTTTATTTTTTCTCGTTATTAGTTCCATGGCCCTTGTTAGTTATTTTACTTTGGGCTTTTAGGTTGGTTTTCTTGTTTATGGCTTTATAGTTTTGGCATTTGGTTATGCTTGGGCTTCAATGGATACTCCCTTGGCCCTTTTCTGTTGATCTTGCATACTTTTTATGGGGTAGGGTCCCCTCAACCCTTTTTTACCTCTTATAAAAAAATCATCGATTATAAACATATTTAGACTTGTCAACATACTATTTTGAATCACCATATATTTTTGCTTCATAAAAATTACATCTCTTGACACAACAATGTTGTTAGCGAGAGGATTATATAGTTTATAAGCTTTGCTTTGCTCATTGTACCCAACAAAAATATAAGACTCACTCTTTGGATCTAATTTTTTTATTTTATGATCAAATACATATGTTATATGACAAAATTCTCATTTAATAATTTGGATGAATACATAATAAAATAAAAGACCTTGACCTTTATAAAATAATTAATACTAGTCCGGACCAAAGTAAATTGTTGATCCTTATAAAAAAGGGAGTATAATGAAGTAACTCTATTAAAAGGAGTACAATAAAATGACCCTTTTTATTTCTTTTTAATAGGGCTACTTCATTATATTTTTTTTTATAAGGGTAAAATATTCTCATATAATAATTTGGGTGAAGACAAATAATAAAATAAGAGATATTAGCCTTTATACAAGAATTACGACTTGAGACATGTATGTCCCCAAGAAAATAACTTGTTGACCTTATAAAAAGGGAGTATAATGAAGTAACCCTATTAAAAGGGAGTAACATAAAATGACATTATTAAAGATTATATTAATGAGAGCTATGTCACACGCTTTGAGTTTGACGATAATAAAAAAATTGGTTCAACGTCAACAACTTGAATAAAGTTCACCATTATATTTGATCAATAGATAAAATATTAATAAAAATATAAAATAAGATAAAATATGATTCAAATTTAAAACATAAAAAACCAAACCATATAATTATTTTTAAACTTGAAAATTTAATTATATTAGTAACGTGACATAGACTAATGATAACTTAAAAATAGTAATTAAAAACATTAAATCATATTAATTTCTAAATTTTTAAGAAAAAATATTTAAAATATGCATAAAAAGTAATATCAAACATTATATATAAAACAGAAAATAAAAAGCCTAAGCTAAAACCTAAAATTTAAAATAATAAAAAAATATAAAACACAAACCTAAAGACTAAAAGCAAACTACAATAAAGTAATACAAACTACGTAGTCAACTCTTGTCGTCAATGCTTCGGGGAAGGTTGTAGGATGCTCAATGCAATAAAATTATTGCTCATCTTAGCACAATCAAAGTAGGTATAGTCTCTGTCTTCCCACTTGCATGTAAGGGGAGGGACATATCTTGATACCCAAACACAAACCCTAACTACAACAAACCCATGTCCTTCACCTCACAAAGCTTTGCTTCAATAAGGTAACTTGGTCTTAGAAATCAAGATCCGCTACAAATATAGATGCTCGTCAAAATAGAAACTAAAAAGATTAGCAAACTTCGTCATTTTTTTGATGGTTGAATAAAAATTGATGAATTTTGAAATTTATCCGAAAAGAAAGGCGAACATTGTGACATAGAATGAGAGCATAATGAATTGTTTAAGTTATTCATTATAAATGGATGTGTTGGTTGTAAACTACTTGGGGTAAAAGGCTTATACATATTGAATAAAGATTTTTGGAAATAGACATTCACTTGTGGGTATTTTTATTTGTTCTGGAGTTATCTTGTGCGTGGAAAGGAGGATATAGGTGTTGGGCATCGAAGAGGAGCACCAAAAGCGTGTTTTAATTGGAATATAAAAAACAACTCGAATAATTTCTAGTTGAAAGAAATTATTGAATATTTGTCCTCTCGAGCACCGTGACCATAACCTATAGGGTCTTAACCTAGATAGATGAGAGATAAGTGAAGTATTTTCCAATTGAAATCACATAGATCTTTATTGATAATTATTTGTTGATTAAATTCTAATAAATTTTAAATTCTAATAGAATACTAGTTTTGATGTATGTAAATTTAATAGTGTGAATTAAACGAATAACATTTGATATCAAGATTAGAAAGCTTTGGTTTTAACCCATTTCTATTAATTTTTAAATAAATAGAATTTTTGAATTCTCTAGGACATTCAACTTATGAGTTGTAGTTTGACATATTGGCACTTAGTTGGCAAAGAATTGAGTAATGTGAGAAGTGAAGATACTTCCAAATATGGGCTCATGATTTGTGTGACAGTTGATGTTCATCAAGTGAGAACAAACGAGATGCGTTCGAAGGGGGAAAAAAACATACAAACATGTGGCCATGTAGCATTTAACCCAAAAATATAAAATGTCTATAACCAACTTGAACTGCTTTTTTGAAAGGCCATGTAAATAAAATACGATTTTCAATCCAGGCTTCCCAAATTCATATATGATAGAGAGTTTAGTGTCTTTGCCCGACTCGGACATCTCTCCATGCCCAGAGCCATTCAGACTATTTATATGTTTTCTTATACAAAAATAAAATGTTCGGGATCTACCCCACAGATTGCTACCCCGCTCTCTTGTTCAGACTGTATTTAAGATATAAATAAATTTTTGGACATATCAATTATTCGACTGGTGATTGAAATTTCACATTGTTATCAGGACTTTTACCCATACTGAACCTATGAGAATCGTCGTAGCCTATAAATATACACTTTGAAGTTGAAAATGCTTCCCTAATCTCTGAGTTGTGGTAAATTGATTGAAGATCAGAAAAATACTATGGTATTACAACCCTGTGCCAGTATGGATTCAACTTCGTCGTCCTGATCTAAACAAAAATCCAAGTTATATGACTCCCTATTGTCTAATAATGTCCTCGATATTGACTGTATGTTCCATTTCCGAGTCTTTATTCATTTCTGTGTGTGATATCCAATAATGGAGTTACAGGGAATGCACAGAGAACCCTGAAATTTTAATTTATTTGCGAAATCCCTACCTATGGATCTTGTTTTCCATACTTCATATTGAACCACAGCTCCAATATCTGTGCCAGTTCAGACTAAAAAGTTTAATTGATATGCACTTAATTAGAATAAGAGATTGAAAGTTTGAGAGACCATTGGCCAAATTGTTAGCTTTTGCTAGTTCCAGCATTTCGCTAAGATTTTCCAGGCCTGGCCGAGGGAAAGAGATGTCTATATTTATACCACTTTAATTGCCACCTATGCCACTTTAATGGTTTTAATGTCGGTATAAATAACTATAATTAAATTATAGAACACTTTAACTATAACGATTATATTATATTATTTCACATGATTTTTATAAGATACCATGAAAAAGTTTGGGAATAAATAATACCTAATGACCCTCTAGCTATTTTGGGGAATTTAATACATCTTAGATGTTTATATTAGGTGTATTAAAATTTTTTTCCCCAATACAATGTTATATATCGCCGATTTGCCAGAGTATAATATAAAGTAATCTTTTCAACATTGCTTGGGAAGCATTTGTTATTTTAGGAGTAATGTGAAAGTAATGTTGCAACATAATTTATGTTTAGTATTTAACAATAATGTACAAGTCTATTTTGAAAAAATGGTTGTAAAATAATGTGATATAATGTAAATAATTGGTGTTAAAGATAGTGTTGAGATGACTTAAGCACACAATAACAAAAAAATGTTTCTATAAAATTAATATCCAAATAAAACATTGTTTAATAATTATATGGAGTGAATATTTAATGTGGGGTCATTATATTTTTAACTTCTAAAATTTGTAAAAATCATATGAAAAAATGAATTTATTTAATGTTCATATCTTAGGTGTAATAATAAGATATAATAAGTGTAATTCTTTCCTTTCAATAGATATATAAAAGATGTCGTAATATATATGATGATACAAAGCACGAAGACCATAAAGGTAAGATGGCTCATTTCCTTCCCATGAAAATTCAAACTTCTACCCGAGGTGTAGCTCACTTGTTTGTTAATGAAGTTTTTCATTTGCACGGTCCTCCCAAGAATGTAGTATTTGATAGAGACCCAATGTTTACTATTTTTGAATTTGCCTATTTTGAGAATTAGGTACAAGTTTGAGTTTCAATACCACTTATCGTCCCAAATCATTTGGACAAATTGAGAGGGTTAATTGATTTCTAGGATAAATGTTAAGGATGTACATCAGGAAAACTTGAAGACATGGAAGATTACCTACATCTAATTGAGTTTTCTTGTAATACTATAAAAATGTCTCTATTTTAAGCAATTTACTTGCGAAATAGTAATACACCCATTTCTTGGTCTAATCCAGTTCATAGGTGATGGTATTAAAATGACAACTAAAAGAAAATGTAATGAATTATCAATACAACAAAAAAGAAACATGGAAATTGCACAAGACCAATATAAAATTCGGGCATACACAAAAATATCCATTCGAACATTTGAAGTAAGTGATCAAGTTTTCCTTAGGGTGAAACCTAATTGAAATTTGTTAAAACTTAGAAAATACACCGAATTGCCCCCTCCTCACTTGTGTGGTCCCTTAGAGACTCTATAGATGATAGGATAAGTAGCATCTAGACTTTCTTCGCCTCTAGAATTTTCTCAAATTTATTATAGTGGTTTCCATGTTAGTTTATTAAAAAAATATGTTTATAATGTATGACACATTGTTGATTGGAAAAACATAACTATAGAACCTAATTGTGAATTTAAAATAGAACTAGAGACAATTATAGATATAAGAGCCAAACGCTTAACAAATAGAGAAATTGAAGAAGTAAAAATTAAATGTACTTTTTCTACAAAGATGGTGCTACAAGTGGAAACAAGGATTTAATTTGTGAACAATATCCATTTTTTTCTAATCGTCTTTTTTTCGATTGTGTTTCGGTGGACCCCACACTACCGAGAGCAGAGTTGATTCAACAAAGAAAAATTTTGTATGACAAAATTCACATTTAATAATTTTGGTGAAGACATAATTAAAAAAAGATCTTAGCCTTTATAAAAGAATTGTGACCGAGTCGAATATATACATCTCAATTTTTTTGTTTACCCTTATTAAAGGGGAGTATAATGAAGTAATCCTATTAAAAGGGAGTAAAATAAAATGACCCTATTAAAAAGGTGGGTGTGTCATTAAAAAAATCATATTAATTGGAGTCTAATACATTGTTTAAATCATTCATAATGAATGGTGTGTTGGTTGCCAACTACTCGAGGTAATGGGTTGCACATACATAAATTTGGCAAGTTATCATTTGACAACGACAACTTTGACTTCATCCTTACACTATGACTTATGCATACATTATAAGATGAGGTGTCATATTTCCATTTCCATTGCATGACTTTCTTTATTACACTCTCTTCTTAGTTGTCAATATACTCAATTAAATTAATACAAATTAGAACACAACTCCCATGCATTTCATTTGATATCCCAAATTAATCTCATGAATTACCTATACAAAAATGTAAGGTGTCGGGCTAGGCCGGACTCTACGATCATGTCCTTTAACATCCAACGGCTATTGTTTTTTAATTTGACATTTCTTTGAATTGTTTCCTATCCGCTAGGTCGGCTTTAGTGTAATTTTGTTATCACGGAAACCTATATAAGTAAGTCCAATTCACCATTTGAGCACACCCAACACTTAGAATAAATTCTTGCAAATGTTATTCCAAAGCACGATAAGCTATCTTCTCCCCATTCACACCAACAACACATCGTTAGGAGTAACACATACATCAAGATTGAAGCACTCAACCAGGTTAAAGAGTCTAGCTTTTGTCTCCACAAGCCAATCCATAGTCAAGGTCAATCCAAAGTTACACATTGCCAAACATCAAAAAGAGTCAAAGAGAATTCATTTTGTCTGCATACTCTAACACTATATACGCAATGCGAAGGGTACATTTTAGTCTATCTATAGTTACGCCTGCTAGCTTTGGGTTAAGAAATCCAATGGCACATTAGGGGGTTGGCTTAGAGTTGCATTCACACTTACACCTACACTAGGAGAACTACATGAGACCTCCCACTCAAGGGGATGTAATGCAACACCTAAATTGTTTCATCAAGGGTTAACCACGGGGTCAGTCAAACTTTAATTGTTATATAATGTTTGTTGCAACTATATAAGTTTTTTCACTTATTACAAGTCGTTGCATGCATTGTCACATGTAATGTCCCTTTTTGGGACAAAAACCAAAGATATAAGTTTGGTAACAAACCCCAAGGATTAGATCTAAAAATACACACACCACAAATGAAATATAATATAATTTTTATGAAAAAAAATGAAAAAACCTTCCAAACCCTAGAGAAAATTGAGTAAGATATTAGAATTCACCAAATAATTATGCACAATAGTTGATAGATACTTCTAAATAATTATTTCAATTACGACAACCAAAATCCATTCCATTTGCAACAATTAAATGGAGAAAATCAGCGAAGTCACACTACTGTAATTAAATAAATGACAGTTGCGGGAAGCCATAAACCAACGCTGAAATTGATAGATAAACACCACCAAAAATCATAAAATTATAGATACCGTCCATATAAAATATGTCGAATAAAAATATGAAATTAGATTTGCAATTTGTGCCCTAGAAGACACTCAAATACCATCAAACCCTAGTCGTTCCAACTAGGAATGGATCTAAAATGCATGCAAATATTTGTAAATCTCTTTCCTTATTCTCTAATGCCCCCAATCTACAAAAAGGTCAATATGACTTTGCCTTAACCAATGATGGATGGTTTCCGTCCTCCAACTAACCACAAGAAGGGTTTTCACCCTTCTTAGAAAACCACACAATTGGATTTTTGCCCAAATGTGGAAAGATAATGAGCAATCGATCCAAAGATCCAATTTAGATAACCAAAAGTAGATACTCCAAATGAAGTCTTAATCTCCTTTTCTATCCCCAACTTTGACGCCAAGGCACAAAGGACAAGGTGACCCATATAAAGTTGATTTAATCCTTTAATTTGTTTTTAAATACAACAAACCAAATGACCAACCCGCTAAAAAGAAGAACACACTAAAAAGAAACATTAAAAATTAGAAAATAAAAGTGCAATGAGAGTTCACTTCCTTTTCCAGCTCACTCCACTTCGTTGCCATGGAAAAGGGAATGGCAAGAAGTCCAAAATCATCCTCTCAAGTTGGAAAAGGGGACATTACGATCCTCCCTTCCCAAAATTGCTTGCCATCAAGTAATGTGAGTGCCTGGATCCGAAATAAGTCTTTTTTGCTCCTTAGTGCAATTACCATTCAAGCATTGGTGGCCCACCATTTCTCTCATGTTGTCCTAAATTCAAATGTAATCTTGCTCTTCTCTTTCAAAACATGGAATGAGGGGAATAAAAGTCCACCTTTACTAGCACAAAATAGTACAAGTATGTCATTGTGTAGAGAATACAACTTTCGGCTATAAAAATGTCTCTTTATGCACCAAGACCTTGAGAAGAACAAACTGAAAATGAACAAAACAACAAGCCTCTTTGGTGGAACCATCCTCAAATTGACCCTTGGATCAAGGTGTTCATCATCCCATCTTTTCCTATGACTAGGAAAACAATCCCTTTAAAGAAATAATACCATGGTGACTGTATGGGGGCTGTATAGTGTCTACAACAGCCATGAAATTCTTGTAATTCCTTCAACCATGTGATTGGAAGTTCCTTCCTCGGTGGCTTATAAGTAGGCAAGTAAATGGAAAAGTTGTGAACAACTGATGGAAGGAAGGGGACAACAGTTGCAAGCATGACATATCTTCAAAATTCCCCACTCTATCAATGTTATGGGGGCTGGCCACAAGGTTACAACTGATAGAAACTTGGAGAAAGGGCTGGAAATGCTTACATAAAAGCTTATGGCAGCATACTTGAAATCCCAAAATGTGGTATTCTTACTACTTTCATCCAAACCAACAACCTCAAGATCATTTTCCTATGATTTAATAACTTCAAAAGGGACACTCTTATAGCTGTTTGAAATTGGAAACAACTCATAATCTGATTGTACCCAAACCAACAACTTAAATTCTCCTATAAACTTATTGGGTGGCTGAATTTGCACATGCCCAACCATAAATAAGTTCTTCCAAGGAGCTGATATATGAAGAAGAGAACCATAATGAAAATTTCCCAAAAACTGAAACCATTGCATCCCACAAACAACATTAACTTCAGCTGGCTTAATTTCAAGAAAATCATTACATACCTTGCATCTTCCCGTGAAATTTGACAACATGAAAATGCTATTGACATTGGTGACCTTGAAGCCTCCAAAGTTAATTATGCTCAACCCCTGCTTAATGGTTAGTTCTCCTTTGATTAATTTATGAGAGGTGCCATTATCTATGAGCATTACTATTCCATGGCCCAATAAGAAACCAATTACTTGTGAAAGTTGGCATGTATGAGGGCTGATCCTAAATGCAAAGATGTGAGTCACCCCTACACACTCGAAGATGAGATTATCAATGAGATTAAAGTTGTAATCATACCTTCTTTCCCTTTCTAGGATCACAATGGTACCAACCCCACATATACTAAAACAATTTTGGTATTGTGCAAAGCATCCTTGCACCCTTTGCTACACAATTCACTTCTTACCTTCTTTCCACTTGGCACAAGCTGATCATGAGAGTAAAAACACAACAATATCATGGAGTGGAGCAATGCAACATAGTCATCATACCTGTCCGATTGTGCATGGTGAAAACCAAACTATTTTGGCATGTTGGTAAGCAATGAAACTGAAACCTTTTTGGGCCACGAGTTGTCCTTAACCTTCCTACAACTCAAAATTTATGAGTTAGAACCAACACTCAAAAAATATTTCAAAAACACCTTACCTCTGTGAACTTTCTTTTTCTGAGTGTCATTCTTGAGGGCCCCTTGCAAAACAGATTGGCCTTGCAGATGGTGGAGGTGAAAACATGACAGCGACATAAGAAAGAGTACACAGTCATCATTCCTTCCTAGTTATTCATGATGTCCATAATTTTGACCAAGTAACATGATGGATGATAAATTTGAATTGTCTCTAGGTCCAGGTTTGTTTGCCTTCACTTCATCCTTTAGCCTCTTCACAAGTAATAGTACTTATGCATGGAACTTTACTATGGCTAAATATACTGATAATTATCCCATGTTAGACTGTTGTTGATAACAGACCAACAACTTCACCCATTGCAATCCTTGGTCCTTCATGGAGAATTTATTCCTCTCTCCTTGGCCTTATCAATTTGGGTGAGTTACTTTCAATGCATTCATCACTGTGACTCCATAATTCTCTTCTAGACACATGCGTATCGGTTGAGATATACAACAAATGGAAAAAAAAATTGGTTACCTTTACAAGCATACCATGGTCTTTAGAAGGGGGCAAATTCTTATCAATTCCATCTTGGCCCATGTACATAAAGCGGTCTTGACCAATTTGGAGGTTGTGTGTGCTCCTTATCATCGAATGTATTGTCCTTACTTCCCCTAGGGCGGTCATCAAGGTGTTCCCACTTTTTGGTCCTAGTTTCTCCAATCAGAGGAGCTTCACCTTTTTGAATTATCTCCATATCTTGATTGCTTGAGCTTGGGATGCCTTTGTGGCCCTTCCCAAGGATCATTTCTTTATCATTATGTTTTTTACCATTGTTATAAATAGTTCAGCAAGCTTGTTGTCCTCATATCTATTTTGACAATGGTTTCCAAACATCACTTTCTCTTCTCCCACTTGCTCATGCCTGAATTCATCACATGCAAAAATAAAATCATTATTAACCAAAAATGATCCATAATTACCTCATGATGTTGAACATCCAGAATAAGAATGGGAGTAGGGGCTAAATCTTCCTCCTTTATGGCTCCCTTTCTTCCAAGGTGCGGATCTTGATTTGTATGCTCGTTGATCTCCTTCTCTTTCCTTGGCTCGTGCTCCACTATTTCATCAAACCCTTGTGTCATTAAGGTGTTGTTTGAAAAAAAGTAAAGAGATTAACCTGTAGCAAGAGGATTGGGAATTCTAATTCGCCAAGGGTTGCTCCCTCTCCATAACCAAGCTGTTGTAACATACCTTCCTCTTTCTTAACCTTAGGGGAATAAGCATGCCCCTCCTCTCCTAGCAAACTTGGGAATTTGGTTCCCTCTTCAACAAGCTCCATAGTTTCTCCTTGCTTTTCCCACAAGATGGGGCTATTTTCCTATAGGGTTGAGATGTTTTTCCCGTGATCTTTGTGCATGAATCGGGCTTTGATCGAGTTATAATGCCCACTCTATCTTTTTCCATCCTAAAAATCAGCAATGATAGGGCATCACAAATAGCCTCCAGAAGGGCTTGGTACTCTTCAAAGCTAGTTGCATAACCTTGATGACCTTTAAAACCATAGGTTTTTCTTTGAATATCCTTCCTCTTTATAGGTTTTGCATGGTCGAAGCAAGAGAGTCCAAGGTGTCCTCTAGTCTTTCTTGTGCCTTCATCAATTTGTCCATGATTTATTCCCCATAAGAAACCCTCAAGCTTGGAAGAACAAAGCTCCGATACGCTTGTAATGTCCCTTTTTAGGACAAAAACAAAAGATATGGGTTTAGAAACAAACTCCAAAGACTAGATCTAGAAATACACACACCAAAAATGAAATATAATTTGATTTTTATGACAACTGAAATAACCTTCCAAAGCCTAGAGAAAACTAAGTAAGATCTTAGAATTTACCAAATAATCATTCACAAAAACAAATAGATAGAGAAGCGGGATTCTAAATAATCGGGATAGACAAAAGCGCAATGACATTCCATACAGAAATTCGAACAAGGGTTTAGAAGGCAAGAAGGGAAAACACTACAGAGAGGTAAAAATGGGAGGAGCCCCATGTCAGATTGAACCTTGCAGTGATCCGGATTGGAAGGAAAATGCAGAGCTCTGGAATCTCCTTAAGCAGGGCAGGATTACAAATTTCATCGATCGCATTCAAGGTCACGACCAGAGCATTTCAATTCAATTCACCATGGATTGGAAGGACCACAGAGTTGAGTATGGCGGACATAAAATTACAAAGTGAATGAAGAGCTTATTGCTGAAGCTACTGGTTTGGAGATGGAAGGCCTCCGTTTCTTCAGCAAGAGAGTCGACAAAAAGGTGGAAGAGAAGAAATTTGTTGCTGAGGACGAGGTGTTGATGTTTGTTACAGCGGGGTTGTGGGTTAGTTCAATTCCACCGCCCTTTGATGAGATAACCCGCATGATGGTCCGTTACATATCTTTGGAAGGGAGGTATGTCACTGTCCCCACTAAGCATTTGGTTTTTCTAAACCACTTCCGTAGACAAATCACGGTCTGTTTCCCTCACTATCTCCTGAACTCTCTTGAACGCTCCATCTGGGAGTTCCAGAAGCATACACGGGCTACCCCTTTGCATCAAGGGCTTATTCTCTTGTTGCACAAGCTTTGCATTTCCAAATACCCTAGCCTCCCTTCCTCCCCCAGCACGACTCCTCTCCCTCCCTCCACCGACACCACCCCCACTCACATCCCTTCCACCACGACCCCCACTCTCATCACTGCCACCACCCCCACCCACATCCCTTCCACCATGACCCCCACTCTCATCACTGCCACCACCCCCAAGCCTAATACCAAGAAAATGAAGAAGCTCAAGCTGGAAACCCCAATTTTGAGCAGAATCCTTCGCAGTAGCAAGGATATGGAAGTTGCACAAAACCTGCTACACATAAGCAGTGTTGGCCATGAAGAGGCCTCACAAAACGAAGCAAATAGCACTATACAAAGACTGAATGACCTTGAAAAGGAGATGATGAAGCTGAAGGAGGAAGTGATGCACTTACCAAGCAAAAAGGGAAAAGGAAGATTGATGAGGGTACTGAGATAGATAACCAACAAGTGGAGGACATCTATAAAAAGTTGAATTCCTTGGACAATCGAGTGGGAAGAGCCAAGGATCGCCATGAGCATAGTATGGCAATTTTTAATGCTATCAGTGATTTTCTGGAACAACATGTTCGCAGCATCACTGTGTTGAGTGGGATTCCAGAGACTTTGTGGGGAACGGCCAAGGAGAGCAGCCAAACCTTGGCTAAGCTTGATACTAAGGACCCCACCCATATGACTACGGTGGCCCTCTTCACTTCTCTACAAACCATAAAATCTAAAATCACCAGAGCAGCTAAGAAGTAAGGTTGTTTTTCAGCTGCAGGCACCGATCTTTTCCATTGTTTTTGCTTTGTTTTTTTGTTGTTTTCTGGCTGCATGGTTGCAGCACTTGTTCTGTTTTGCTCCTGATGTAACTTTTTGGTTACGGTTGATTTCAAACGCCTATTCTGGATGCTGATCCTTTTTTTGCTGATACTTTGATTGCTATATCTGGCTTTTTGGCCTTCTTTGTAAATAGGGTATAGTCCCTTCAAAACTATTTTCCATCAATAAAAAAACAACTGATAGATACTTTGAAATAATTATTTTAATTACAAAAAGCAAAATCCATTCTATTTGCAACAATTAAATGAAGAAAATCAATAAGACACACTTCTTTGTAATTAAATAAATCACGATTGCAGGGGAAGCCATAAACCAACATTGAAATTGATAGATAAACAAAACCAAATATCATAAAACTATAGATAATGAACCGTATAAAATATGTCGAATCGAATATGAAATTATATTTACAATTTATGCCCTAGAATGAACTCAAATACCATCAAACCCTAGTCGCTTCAACTAGGAATGACTCTAAAATGCATGCAAATATTTGTAAATCTCTTTCCTTACTCTCCAATGCCCCAAATCTACAAAGAGGTCTTCAATATGACTTTGCTTCAACCAAGGATGGAGAATTTTCGTTCTCCAACCAACCACGAGAAGGTTTTTCTTCCTTTTTGAAAGCCACATAATTGAATTTTCACCAAAAGTGGAAAGACAATGAGCAATCAACCCAAAGGTCCAATTTATATAAAAATGTGCCAAAAGTAGATGCTCCAAATGAAGTCTTCATCCGCTTTTATATCACTAACTTTGGCTCCAAGGCCCGAAAGGACAAGGCCGACCCATATGAAGCTTATTTAATCCTTTAATTTTTTTTTTAAATGCACCAAACACAAGTGACCTACTACAAAGAACACATTAAAAAGAAATATTAACAATTAGAAAATAAAAGTACAATGAGAGTTCACTTCATTTACCAACTCATTCCACTTTGTTGCCATGGAAAAGCGAATGACAAGAAGTCCAAAATTATGCTCTCAATTTAGAAAAGGGGACATTACATCACATTTTTGCGACCCCTAATATGCAACAATGAATCACATTTCTCGACCACCAACAAACACCAAAAAATTTCAGAACTGTGGCACAAAGGCATATGAAATTGTACAAAGGAGAACCGAGCCATAATCCACTACAACCCTAACATGTACGGTCTTTTCTACTTGCATTTTCCATATCCAGTTTCGTAAGCGAAACATTTTATAGGTTTTCATAAGTATGCATAGTTAATATGCACGTCCAAATTATCTTTTGTACATATGTATTAGGTTAGTACACTCCTTTCTTTTCATTTAAGCGATCATATCTTATTATTTATATAGTGTATTTTCTTAGAGCTATATTATTATTTTCATGTTTATGTAATTAATAAATCTAAATATACAACATGTTACAAGCCCCTCTATACATATTTCATCGAGTTCAATATAAGTTAAATACTTTGGTGAATCCACTTTATGCCTAAACCCTAGTTGCCCTAGTGTTTCACTCAAACTTTCCGCCCATATTCCTTCTACTTGTAGGCCTTGGTTTCCTTTTGTGTGGCATTCGACTTGTTCTAAGTCCCCTTTTTGCATAATGTTAAGCTTAAGGGTCTACTTGTTGGAGCAAAGAATATTTGTGGGGACACATTCACGTGGCGACCACTTCGTATATAAATCCCAACCTCGGTTTATTTCATAAAGTTAGCGTATAACTTATTTATAAGTTATAAATATCTTTTATAAAGTTATGTACGATTAAGTTAACTAACTATACTTAAACGTGAAATAGATCAACCAAAATGTTGCAACTGAATCACATACCCTTTTTAATTGGGTGAAATCATATTGGAGATTGAACAAAAAATAGAATATGGTTGTGCATTGATTATTCAATGCGTGCAAGAAGTGAAAATGAGACTTGTTGTTGGGTTATGCATGTATTCATTAGATTGTTATTCCTCTATTATTGTTCATTAATAATGATTAGAAAATGCTTTCATAGTGGGGGTTTTCAAAAAAACCAGTCTATGTGTGAAATTAACAACCATGGAAGGCCATGCGGGTGTATTATCGGGGAGAAACAAATAAAAAATACTAAATGATGCCCAAGTTAGCCACTACCAATCTAAACCTCAAATCATAATACTAGGAACTCATTTGGGGAAAGAATCGGGATAGTTTGTGAAGTAAGGTTTTACACTTGTTCCAAATCTCTTATTTTGGCATGGATGGGAGAAGAATTGCTAGCAGAGGGGAGTGATGGTGCAAACTGCTTGTGAGGGCACCCCAATCAAACCAGCCCCTCCACGCCTCCATCCACTCCCCAGCATTATCACTTTTCCACCAACCTCCCCAATTCCTTTGCCACCGCCACTTCTCTTTTTTATAAATGTTAAGATCTTCAAATTATTTTATTTATTATTATTTATATATAACGGTAATAATTATTTTATTAATTTTACATCTTTATTCTTAATTTATTAATTTTATTTAATTAGTTGATTAATCCAACTTTTAAATCCCATAATTATGCTCGCTCATGTTATTAATTGAATTTTATTCTAACAATTTTATCATCTAAACTCGCTCTCATAATGGTTGGCGGAGCACTATAATATAAGATTGAATGGTTTATTCTCTATTAGCGGCGACAATAAGAGAAAAAAATTCCAAAATAAAACAATGAATTAAAATCTTTTACAAACCTAAAAGTGGTAGGAAAAATTGACATTGTATTAAAAATACGCAGGTGCATTTTTCTATTTTAACTTTAAAGCTTAAACTTCAAAGAGTAAACAACTATACCAATCTAAAAAAATGCCCATACAAAAGGGTTCACTTTTGAAATATAGTTGAAATCCTACGCGATAGGTTAATTGAATATATAGGTATTCATAAAGCTCCAAAGTTACCTTGATTTTATACTTTTTATTGAATGCCACTAGAGACTTTACCTTATGGAATTTAATGTAATATTTTTGTGGGAATGGGACCACATTTATGTATTTCACTATGAAAAGAGAACGGAAAAGGAAAGGGTGACTAGTTGCAAAATTATTATTATTATTTTTTGATAAATAATATCTTATATTATATTAACAAGTAAAATAATACAAGATAATTCAACAAAAAGAGGGTGGTATGAGAGCACGCCCCAAAGCCACGAACAAACTAGGCCAGGCCTAGGAAAAGTCAACTATAAGAACATAAAAACAACGAGAATGGAATTAAGCCATTGTTATAAAGAGTTGGCCGGCGAGAGGGTAGATCATGGTCATCGGACCAATCGGATCTAGGGAGGTACTTCCCTTTGTCCAGGAACCTCCCATCGAGCCGTGTGGCCCTCTTCTTCGTTCTCTTCCACAATGTTGCGAGTTGAAGAGATGGATAAAGCTACTCAGGAAACTTATCCGGCATGGGCGGAGGCTCCACCCATAATGGATGCGCGACTCGGGGGCATTCGGAAAGCCCCAACCAAGATAGTGAGACGACGATAGGGATCCCCAACCCTAGTGGCGACCTAGGGGCGAAGGAGAGAGGATCCTTTATGACACCCGAATGTGCAAGGACCGACAAACACGACGGATTGAGCGACGCTTAGAGCGGCTCGACAACCACCTCGGGGATGACCGTCGTGGGGCGGAGAGCACCAAGAGGGGTAGGGTGGCTCGAGAAACATTACAAGGGCATCACCCCAAAGAATGAAGGAGAGTCCTGGAGGTGCTCCACCTTAAGGGCCACCTTATTCGCTTGCACTTGTATCTGCAGTAGCACATTGGAGATAACCATCGACTTATTATAAATAGAAAATTGTTGATCAACTTTAGCATGAGAAAACAAGAGTTCCTTTCTTTCCAAATCCAAAAAGAATTTCCCCTTTGAAAGCATGCCAAATTTGGCTAAACATGTGTCATTACGGAATTATTGCCTAACAAAATATGTTGTCAATGAAGCATTACGGTCTTAAAGGGAGAAAGAATGAATGGATCCAATTCCAAGCCTTTTGGGCCTTACGACGATACCGAGAAAAGGTGGGATAAGGTTTCCAGTGCCTGAGAAGGGATATTTTGGAGCTGCGACACCAAGTTGAACCTGAGACGGGCATCTATCGACATGCCTTGGTGGAGAATACACCACATAAAATGAGTGATTTTAGGTTCCACACAAGCGGACCAAACAATGTTGAATCTCCTTCTCCAACTAGAAGGAGAAGAATGGAGCCCCCACCGATTGTTGATTTTTTCAACCATGGCGGTGGGGAGATAGCCAAGAATAAGCTAAGTTACTAGTAGAGTAATTCCATAAGGGGGTATCCACGAACCATTTCCAGTCTGTCCACCAAGGACGGGAGGAGAGCACAACAATTTTGTGGCTCATATGATCAAGAACAAAGGGGACAATGTCGATAATATTGTCTGGTCGTGTGAGGCAAGGTTGAAATTAGCTTTGACCTCAATTCAAGGACACCAAGCTTAGATACGTTTGCAAAAGAGGTCCCGAATTGAGCGAAAATCTTATCTGCGGGGATTTCGAGGACCTCTACAAGACACCAATCTT
The DNA here is from genome assembly GCA_018340775.1 of Taxus wallichiana var. yunnanensis. Classification (NCBI taxonomy): domain Eukaryota; kingdom Viridiplantae; phylum Streptophyta; class Pinopsida; order Cupressales; family Taxaceae; genus Taxus; species Taxus wallichiana. The sequence goes on from CM031242.1 coordinate 79,420,373, forward strand.
GGAATTGGATGACATGCGACCACCATAAGGAGGGATGGTTAATAGAGAGGCCATTATGAAAGTCGTCACCCTTCTATTGAAGCCATGGTTTGATTCTCCCATGTTTTCCATATACTTTTGAGAACAAAAGTGTTGACCACTTTAATGGGCACATCAACAATGAGAAGATTGACAAAACCTAAACCATTCTAAGTTTTTCGACCATAAGGGGAACCCTCCTCAATGCCATGGTGTAGAAGCACTTTCTAAGATTCTTGTCCTTCGATGCTGCAAATTATCCATTTGGCATAAAGCACCTACCCTTGGCGTAGTATGTCAATAAGGCCCATTCCTCCAAATTATCCAGGAAGACAAAACGCGTCTCTATGCGACTCTATGAAACCTTTTTCCGAGAAGAGGCATTGCCCCAAAGAAAATATTTGAGAATATTTTCCAACTTTTGCACAATTTTTTGGATGGGACCCAACAAGAGGAATAATAAACATGTGTAGCTTCAAGAACTTTGGAGAAAATCTAGAACTTACTCGCTAAAGACAATGGGTTGGTTATCTAATACTCAAGTTTTTTAACAATCCGTTAAACAACATATTGCTAAAGATTTATCATTAATGCTTAAAAGGCAAAAGGGATGCCAAGAAATTTGAACATCTCACCATGGTCAATCATCTTCCAATCATACAAAGCCATCTAAAGGGTGCGGGGAGGAAGGATTGCTTGTAACACTACATTTTGCCATTGAATGGATGAACCAGAGGCTAAACAAAAGTATCAAGGCATTGCATGACATTGCAAATGTTACTTTCATCTTCAATTAGTGTAATAAAGGATTCATCAACAAAGTGGTCATTGAGCAGTTGAGCATTAGCGAAGGAAGGCAACACAATTCCCCTAACCAGCCCTTGAGATTTGTCTTTGGCAAGTAGATAGCCAAAGCCTTCCACCGGAAGAACATAAAGAGTAGCGCCGATGAGAAACCCTATCATATGGAGCGGAAAATGCCAAATGGATCCGAAATGTGCCCGTTAGTGGTTATTCGAGTCGAGGCATTCATGAGGAGCATCTTGACAGATTGTAGAAAAAATGAACCAAAGCTCAATGCACGAAGCATGGCCAATATGAAAAGCCATTCAATCCTATTGCAGGCCTTCTCAAAATCAATTTTAATAAAAAGAGATGGTTGATTGGACTTGTGATCCCATTCCATACCTTCCCAAACGGCTATGATATTGTCTAGAATGTACCATCCATGGATGATGCTAGTTTGCTTCAAATTTGAATAATGGTCGGAGAATATATTGCAACCAAATGCTTTTTTAATTTTGGAATATTTTAAATTCATTATAAAGCAAGTGACATACCCACTTAAAAATAAATAAATAAAATGTGAATTTTGTAATATACAAGTTATAGGGACAAATCATGCCCAAATTTCAAAAGTAAATTGTAGCCTCATTTATTAGTAATCTTAAACAATGGTAAATGGATATGTTATCCCAAATTTTCCCCTCGGCAAATTTGGTCAAGACAAGTCCTGCATATAAGGAAGTTATGAAGGAAACAACTCATACATGCGAGCTCACATTCTAGGATGACAAACAAGGTTGCAGAGGAACTTTACAATGGAGTGGCGGGGCCTGAGAAAGATCAAACAACCCCGTGCAAGAAGAAATTCAAGAAACGGATCTATCGAGTGAATCGTGCCTCAAATCCAACAAAAAAATTACATGTGGGCTCAAATGGAATAGCAGGGTCGGGAAGGAGGCCGAGAAGTGTCAAAGGAACCGAGACTCAAAGGAAAAGAAACAATGAAGATTCAAAGTCTTTGAGCTCTGAAATAGTTCAGGACGGACCCGAAATCGACTAAGTATGGAGGAGATAGCAGAGGGAGCCAAGTGTCCAAACGATGCACCTCCAAAGATTAAATCCAAAGGGGCAGACCTAAACGAGCGCCAAACCTCCACACATTCGAGCTCCAAAAGTTACACTAGCTAGGCCGTTGGAAAGTCTTCGACTTAGCGAAAGGTACCAAGTGTCGGCTCGGTGCAATTCCAAAATGGGAGCCCAAGGTGGAGACTCAAACTTGCGCCAGCCCTCTACGCAGCCAATGGTCAACAGAGGTCAAAAGGAGAATGGGCCCAAAACGGATAAGTAATGATTGCAGGTGGAAGGCATTAGGGGTCCAAACAACACACATTCAAAAGCGGGACCCTGAGCAGGTTGTCAAATGAGTGCGGGCCTTCCACATGTCCCAGAGCTCGAAAAGGTGAGGGCGACCATTGAAAAGTCCAAAGGCCCATGAGAGGTCTCCACATGTCATATTTGTGCTACTCCAAAGGTAAAGTCTGGGGGCAGTTTCTAAACATGTGCAAAGCCTCCATGTGTCTTAGGTCAGATACAGTGCCTCCGCCCACGGAAAATACTCGGGAAGAATACAAAGGAAATATGGAAACCTACGGATGCCGCCATGTGTCGTATGGGCGCTATTCCAAGAGCAAAGGAAGGAGTCAAATCTCAAACGAGTGTAGAGCTACCCTTTGGACCCGATACATATAGACTCATTTAAATATTGCGCGCCCATGATCCAAAAATTCAAATGGCCATATATTTTGACTGAGAACTCAGATTCGGATGGGAGAATATTTTTTGGAAACATCTCGACGCCCTTTATGCCTTGGAAACATAAAATATCATTTTTCATAGGCGTTGGTGGGTGAAAAATGGGAAAAAGTCTTCCAGGACATTAATACAAAGCCCGATTTCTCCAACTACTAGATCTGATTCGATTTGATCCGCCATTCTTCTTCAATACGCTGGATGCAGAGACAGAGGGAGCTAGAATCGACAGATTTGGGGTGGATTTGAAAGGAGCATTGATTGATAGCAGTTGAGTCTTCAAGGTAGAATTTGACTTTTCCCTCTTCTCTCTCTTATTATTTCTATATATTGTAACACTTCTCATTTGAGAAGAGGAGATTATTCTGGGCGTAGGGAAACTCTGTCAAATTTGTTTCCCGACTCCATTTTGAGTTGAAAACCTTCTCCTACGCCTGACAAGCATTTTTGTGCCTCTAAGCAAAAACGTAATGGTCTGTGCACCCATATAGAGCAATAAAACATGTTTTTGTGGTGTTTCTTCAACCCTTTGCATTGTTTTGTTGTCTCTCCATGCCTCTCCCTTTCAAATCTATTTTTGTGCATGTATTTCACATTTACAGGTGCAGGGTGTTGTGTTTCATGGAGTTTTGATCATGGATTAGGATATGGGTTTGTGTCACTTCTGTCTGACCTTCCCATCTTCCTTTCTCCCTGTTTCATCCTCCCTCAACAGAGCATCTCACCCCTTTCCTTCTCTAGTGTATCACCGCTTTAGTGTAGGATTTTCTTTCACCCTCTCTTTCTCTCTGGTTCCTTGGAATGGTTAGATTAGGATAGTTTAGTTTTTTCCTACATTAGAGTAGCTCGTGGCAGGTAGTTTAGGAACAAGAACCAACTTTCTCTGGAGGATCATCTTAGGTTTGCAAGTCCCACAGCTTGAGAGATGATCCAATGTTATGCAATCACACCGAATGCCCCATTTTAACCACTTCACATCTTTGGCCATTCGGGGTGCTGTGATTTTGCACTAACGGGATCACTATTTACAAAAAAATAATAATAACCCTAAACAATGATAAATAAGTTATTATGGGACATCTAGTGAGATGTTCTTAGATATTTAAAATATGTATAAATATGCTAGAAGATAAGGTTGTTATTTATAAATATCCCACCTCACAATCATGATCCCTTATAGTCAATATTTATATATCATTTATATAACAAATTCCATATTAAAACTCCTTAAAATCAAATATTGACATTTTGTCAATGTTAATGGCTCGAGTCAAAATATTTCATATGTTTCATCAAATTTATAAGTTTTAACCAATCCAAAGTATTAGATAACATTTGGAAGTTATTTTTATAATTATGAACTTTCTCATGATCTTGAAGATTTCATGTTCTTATATTTAGAGTGTTGAACCCTCACCCTTCTCTTGGATAAATGCCTTATCAAAGTAAGGCCATTGATTGGGATGTCAACCAAGTTTTTTTCAATCCCAATTTTTCTTTGTGAGATATTTTATCTTTATAAAATAGGCCTCTTCCTTCATTTAATTATGCATCTTGGCTAATAGAAGATTCACTATTGTGTAATATTTGATCTATCATTAGTTTGAATAAATATTTATAGATATCCTCGAGACTCATCTTCATGTTCTTCTTTTATGATGAGATTCTCATAAGCCTGACTATTATCAATCTCAATGAGTTGGTTTTCCATAATTTAATAAATTGTGTTCCTTCGTAATGTTGCAAACAACTTATAACAAGGCCTTTATCATAATACATCAATAATGTATATTAAACAATGACATGATTTGGACATACCTAATGATGAAAAACACTATGAGGATCTTTTACGATGTTTACTTAGAACATGTGAGGATAGTGTGTCAATAGTTGATGATGGCTCCTCCACCATTATTAAACATAAGATGACATAAGGGATGTATTGAGCATCATATTTCACCTTATGTGAATGGCCTCATCACTTGAATTGACAACCTAAAACAATATATTGATACGGAAAGAGATCAATCACAAGATGACATAATTTAAGTATTCCACAACCCTTTGGCATAACAAATGAATGTTAAATAATACAATCACTTGACTAAAAATTAAAGGTTATTTAATGTTAAATCAAATTATAACATTGTTTTGCTAAATTTCTCAAAATTTAGGTGCTTATATTACTCACTAAGCATGCATTGTTTAAATTTAGAGGAATTTGGTCTAGATTAATAATGTTATGTAGTCTTGTAATATTTCTAGAAAAAATTGAATTTTGTAAACTCAATTTGTACATCAATTTTGAGGAAAATAGGATATAAATTATGATAATTAGTCTATCATGTAGTCCGAATGTCTCGATCTTCATCGTGTCATATATTTCATCCTATGAAAATTCTTTGTTTTTATGAAAAATGCCAACCTAGTTTAATATTTTCTATTAAGATAAATGATTGAGTCTACTTCATCATTTTATAGGCACAACTCTTTTCCATAATCAAATATCTATATGTTGTTTCTCAAATCTCAATATGCTAGTAAATTGACATCATTTCTTGTAGTCCATCATGTCATTCTTATTACGGTTTATATCGAACTTGATTTTTAAAATGCATGTGCCTAAGCCAACCCTCCTTTGTACAAAAAAACTTGTTGACATTTAATATTCTTAATTATTACTAGACTTGATATTTCTTATGTATTAGGTATATCTTCTAGATTTATATAGGACCCATGTGAGAATGTTTTGAAAGTGGCCTAGAGAATCTTAAAATATATTACATGTACATTCAATTCTAGTTTATACCATGCTTGTTCTAAATTACACTTATATGGATTTTGGTGATTCTAACCATTATATGTTGTACACATAGAAAATATATCTCTAGATATGTTTTCAAGTTTGGTATAAGTGATATCTATTGCAAGAGGAAGAAACTTGACCAACAATGTCTATCTCTTCTCTTCAAGCAAAAAATAAGTGTTATAAAAGCAAATTAATAATCCATGTGGTGAATATCTTGTTGCAAAGAACTTCATATGGATTTCAAAGTGTTTAGTGGTGAAAATGGATTAAGTACTAGCCATGCATATAGGTTAGAGAAGCTGCACAAAGGAGGTGCACAAAGGGGCACACAACACACAAAAAGGTCGGCGCATAAATTTCCTTGCATGGACATATAGGGTTTGAGACTTGTTATCCAAATAGCTCCCCTAGCGATTTAGGAAAACTTGCATACACATTCTGGCCCTAAGTTATCTATTGAAGAAGTTGCGCACGCTCAAGATCATTTGGCACATTCCTTTGATCACAGTTAACTGCGCACCCCTTTCCTTCCTCCCTCCACTTCCCCTCACGTTCGCCTTATACTGCGCGTTCATCTTTTCCAGTCATTTTTCCTCTACCCTGTGTGCCTAAGTCTCTACAACCCTTTGCGTCTGCACCCATTACTTTGTAATAGTTGTGCCTTAACCATACATTCTTTGCTCACCGGTTTGATTCATCTCCCCATGCGCATTGCATGCGCTCCCTCTACGCTTTCCTTTATTTTCTCCATGCACCCTTCGTGCGGATCATCTTTTGACACGCTTAAATATGCGGTGTGTAACTTGATCAGTGCGCGCGATAAGGCGCCGAATCCTTGCAACAAATGAATGATTAACACATGACGAAGCGATAAATAGTTGTATAGTTGGCTACCATCTCGGCCCAATCGGCGCATGCCACGTGTCTTGTATACGCCGATGACTATGACATCTTTCGACAAATATATCATCAGCTCTGAGCTCGGATCGATGTGCTACTGGACTTGTCAGAAAGTTGTTGACATCAACAATAGTGCAGAAATTCAAATTTCAAATTCTGGCGGATCTGGTAGGTGAGAATTGGGAAAATGTCTCTCTGAACATTGATGAGCAGATATGATTTCTCCAACCACCCAATTTAGTATGATCCACTCTCTTTCATTTTCAACATGTCAAACAGGCATGGGGAAGCATATTTCATAGATTTCCAAGCGGATTTGGACATTGAATGCTTCTTGTTGGTGGTTGTGTTTCAAATTCGGGTTTTCCCTCCTTTTCCTTTCTTCATCCATGGATTCATCTATAAATGTAAGAGCAAGGCTCATTTTTATGTTGGACACTTTGGATCCTTACGCATGTTGCTAAGGACTCCATATTTTCTATATTATGAGTTGCAAACCTCCATGTTTGGCTCTTGCATGTGGATATCATCCTCATCATTGTAATAGTTACGTGAATTTTGGAAATAATAGAAGCATCGTTTTGTGACTATTCTCTATCCTAGTGTGTTTGCATTTCTTCTTCTTTCCTTTTCTCTTGCATTGTGTATTGTTGTGCTACTTCAAGTCCCTTGCAGTTCTATGTGTGGTTGTGTTCCATAAGGATGATTTGGTGAATGCGTGTTTTGTTGTGCTACTCGTGCCTAGCCTCCTCTCACACATTCCTTGTCATTCTTGCTCAGAACAAATAGTGTTCATCCCTCTTCTCTAGTCGTTATCACCTTTTAGTGTAGTTTACTTCATGTTATCCTTGTTTCCCTGGCCCCTTGGCATTCATAGCTTAGTTTCCCCTTTTCAGCACTAGGAGTAGTAGTAGCATTAGAGATAGATAGAGGAAACGACCTTCTCTAGAGATCCGTCGCAAGCTAGCAAGGTCCCCTGACTTGGGGAAGGTTCCATTGTGGTCTAAGACACCTCGGTCCCTTTCGAGAGATCGAGACGGGTGCATGTTTGAGAATCAACAACAAACGACCAATTTTAGGGAATGTGGCTAAAAATAACTAGAAAAAAATAGAGTATTGTTTAAGCAAGATCCAAAAATAGACCAAAGCATGATATCTTGGCATTCAAGAAAGGACTAAAAGAAGATAAAAACACATGCGAGGAAAGGAAAAAGACACCACATAGATCATGCTAATAATATGATTAAAGCATGTAAGGTATGAGATTAATATAACTTAATCTCTTTGTTGGCACAAGTTGTAAACAACATGCAAGATATTATTAAGCATGCCTATTAATAATAAGATGCACTTAGGTGGTGAATGGTAAGTCCCCACCATAAAAATATAGGTTATGCGCCTTTTTTAGAGATTTGAGTTCCAAGTTCTAATTTCAAAGTTCTTAGAGTCTATTAGGGGTTTTAAGTATGTATTCATGTATGGATCTAGACATGGAGGTACAATTATTGATGTAATCAACTACTATGTTATGCAATGAATTATGGTTTTCATGGATGATTGTGTATGGATTACTAAAGTGAGAACGTCTGAACATGGGTTTATTGGTATTAAGATCTTATTAGTTATTTTATATGAATGATTTCCTTATTATATGTGTTGCTGAGTTACTATGCTATATCTCCATATTTTTATGTTGTTTTGATTATGATTATGAACATGCATGTTAACATCTTGTTAAGCAAACAAAGGAGGGACCTAGTGGTTGCACACACTTTGGGTGAGCTTCAAGACTTGTATGGATGAAGTGTCATCATGCATAGTTGTATTGGGTAATAAAAGACAACACAAAGGAAGAAATTCACTCTTATATGATAGACAAAGATGTATAGTTCTTGAAAACAATTCATTCCAACATCGATGAATAAAGCATATCAAGATGCATGTGCAGTTCATTCAAGAAAAATGTCCTCGATGGCGAATTTTATCCCCACATCTAACTCAAATGATCATTGTAACACCCATGTTATAATCCATCCAAATTAATGGATTTAAAAAAATCCTTAAGTACAATTAATGCCTTCAATGATTTCATCTTGCTAGATAATTAATCCAACATAATTAAATGTTTACAATCCATCTGATAATCAATGATAACCATGTGCAACTATAAGGGTCTACTAGATCATCTTGATCTCCCTTAAATCACTCTAAGTGAGTGTTTATACTCTATATACTTTTGGTTAAACCTTTACATGTTAGGAGAACTAAGTGCATCTCCTAAGTGTCTACTGGAAAACATACCACTGTATTCCTTAGGTATTCGACACAATGAGGTAGGGGAATGTTGAGTAGACAATGTAATCATATAGTTACATTACTTTGGCCAAAGGTTCAAGTGTTGCATTGCAATCTTAGTTTTATGACCTCACACAAGACAACGAAACTGTCTTCCGTCACCGTACAACCATCTCTACATATTTATTTGGATTTCATTTCATTGTTTAAGAAATTAAGTTTTAGTTTTGAAGAAGTAGAGGGTAAGTGCACAAAGTTGGGGGGCCAAAAAGTAGACAAGAATCCAAAAAAGTAAAACATGTACGCGATTTTGCTAAAACGCGCTCGTGTTTTAATTTGTTTGGCTCGAGAATCACCGAACCATAATGTGTACACATTTTAAACAAGTCAAAATGCGTACACATTTTGTGTAGTATGGACCATGCATATGTGTTTTGGTGGGTTATACTTACAAAAACAAATTTTAGTAAATATCAGAAATTAGGGTCACTCTGCACCTTATGGAAGTGGTTTCGTAGCTCCAACAATTATAATCTAGAAGATAGTTTTTCAAAATCTAATCTAGTCAGTACTTACTCATTTTCGTGGTTTCAGCAAATGACTTAAAAATTTCAGGGCATATATATTGTAGTCGGTATTTGTTTTGGGAAAGCATATAATCATTTTTTAGGTTTTTTGACCTTCTAAAATAGATTTTGGCCCTACCACTACTTGAATTGGTACTAATTTTTAAATTTGGTCCATAATTCACTTTAGTGACAATAAATTAACTCTACAATGTTTGTCTATTTCTTACTAAAAAGAGATCCTCACTCTGTAGATAGAGGATTGTTCCCTGAATGAGATTCATATCCTATGGCCAAAATGAGGTGATTGTAATGTGCCTCCTCCTTAAGGTGTGATAACACTACTAGGTGTTGAATGAGTTGTTATGAATAGTACCAAGTGAATTGCATCAAGTGAATTCAGATGATTCCTCATTCTTAGAAACATGGTGCTCCATATAAAGATCATCCCCTCACCTTTCCTATCTCTAAAAGCATCCTTTCATGGAATAAAATTCATGATTCTCATACATGCTTTTTCTCATGTCTCTTATGGAGACAAACGATGCCTTAATACTTCCCAAATAATGGTCTTAGATAACTCGGTGACATGACTAGCTCATTTTAGCTTGTTCTGAAGGGTGTTGATTAGCTACAAAATGGCCAAAAATGTCTTTTTAGGCCTTTAAAGGAAGTAGTCTCTCATAAAACCTAAATGATTCAATCGATCACCTTAAACAATATTCCCTACACACTGAAACACGTTGAATGATCTTCTTAGGACTTTCCTTTGGGTGAGGGTTTAGGGTTTAGGGCTAAGGGTTTAAGACTCAAGATTTAGAGTTTAGGGTTTAAGGTTTAGTGTTTAAGGCTCATAGTTTAGATTTTAGGGTTGAAGGTTAGGGTTAGTGGTTCATGGTTTAGGGTTTAGAGTTTTGGGTTTATGGGTCAGGGTTAAGGGTTGAGGGTTTAGGGCTCAAGGTTCAAGGTTTAGGGTTTAGGGGTCAAGGTTGAGGTTTAGGGTTTATGGCTCAAGGTTTAGGGTTTAGGGTTGAGAGTTGAGGGTTCAGGGTTTATTTTTTAGGGTTTAGGGTTAAGGGTTTATGTTTGAGGGTTCAAGGTTTAGGGTTTTGGCTTAGGGCTTATGGCTTAGGGCCTAGGGTTCAGGGCTTAGGGTTTAGGGTTTAGGGCTCAAGGTTTAGGGTTTAGGGGTTAGGGTTTAGGTTTTAGGGTTTAGGGTTTAGGATTTAGGGCTTAGAGTTTAGGGTTTAGGGATTAGGGTTTATGGTATAGGGTTTAGGGTTTAGGGCTCAGGGTTTAAGGTTTAGGGTTGAGGATTTAAGGTTTACGGTTTAGGGTTTAGGAGTTAGGGTTTAAGGTTTAAAGGTCAGGGTTCAGGGTTTAGGGTTTATGTATTAGGGTTGAGTGTTTAGAGTTGAGAGTTGAGGGTTCAGGGTTTAGGGCTCAGGGTTTAAGGTTTAGGGTTGAGGATTTAGGGTTTACGGTTTAGGGAAAAGGGTTCAGGGTTTAGGGTTTAAGGCTCGAGGTTTAGGGTTAAGGGTTTAGGTCATAGAGTTCAGGGTTTAGGGTTTAGTTTTTAGGGCTTAGGGTTTAGGGTTTAGAGCTTAGGGCTTAGGGTTTAGGGTTTAGGGCTTGGGGTTTAGAGTTTAGGGTTTAGGGGTCAGGGTTTAGGGTTTATGATTTAGTTTTTAGGGTTTAGGGTTTAGGGTTTAGGGACCTTTAGGATTTAATATTTAGGCCTTAAGGTTTAGGGTTTATGATTTAGGGGTTAGGGCTCAGGGTTTAGGGTTTAAGGGTTAGGGTGCATGGTTTAAGGTTTATGACTTAGGGTTTGGGGTTCGAGTTATAGGTTTAAGGTCTAGGGGTTAGGTATGGGTTTAAGTTTTAGGGGTTAGTTACGAGTTTAATGTTTATGGGTTAGAGATAAGGGCTCTAGATTTAGGGTTTAGGGCTCGGACGTTTAAAGTTTAGGGTTTAGGGCTCAAGGATTAGAGTGTAGGTTTCAAGGATTAAGGTTTAGGGTTTATGGTTTAGGGATTAGGGTTTAGGGTTCATGGTTCATGGTTTATGGCTTAAGGTTTGGGGTTGAGTTATTGGTTTAAGGTTTGGGGGTTAGAGCTCGGGGCTCTGGATTTAGTATTTAGGGCTTAGGGCTTAAGGCTCAGGGTTTAGGGTCCAAGGTCAAGGGTTTAGGGTTATGGGTTTAGGTTTTAGGTTTTAGGGTTTAATATTTATTGTTTAGGGTTTAGGATTTAGGATTTTGGTTTTAGGGTTTAGGGTTTAGGTCTCATGGTTGAGGGTTAAGGGTTTAGGTCACAGAGTTTAGGGTTCATCGAATTTGTAGGAAGAACATTCAAAGAGAGTCATCAAAATTTGATGTTTTTCATCTGTTGATATTTTGGAGGGAAATGTCATATTCATGACTATCCAATCCTTCCAAAGACCCCAGTAGTCCTCAATCCTTGGATGTACTAGGGAGACATTGTTACTTGGCTTCCATTTATAATGATAGATATATTTGTAAATTCATGTTATGACCTCTAAATCTATATGAATTTCAAGTTGCTTGGAAATCACATCACACCCTTCACTAGGATTGATGATTACCCCTATCTTTTTGTTCAGGGTATTTTGAAAACATCCATGGGTTTATCATAGAAGGAATTATCAATGAATGGAAGGTCACTAAGTCGTAGGCCAGGTAACTCCCATTTAGAACTAAACAAGAAAGATTTACTAGGCGATTGATAACCCCTTTGTGTTCTTAGCCATTCCCTTGTTTCTATGCTTATTTTGAACACTTTAGGAAGTTCTGTCAAATTTACTATCCATTCCAGTAGAACACTTGAACTTTATCTTTCTCTAGAGGAGAGGATACTACAGGAAATTCAATTATGATCCTACACCTCTGCATTGATATATTCTCTATGTTTCTTTTGTTTCCTTTAAGATTATTTTTGTTGTAATGGTTATTTTTTCCATCTTCCAATGGGTCATCCTGGCTTGCATAATACCATACATGGAAATATGAGAAATGTGAAATTTGTTTAGAGTGTGAATAAATTTTCATTCAAGAGCGCAAATATATGTGGGGAGAAACAAGTTTGGAAGAGATGTGTAATATATGCATTACTGAGGCACAAGGTAGATGTCATATCCATTTAGTTACTTGTCCCACCCCTCATAAACAAGGTAGTTCTATAAGCGAGACTCAATGATGGTTCTAGGCATGAGACTAGGAAATATTGATGAAATATGGTTTGGAGTTTAGGGTTTAGGGTTTAGGGCTCATGGTTCGAGGATTAAGGTTTAGGGTTTACGGTTGAGGGTTGAGGTTCATGGTTTATGGTCTAGGCACGAGACTAGGAAATATTGATGAAATATGGTTTGGGGTTTAGGGTTTAGGGCTCATGGTTCAGGGTTTAAGGTTTAGGGTTCAGGGTTTAAGGTTTAGGGTTATGGTTTAGGATTTAGGTTTTAGGTTTAGTGTTTATGGTTAGGGTTTATGGATTGAGGTTAAGGATTTAGGGTTTAGGGTTTAGAATTTAATGTTTAAGGATTAAGGTTTAGGGTTTATGGTTTAGGGCTCGAGGTTTAGGGTTTAGGGTTTAAGGTTTAGGGCTTAGGGTATATGGTCTAGGGTTTAGGGTTTAGATTTTAGGGCTCAGGGATAAGGGTGTAGGGTTCAAGGCTTAGGGTTTAGGGTTTAGGATTCAATGTTTAAGGTTTAGGGTTTAGGGGTCAGGGTTTAGGGTTTAGGATTTAGTTTTTATGGTTCAGGGTTTAGGGTTTAGCATTTAGGGCTCATGGTTCATGGTTTAGGGTTTAGGGTTTAGGGCTTAAGGCTCAGGGTTTAGGGCTCACGGGTAAGGGATGAATGTTTAAGGTTTAGGGTTTAGGTTTTAGGGTCTAGGGATCATGGTTAAAGGTTTAGGGTTTAGGGTTTAGGGCTCAAGGTTTACAGTTTAGTGTTTAGGTTTATGGCCTATGGTTTAGGGTTTCGATTGTAGAAGTTAAATGCTAAAAGATTTAGGTTGAATGTTGAAATCCTGAAAAATTACCTATGTATTGACCAAATTATAATTTAAAAAATTATCTCCTAAACCATGACTCATGGAGATGTGAGACTAATTCCATAAGGTTCAAAGTGACCTAATTTCTTATATTTACATAAATAAATTTAAAGTATAAGTTTTTCATTTATTATTATTTATATTTTATAATAAATAAATAAATAAATAATAAAATATAAATAATAAATAAAACTTATTTATATTTTATTATTTATTTATTTATTTATTATAAAATATAAATAATAATAAATGAAAAACTTATACTTAAACATTTATTTATGTAAATAGAAGCATGTCAAAAGCATGCATAATGCTTATATCTTACGCAGAACGTGTAACGTGTTATGTTTATACTACGAGAACACATACACGTTATGTAACGCGTACGCGTTTTATGTTTTCTCTTTTCCCAAGCCATGCTTCATGGCTTGGGATCGATTTAGATCCCCAAGCCCGAGGCATGACTGACTGCACAAACACATCAAACAACGAGTTTTTACAAGAAAATATAAAAATGACACTTCCTCTATGATAAATCAACATAAAACAATCGATCTATTTAAAAAAAATTATACCATGATGTAGAGCAGAGTCTCTTCTTTCTAAAAATATAATTTTTCAAATTTTTCGACTAATATAAGGTTTCTATATTATTTATTTTCTATGCCTTTTTATAGTTATTTTTTGAAGTGTAAATATGTCTATCTTTCATGGGTGTATCTTTTTTCGGGTGATTGAAATTTTTAAAAAATTATACTAGCCCAAAATAGGCATAAATACATATTCAAAAAAAAATCTAATTTTTGATATTTTTGAAGTAGTTAGGGGGCATGGTGGAGTTTCGTTATTTTTCAAAACATAAAATTTCTGTACTAGAAAAATCACAAATAAAAAAATATTCACTAAAAAATATTTAAAAAAATGGAGCTCAAACTAGATGCTCCTAGCTATCTTTCTATCAAAGGGTTTTCAAAAATACTAAATGGTACTCAAAAATGGTGGGGGCACGAAAGTTATTCATGTTTTTAACAAAAACAAGAGTATCTGTTGGTATTTTAGTTGTTTGACCTACTTAAACTTATCTATTTTCAATAAAATTTAGTAGCTTAGAAACTAGACTCAAAATGCTACGATTTATATTTCTACAAAGCATCTTCCAATTTTGAGTGTAACTATTTGAAAAACTCATACAAGTGGAAGTTTTTTTTTTTCTAGAAAAATACATCCACTTTAGACCCATTTTTGGCCCCCTAACTTGGTGCACTTACCCTAGAGTCCATGACTTATCCTACTAATTGAAAGGATCCTATCAGTTCCATCTTAAGATTCCTATAGGAATGATTGTGACCATGTAATTATTTTCATCATTACGTCCTCACTACCCTTCCCATAGCCATCCTAAGTTGGCACAAGTAGGATTTTATTGAGAAGATGATGGTATATAACACATATGCTTCATTTACACTCTAATTTATCCATGAGAGATGAAGTGAATAAGTTCATGTTATAATTTTTTGATACACGATATTAGATTCTTGAAAGAGGGTTACAAAGTAACTCTATGAGTTACTATCTTTCATTAGTTCCTCTTATCTAACTTACATAATGTAGTATTTGTCGTTAAGTATAATTTTACTAATCATGTTCCACATTGAGTTGTTCCATTGCATTACTCGTTAAGGATAGTCCTTAATCTCCAAGTTCATTAATTTCCATGATTAGTCCATTTAACTCCATAAAGATACAATGATAACTTTACTTTGCTTTCATTATACGGTTATCCTTATTGTTCTATGTATCAACATTCATCATATTTGATCATCTTAATTGAATCAATATAATAAAAAATAAGTATATAACATAAGATTAATCATCTTTATTTATACTCAGATGTATAAACAACACACACATGTACACAACACACACACACACACACACACACACACACACACACATTGCATATCCAACAAGATAAGTCACAAAACAACCATATCATAATATGTTTTTAAATAAGAATAATCCTTAAAATTTATTAATAATGATACACAATCATCAAATAATACATTGGGCAAAAATCCCTTTACAATATGCAAAGGCATTCCTTTTGTGTTTATCAAATAAATAAAACAATCCTTTTTAGATTTATAACAAGTAACTTATGATGTAAATCAATCGTAAATATCCAAACAAGTCATCACATCAAGTGTCATCCTTTCCCGCAAACTCGTAGGAGAGATAAAATGTATATATATGGGTGGGTTCGAATAAGCGACATGAGTTTGCAAACTCATTATCATTGTTGTATTTAGAATGAAATAAAAAAAATGTTGAGGATAGCTTGATTAGTAATATATACAATATAATTGTAAACTTCCTAGTTTACAAGAAGTATTATATATCATACACATTTAAAATAACACTTCATTTTGAAATAATAAGTTTACTTTCAACAAATGAAATCAACTTTGAAAAACTTAACATATGAATGCTTAAAGTGTCGTACTATTATTTTTATTTAATACAATAATTCTAGATTAGAATTCAATCTAGTATCATTTAATTCCTTCTAACTTGTGTTTACAAATGATTTATTTTCCATAAAAGAATAACAACTACTAAATATAAGAAAGAACCTATTAATCATATAGATTTTCCATGTGTAAGTAGAAGTTCATTAAACAAACTCAAACAACAATGATCAAACTAGAGCCACAATTCCAATTCACTATGTATTTCCTCAATCATGAAAACTATGTTTCAACAATATTCACAAATTTATGAACATTTCAAGTGAATAAATTGCATCCAACTCCTTATTTCAAATTATCATAACCTTTACAAAGGAAAATAAATAACATCTTAGCTTATAAGAAAACCATACCGTTCCCCATATTTGCACAGTTTTGAATCCAAAAAAATCATGATCAACACAAGTCAAACAATCATGTTCATAAAGATCTAAAATCAATGCTAACAGTCAAGTTCCTTTTTAAGCTAAATCTTACTAAGCATCAAATTTCATGAGTTGTAGTCACTTATTAACCCTTCTGGATATTCAAATAACCAAAACGTATCAAGTCCCTAATGAATAACTAAACCAACCTGTACTCATGAGTGAGAGAAAGAGATTAGTAATTCATGTTTTAAGAACTTAATAACAACCATAACAACAAAGCTCTTAATGAGCTAGAATACACCCAAACAAAGTCAAGTCCATTGATAACTAAGTAGGAAAGATGAGCTAAAAATCTAACTCAACAAATCTCTATTTGGGCTATGTTTATCTTTTCATTTGAACTAGAACAATTAAATTCCACAAACATGTTTCACACTAAGTTCCTAATGAATACCCAATTTGAATATGCTCAAGGAGAGAGTGAAACTAGTTCATTCACGTTAGAGAGAACCTTATAACATTTAATAACAACAAGCTCACAAAGAGCTAAGTGGTGCTCGTATAACTAAAGGAAGAATTAATATCCAACTAATAAAAACAACCCAACTCCAAGAGAGCTTTGAAAAATATTATGATTTTTAAACCACTAAAGCGGTGATCTCTTAATGAACTAGATACAACTTGCAGCACAAACCGGACCCAATATTTGAAATCGAGCCCAAATCAAAAATATAAAACAAATTGTCATACCCCACATTGATGTATGAATTTTCGCAGTAAATGTTTGAAAAACTATTAAATTAATGATGAACATTAATTGATAATTATGTATATATATATATATATATATATATGCGAAAACATATACATCCACGTATATATATCCACACACACACACACACACACATATTCATTTAACATTTAACATTTGTTAAATTTATATAATGACCACCTTTCATTTGCTTTGTTGTATGGTGATTATGAGACTTCATCACAATTTGTTGTAGATAATGATATTTCCATTTATTATTAATGTTTGCGATGGTGAAGGTTACTTTGCATTGTTTAAAGTAATATAGTAAATTGATTAATGGTTATTGTACTACTATTCTAACTCAGTCTTAGACCGTAATGCATTTGAAAGTCGACCACTGTAAGGTAATTGTTATGGTTACTTTTTTTTTTTTTCAAATGGACATAGACTAAAGAATCAATTAAATTGTTTATCTTTGGATAATTGGCTTAGACCATATTGAATAGCTAATTGTTTGAACACTTTGATAAGGATTTGATCTTAAACCGTGAGGTAATAAAATTTGATATTATTAGCAATGGTCATCGACCATATTAGTTGGCATTGGCAAGGTTTATAGTTAATGCTTAACTTATAAGGATTATTGATTATTGTCTAAATGGTCTTGGACCACGAGTTGATTAAAGTGGTTATTGTTTAGGTTTGACTATGGCCATTGACCATATTAATTTGCAAAGGATAATGTAATAATTAATGGTTTATTGTTTATTAGTTAATTTGGTCTTATCCTCTTACGCATTGCATGCAAAGAAGTGAATTTTTGGAGGGAAGTTAGTGAGGACTACGATCAGGTCATTTAATTGGAATTTATGAGGCATACTTTTTAGGAATTGTAAGCTTGCTAAGCAAGCTAATGCATGCCTTCTCTCTCCCTAGTTGCATTTTTTTTTTTTTTTTTGGTTATTTTGGTTTGTGGAAGTTGCATGAGGTTTTTACATGATAAAATAATGGAGATTTGTGTGGGTGACTATAAGAAAAATTAGAAGCTCTACTTTATGGAAAATATGCATTATGTATTCTTGTTGGATTGGGGCCTTGTAGGGCTTGGAAAGTTGTAGGTTTCAAAGAAGAAAGTGGAAAAAGAAAATTAAGGCAAACAAGTTACATGCATGAGTTATTCTTTCTCACATTTTTTCTGTCTTTATGTTGAAATCTAGGAATATATTTTGGTTTCTTAATCGAATTTTAAAGTAGAAAATAATGGGTATTTTGTAAAAATCTGTTTGTTGGTTTAATGGAAGTTGGGCATAAAATTTTAGGATTTTATAGTATATTTTTCTTACTAGAAAATAAGCAATATATTATCATCAAAACAAATTGATTTGAGCTTGTTTATAGTCAATTTGAAACCAAATAATTGTATGAGATTGTTGTTGAAAAATTGGAAGATTAACTTCATTTTCTATATGAAAATATTAGTGAAAAATAATGAAAAACTATGTAAACAAAATGGATTTGTGAGGATGTTTGGAAATATGGATTTTTACTTTTCAGGGACTATTTTTCCTTGCTTAAAAAAATGTGCATACAATTATTTTTAAACGAGCTCGAATAGAACTTCCTGGAAGTTGATTTGACATAAAAATAAATGTATGAGTTTTTTGTTAAAAATTGGAAGTTTTCCTTTGTATTCTATGTGGAAATTTTAGAAAAAAATAGTGAAAGGAATGAAAAACAATATTGTGGGTTTGATGGAAAAAGTTAGATTTGTAATTTGTTGAAAATTTAGAGTTCTAGGTTTGAGTTTTTATGGAAAAATATAGATTCGTATAATTTGGGTTTTGTGGATTTAAATGATAATTGTGATATTTGTTGATTTGATCAATTATCCTTGTTTGACTATGAACATTATTATTTATATTCTAAATAAATACTATTGACATGAGCATCATCCTTTTGGTCTGAAATCTGGTTTTTAAGAATGATATAATGTAACCCAATATGAAATTAGCTATACAAGTTGTTTAAAACTCGTTCGAGATCACCTTTTTTGATTTAAAAACACGTTTTTCTTTATTTAGAGATCATTTGGAACTGGGTTATTTTAACTTGTTGATTTTAAGACCTCCTTGGACTTGTGAACATGATGTTCTAGTAGTTTTTTTATGGAATCTACCGTTATGGTTTAATCATTGTAATCTTGATTGTTTATGGATACTTAGTTCATCCTTATTTGGAACAAGTTGATTGTTGGTTTGATCCATTGAGAAATAAATGATTAGTTAGCTGATTGACATTTACTATTCATGATTGTTTGACTTCTCGTTTTAAAGTAATGATACTATTAAAAACAATTAGAATTATACGATTCCTTATAAAGTATGATTTGTTTAATCTTCTTTGTAATATTTTTAGAAATTGATGAAGGGATTAGTTAAGTTCATTCATCCGAATATGACTATTATACATTGACAAAGTGGCTTTGTTAGTATTACTCTTGTGGATTTCTATTGATAATTGATTGATTTTTCTTTATAAAATATTAGTCTTGAATATGCAATAATAAACTACATTGGTAAGTTATTAAACAATCTAGATATTTTTACAACAATTGGACTATTGGATTGTTTGAGAACATAACTTACTTTATGAAGCATCATTCCATTGAGCAATGATTTATAAAATCAATTAATGAAATACGATGTTTTTAAGTTATTGATTAAGTTAGTCTTAACATATTCTATTATTTCAATTAAATACAATATAAGTTGGATAACTCATGCCAGTTCATAGAACTAATCATGTATACATTTATCTCTCCTACAATGTATAAGACAAAGTGAGAATTACAAAGTGATTAACTAGATTATATACACATGATTTCTTCATGCATTAATTGTTTAAAAATTTGTTTAGGATTATTGTATTTAATTGTAATGCGAAAGTATTATTTTTGCAAGTTGATTGAAGGAATTTTCCTATTGTACTATTCTGAAAAATTGTATGTCATCATTTTGGAAAATAAGGATTTATCCTTATTAAGTTTAAATAAAATTACTTGTTGTTTTGTATCACATTTTGTGAGATATAAAGATGTTTTCAATTCGATTTATAGTAGAGTATGAATTAAACATATTGATATTAAATTATGAAACTATATCTGGTTTATTGATTCTTTATGGATGAACAAATATGACGATTTACAAGTATAATATGATATGGGAAGAAGTACAATGAAAACAACATTTATGTCATTATTTTACCTTATTAAAATGAAAGTGTTTAAGTGATGTTTAGAACAATGTATAAATATAAGTTATTGATATTTGTTAAGAAAACATAAGTGATTTTATACTTTCATTATGAATGAACAAAGGTGTCATTAAAAACATGGTATGTTATAGAAAAAAATACAACATAACCTACATTATATTAACTATTGTACATTACCTAAATAAGTTATACAATTTATATCAATTGACAATTAAATGGGATAAAATGTACTATGTAATATTAAATGATGAACCTATGAGGTTAATACCAATACTAACTAGGAAGTGATTAAATCATTTAAATACTAGACATAGTTAAATTAACCTATAATAAAACTATAACATTAAGTTGTGATAATAAGATAATAGAAACCCATAAAAGATAGTAACTAGATAAGTGCTATAATCCTCTATCAAGAAATGGTTAACATGTTACGATACCTTATAACCTATCGTAACGATAAACTTATGTACTTATCCTAAGTAGATAATCAAACCGTAAATAAAGTGTAGATGGATAACGAGCATGTAATGATGAAATTAGTTACGTGGTCACTATCTTTCCATGGGAATCCTAAGATGGGAATGATAGGATCCTTTTGATTATAATGATGAGTCATGATTTCTACTTCTTCAAAGTAGAAACTCAATTTCTTAAACAACGAAATGAGATTGAGATAACTATGAAGAGATGGTTGTGTGATAACAGAGACAAGTTTCAGCGACTTGTGTGCGATCACAAAACTAAGATTGCAAAACAACGCTTGAAAACTTAGCTAAGTAGTGTGCTGTTTTTGTAAATCATCAAGCACCCCTGGATGTTGATCAGGCTTATAGTTTGACATCTTGGACATCCAGTGTGATTGCACAACATTGAATCCTCTCCCCAAGTGTGGGACTTGTAAAAATGGGAGAGGAATCTCCAGATTAGAGGCTGGTTCCTTAACTCCTCTGATCAGATATGTCACTTACAAGTTGCAGAGGTTTGAATTCCTAGTTCCTACTCTAAATTTCAAGGGGACAAAGATAGGGAATGCAAGAAAATGAAGCTAATGCTAATGAAGTGATGCACCAAAGGAGTTGTAGACACATGATACTGCAATACATACATAATCCACAAGATAACACAAAGCACAAAGCATGCACAAATTGCTAGAAATGTAACGAAAGATCAGGAAAACAATGGTAGATATATGAAAGGATTGAGGGATTTTAATCACATAACATATAATAATATTAACATTTCAGATCTAATACAATGCATTACAGTGATCAAGAGGCAAAAGGGGTGCTATATTACATGGAAAGGTAAAATTTTTCACAAATTCTACCAAAGAGGAAGAAAGGAAAGTTGCGCAGAGTGAAAAAGTGTCTTTTTTTGTAAAAATGAACCCATTCTAGCTTTTACAGTGCAAACCATGACCCCAAGAGAGAGAAACGTGGGGAAGATTCAACCATTGACCAAAACACAATCAAAACAGCATGGGTATCCTAACAGGTCCATCCCCTGACATTTTTTAGCCATGCTGGGAGAGAATGCGAGCCATTCTTCATTAAAAACGATGGTTGAAATGTCATTTCTGTCCATGACCACTTGCAGAGGCATTTTTGATTTTCTCTCTCCAAAATCCATCAAAATACAAAAATGACCCCGAAATCTTGTAGAGAATTTCACCAGATTTCCATTGATATAAAGAACGCGAAAAACCGAGCTCTGGATCGAAAGTTATGGCCATTTGAAATTTTAGGGCAAACAGAGCCAAATCGGGTTGGCGGGCAAAATTTTGAATTTTTTTCACCTTTTTGCATTTGGGAAAAATTCCCCAAAAATCCCACGATCTGCCATTCCGGATGCCACGTGGCATGCTTTGATTGGGCGCGGGCCTTTAATGCTTCATTTTCCTTTGTTTTCACTTTGGAAAATTTTCTAAAAATTCCCCACCGGGCCGATGACCTGAGGACACGTGGCATCACGTGATTGGGCACAGACCTTTCCTTCCTGAATCTCCCGCGGGCCTGACTGGGGTTTTGAAGCCATTGGACACGTGGCGAAATTCCATTGGTCCGCGCTCGGGGGCTATTTTTTCCTTGAAACTTTCTTCTTTTCCCTTTGGGAAAATTTCCCAAATTCTTCCCGCCTTCCGCCAGTCCGGGACACGTGGCGCAATTTCATTCACCGCGGACCCTCTGCAAACATTCTTCCTTTTCATTTTAGCTTTTGGAAAAAATCCCAATCTCCTCCCGCGCTCCGCAGCTCCGACCCCTAGGGACACGTGGCATAACATGATTGGTTGGCGGGGGCAGCGGGCCAAAAACTTCCTTTTGAAAATTGGCAAAACACTTCGCCAAAATTTTAACCTTTCCTCCACGCTCTGCCGGTCCGGTGCCATAGGACACGTGGCAAAATATGATTGGTTGGCGGGCCTTCTTCATTAAAATTCTCCCTGTGCCAACACTTAGTCATTTTTTCAAAATTTTCCCTTGGACACGTGGCATCATCCGATTCGCCGGCGGGCTGCGGGGAAAATCTTCCCTTTGAAATTTCACCAAAACACTTGGTAAAAAACTAAGTTTTCTTCACCCCCGCCACTTCCTTGGACACGTGGCGGCATCTCATTGGCTACGGGCCTTCCCAGGAAAATTTCCCACAAAAACTCCGCCGAGCCATAACTTCAAAAATACATGGAGTTAGGAGGAAAACTTTACCTTTCTGGAAAGTTGAGAAAGAGCTCTATCTAATGGTGCCATTTCCAGAAAGTTTTGAGTCCATTTTGGATAACAGTAACTAAATGAATACACTATTTTTTGAACATACCACTAACTTGTTATGTCAGATATTGAATGGATTACAACTTGTATGTTTTCTAGGTTGACACTTAGGAGTTGCACATAGTTCTCAAGACTTGTTAAAAAGGTTTAACCAAAAGTATAAAATCTATACACATTTGGTTAGAGTGAATTAAGGGGATTAGATAGATCTAATTGACCTTTACAGTTGCAAATGGTTATAATTTGTTATCA
Organism: Taxus wallichiana var. yunnanensis; assembly: GCA_018340775.1. Lineage (NCBI taxonomy): Eukaryota > Viridiplantae > Streptophyta > Pinopsida > Cupressales > Taxaceae > Taxus > Taxus wallichiana. The sequence goes on from CM031242.1 coordinate 79,443,572, forward strand.
GATGGATTGTAAACATTTAATTATGCTAGATTTTAATTGTTGTAAGTTGAAAATCATTAAAGACATTAATTGTGATTAAGGGGTTTATTTAAAAAATCCCTTAATTTAGATGATTAATAACATGGGTGTTACATTTTCGTATCAAAGTGAAGGTTATCTACCCTCTAACTTAATGGATTCATATGCTAACATAATATCTTATCCCTTTTTAACATAATATAATAGTTAGGAGAAAGTAAACAATGAGTCCGAAAATACATCATCACAAAATCTAGATGAAATCCTAGTAGTCCTTCAAGAAACTTGATACCATTGGCTTCCTTGGAGCAAACATTGTGGGTGAGAATGAAGAAGAAGAACTCGAGGTTGAACAACCCTGTTGTAAATGAGGAATAATGACCTAATGCTAGAAATCATCCAGAAACAAAAGAGCATGCTTGAAAAATGATCCTTCAAGAGATATCAAGTGGATAAATCTACCCAAGTTTGATGGAACAACCTTAGGAGATGGAGCTGAGAATAGACTAGGCGAAATGAAAAAATATTTCAAGATAAGATATTTTTATGAAGAAATCAAGGTGATTTGGGGTGCATTTCAGCTCTCGAATGAAGCATATTCATGGTGGGACAAGCGTAAGATGGAGTTAAGAGTTGATACAATTAGTATCTCTTGGGAACACTTAAAATTTTACTTCCATCAATGTTGGTTACCACAACTATACTTTGACCAAAAATGTTTGAGTTTTAAAACCTAACTCCGGAGTAAATTGAGTATGATTGAATATTGAGAAAAACTCTCCAAACTACTAAGTATGTACCACAGTATAAAAAATATGAAAAATTTATAATACATAAGTTTATTATGGGGTTGAACCCAATCATTGGAGGAGAAGTAGATGTGCATGGGCCTTCTACTATGGAAGTTGTATTTGAGATATCCATTAGGCAAGAGTAAAAACTGCAAATGATTTTTTCTCATAGAGATGAAAAGAAAAAGAAGAGATTCATCTCACCTTTGCCATTAGATCCTAGAAAAACATGGCACAAAAGGTAGGAAACAAAACAAAAATGTCGAAATAATACAACTACACATGTTACAAATACATAGAAAAATGGGTATAATAATGTTGTAGAAAATGATAATAAATTTAAAAATAAATGACATTTGGCTAGAAGTTTCAAATGTGGTGATGACCACTATGTTAATAATTGTCCTAAGAAAAATCAGGGGAACAATCAACAACAAATACATGTTGCAGTGGCTAACCACCAAGCTAAGAAACAAGCTACTCCCATTGAAGTGTTGGGTAAGTTGTATGGACTTATTTGAAATTGGTACAACTGAGTGCTTTGTTTCTAATAAATTAACTAAAAAACTAGGTAAGAAGGCTGGTTATATGAAAAATACATGGAATGTAAAATATGGGAGTAATATTGTTCAAAATGTAGACTAATGTTTGTTTGACGCAAGATCGGAACTACATAACTTCAACATGAGAACTTGACTTATACTTATCACCTCTAGGGTCATATGACATTATTATTGGTGTAAATTGACTATCCAAACATAAAGTAACACTATACTATTTCAAAAATGAATAGAATGCCTAGTTGACATCCATAAAACAACAAGCATACATGGCATAAAAATGAATTTTGAAATAAGATAAATTTCGCCATGCAACTTAAGAAAGACAATAATAAAGGATGTATGTTGTATGCAATAAATAATTCTAATTTTAGTGAGGAGGGTCATACTTAGAGGATTATTTTTATTAAAATATTACAGGATGTCTTTCCGGAATAATTACCTAAAATTCCTCCTAGATGTGAGTTTGATTTTACAATTGATATCAAAGATGGAATTGAATCGATATCCAAAGCACCATACAAAATGAAAAAAACTGAATTAGTCAAACTAAAAGAAAAAAATTCACAAACTATTATCTAAGGGACTTATTAGACTAAGTGTGTCTCCTTTGGGAGCACCAATCATCTTCGTTAAGAAGAAATATGAAAAATTAAGACTATGCATCGATTATCACATACTTAACAAGCTAACAATTAAGAATAGATATCCTTTACCAAGGATTAATGACCTTTTTTATCAGATGTGAGATGCATATGTCTATTCAAAGATTGATTTGTGATGGTTATCATCAACTAAGGATAAAGGATGAAGACATTCATAAGACAATGTTTAAAACAAGATACATGCATTATGAGTTTACAGTGTTACCTTTTGGACTCACTAATGCACCAACTGCATTCATGAACTTAATGAACAATATTTTTAGGAATATCTAGATAAATTTATGCTATTTTTCTTAGATGACATTTTGATTTATTCTAAAAACATGGAAGAACACAATGAACACTTGAGAATAGTGTTAGATGTGCTTAGAAAAAGAAATCTGTACAATAATATATTGAAGTGTTTTTTTATCATAACGGAGTGCATTAACTTGGTCACATTATAAACAAAGATGAGATTTCAGTTGGCCCATTGAAAATCAAAGCCATAACTGAGTGGCCAATACCTAAGAACGTATATGAAGTAAGAAGATTTATAGGGTTGGATGGTTATTATAGAAAACTTGTGAAATATTTATCTAGAGTGGTTGCACCAATAACTTGTTTACAAAATACGATAAGAAATTCTTATGGATTAATAACTACAAAATAATATTTAATATGCTAAAGGAAAAACTTACAAAATCACTTGTTTTGAAGGTTTTGAATCCCAATGGAAGCTTCACCATGGTAATTGATGTCTACAATGAAGGTTTGGGTGGAATAATTATACAAAATGAACATGTGATTGCTTATGATAATAGAAAACTGAAGGTGAAGGAGAAGAACTATACTCTACACGAATTAGAAGTTGTCATAGTTCACGCCTTTAAATTTTAGAGGCATCACTTGTTAGGAAAGCCTTTTGAACTAAAAACATACCACTTGGGGCTAAAAAATATATTTACGCAACGTAATTAAAATGCAAGATAACATAGGTGGCTAGAGTTTTTTTTTCTCAAAATGGTTTTGACATAACTTACATTAAAGGAAAATAGAACTTAGTGGTTGATGCGTCGAGTCGTAGGAAACATGTTTCCACTATTGTAACCCTCATAACACAATTTAAAGATGAAGTAAATAAATAAATGCAAATTGTTCATATTATCAACATGTGAAAATGACATTAGTAGCAGATCTCCGAATCATAAGAGATATGAAGGTTTTAATTTTGATAATGAAAGAGTCTTGAGATATGAAAATAGAGTTTATGTTCCTTTAGGAAATGACCTTAGAATGAAAGTCATGAAGAAATTTCATGATGCTCCTTATTCGGGCATTCTGGAGTGACTAAACTATTAGCTATGTAAAACAACAATACTTATGGAAAGGAATTGAGAAAGCCATAAAAATTTATATGGCATATTGTTTTGAGTGTCAACGTGTTAAGGAAAATAACATGCACCATGTTGGTTTGTTGTATCCTCATAACATTTCGCATTAGAAATGGAAAGTAATTACAATAAATTTCGTGCAATGAATTCCATTGTCTAAAAATAAACATGGCATGATTTTAGTAGTGGTTGAAAAATGACTAAATTAGCTCACTTCATATTGGGTAATCTAAAGGATGATTCACCCGTACCTACAAAATAATTTGTGCATGAAATTTACACATTGCATAGAGTTTCAGAATTAATTATTTCTGATAGGGATCCTAGAATGACCTCTCAATTTTGGAAAACTTTAAACTCATCTTTAGGAACAAAACTAAACTTTAGTTCAACATACCATCCAGAAACATATGGTCAAACAGAAAGATTTAACCAGGTTATGGAGGATATGCTCAGAATGTATTGCATGGATCAACAATATAAATGGGAAGAATATATTCCATTGGTTAAATTTTCCTATAATAACACTTATCATTCTTTGTTGAAAGTGTCACCATTTGAAGTGTTGTATGGGAGAATGCATAGAAATCATATCAGTTGGGATAACACAGAGGACACAAATATAGTAGGCTTGGAAATGTTAACAGAAATGGAAAAATAAATGAAGCTCATTCATGAGTGGTTGAAAGAAGCAACTAATACGTAGAAGAGCTACACAAATCTAAAAGAGTTGACATGAAATTTGAGCAAGGAGATAAAGTATTCTTGAGGGTAAAACCCAAAAAGAGCTCAATTATGTTTGGAAAGGCTGCCAAATTATCACCTAGATATGTGGGACCTTTCCAAATTATGGAAATAATTCTCGGTGGCATACCGATTATCATTACCTCCCACATTGTCTAGGATGCATGATGTTTTTTATATTTAATTTCTTAAAAATTATGTTTCAGATATAACACATATCATAAATTGGAATTCTTTATAGGTTTAATACTCAAGAATCGTCGTAGTTGAATCTATTAGAGTCTTTGGAAACTTGCAGGTTGTGCCTTAGAATTAGAGATATTTCACAATGCAAGGTCTAATGGGACCAATATTATGAAGATAATGTAACTTGGGAGAATTTTGTTGAAATAAAATAACATTTCCTTCTCTGTTTCAATGATTAAAATTATTATTTGAATATTTTTATTGATATATTACACAATAATTTATAATAATGTTGATTGCAATGGAAAATTATTACTATATTGCCGACATTTAAAAAATATTTTATGTTTTGAGGTTGTTTACAACTAATATTTATGAGTTATGATTGATGAAATGATGGAAAACGTTTCAAGTTTTAGTGAAGGTGTGAAATTTTTTTCTATAACATGTGATGTCCGGACTATTTTCAATTGATATGTTTGATTGTGTTAAGCTAAAACATTGGGACAATGATTCTATAAAGGCAAATTATGTCACACCCCACATTGATGTATGATCTGTCATAGTAAATATTTGACAAAAAATTTAACTAATGATGAACATTAATTAATAAGTAGGTATACATAGTTATATATACATAGAGATATACATATATGCGTATGTGGAAACATATACATACACATATATAAATTTATACACATCCATATATATTCATTCACCCTTTAATGTTTGTTAAATTTGTCTGTCGATCGCCTTTTGTTTCCATTGATGTATGATTGGTGGTAAGAATTCATCATCGTTTGTTGTAGATAATGATATTTGCATTTATTAATGATGTTTGCAATGGTGAAGGTTACTTTGTATTGTTTAATGTAATATCATAAATTTATTAATGGTTGTTGTAATACTATCCTAACTCGGTCTTAGAACATAATGCATTTTTGAAGTTAGCCTCCACAAGGTAATTGTTATGGTTAAAGTTTTATCAAATGGTCATAGACCAAGGAATTAATTAAATTGTTTATGTTGGATAATGATCTTAGACCATATTGCATAGTTAATTGTTTGAACACTTGGACAAGGATTAGGTCTTAGACCACGAGACAATTAAATTTGATATTATTAGCAATGGTCATCGACCATATTACTTGGCATTGGCAAGGTTTAAAGTTAATGTTTAATTTATAAGGATTATTGATCATTGTTTAAATTATCATGGATCACGAGTTGATTAAAGTGGTTATTGTCTAGGTTTAAAAGGGTCATTCACCATATTACTTTGCAAAGAATATGGTAATAATTTATGGTTTATTTTTATTAGTTAACTTGGTCTTATCCCATACGCATTGCATGCAAGAAAGTGGAATTTTGGAGGGAAGTTAGTGAGGATTACTTTCGGGCATTTACTTGGCATTTATGAGGTGCAAATTTTGGGAATTGGAAGCTTGCTAAGCAAGCTAATTCATACGTTCTCTCTCACACAATTTCATTTTTGGTTTGGTTGGTTTATTTTGGTTTGTGGAAGTTCGCATGAGGTTTTGAATGAGAAAATAATAGATATTTGTGTGGCGAGTGCATGCAAAAATAGAAGCTCTATTTTATGGAAAATATGTATTCTATATTGTTGTTAGATTGAAGTATTGCTAGGCTTGGAAAGTTACATGTTTCAAAGAAGAAAGTGGAAAAAGAAAAGAAAGGAAAACAAGTTATAGGCATATGTTATTCTTTCTCACAGTTTTGTTGTTTTTATGTTCAAATCTAGGAATATATATTGGTTTATTAATCAATTTTAAAGCGAGAAAATAATGGGTATTTTGTAAAAACCTATTTTTTGGTTTAATGGAATTTGGGCATAAATTTTGAGTTTATGATCTATTTTTCGATTTGACAATACACTGATATATTCTCTTCAAAACAACTTGATTCTAGCTTGTTTATAGTTGATTTACAACCAAATAATTGTATGAGATTAACGTTGAAAAACTAGAAGTTTCCCTTCTTTTCTAAATGAAAATATTAGTGAAACATAAGGAAAAATTATGAAAACAAAATTGGTTTGCGAGGATTCTTGGAAATTTGTCTTTTTACTTTTCGGGATTATTTTTCCTTTCTTAAAAAATGCGCGTACAAATTTATTTATTTTTTTAACCAACTCGAATGGAACTTCTTTGGAAGTCGATTTGACATAAAAATAAATGTATGATTTCTTTGTTAAAAACTAGAAGTTTTCCTTCGTATTATATGTGGAAATTTAGGTCAAAATTAATGAAAGGAATGGAAATAGATATTGTGGGTTTGGTGGAAAAAGTTAGATATGTAATTTTTGACAATTTAGAGTTTTGGGTCTAAGTTTTTATTGTAAATATGGATTCATATAATTTGGGTTTTGTGGATTTAAATTATAATTGTGATATTTGTTGATTTGATCGATTATCCTTGTTTAACTATGAACATTATTAAAGAAATATTGTTGAGTTGAGTCTCATCCTTTTTGGTATGAAATTTGGTGTTTAAGAATGATATAATATAACCAAATATGAGATTAACTATGAAAGTTGTTAATATCTCGTTTGTGCTTGCCTTTGTTTTTTTATTAATGGTAAATAGTTTTTTGAGAGGGGCCTATACCCTCGAACAAAAAGGCTTCAAAAAGCCAGATGGAAAGTAGTCAGCACAAAAGGAGCCAAAAACCAGCATAGAAAAGATGAACACCAAATGGGCCCAGCCCATAACTGCCAAAACAAAAAGAGCACAGAAACGGAAAAAACCAGCAAAGGAACAGCCAGGAAACAACAACGAAACAGCGAAGGAGCAGCAACTAAACAGAAAAAGTCAATTGGTTATGGTTTTCTCCACAGCCGCCTTCAAAGCGAGAAAGGCCGAGATGAGGCCAAGAGCTGAGATTTGCGCAGGATCATTCTTGTCTGCCTCTTTGAACACAATGTCTTTTTTAATGCCATGTATCCAGCCAGTTGGAGGGAGGTTGCTCAGATTGCATATATTTTTGATTTGTGTTTCGTGAAAGGTGAGAATCGCCCTCATTGCCGTGCTGTGCCTGAGATGAGAGGCCTGAATTCTGCTATCCAAGGAGAAGAGTTTCTTGTAAATCTCTTCCACCTGGTTGGCCTGTAAGTCTTCCTGATCCCGCACTTTGCGCTTGCCGGTCGACTTGGAAAAATTTGCAGTGAGAGTCTTAAGCGCAGCAACATCCTTGGAGAGATCATCCAGGGAGGGACCAGTGGAGCTAGCTATCACAGGGGAGTGAACAGGGGCATCAGGAGGAGAAGAGTCCAAGGCAGGAGACTCATGGTGCATGGTGAGGAGGTCTTGAGCCACGAAGTTCAGCCTTTTCATCTGCAAGGCAGATGCG